>CM059870.1:40181682-40839878 GCA_030490815.1 Acer saccharum
AATCCAATTTACTTTTAGATTGGGAGTCATAGGCCCTTAATTAATTACTTAACTTGTAAATTGTGACATGGCAGAGTGTAATTGGTGTGGTTCTTGGTGACCTAACTTTATGTCCCTCTTGATGTGTGAAAGAGAAGTGACCTAATTTCGTGAGGTTTAGTGGTTATAGCCTTTTGTGGAAAGATGTTAATGAATATTCTATAGCAAGGAACTCTTACTTAATTATGCTTAAGATATTCCCATTAAGAGATCCCCTTTAATATGTTAAGTCACTATCTTTAATTTACTTAATTAATTACATGTTTATGCCAAAATTAGGTCACCTTTTTAAACTCTTCTTACTTTTTGACAGGGGTTTTCCATTTTAATGGCTTCTTAACTAATCTGATAGTTACGTGTTCGTATATTTAGTGGACTAGAAAGGCCAACTCGACTATCACATATTACCTCTATATATGCAACTAATATAACTTACTTACGTCCAAGGGACAAGGGTACAAGCTCGCTCTCTCTTCCATGCCACAAAAAGAAAATAAATTCAGGTGTGTTTGGCATTTTCTAATGTCAAGTGGAGTACAAGAATATTGTTCATTTTCAAATTAATAAGGGAGAATTGCATTTTAGTCCCTATAGTTTGCCTTATTTTGGGTTTAATCCACGGTTTTTTTTTATTGTAACTTTTAGTCCTTCTGTGATAGAATCCATCAAAAGACAGATTCTGCCATGTCAGTCGGACTAAAAGACGTTATTGCCCCTCTGACTGTCTGAAACCCATTGAATGACCGTTTTACCCTTAATAAAAAGTTAAAAACAGATTTAATATATATATATATATAAAACTGATAAAAAAAACAAATAAATAGAAAATAAATATAAAATAAAACAAAACAAAACAAAAAAAATAAAATAATAATCTTCATCTCTCTAACCAGTATACAACACAACAAAAATTAAAAAATTAAAAACTAAAACAGATTTAATAATAATAATAATAATATATATATATAACATATTTAAAAAAAAAAAAAAAACAAATTCCATAAAAATTTCAACCCAGATTTCACGTTTGTCTTCTTCAACCTCTGTTGGAGATTCACCAAAATTACCAAAACCTATTTCTAAAACCAAATAAATAAAATCCATATCCATTTCACATTTGTATCAAACAAAATTTCAATTTTCTCACAAAATCATTGAACAAAATTCAACCCAATCCAACCACAACAAAAGCCAGAGCTCCACCACCACTACGCCCACCACCGTTTCACTTACCAAACCCAAACACAACCTAGTAAAATCCATGGCTCCACCACTACCACCATATCCATCTCCAACGCACTCATCAAACACAAATAGAAAAAGAAGAAAATATGTCTCTTCCAATCCACATTCGAATCCAACCCAATCGAACAAGAGAGATAGATGGATTAATCCTTGCACGGAGGAGTATATCGATCTGTGCGAGGGAGAAGCCGATTGATCTGTGAGTGTGACAGAGGAGCTGGTCGATTTGCGCGAGGAACGGAGGAGTCGATCGAACTGCTCGTTAATTCCCGAGGAGCTGCTCGTCGCCGATCGACAAGATCTAGGTTGTTGACCGCCTGCCGGAGATGAGTGGCCGCCGGCAGAAGAAGAAGAGGAGAGATCGTGATGATGATGGTGATTTTGGTGATGATGATGATTTTGGTGGATGATGATGAGAGATAGTGAATGATGATGATTTTTGTTTTGTTTATAAGATAAGATAAGATAAATATGTTTATTTATTAAAATATAAATTTTGATTTTAATTTCTGTTATTTTAAAATTAAATATTTAGTAAAATTAAATTTTGAATGTTAAATGATGTGGCATGATCTCATCCACTCATTTGTTTTTTTATTTAATATATTACTAATTATATATATCAAATTACCATTATAACCTTCAGCCATAATTACCCTTCATGTCCCCACTGATGAATTTACCTATTTACCCTTGTTGACCCTCATTGACTTGATGAAACCCTAACAGAATTGGACGGTAGGGACTGGAATCCATATTGTCAGAATAATTATGGACTGAAAGTTACAATACCAAAAAACCGTGGACTAAACCCAGAATAAGGCAAACTACAGGGACTAAAATACAATTTTCCCAATTAATAATAACTTGATGCACATCATTTCTTAAGTCTTAACACACGTTGTAGTGCATATCTCATTCCACGTTAGCAGTGGGGAATTCGAGTTCTACCAAACACATTTTACGAGTATGTGTGGACAGTTTTCTCCGTTTGATGTCGGTAGGTCCCGATAGATCTCTAACCATGTTCAATGTCATAATTTATTATAATAATTATATATATATATATATATATATATATATCATTTGATTAATTATGTAGTTAAGACTAAGTGGTGTACTTAATCTAGAGTTCATTGGATTTTGGTGATTTTTTTTTTTTAAGTTGTAGATTTTGGTGAAGTCTACAGAATCCATATAGATTTTGGTCGCCTCAGGGATATAGCTCAACTGGTAGGTGGACGAGATTGGGACAAAGTCAGCGGCTCGAATCTTACCTATGATAAACAACTTTAAAAAATACATGGTATAGATAGGTGGATAAATAGATACCGTAAAAAAAAATTGTATAGAATTTGTTGAACTTTTATAAAATTAGATGAATTTTTAATTCTTGAAAAAAAAATAATATTTGATATTTGTTTGAAATCTATTAAGAAATCTTTGGGATACGAAAAGATTTTAAAAAAAAAAAAATCTATAAAATTCCATCACTTAAACAATTTTGCAACATACATATAGATTTAATTGAATCTTTAAAAGTTTGGATTAAATACATCAGAATTTTAAAATCTTTTAAATTCCAATATTGAATACACCCAATAAGTGAGCCACAATTGTTAAGGTGTTGTTAGCACCAACCACCATGCTACAAAGATTATCAAAATGGCTTGTTTGGCTTAAATACCTTACAATGCCCAAATAAACCGTGGGCCCATACTTGAAGCCCAAACTAAAGTTGGGTTTCAATTTCAAACCGAATCAACCAAGTAAAAACCCAATCGGGTCTATAATACGACGTCGTCTGTACGTGTCAGTGTCAAATTACCCTCAAATCAAACTATCTTTCTTTTCTTTTACTCCTCAGATTTGTACCTTAGTTGGTTGTAATTCTTATCGCTGTAAGGCCTAATCAATCAATATCACAAGCTTTCAATTTTGAAAATCATCACTATCACCTTCACCATCACCATTGAAGCCATTTGGTCTGGATTCCGCTTTCGAAAAATAAAAATCACCGTATCATTCGTTTCTCGTGTTAGATAGAAAGAAACCATAAACAGAAACACCTTTGCAACAGAATCATCGATTCGAATATATATATATATATATATAGAGAGAGAGAGAGAGAGAGGTTGATTAGGGTTACAAAACAGAAAAATTTGGGAAAAAAATTTGAAAATCGATAGATGGCGAGTCTGTTTGTGAAGGCGACGCCACCGGCGGATATGAATAGAAATACGGAGTGGTTTACGTATCCAGGCGTATGGACGACGTATATACTGATATTATTCTTCTCTTGGCTTATCGTTCTAGCTGTTCTCGCTTGTTCTCCTGGCATGGCCTGGACCGTTGTCAATATCGGTCATTTTCTCGTATGTTTTCTGCTTTTTTCTTTATTTTTTGCAATCAATTATTTGTTTTATGCTGATACCTAGGTTTTTGTTTTTCTTTTGCTTTGATTTGGTTTCTGTTGTAAACAACGTTGGTTATTGCTATCAGTGATTAGTGAAGAAGAGACTAATTGTAGTAGGATTTGGATTATGTTGTTTTCTGTTTTAAGTCGTTTTAGATTTAGAAAAGAAAATAAGATTATGAGCTTAATTAAGCAAAGTTATTGCGGTATTTTTTGATTAAGCAATTTTGATTTTTCTTACTTACGAAATGTTAGATTGTTTACAATTTTCAATCCCGAATCTATTCTGGTTCTGGCACGTCTTATGCAGATTATCTTATTTTTCAATTTTAGTGTTTCTGTTTTTCAAATACATGATTAATATACGCTTAAGGTGAATCGAGACTCTTGGAGATTCAATATTTTTTTTTTTTTAGAATGGGGGTGCTCTGAGTTGTGTTTCAGTTATATGTGCTTTTATGGAAGTGGCAGCTGAATTGCATATACTCTTATTGGATCGAATTTATTTTGGCAAAGATTAATGTCCGATATCATGTTTATGAATCTTGCTTTGGGTCTATATTTTATTGAAGGATTGTTTTTCTGATGGCTTTACTTGACTATTACTAATCAGACCATTACTTGGTTGATTGAATAAATCTTTTGATGAAAATTATTTTTAGTGAGCTTTCATGGATTAATTAGCTTATAACATGTTAGGAAATTACAACTTGTCATCATAAGAAAATGTCAAAAGGCAATTTTTGTCAACCACAGATTTTGGTCTTGCCAGTGGAAAGGATAGTTATTATTTATTTATTTTTTATTTTTTTTTTCAGAATTTGCTGTTAGACGAGGGTACTTGTTTAGTGTCCTTTTGTATCAATTTGACTGGATTTCAACTGGGATTTGATTGAAATAAGGGGATTACAATCCATTTATGATGCATAAATTTCGGAAATTTTGAAATCCCCTGTATTAATATTTAACATCACATATCAATAAAGGACTTAGGTGTGGGTAATGGATATTCATCGGGTGTGCCACACCCTCACTGTACATGCACCTAATGGGATGCCCAAAAAGGAGATCAATTTTTTGATTTGTCACTGCAATTTTCCTATTCTAATGTGTTATGTCAAATTTTTTAACAAATAAAGTTTGCATGCTGGCATGTTGCAATATGTCCAAGGGTGATGCATGTTAATCTGTGTCAGTACTAGATATATGCCAAGAGAATTTGGTATGTTGATGTTTGACCTTTTACCTGAGAATCAATATTTGGATTTGATTATTTCGCAAATATATGCATTTTGATACATGCATTTAATGCATTTCCGTCAAGTAGTTTGGTAATAAGTCTTTGAGATATGGGATTTGATGAACTTGACATTAAGAAAAATAAATGCACCAGATACTGCAATTTGCTGTAATTTAACCTGAACTTCTCAGTGTGATACCGCTTGGGTTAATAGTTATATCTCTTTGTAAATATCTGCTTATAGTTATATATGTGAAGTGGAGGGTGTGTTGGTTTCTATTATTTCCAAATTCACACGAAAGCCATTAGATAGTGCAGACTGAAAGAAAAAAGTAGATATCCGTTATTTGTGGGATCCGGTACTGTTTCAGTAGAAAGAGAAGGTAGAATGGCTAAGTGAGTGATTTGCCTATGCTCTAATGTCCGTAAGAACAACATAGTGATAGATAAGCTGATTAATTGAGTAAACAGCCATTATCTTTCCATTTTTGTTAACGAATGATTTACCTGCCTTTAGTCGTTAACATTCTCCTTTTTTCTCTGATTGTTGTAGCGTGTGTGGATGTTGATTAAAATCCGGTTGTTATGAGAACCATCTAGTGTTGAAACCACTTGCCAGATAAAAAAAATTAATAGGCTTAAATTATACGTTCATCGTCCTGCTTTTAGTATTTATTAGTTGCGAAACTATCTTAAATTTGCCTCCTATTTTCGTGAATTATGATTGACAAGAATGCTTCTCCTCCAGATCACTTATCACTTCTTTCACTGGAAGAAAGGTACCCCCTTTGGTGAAGACCAGGGCATCTATAACAGGTTGACTTGGTGGGAGCAGATAGACAGTGGAAAGCAGCTTACACGCAATAGGAAGTTCTTAACTGTTGTACCTGTGGTGCTGTAAGTTTACTTGCAACACTAAACCTTAAAAATTCTTGCTAGTAAATATGTTGCAGTCTGCTGTGGTTTTACATTTTTAGCAGAATCTCTTTGCAGGATGTTCAATAAGGTGTGCACTGAGCAGTTTTATTGTATAAAATAAAATTATGATATCAATTTAATACTGGGCTTATCTGTGACATTATTTGGTTGTTTCTGCCTTCTGGTCATTTTTGTGATATCTTAGAGAAGTTACAAAAACATTCAGCTTAAATTTCCATTTTGCATATGGATTGAGGCAGCATTCTTGGTCATGCTAATATTATGCCCATAGTATAGAATGAGTGCATGATGTTGATGAATCTCTCGCCATTAAATGATGTAGTTACTTAGTTCATAGAAAAAGTGTTACTGAAATGTATAAAATCGTGGTCCTGTGGGAGATGATCTATACTGAACTTAAATTTAGGTCGTGATCCAGTAGACTTGAAAACCATACTTACCCTATTATTATTATTATTGTTTTTTTTCGCAACAGGTACTTGATAGCCTCTCACACAACTGACTATCAACATCCAATGCTCTTCTTCAACACTCTTGCAGTGCTTGTGCTTGTCATTGCCAAGTTCCCCAATATGCACAAGGTCAGGATTTTTGGGATCAATGCAGACAGGTAAAGAGGTCACTGCGATGAAGATTGTCTGGTTCACATGCTTAAAAGCAACCGAACCTGCTGCTGTTCTGCTTAAAGGTTACAAATACATCACTGTATAGAAGACAGAATGAAAATGTATGTTTATTGTGCTGACTGTTTTGACAAGCTGTCACTTAGATAATGAAAGGAATAAGTGTTTCTGGGCCATCTCTGTACAGTAGACGATTTTTATATATGTGGGTTATTACGGTGGTTACCAGATTATCACACATTTTGAATGCTCTTGTATGTTTGATCTTCTTTGGCCTGTAATCTTGATTTCTGTCCATTAATGAAAAAATGTGTCAGGACATTACGTTACTTGGACTACTATATTACATCTAAATGCACATTAGAAGTTGTAATTATGATGGTCCGTCATGTTTTGTTGGCGACTTGGTTACTATGTGGCTATGTGCTACTATGCTAGTTAGAGAGAAACAGTAAGAAGTGGGATCGGTTGTAGACTTGTGTGATTCGAATGATAAATCTTTTTAGAAAGTAGAAACGGGGTTGGGTGACATTCCAAAATCCAAATTTTCAAATGCGAAGTGTGATGGAACGAGCAAAAGTGCGTGATATCACTCCCCAATCTAGAGAGTTACATCCTGGGCCAAAACAACAATGAATAAACTATTTTATTTTTTTATTTTTTTATCAAAGTTTGAATTATAATAATTATATGATGAGATGAAGTTGGTTTGATAGTAAACCATTTACATCTGCACAACGATGTTGTGGGATGCCGGGATCAAGTCCTCTCTTAAAAAAAACCCAAATTTATATAATAATATAATTTTTTTAAAAAAATTTATAATAATTATATAATAATAAATAAATCACTTGCCACGTTGGTTAATTAGTATAATTTTTGAATTAATATTTTAGATTTTATATCAATACTCTAATTAAAAGCACTTATCTTTCGTGTGCGACCAAACCTGACCAGATGGTTCTAAAAACTGAGAAATTATTATTATTATTATTATTTTGAAATGTTACAAGAACTATTACAATATGAATGCCAAGACCTGCCGAAATCAAACATTATATGTGCGATTCGAATATCTACTCTCATAACGGGAGATAACTACTCCCACAACCAAAGAAGAAAACTCCCCACAAATGCTTGTAAAATACGAATGGTGGAATTTGAACCTCTCACCACTAATGTGGAAGAGAGGTGCACTATAAACTCTATCAAGAGAAATTATTTTTAAAAACCTATTATAATTGGTAACATTTTTGGCATCCAATAAATCTTGAAGTTATGGATTCGAGTCTATAATGTTTCAAAATTTCGGATTATTGTAATATTAAAAAAGAAAAATTCAAGTTCCGGAATAAAAGCAAAACGTCGTCGGTTTACTGGTGATTTAAAGGAAATTTCGAAATTATCCAACAAGTGCGTCTCACCCATCTCACCAATTTGATTTTGATTTGTGATTACGTAAAGGGTGCCCAGTTTTTGTTAATTTTTCACTCACACGCTGATTTCCCTCCCTCCATCTCCCTCTTGAAGGAAGAGACTAGAGAGAGCGAGCGAGCTTCCTTCATTTCACTCCCTCCCCGATTTTTCTTCTTTTCTCCGATCCAAAACTCTTTACTCGCCCCACCCCGCCGATTCAATGGCGCGGGCTTCAATTCCACTACTCGCCGCCCTTTTCGTATTCTCGTACCACATCCATTTGTCTCCGGCCATTTCACTCACGCCGCCCTCCTCCTCCTCCGCCTTCCTCCACGGCGCTGGCGCTATTCGTCCCGCCATGGTCTTGCCGCTCTACCTTTCTCCGCCCAACATCTCTAGAAGCGTCGCCAATTCTCGTCGTCATCTCCAGAGATCCGGGCCCAATTTCCACCCCAATGCTCGCATGCGCCTCTACGACGATCTCCTCCTCAACGGGTACCGATTCTAAAAAAATTCATGTCGTTTCTGTTTTAGTTTTTAAAATATGTTATTGTGTTGTTTTAAAGCGATTCTATTGTTGAAGGTATTATACCACGAGACTCTGGATCGGGACGCCGCCTCAGAGATTCGCTCTCATTGTTGATACAGGGAGTACTGTTACTTATGTTCCCTGCTCAACCTGCGAGCACTGTGGCAGGCACCAGGTCAATTGCCAATTCCATTTGCAAGTTTTTAAAATATATATATATATATATTTGTGGATGTGTGTCATATTAGATGGATATTCAGATTAGAGCGAGTGAGAAAATGGTCTTATTGTGTTGTTCTTAAAGTATCAATTATAGATCTAATATATGTTTTCTTTTTGTTGATATATATTATTTGTTGTTGTAATTTGTGAGGGAGTATGCGATAAAGTGGGTAGAATTACTAAACACTTCAATTTGCAGTTCACTTTTTGCTTCATGCATTCTTCCAGTTAGAAAATGAAACTTGTAAAGTCGATGGGATTACTCTTGCTATAGTTTTAGGTTGTTATGTTACCTTGAACTACTAATAGGATGAATTATAATGTAGAATGAAATAGTTGATATATAAGAAGGTTTCTTGGTAATTTACTACAAACTGCTAGAAACTTTTGGTTACATGATTGACTGGAACAATGGTGCAGTGCTTATGTTTATTTATTTCTTTTTCCTTTCACCAGGATCCAAAATTCCAGCCTGAACTGTCAAGCACCTACCAACCTGTAAAATGCAATATAGATTGCAGTTGTGATCAAGACAGAGTGCAATGCGTTTATGAGAGACAGTATGCTGAAATGAGTTCTAGCAGTGGTGTCCTTGGTGAGGATATTTTATCTTTTGGCAATGAAAGTGAACTTGCACCCCAGCGTGCTGTTTTTGGTTGTGAGAATGTTGAAACGGGTGACCTTTACAGTCAACATGCTGATGGCATAATGGGATTGGGGCGTGGTGATCTCAGTGTTGTGGACCAACTTGTTGAGAAAGGTGTGATTAGTGATTCATTCTCATTATGTTATGGTGGGATGGATATTGGTGGAGGTTCGATGGTTCTTGGTGGTATTTCTCCTCCCACAGACATGACTTTTGCCCATTCCGACCCTTTACGAAGGTATGTTATAGAAAAGGTCTAATCTGATGGATAAAATTCATCATGCAATTGCCTGACAAATACATTTGATACATCTCACACATTTACTCTAGTTTCGGGATGGCAACAGTCCATATTACAATATTGATTTGAAGAAGATACTTGTTGCGGGGAAGCCATTGCCTCTAAACCCGAGGATCTTTGATGGAAAACACGGAACTGTTCTGGATAGTGGTACAACTTATGCATATCTGCCAGAAGCAGCATTTGTGGCATTTAAGGAAGCGGTAGGATCCTGTCTCTTTGACTGTCATTATTAGTTGATTACTTGATTGAGATGATATGTGTGTGGAGTGATTTCTGATTATATTTTAACTAGACCTACCTATGAACATATTCTTGCTGGACTCTTCTGCCCCCTTGCTACCTTATATGATAAGGTTTGAATCAGTGAAACATTGATTTCTTCTGTAATGACATGGAAAAATTAGCTTAGTTAATTTGAGATTTACTTCAACGAGCACACTAGTGATGCTTTTTGCCTGGTTGTAATGGTGTAATATCATCGTGTATAAAGGGCATGTTAACTTCTTGGAGTTACTATGATAGTTGACAGGCTCTAATTGGGCCAAGTGGAGCTGAGCTCTAGGTTGCTTGAGCTTGATTCATTTATGTTAAAATTGAGTGCAAGCCAATTTGTTGGTTAACACGAAGATAAAAAAATGTATATTAATCTTTCACATTACTTTCTTGAACAAGCCCACTTGTTCATCAGTTCAATCAGTTGTGCTGAATAATTGATACTTGAAGGAGGAAGAAATAGTTTGAGCATCATCTCATGTACTCTAGTTTCCCCCTTTCAAGCCCACTTGTTCATCAGTTCAATCTAATAGTATTTCAGAAGGCTTACTTTTTGTTTTTTCTTCTTTTTCCTTTTTCCTAATTTTTATATTCAAAGCTTAATATGCTTTAGTTTGATAGGGTCTGTTTTTGCTATTGCTTAGAGCTTTTTGGTGGCTTTTGTATAGGCTTTTTGTGTGTGTGTGTCTTTTGGAAGCTGTTTCTACTTTTACTGTTAGGGACAGCTTGCTCTCTTCTCCTGTAAATCTATTTGTTTAAATATATATATATATTCAAACCTTAATATTATCTGTATGTTTCTGGGTGAAGAAGATTGGAATTTTTATGAACTTATGCTTAAATCACTTTTGCCACTTTTTCCTTTGAAGAACCTGTTGTAATTTTTAAAATTGAGATCAGTGCCTAAACTTTTTATTTATGCTGTTTACAATTTTTTTGTTCTCCTAGTTATTTTCTTCCAGTCTGATAACTAAGATTGTTGGCTGTTATTGTCATGATATTTTTTTCTTCTTTTTTCATTGTTTCTTTTACTGTGAACTTATGCCTTTCTTTTGCAGATTATGAAGGAAATTCATCCTTTACATCAGATTCGTGGTCCTGATCCAACTTATAACGATATTTGCTTTTCTGGTGGCTCTAGGTATTATCTGTAGCTTAAAAAATTCGAACATAAACTGAATATATAGATTAAATGTTTATCTTTTTGCTGTTAGTAACACTGAATGGTATTTTTGTTCTAGTGATGTTTCCAAGCTCTCAGATACCTTTCCAGCAGTTGAGATGGCATTTGGGAATGGGCAAAAGTTATTGCTATCACCTGAAAATTACTTGTTCCGAGTAAGTAGTTGACTATGCAAGTCTTTTTTTTTTTTTTCTGGAGGAAAAAAAGTATCTACTCTTGCAGTCTTGCTGAAATTATATTTGAACATGATTTTTTAGTAAGTTTTAATGGTATTGGGGACTTCTTGGTTGTGAGTTGTGACTGATATTTGATACATAGAATAATGGGTTTTCTGTCTTATGTTACATGCTGTATCTATAAAGCATTCAAAGGTCCGTGGTGCTTATTGCCTAGGAATTTTCCAAAATGGAAAGGATCCAACTACTCTTCTAGGAGGTATTTAAGCCTTACCAAATTTGTTTCTCATGATTTTCACCCTGTTATACCTGAATACGTTGTTTTTCAAAAGCCGTACTTTATTATTATTATTTTATTTTGTTCATCACTTTTCAGTAATTTGTTTTGGGATGTAAATATATGGTTGTAATAGGTATCATTGTTCGCAATACTCTTGTTATGTATGACCGTGAACATTCAAAGATCGGTTTTTGGAAGACTAATTGTTCCGAGTTGTGGGAAAGACTGCATGTAACTGGTGCTTCGCCACCAGTTCCTTCATCTTCAAATGGAAACAACTCAACAATTGAATCGCCTCCAAGTGAACCACCTAACCATGTTCTTCCAGGTACAGTAAACTGTGGGACTCCCAAGCATATAATATGTCCTCGTGTATTCAAATCCCTTGCTTAGATAAACCTTTCCTATGCTTTTTGTGTATTGTTACTTTGTTAGTGAAACACTTCTTATTATGGTGGCTAAAAAACATCATTTTATGTGGAAGGTCTTGAAATCAAATCTGAGTAGATGCATGAGGTTGAGTAATTACGTAATACTCGCTGGATATATGCTCTTCATAAAAACACATGGACAAACAAATTTAACTAAGAGATACTCAAAAGAGGAAGTGGTACAATACTACAATGGAACAGAAAAAATGTGGTGACTTGAGAATGAAAAGGGAAGGAAAAAAAAAAACAAATTTAATGTTGATTCTGAATTATGTTCTTTTCTTCATGTTGCATCTTCAACTGTTACAGCTCATCTTACCTATGTTTATTATTTTGTGTCATATGAGATTTTTTTAACTTGAGTGTGATCTTTCTAATGATATTTTCTCATTAACTTTGATTTGCAGGGGGGGTCCAAATTGGTCAAATAAGATTTCAGCTGTCTTTGAGTATCAATTTCTCGGATCTGAAACCTCACATCCCAGAGCTTTCTGAGTTCATTGCTCAGGAGTTAGACGTTAATACTTCTCAGGTTAGACAAATTCGTTATTGCAATGCAGTTTTTGTGGTAGTGTTGGATACAAATTTTGTTCAAACTACAAGACATTGTAGTTTTAGACTATCCGAGCATCCAGCTAATATTCCCGTGTATAATCAAGTTTCTTGTTATTAGTTCCTATACCAATGTTGTAAATGATTCCAGGTCCATCTGCTGAATGTTATGTCAAAAGGAAATAATTCTATCGTTTCATGGGCCATACTCCCTTCAGATTCTGCTAGCTACATTTCTAATGCCACTGCAACAGTAAGCTTGCTTTCTCCTTTAAATGGAAAGTGTATGTATATAGGATTTGTATAATTATATTGTTTGCTTGATCAGTTTTTTCTTCTACAGAGTATATATTCCCAGCTTTCTGAGCATCGTGTACAACTTCCCGATACATATGGAAATTATCAGTTGCTTCAATGGAAAATTGAGCCTCCAGCAGACCGGTATGTTTCACTTTTTGGGATCTATTAGTCAAATTTACTTGAGCATTTGGGGTTACATTTTGGGTCACTCTTAGGGATGGTAATTAAACCCGAACTTGTGGGACCGGCCCGAACCCGATCCTCTTAGAGAGGGTTTGGTTGGTGAATTTACGACCCGTGAACCCATATAAGTAAAAACCCAATGGGTTCAGGTGTGGGTGTGGTTTGGGAAAACAAACCCACGGGTGACCCACGAACCCATTTAAATGAAAATTATATAATATTTTATTATTAAAAATGTTGTAAATTTGAACTCCAATAATAACTTTTTAACTATAGAGAATAAAATGTAAACATTTCACTCATTCTAAGTTGTAATTCTCAACTCTCATATATATATATATATATATATATATAGAGCTATTGGTAGAACCTTGCACTCTTGTTTTTCCAATGTGGGACTTTTAAAAGTCCCACATTAGAAAAACAAGAGTCCAAGGTACATTAGCTATATATATAGTGCTTTGGCTCTTGTGACTCTTGTCTCAATTAAGAAATACACTTGAAATGAGTTGAAGTTTTCACTCTATAAAATGTTTTTATTCTTTAATATTATAATATTTCATATATTTAAATAATGGGTAGTGTTAACAACTACATGATTACTATAAAAGAAAAGTATTTATTGTACTTTTTGACTCCATCGATACAATAAATGTATTTGTGTAATAAATACTTTCTTTTTATAGTAATCATATAGTTGTTAACCTGTGCCTTTACATGTTAACACTACCCTTAAATAATATAGAAATATTTTTCAAAAAAAAAAATTGGCGGGCTTGCGTGTTCATGGGTTTGACCCGTACCCGCGAACCCGCTTGTTTCACGGGTTCATGGGCAGGTTTGGGTGTCCCTTAAACCCACGAGTGAAACCCGAACCTAAACCCGTTTATTTTCACGGGTTCGTGGGCAGGTTTGGGTGACACAATTTTGTGGGTTCGGGTTTGGATTTTGCTAGACCCGCCCGAACCCGACCCGTTGCCATTCCTGACTCACTCTCCAATCTCCCCTCTTATCTACTATTCATTTATTTCTTTTTTTTTTTTTTTTTTTTTTTTTTTTTGTTCACCTTCTTGGTTGGGGGGATTGTGGAAGATTGCAGGCCATTCTATTAGAAGTGGCGTCCTCTGAATTTATAATCCTTTGATTATTAAGGGATGCCTATGTATGGATAATTATTTTTAATGCATTTTTTACTGAATTACCCTTTGAATCCATTATTTGTTTCCACCTCTTGAAAATCCGTAACAAGTCTGACTGTCGGGTGACTACCTCACCATAAAGGCATCTCTCTTTCTCTCAGATATACACGAACAAAAGAGGAAAAATATAGTGAACAAAAACCAAAACTTCCATTAATTTCTTGATAAGCTTACATTCAATCATGGTCACATATGCTGCCAATGCTAGCAAGCATTAACCTGAATATCCAATTTTTAAGACATCTAAATATCAGTATTTTTTTTTTTTTTTTTTAATCAGTCTTGTTATGAAGTTATTTCTTCTGAAATGATGCAGGGCATGGTGGCAACAGCATTACGTGGTGGTTTTAGCTGTGACTATTACCGTAATTGTTGTTTTGTTGGTTTCTGGAACATGGTTTATTTTGAGAAAGAGACAGCAACCAGTGAATTCTTACAAACCGGTTAACGCAGCTGTGCCAGAGCAAGAGCTCCAACCGCTATAATCTATTAGGAGTTGTCTTTGCCGGGTGATATATGCAGAAATATGTCACGTTAGCAATTTTTGACTCGCAGTGGTTGTGATGTTCACGATTTTAGCCTACATAACTATATAGAAGATTTTTGTTCAGTAACAGGGACCATATTTTCCACAATATTAATATGTTATTCATTTAAAGCAGATAGAGGTATAGAAAAATTTGGTCACAGGTTTTTTTTTTTTTTTTTTTTTTTTTTTTTTTTTTTTTTTGTATGTGAATATTGTAACATACAAAGTGATAAAGGCCAGTTTACAAATTATTTTCTGTGGATTTAGCTGTATGAATATATTAGTAGTAGTCAAAGTCCCAGTCAGAGCTGAGTAGCTTTTGGTGTAAATGAGGTTTTGAATTTTTGATGCTTCTTTCTTCAGGTGGTTTGTCTTTTGGTTAACTGGTGATTTATTGTGAAAAATAGGATAAGATTAGGGTTTTGTTCGTGTCAAACAAGATAATTAGGTGAGCTTTTTAGTTGGAGCAGGTAAAGTGGCTTTTTATTTATTTATTTATTTTATTTTATTTAAAGTACAATTTGCATCTTTATCTGGCTTTGCTGTTTTCAAATTATATTTTAAGACTTTAAAAAGATTTAACAGGTAATGTGGTTGCATCGAAACTCTACAAGAAGAAATAGGTCTACCATTTAACCAATTATATCAAGTTGCTGGAAATTGCAATATATAATTATATATCAATTCCTATGACGATACATCTTGTATTCATTTATATCATCGTAACATTAATTATACATGTATGTATAGATTTAAGATACAACACAAAATATTTAATGTTAAATTACGCACTTGAAGTGTGATTTCAATTGTTTAAAGTACAATTACGTTAACCCAATGTGACTATCGGTCCATAACACAGGGTTAAGAATCTCACTAGATGCAAAGAATTAGTTATTAGGCCTGACACGACAGAGATAGCTGAACTAGATTTTTTTTAATTTTTTTTTTCAAAGTCGACACCATTGTGTGTTAGTAGTCTGTTGGGATTTGGTGAGATTAAATTCTAAAAACACAGTCCGGAACGCCACTCTTACTCAAGGGGACTTCGAGGTTTAATAGGTAAATATGAAATTATATTTAAAGTACATGTTCAAACCCTGGTGGTAGAGCTTCATTTTGAAATCTACGACTATTAAGACAAAAGATCCTTAGTAGGGAACTGGACTAGTCGGAAAAGAAGAAATGCAAAATTTAAGCAGATATTCTTGGTAACAAACTCCTATAATCAATTGATCAATGCATACATTTCAATTGAAAATCACTAGATAAACACATAATAATACAAAACACTTGAGGGTGCCCCAGCTAGTTTGTGATTTATGGTAGAAGAAATTGTGAATACTGGCCATATGTTAATGGTCTCAGAAAAAACCCAGCCCCATATTCACCACTTCTTCTATCTATACACAAGTATCTAAGGAAACCCTTTTGAAGCCACCCCAAAATAAAGCTCCAAATTCCGTACAATATCAATGTGCAAAAGGTAATTAAAAAGAGAAAGAAGAATACCCAAACAAAAGAGAAAAAGAAAACCATATGTATCTATCTGTTAGTTCTAAACAACTTTTAATTAAACAATAGTAACCCAACCATGTGGCAAAGGTGCAAAAAAAAAAAAAGGAAAAGAAAAAGAAAGCACTTTCTCTTTGTCTTCTTAATTTCTTCACCATGATCCTCCACCTAACATTCCATTCCAGTAGCCAGTCGAAGTGCCTTGTTGTCCTTTGTTGATCTGATGATGATCAACTACTTCTGTTGAGTTGGAAAGTGGTTTCATCTCTCCAAAAGGAAAAAAGAGTCTCCCAGCAGCAGTTTCATTATTTCCAAGCCCATGATGATGATGATGATGATGATCAATAGAGAAACTAAGAGTTGGTTTGATGTCATGATCAGCTTGCATTGGAAACCCAGATGATGATGAGAACAAAGTATTCGAATTATGATTCGGTGGCGGCATGGGTGTAGGAATGAAACTGTTTAAACCCCTTGAAGCAATTCCAGTCCTCAGCAAGTCAAGAGCTGAAAGAGAAGATGTTGAAGTAGTAGTATAAGAAGTATTATTGTTGTTATGATCAGTTTTGGGCACTTGATGATCAACATATTGAGACATATGATCATGATGAGCATGAGCACTATTCTCATGCATGACTTGAAAAGCCAAGTTAAGATCCTGGCCTTTGTGGGTGGTGATCTTATTATTAGGGTTTTGAAGATGATGATGAGAAAAGTGAGAGAGATTTGGAGGGTTTAGATCTGGGATATTTTGTTTGCTGGTAGCTGATGATGAAGAATTGGAAGAAGACATAGATGATGATGATCTCTTGTTCTTCCTTGAACCTCCTCCAACAGGAACATTTCTGAGAGAGCCTCCTTCAGTCCAGTACCTTCTACAAGTCTTGCAGAAATATCTAGGCTGTGTGAGACTGTAGTTGTTGTAGTAACAAAACTTTGTATTTGTTGAATTACACCTTGGACAATTTATCTGCTCTTGAGGCCTCACTTTTTTCTCTAACATTGGTCTGCTGCAACTATTGGACACTATGTCTTCCATGGCAGGATTCACAGGATAATAACAACCCTAGACAAACACAACATAGTTTAATTTAAATAACAGAACAAAACAAATGAATAAAAACATCCAAAGGCTTTTCCTGTAAAGTAAAGAAAACCCTAAAAAGAACCAAAAAATAGAATCACTTTTTTCATTCCTTTAGCAGTTATTGCATAAACAAAAAGATGAAAAAAGAAAAAAAAAAGTTAAAAGCTTTCATGTTTTCAAGAACATATTAGTTTAAACTAAAGAAAAAATAAATGAAACTTGCACCCAACGTGAATCAATCATTTTTATAGATAACTATAAGCTTATAAAGCAAGCATCATGAACTATATATTTCCTTAAAATTTGCTTAAAAAGCAAAAACACAAAAACAAGTGTACAAAGTCTCGATTTTTACATGGAAAAGCAAATCAGAAAATTAAAATAAGATGCACCCACCTGAGGAAATTTAGCAGCATCCATAAATCCAGAAGAAAGAAGAAAAGTGAATGAAAAGCAAACTGATGACTTCACAGGGAGAGAGAGAGAGAGAGAGAGAGAGAGAGAGAGAGAGAGAGAGAGAGAGAATTCACCTCTTTTGTCTGCAGCTGCTCTTAGTGCACAAGAAAGAATGTTTTAGATTGTTTCTGTGGTGGCTTTATGTGTTGGCAACACACTTTTTTTTATGAACGATAGATAAAAGATGAGAGAAACCAAGCAGAGGTGTTTGTTTTGACTACTCATAATATAATAATAATAATAATATTATTATTATTATTATTCATAATTTCAACTTTTTTTCCATTGTGTGTGTTATATTTTATGTGTGGGGAATTTTTGTCTGATTGCCATTTCAATAGTGGAATTAATTGTATAGATTTTAAAATTGATGATAGTGGGTGGAATATGAGTGTTTATAGTGTGTGGTGGGTTTCATTTTTTTGACCTGATAATGGGGAAAGTATTTTTATTCTTTGTTCTTCTCCTGTCACTCCTTTTCAAGTGTTTTTTCTAAGAGCCGTTCATGAGCAGGAGTTGGGATTTGTTTGGACTTTGGACAATCAATAAAGATAAGATTTGATTCCTCTCCACATTCTCTCTAATTTGTCAACTACAGTACACAGTTCATGATCCTCACTGTTGCTTGTAACTTTTTTCAAGTTTTTTTAACTTCTCTTATTACTGTAGTTTTCTTGTGAAGTAATCAAAGCATATGTTTTAACTTTTTACTATTTTTATCAAGTCTCCATTGATTGTATATCTCAACCAACTTCAAAAATGCTTGAAAAATGCCATAAACATGCTTATCCAACACCATAATTAATATCCCAATTAAGACAAAGAAGATAGAAAGAAAAAAAATAATAATTAAGAGAAACAAAGATTGTATATATCTTATGAAAATGATAATAATTAGCTCATGTTCTAAAAGATATTTTTATAATTAGTTAGATCTCTTACAGTAGAACAAGAAATCTAGATAATATAATTAATTAAATTTTTTTAAAAAAAATATATTAAATATTGAAGCAGAATTCAGTTTAATTTGTATATATTTGCACTTTGGTAAAGTATCAAAAACTAGTTTATATATATTTCTCATAATTATTAAATGAATTAAAAAGAATTATTGATATCTAACTATATATATGTTCAAAAGGTTACTAAACTTTATGAAATGGTAAAGAGTTTGTCCTTTTTTCTTCCTCTTCTTTCTTTTTTATCAAAACTTTAAAGAAACATACAATATCGAAAGTCGAGAAAGAATTAATTCTTCATTTTCTTAATTTTTGTTCTAATCATCAAACTTTTGCTTTTTATAGATCCTTGAATTAGAATTTCATAACTAGTTTTCACTCTTGTAAATATACAGATTCATATACAATAACATAACCATATATATATATACACACTAAAGGTTACTAAACTTTCTATGAAATGGTACCCTTTTTTTTTAATTTTTTATTCTTCTTTCTTTTTCATCAAAAGTTTAAACATTGAAACGAAAAGCTTTAATCAACTCATAAAATTCTTAGAAAAGAAAGGGGAATTCTGGGTTGCTGCTGGTATACTTAGTTTGACGCTATGAGAAAGGTAGTGTGACTATTGAGTAATTAATTAATTAATTAATTATAATCTATAGTAAAGTGAAGAATGGAAATGGAAAGTTAAAGCGCGGGAGAATAGAGAGAGCCGACAAGAGACGACAAAAGGAAAGAGTGGTAGGGGCCAGATAATGCGCGGTAGGATGGTAGAAAAATGAGAAATTCTTCGGTTTTGTGTTGGATGTCTTTTTCTTGATTATGACACCTTTGCTTTCCTTTCAATTTCTTCTAAACATCCAACCACTCAGAATCTCACTTCCTATTTTTAACATTTCGATATTGCAATCCAACCCCATCTTCCCCTCCTCACAAGTCACACCCAATCCACCACATGACCAGTTACGGAAACGGAACCCCACTTTCGAAAAACTCAAGAAGATGGGATGAATCCCACATTACAAAACCTAATGGATTACAACTCAACTGACTCGGAAAATCGAACATCCATGTGACGTTACTAGATGAATTGAATGAGCTCGATCTCTTTCAACCACCAAACCAAATTGAGTGGTGATTAATAGACGAGTCTTTTTAGTTTTTAAGACTATCCATTTAATAATCATCCAATAATAATCACTTTTTAATATTCAAATCCCACCATGCGTATTTTATAAGCATGTGTGTGGAGTTTTCTCCATGGTTTGTGAGGTAGTTATCTCCCGTTATAAAATAGATATCCGAACCGCACATGAATTGTTTGATCTCGATAGATCCCAACAATCTTATTATAAGCATATTTACAAAAATGAAATTCTTTATCATATATATATATATATATTTACAAAATTCTTTATTATTGTCGATATAGTTAATATAACATAGTACTTAAACCCTAGTCATTTTCCCTAGTCATTTTTTAATCTTTACACTTTGAAATTGGAGGACATTAATTTGACAGGCAAATTAGGTGAATTTTGTCTTTTTGGAAAACAAGATATCAAAATTCCTAGTTCAAAACAAATTGTTTAGTTGAGTACTCTGTGTAATAAAATTACATGGACAACTTTATTTTTTTATTTTTTTCCCCTTTTTTCTTTAAAAAAAATGTCTGAAAACAGAATGATTATCATGGTCCAATCACTTTTAAAAGCAAATTACTTAGATGCATGATTGAAAAAAAAAAAAAAAAAAAAACTTTTTTCCTGTCTCCTGGAAAAAGATATTCTTTTGTACAAAACATCAATCAGAAAGAAATCACTTTCTAAGAAAATAGAACAGGATGGATCTGGCTTTGAGAGAGAGAGAGAGAGAGAGAGAGAGAGAGAGAGAGAGAGAGAGAGAGAGAGAGAGAGGCCTGCCAAAGCCAAAGCACAGATGCTTTGGTGGCCAATCGAATATTAATTATTATTCTCCTTAATTAATTAATTAATTAATTAAACACTCTCATTATCAATTGCTTTGCTAGCTTGAACGTGATTAATATGGGATCTGGACTATTCTTCCATTCTGGTGCTATACACCTCAAGACTCCCCCAATTCCACTTTCATTTTCAGCTTATCGGCTACACTGCACCAAGCATATTCATCATTTCTTCAACTTACTTATTTAATTTGTTTTTGTTTTTATAATGACATGTTTAATTAGATGTCTTATTTCTCGTTTGGGTACTACTGATAGTGATAGGTACAAAGATTATGTACCACCGGCCGTCTAATATTATATTTTGGTGGTAAAGACGCTCACTCGGATCGGTAATGTCTCAAGTTCGAATCACCGCACTACCGGTAGTATATATATATATATATATAATGATAAGACAAAGATTGATAATGTTCGAATTTCAAGTATGAAATCGGTGGCCTAATTGATTTGAAGTCGAATTCCCTTCACATTTGAGAAGAAAGCTACGCTTGTTTGTTGATGATCAGAATAAGTGATTTTTCAGTCTTTTGATTCTTATTCTAACTATTCCATTCCCATTACTATTTGTTGAGGTAAACACATGATCAGATATAAATTCATTTAATTATATTTCTATGTTATTTTAATTAAAACCATTGAATGCAAATAATCTAGTAAAGAATCTTTGATACATGACCATGGGTGGCTCAACGGTATTGGAGGCCTAAGACGAAAACCTTAAATGAGGTCTTATATATTGAAATCAATAGCAAACAATCAAATAACTAAAACAATGAATAAAAACATTAACAATAATAAATAAAAATTAGAACAATAGAATCCGGAAAATAACTATTCATCTAACAATTGTTGCTTTCAAATAACTCAAACTATTGATATTAAACTTTCAATTAAGTGAAAACAAATAATATTAATATCAATGAGTAGAAAATTAGTAGAAAAAAAAAAGAAATAAGTTGTCAGAGCATCTCCAATGCTATTATGCATTTGGAGAAAATGAAGTGCCACATAAGATAGAAATTAAAAAAATTAGAAAAATTCTCTCTAATGCTATTATCTAAGTTGAATATGGAGATGATGTGGTAAAAAAAAAGTTAGAGAATATGGAGTTGAGTTTCTAATTCTAGAAACTCTCCTAGAAATGCTGACTAGGATTTCTAACTCTTTCTACCAATAAAATTAAAGCTTTCAACTCTTTCCACCAATAAGATTAAACCTCATTTAATTGTAAAATAAAAGAGGAGAGAGAGTGTAATAATTGTTTTATTATGTTTGATTTTAGATAATTGCATTGGAGATGTGAATATGCATTACTCTAAAATTTTTTCAAAAGTGGGCTCGTAATAAATAGAAATGCTGATGTGGCATTATTTAGAAACTCAAAAATACATATTTGCATTGGAGATGCTCTCAAATTATAACTTTGATTAAACCATTTTGAGGAAGTGTTTTGGAATTAGAAAAGTATTTACAGCTTTTTTTTTTTGGGAACTGGGAAATTATTAATTTGTAGAATTTTTTTCGATAAATAAATACGTTAAAACTTTTAGAAGTTGTTGATTTATAAAAAGAATTAAAATTTATTAAAAAGTAATTTGTTTCCTTATCTTTAGGAAGCCTTATATCTTTTGTGGCTAGATTTTAGGAGGCCTCTAATAATTATTAACAAGTACTAAAAAAAATTAAAATTTGAGGCCTTAGGCAGTTGCCTAAGCCGCCTAAGGGTAAAGTCGGCCCCGGATTCATACGAGGGTGCATGCATTCTATTTAATGATATCATTCATATCATGTGGTACAAATAAATACATGAACTTCTCAACAGTTAAGGAAGATGTGGAAAACAAGATGGGAATTTTCTACGATGATATGGGGATGTAGCGTAGCTTGGTAGCACGTTTGTTTTGGGTACAAAATGTCACGGGTTCAAATCCTGTCATCCCTACCTATTATTGCTCTTCGAAGCTGTAACCAGAGATCCATTTTAGAGATTCAATTTGGATATACATAATACATAATTTTCAATTTTATGATGGTATACATATGCAAGAAGTATTTATTGGGGGTTGAAATTTTTTACCCGGCAGTTGGTTGAGTCTTCTCATGCATGCCATGTCGTACAAATAAATACATGATTTTAGTTATCGGGTGCATTGAAAATTATGAAAAACAATAAATGAAAATAATTTACAGATCGTCAAAACAAAACTGAACTTTTTATGAACACAAAATCTGCAAAAGGGCCCACTATTTTTGGGCCTAAAATATCCAAACCACCACCAATATGGCCTGCCAAAGCCCATTTGGCTGATGTTGAAATTTGAGACCAAAAAAATGAAACTTTTGTTGATCAATTACGTACCTTGTATCTCTTATTGTTGATCAATTACGTACCTTGTATCTCTTAATGTCTAATGATTTTAATTTTCTTTTTCATTCAAATTTCAATCTTCTTCTTCTTCTTCTTCTTCTTCTTCTTTCGTTATCAGATGGTTACCTTAATTATAACTTACAAGGACAAGAACTGACTACTAAGAAGCCATGAAGTTCCGTAATGTTTTGGTATAAAAACATGTACGTTTGACTTGTAAGTATCTCCTTTAAGGGAGTGGTCCAATTACAGGCTACTTACAGCCCAACACAATCCAGATCAGCGATGTCCATAAATGGAGCTGCTTGTTAGGGCCGGTTTAGTATTGCTGTAACTTTTATAATAACCACTGTTAGCTGTGCTAGAGGAATAATCAACTGTGAAGTTAATCAGCAGATATTTGGTTAATTGTATTTTTAAAACTACTGTATAGGTCAAAAGCAGTATAAATATGTTTGGTAATTTATTGCAAAAGTGTTGAGATTAATTATAATGACTAAAATATACATGATTTTAGGACCCTATTTCATTTTTTTTTTCATTAATTATCTATATTAATCAATATTTAAGTAGAATATTTAAATTAGAAAAAAAAATTCCATAAGAACAACAAAATATTTTTAAAAGATTTTATAAATCAAATCAATGTTTAAATATAATATTTAATTTTGAGATAAAATAAGGTATATAAATTATTTTAACTTTATTTCATAAGGATTATAATGATATTTTAAAAGATTCATTAAATGTTGAGATAGATTATTCCATAGTCACTTTCAAAAAGTAACCCCTCACCTACTTTTCAAAATCACTGTCAAAACTTGTCAGATTATCAATTAATCACTTTTATAAATTTTACCAAACATCATTTTATGTTAAAATTATAAAATAATATGATTTTAACTTTTCAAATGTAATATCAAACTAACCCTTAGCCATCAAACATCCTCATATAATGCATCAACGGAGAATGGAATTTGGATCCTCTACTGATCCGATTTTTTTCCTGACCTTACATAATCTTATAACACACAAACATTACAATGAATGAGTGGTTAAGATGTGATTGATTTTCACAACTACTTTATCAACAACCAATCACATACTTTAAAAAGATCGGATCAGTAGAGGATCCAAATCCCAACGGAATGAGTACTTGTGCACTTTCAACTTGTGCACTTTCAACTTGTGGTCCAATTCTAACACCTAACTTCTCATTGATCATTACACTCATTGCTTCTTCTGATAAGCCCGATTTCAAGACACAACTGCCAAATTTCAAAGTCAGCTAGGAACCTAAGGTAGTGTTTTGTTTATTTACCAAAATAAATACTAGACAGTATGGAATTATAGCTTTGTTTTCTAAACACACTCACCTACAGAACAACCATTTTCCAAAGAAGTTTGTCGGTGCATCCGGCCTTTGTTTCCAACTGCGTTTTAACGTTTGTCTTCCTCTCGATCTCCTCTTTCCAACAACACTTCAATCACATCAATCCGACTCTGTTTGGACCACTTTCACATTAGTCGAAATAATTTGATTTACTTGAAAATACGAACCAAATTTCCAATACAAAGCAACCCTTCTAACATGTTTTCAAAATAGCTGTCCCGAGTGAAATTAAATATTTTATTAAAGATTTCACCATCTAAAACTAGTTGCATAAATGATACAAATACATAAAAACATCGCAACACATCACCAATCTACAAAACTCTAATTAAATGCCCCATTTAATTAAATCAATTGGTTTTAGAAGTACCAAACATGAAAACTCATCTTTGTTTTTTTCTCTTTTGTTAGAGCATCTCCAATGCTGTGTCAAATTATTGTGCCAATGCTAAAATTTAGCATAGGGTGTAAAAACCATCCTCCAATGTAGTGCCAAATGATGTGCCAAATATGACATATGCTATATTGTGTGCCAAATTTAACATATAATATAGCATATGTCAAATTTGGTACAGCAATAAATGCTCCCTTTTTAATTACAAAAATACCATTATATATATATTTTAAATGAAATAATAAATGCATTAATGAAACTTAATGAAACTTTACATTGGAGCATTAAAATAAATAATGAATATATTAATGGTAAGTGTTTACTTTTATAATTTTAATTAATAAAACAATAAAAATAGCATTTTAAATAGAATTGTGCATTGGAGCACAATGCTAAATTGATATGTCAAATATAACATTTTACTCTCTTTTGTGTCAAATTTGACATTGACATATACATTTGGAGATGGTCTTATGTTTCTTGATGTCCTTACATTTTCTAGTAGTACTCCCAATTCGACAAACTTTTCAAAGAAAATTAAATTTAACAGCATGAACTTCTTTAGAGCTAGCTAAAACAATTTATAACTCTCCCGAAATCATCCCAATCTACATAACCTTGGAGCTTCAACATACTCGGATCCATTCACCGGTTCAGTGAATCCAAATATAAGAATTAGGGTTGAATAATATGTTATATAGGTAAGGTTTTTATTCGGAAAGAGTACTGTGATGTAATTAATAAATATGACTATGATGTACTTTTGACGTTTTCAAGTAAAAAAAAAAAAAAAAAAAATCTTTCTTTAAAAAACTTAAATTTGAGTTTTCTCTAAGAAACTCAAATGTAACAACCAAACAAAGCAAAAAAAAAATAATTTAAAAATTGATATTTCATTTAAGAAAAAACTCACTTAATCAATATATTGATTTTTTTTGTTTAAGAAAAAACTAACACACACGGATTCTCTGGTTGCCTTAACCTACATTTCTTCGATCCACCCCACCCCACTAAACATTAGAAAAAAAAAAGTGATTGTGTTCTCTACAAAACTAATAATTCTCTCTCCTATAATTGGTGGGTCGTGATATATATGAAACTCAATGGTTTTGTGGAATGCATGTTAATTTCTTGAGTGCATTTCGCCAAACCTAATATAAGCAGTACCACTGTCCACTGCCGACGTATATATATGCATTGTGATAGGCACAACACAGAGCAATGCAGTGCTTTTCTTGGCCCGCCATCGCCAGGCCTTGCCTTTTGTTCTATCGATCTCCAATTCTTAATTAGATACTTTGTATATGCTCCCATTTTTTATTTTATTTTTTTGGTTTCTTTCTACATCTATACAAATCACAACCGGCATACACATCAATATCAATCTCTCTCTCTCCCTATATTTATATATATATATATATATATATATATATATATAAAGAAATTAAAGAATACTTAGTATTCAACCCTTTTTTTTAAAAGGCCGGTTTACAATGTTGCTACGTGTATAAATTGGTAATCGTTAATTAAAAAAAATTGTGTAGTCATTCATGTCATTGGACTTTGGTTGTGTTTTTGTCTCCAGGCATGCACATATGTCTATTGAATATTGATCATGAGTTAAGATGTTGTATGAATCTATCGATATTCATTCGCTCATTATGAGATTTGATTGTTTTGTTTCAATTAAAGCAATCAATACATGTTATAGGGGGGCTGATCTCGCAAAAAACAACAAAAATGAAATAAAATTGTATTCAAACAATTATCATTGTCTGCGAATGGTCAATTTTTAGTGCATTATTGGTATCATTTTTCCACTACTATTGTATTCTTTTGACTATAAATATATAATAAGGTTCAAAAAAAAATTATTAGTAATAATTTGTTTGATGTTAGAAATTGAGATTTGATTATTGATAGATAAATTAGTGATTAGAATTGATAGAAGAAAAACAAACACATGGAGATGATAAGAGTACTCCTTTCTCATTATGTAAAGTTAAATACTATAGGTCATGGATGTGACGCAATATGTATATATATATCTTTTTTTATTGGAAGTAACGAGTTACATCAACTGGATAACTGATCCAGACAGTTACTATAACTGGGACCATAGAGATTAGACTTCAAGGCACAGCCCAGACTACAACTCCCACACCGGGGAGAGAACACCCAAACCCACAAACCCTCACAAGAGGGACTGAAACTAACCAAAAAACCTCACAAAGAGAACTGAAATTAAACTAAAAAACTAACAAAACCTCACAAAGAGGACTGAATCTAACCGACTAAACCTAACACCGATCAGAGGAGGAGGAGGAGTCCCTTGGCTGCCGGCAAGTGTTCTGGCGAAGAGGATCGGGCTGGACGAACTCCAGGGCCGCCGTCGCAGCTCACACTGAAACACTCTAGATCTGGCTGGATCCTAGAGGATCGGCCGATCTAACAGCTGCCGGCGTTGGCTGGAAAAAAAGACCCGCCCGGTGGCGCGAGAGGGTCGGCTGGATAAACACCAGGGCTGTCGTAGCAGCCGCAGAAGGCTCCCATCTAATCGGGAAGGCCCGGCGTGAGGAAGAAGACCGCCCGAAGGGGCGACATCGCCGCCGTCTCCCGCTGCCACATCAAGAAGCCGGCGATGGACTGAGGCGGTGAAGTTTGTGTTAGGTTGAGAGAAATTTCTAGAGAGATATTGTAGAGAGATATTTTTAGTTAACCATCGACGCAATATTGGATAAATACATAAATTATTATTTTTTTAAAAATGACTGATTCAAAATTTAATTTACAACCACAGAAATTGGATATACACTTTTTGGATCAGCTTGGTCGATCATTGGCCAGCATGAAATCAAATTGCATATCATATAATTGATTGATTAGAAAAATGAAAATCTAAGCAACCACTAACATTGGCCATTCAAGATTGTGCTTTGTGCACATGTTAGGGTCCATACCAACTTTATGAAATTAATTATATATAATAATAATTTCGTTAATTGTGTTTTTTTTTTTTTTTTTTTTTCACTTTATATATATATAAAGATCGAGCCGTCTGGAGCTTTGGATCCGCGATTGTTTTATAAAATATAAACAAACTGCAAAAGGCCAAATTTTGTGGGCAAATAAAAATCAGACATGCACGTAATATATGTGTTTTAGGTGTCCCATTGCCTTCAATTATTAAACGATGATTATGTACATGACATTAGTGTATATAAATATATAGAATAATAATGTCGTCACGGTGTACTTTTAAGTTTTTAAATCAATGAAATTGGATCATTATTCATCAAGTTAGCTGGATATATATATGCAAAAGACAAGTGGGGATTTTCTGGGTTGGCACAAACAAAAAGTCTGAGACACAGAGAAAATAATAAAAATAAAATGACAAAATAATTGTAGTAACCTATGAATTATTATGAAGAAAAAAAAACATTATTATTGGCAAATGATAAATTAATGTTTTTAAAAAAACGTTCGGCCGGTGAGAATGGTGAGAATTCCAATAAGTTTTCGAAGATTGACAGCATATTTACAAGTGTATATATATATATATATATATCAATAATTCTCCTTAGAAAATATGAAAAAAAAAAAAAAAAAAAAATGGTACATGCATGCATGAGAATAACAGTTAAATACCTGATACTTGAAAGAAAAAATCCAATTATTTTGGTGTAAATATTATACTCCAACTTTTTTTTTTCCTTCCTATCATATATTTCAACTGTTGAATTAAATTATTTGTTAAATTACTGTACATTACTGTGTATACAAGAAATCATGTCCAAATACTTTTTATTAGAACAGTTAAAAATATATATTTAATATAAATAATTAGAAATGATCAATGTTCAATGGTGATCAAATCGTCATAAGCTATGAAGGAAGAGAGAAGAGATCATGCGGCGTCTGTTTCTGCACAGTAGATCAGATTCATCCTCTTATTATTTATCATCATCGTCAACTTTGAAGTTTGCTTGAATTGGTCGTCGTTTCTCTTAATTTAGACAGCTAGGGTTTGTCAAAAACATAAATTGTCACAAAAATAAAAAAAGAATATGGTGGAAGTCAACCGTAAGGAGAATCTGGTTTTTTTTTTTTTTTTTTTTTTTTTTTTTTTTCTTGAGAGGAAGTGAAGAAGACGTTATCGTGGTCATGCACTATAAGTTATTGATGATCGAAAAATAATGCTTTGGTTTTGAAAATATTTATTTATTTATTTATTTATAATTCAAGACTCTTGACAATTTTATGTTTAAGACTTTTTAGTGGTGCACTGGTGCCTGAATATCGGGTTAATTGTTGCTTAAACGGCAGACAATATTTCTTGCAATACTTCTTACAATAGTAATTAATATGATTAAAAAAAAAATTATAACGAGTTTAATTTGCTGATTGAACTATTTCGACGTATTTTTTTTAATAAATAAAAAGCATTTGTAATTAATTTTTAAATAAAATAATTAAACTTAATAAATATCTTCTAAAAAATTAATAGATGAAGTTAGTTCGGTAGGCAACTACACAATTGAGCCTGTGGATAGAGTTGTGTCCTGGTTTTTATTTTTAAGTAATATTATGTAATGATATTATTATTCTTATAGTCAGATTTATTGTTTGCTCACGTAATATTTAAGGACAAATCCCCTTTAGGGTATCTACATGACCGAAGCCTGTAATTTCTTATTTTCCAAGAATCACAAGGTTCATAATTTTCTATTTTCCAATGATAGTAGGGTTTAACAAGAACTTCAGTTTTGAATAAGATTTCAATGAATTTCTTAATTATTAAAAAAAGCTAAGATTATGTTACACTTTTTGCACAAGTTCTTGGATGCAGATGTGAGAGGCATACTCTGAGCCATATGTACTTTTCTATGAGTAATGTTAGAAGTCCCACGATGAGATGAGGTTGGTCTGATAGTAAACCCCTTACATCTACACCACGAGGTTGCAGTTTCGAGTCCTCCCCCTCTCCAAAAAAATCCCAAATTTATATATTATGTAATACTTCAAAACAAAAACAAAAAAATGTTAGAAGTCTCACCTACAATCCCACATTTTTCCATCAAAAAAAAAAAACCCATGTGTCAACTGGATAGTCTCATTGACTTAGCAATGGAACCGTCCAATGAAAATGTGTCATATGTTACTCAAAAAATATATTTTTATGTTCTTAATGTAAATGACATATTTTCATTGAACGGTCTCACCACGTATCAATGAGACTGTCCCATATAAGTTTTTCTTGTAGGTGTGATTTCTAACCTTGTTCTTTTTATATATACAAAATTAACGGGGCAGGCAGAAGCTTAATTGCGTAAGAAGTATTTTAATGAGAGAAATTAAAAAGTGATAAATAATGAAGTGAGAGTAGCACGTGAGTAGGAGTAGATCGACAAGTTTGACATTTGACAACGAGCGAAAACGCGTGCTTTTGACCCGAAGTAGCTAAGCTAGGCCTCCTCCTAGTCGTGACTTTTGGATTTCAGATCTTTTGATATATAATAGTGAATGCTAATAACCAGTAGGCAATAGGCAATAGGCAACAGGTAATAGCCACCAAAGGCTATATAAAATCCTACAAATATCCCCCGGTCACTTCCCTGGTAAAAGTAATATGTACGTACAAAGCCACAGAGCCGCCCCGATGATCACACTTTTCTTTATTCACGGACAAGACAGGGTATGTTCTACCGTGAATTTTATGTACGTACTCTTGGACTTTTCAATATATCTTTATTTTTATATATTTGTCTTATTTATTCTCTTCATACCCTCATGTCATGTCTTGTCCATCTCTATAAAACTGTCGTCGTAATATATATTTTAAAGACAAAACTTGGGTGTTGACCGGTCAGTACTCAAGGTTCTGACCACTAGTTGATAGTCACATAACCCAAAGTAAGGAGAAAATTAAAAAAAGTGAAAGATTTTTATCACGTGGCAACACTCCATTGGGTGGTTATGGGTGGTCAATATGCTTTGAATACTGACCGGTCAGTACTCAAGTATTTTCTATATTTTAAATGGATCCCAACTCAAATATCTCTAAACATTAAAATAACTATCTATGAGACTATGACATTCATGTTTGTAACTAGTATTTTTGTATTAATAATCAATATCAATGCTAGTGGATAATGTTTCAAGTTCAAGTTGTTGTACTGCAGATAATATATATATATATATATATATATATATATATAGTGTGTGTGTGTGCCGATTGAATCCATTGGATTTGTCATAATCCAAATTCTGATTCAATCTAATTGGATCGAAGAAATTATAATTTGACTCGATCTTAGGGTAAAATCTGATCCGATCTAATCCAATGGATCGGATTCATATCAAGCAATTATTAATATATCAAAGTTAAAACGTTCATAAAATTAACAAAATCAATAATTAATTCATATGATACTTCAATTAAAATTAACATAAAAGCAATACATAATTATATACTTTAAAGTTCAGAAAGTATGTTTTCGAAATCACTAATACTAGTCAACCAAAAAATTTAGTTCAAAAATCAACATAAATGGTATGGTAAGTATAACATCACCTCATGATTTGTGTAGTGATGACAACTCGATCATTTGCCACATCATTTGAGTTAATTTTTTTGGGTTGTATAGTATAAATAAATAAATGGCTAATTGTCACTGATGCCCGCTAAACTCTTCCAAAATATGCACTATGCCCCCTATACTTTTTTTTTTTTTTTTTTACAAACACTTGGGTTTTTTTGCCCCCTATGATGGGGCATCTACAGTTGGCATTTGTTAATTTGTGAGAGTTTAGGGGTTTTTGTGGCGAAAAAAAAGGTATAAGGGGCATAGTGCATATTTTGGAAGAGTCTAGTGGGGCATCAGTGCCAATTATCCTAAATAAAAATTCAAAAAGTCTAATAAATTATAAACTTTGAACATAAGTCTTGAACACAAACATAAATAAAATCCTTTAAAAGTTTAAAATAAAAATATAACCATGTATCATAACAGAATACAATAGCATTCAAAATTTACTTAATGTCCATCAGTAATTCTGTATAGACCAAAATAAATTGGCCCAATCTAAATTAAGTCTTATATTTTTACGGTCCGACAGATTTGATGAAATTTCATATGAAATCCAATATCCAATTCGATCCAATTTAATGGATTTTAGGATCCAATCGTGTCTTCAAATCCAATGGATCAGATTGGATCGGATTGGATTAAATCCTTCACACCTTTATAAAACAGTGTATTACCACTACCAATGGGACTTAATAGTAGAGAGTGCCCATTCAATTTGAACTATACGAGAATAAATAGTAAAAAATATATTGAAACGGAACATGTATATTTCCTTTCAAGCTTTTCACTCCCTTATTTAAAAAAAATTGAATTGACTTCTTTTTCGTTTCAATAACATTTATTTCCTTTCAAGCTTTTTCACTCTCTCCATTATCTGTCCACCGATAAAATCGCGACACGTTAATGTTAACAATAGCATGCACATATTCTTATTCTTGTTTGTCATGAATAATTTTATATGTAATTTGCACAGCAAATCAAACATTTAACCAGTCAAACCAATTTTCTGGGAACAAAATCTGAAATTACTACTAAACCTCCCTTTACATGATGGTTAGACTTTAGAGACATTAAAATGAAATTTCAAAATTTCCGATTTTTGATAGATTCCGACCCATAATGTTTTAAAAAAATAAAAAAAAAAATAAAAAAAAAAAAAAAAACCCACCGTATTAAAGAATTGATATTTGACTTAAAGGCATGGTTACCCCTTGAATTGTTCACGAATTGTTGTTGTGCCTTCTGAATTCTTAAAATGATCACTAAAACCTCTGAACTATTCTTTTCTTTGCACCACCCTTATATAGATGCCCCTTCGGAGGACAATAAAACAAGCTAATGCAAAGAAAATGAGAGTTCAAGGGGTTTAGTGACCATATAAAGAATTCAGAGGGCACAGCAGCAATTCGTGAACAATCTAGGGCAAGTGTACCATTTAGTCTTTTTATTTTTTGAAAAAAACATTAAAGAAATTAAAATGAACAAAAACAGCTAAATATCCATCATTAACCATGGAATGCGATCTGGAGACAAAAGTACATCTAAGAAATTAATGATTTATCATGCCTTTAAGATTTATGGTATTTAAGCAAAAACACACGTGCATGTTAATTACAATATAATAGTGCAATTAATGCTATAATCAAAGGTTAACACAGAAAATAAAAGAGAGAAACATTACCGGTACGGGCACACACCTCTCGAAGTCTCGTTTCTCGGGCCACCCGTTTTCACTGCTCTCGAGATTTTCTTTTTTCTTTTTTTCATTTTCTTCCTTTCTATTTTTTTCATTTTTGTTTTCGTTCTATTTTGTAAGCACACACTTTGTTTGTTGTCTCTAGACTCTAGAGAGTGTTGTGAGAGAGAGAGAGAAAAAAACAACAAAACAAGTACTTGTAGAGGGCAGAGATGAGCGAGAGAGAGAGAGAGAGAGAACTGGAAATCTAATCCTCATGAATAGACGATGAAGAATTGTTGGGTTTGACGGACTTTTCATCAAAAACCCAGGTGCACAATCCATACTCTCTTAAACTAACTTATTTGTTTGTTTCCTGTTTTATTTATTTTATATTATTTATCCTTGTTATTGTTAGCCGTCTATTGTTGTTACATTTATCATTTCTTCTCCGTCAATACTTTGTTGTGTTCGCTATGCACTGATCTGTTTTTTAGACTCTAGTGCTGTTTTGTGATTTGGGTTTTGCTTAGAAATTGTTGTTTGCTTGTATTATTCAATCGGTTCAACTGGGGTTGTTCGGGATCTGCGTTTTTGGGTTCGTTTTTTATAATCGTTTAATCATGAATATCTGTCACTTTTTTGCGGGGTGTTGATATTTTGCTCACGTAATGCTTTTAGAGATTTCAGGACGTTGCCTAGGGTTTTTGAGAGATGAGAGTGTATGAAATTTTGGAGTTTTAATGATGGGGAGCTTAAGTGAAGAAGATGAACAGTTCTTCGACACTCACGAGGACATTGCTTCTATATCTGATTCGGGTTTTGATTGTCTGGAAAATTCTGATTCTGATTTTGCAGTAGTTAATTCCTTGCCCAGTAGTCTTGGATACGATGTTTGGATTAAGAGACCGAGTAGCATTCATGAACGGAGAAGTAAATTTTTAGAATGGATGGGTTTAGGTGGAGATCAAGCAGTGAGGGAAGATCTCGGTGGTGGTAATTCGTCTCATGATGAAGTTGAAGTGGATACTGATAGACTCACAAATAATAGTGAGGCAGTATTAAGATCGATGAGTTTTGATGATGGGGTATCGTCAAGTCAGTCTTCCTTGTCTTGCTGGTCAAGTGATGCTAGGGAATTGCTTGATGGGGCAATGGAGGATAATTTTGTATGTAGATTTAAGAATTTGGATGACGGGACTGAGTTCATTGTGGATGAGCTTGGGCAGGACGGTATTCTGGGGAGGCTTCGTGAAGTGGGCTCCAATCGGTTACTGACTGTTGAGGAGTTTGAGATGAGTCTTGGTTTGTCCCCTTTGGTTCAGCAAGTGATGCAGAGAGAGGTCAATGATGGGTGCAATCTCAAAGCAGCAAAAAAGAAGGTAAAGAAAGGATGGTTGAGGAGATTAGGTTCTGTAGCTTGCATTGTTGATGGGCAAGTGGAAGCTGCTGGTACGATATCCTGTAATTCCTATCCAACTTCAAGGGGTAAGACTCAAAAAGTTAGGGTTAGATCTCACAGAAAGCATTCCAAGGAATTGTCAGCCCTTTATATGGGACAAGATATACAGGCCCATAAGGGTTCAATTTTAACAATGAAATTTAGCCCTGATGGTCAATACCTTGCAAGTGCTGGTGAAGATGGCATTGTGCGTGTATGGCAAGTGGTGGAGTCAGAGTGGTCAGAGGATTTTTCTGCCGTTGATATTGATCCTTCATGTGTATACTTCACCACGAATAATCTTTCTGAATTAGTTCCTATTTGTGCCAATAAGGAGAAAAAGGGGAAATTGAAGGGAGTGAAGAAAACAGCAGACTCAGCTTGTGTCATTTTTCCTCAGAAAGTTTTCCAGATGGTTGATACACCAATCCATGAGTTCAATGGGCACTGTGGTAAGGTCTTGGATCTCGCATGGTCAAGGAATAAGGTCAGCAATTGCTCACAAGTAATTTACTTCTTGTTTGATGGAGTGTACCCGTCTCTAATTAGTTTTAGTTTTTGTAGTGTCTTTTGTCATCCTCTGTTGATAAAACGGTTCGCTTGTGGCAAGTGGGATGTGACCAATGCCTTAACGTCTTTTCCCACAATAATTATGGTACATCCTTCCCTCCTAAGTTTCTTTCTTATCTATATCTGGTAGTAGAGATTTAAAGTAAAATTGATTGATTACTTGGAGCATTTTTTTATTTGAATCTCTTATAACTGTTTTTTTTTTTTTTTTTCCATGTTACAATGTGATACAGTTACATGTGTTCAGTTCAATCCTGTCGATGATAATTACTTTGTAAGTGGTTCCATAGATGGAAAAGTACGAATTTGGGCAATCCCTGGTTGCAAAGTTGTTGACTGGACTGACATCATAGAAATAGTCACGTCAATTTGTTACCGTCCTGATGGAAAGGTGAACTTCTCCTTCATTATTATTCTCTTAAAATGGAAAGCTAGTGCCTGCAACTGTAATGGATTTTCTGAACATATTCTACTTTCGTGCAGTGTGTAATTGTTGGCTCCATGAATGGCAGTTGTCGATTTTATGATGCATCAGGTACCTGTTCCTAACCAGACCCTTTTTATTAAAATACTATTGAGGTCTCAAGAATGGAATTATTCTTTTTTATTGCTAGTTTTTTTGGTGTTGGAGTGTTCCAGATTATTACCCGGAGAATTTTGGCCATTCTACATCTCTGTCATAAAATATCACATAATATGAGCTATTCAATTCTATTTAAGGCTTTGAAATTTTATGAAAGACTGATTTATTTTTAATACCTGGAATTTCAATGAGATTATATCAACTAGAATTAAGTTGACTGAGAGAAAAGTTTGTTAACAATTGACATTTTCTGAAGGTGATATACAATTAGCTGCGACGAGGATTGGAGTCTAACTAATAGTTACATATCTTTCTTAACCGATGAATATCTTGTCTACATTTTGCTAAACTAGGAAGTAAAATTAGAGTCACACCCACCACTACCAGATCGGTATGTGGTAATCCACACTTGGTGTTGGATAGGGACAAAAGTCTTGTACTTCATATAGTAGATCTCACACAACATTCCTGCCATGTTATTGATTCAATTGTGCATCTCCAACCTTGCTAGTTCATTGTTATTGATACAAACATATGTTGGAGGAGATTAGTGTTATTGGTATCATAGTGTAAGTGATGTTATCCTAACTACTGCAAAGCTTTGAAGATGTTTCTGTTGTGGGGAACCTTTTTGGCTACACGTTTTGACTTCAAACCTATGCAGCTTAGCTAGATTTGTCTGTTTTATACCTTAAATGGTGATTCCGTGGCACTGACTCAGTTGTGAACTAGTTGGAAGTTAATTACCTCTAATCATGTTATGATCCCTGAAACCCATTGTTTGCATATTTGAAAGTTGATTGATTAATCGTATAATGATGCAGGGGATTTGCCTTGGTGAACACTAACTGGTCTGTTTTGCATGGATCAGATAATCGTCTGGAACTGTATGATCATGTATACCTGCAGGGTAAGAAGAAGTCACCATTCAAGAGGATAACCAGCTTTCAGGTGGTGATCTTTCTTAACTGTTCTGTTTTAATATGCATGTTCTGAGGTTCTTCATTTCTTGTTTCGAAATTTCTAACAATTGATGTTATCTTCCCTGCAGTTTTCTCCAAGTGACTCTAGTAAAGTAATGGTCACTTCCGCTGATTCACAAGTCCGAATCCTTCATGGTATTGATGTGATCTGCAAATTCCGAGGTAAGCGATTGTTTGCTTGATTATGATATTCTGCAGACAGAAATTGTCCAATTAGTAGCTATATATGTGAGAAAGAAATTTGTCCATGTGGTAGCTTACCAACTCTGCATACTGCTGAGAATTTTAATTTTTATGTCAAACCTAACTAAATCCAATTTATTCATCTTTTCATTAATGTTGTAGTTCTGAGCTGCATTATGTTTCTTGAGTTTATCTTCTTCTTTTTTATCTCTCTTTTAGGCCTGCGGAATTCTGGGAGTCGAATATTTGCATCATTCACCTCAGATGGGATGCATGTTGTTTCAGCAAGTGAAGATTCTAATGTCCATGTGTGGAATTATGTTGGCCATGATGGGCTGGTGCCTCAAACGAAGAACAATTGGTCATGTGAGCGTTTTTTCTCAAACAATGCATCAGTTGCCATTCCTTGGTGTGGGATGCCCTGCGGTAGCTCAATTTTCTCAAACACATTAGGAATATCTCCGTCCAATGGACTTTCAACTAACTTATGGGGATGCAGTGAAGAAAGAGGGACACAGCTCTCTGATTTGGGTGAGAGTTCTCAATTCAGATTGCCATTCTCTTCTCCTGAACATATCTCACTGAGCCATGGAATTTTTCCAGAGCCATTGCCCAAGGGTTCTGCAACATGGCCTGAGGAGAAGCTTCCTCCTCCTAACTCACTGGTTGTGTCGTCTGCAATGTGTAAATCACAGTACAAAATTCTGAAGACATCTCTTCAAAGCACACATGGTTCTCCTCATGCATGGGGTCTAGTGATTGTAACAGCTGGTCGGGATGGACGGATCAGATCCTTCCAGAATTACGGATTACCCATACATGTTTAGATGAATTGAGGCTGAGCTTAAATTTTGGCGAAACATGGAATCACATCATGCAGTCTTTGTCAATCCAGATATGGGGCCAAAATTATTAGCTTTGACCGAATTTCTACTCTTACAAAATCTGGATTTCAGATGCATCCTCAGCCAAGATCAGGTCCTGTGATTTCAATTTACAATATAGTTAATGCTGTTTCATTTTACTGTAGTTAGGCCACCATTAATTAACTAGTGGCTGCTTAGGTTAGATCCAGTCCAACTGGGTAAAAATATCCAGTGTAATTAAACCATTCTTTAATTTGTTAATCTTAGAATTAGCTCCAGTTGGGTCATGTCAAGGAGACAGACCCATCATCCAACATTACATGTATATTTTTGATGTATAAAATTGAGATGTTTTTGTGGGGGCATTCAGGGATTTTGCTTTCTCTCGTGATTTGTTGGTTGGTTAAATTATTGGCTTCTTTGTCTGCCTAGTGGTGCAATAATAACTTCCAATTTTGGACCCTTCTGTCTGGGCCACTCATGTGATTAGCTGTGCTCGAATTATTTTATTTTACTGGGTGTACTTTTGTACTAACGGATACGGATATCATTTCAAATTGTAATTTTACTTTTTCAAAGGAAATTCTGGGTTTACTGGATCATAGTTCGTCTGTGCCGTTATTTTGAGTGTTAGCCTTCAAGTTATTTCCGAGAGAAAATAATTTCAACGGAACGGGGCTAAATGTGCACGTCTCAATTATCTCACACAGTGTGAACGGCCAATCGATTATATTCTGAACTTTACACCACATGGTATTGATGTGTCCCACGCGGGTTTTGTTTTCTTGTTTTCGAGAAGAAAAACTTGAGTAGGATGGTCTTACCAATGACGTCATGACTCGTGAGACCTTCCAATTTTATTGTCATGTCTTAATGTAATTAATGGCACAACATAATGGTGAGAGTGAAACCATTCCACGTAAGTTTTTATCGCATCCAGAGTAGTCATGTATTGAGATTTGAGAGTGGACGGGGTATGAATGTATGATGATGTGCATTCTACATGTCAATAGTAAACAAAGAAGTGTAATTCAGTAAGATGCTGGGTTAATGGGTTATTGAAGACTATTTTTTTTTTTAACAGTTCAGATATCTAGACTATGTATTTTTTTTTAAGTTTTTGCTATCGGTAGGATTTGAGCCGCTAATTTGGGAGTCATTTACTTAAACACCAAGCTCATCCATCTACTAATTGAGCTACGACTATTACTCTCAAATGTTTATACCAAAAAATGGGTTGCTGAAAGTCGTCCAAAACCAAATGGAGTAGAACGATTACTACTTTCGGAATGGTTGCTTTGGGCTGCTGGCTGGGCTACCTGTCAGCTCATGTACCAAAATGACGATTAAACCAGCCCAATAAGTAGAACGGCCCATAACCATTTTTTTTTTTTAAAAGTCGTGATCGTGACATTTTGTTTGTTGTTTGTTGTTGAGAGGACATCACGTGACCAAGGCTCCACGCCTCCACCCAGCCAATGTTACAGACTCATTATGTGCCTATTATTTAGCTTCACTATATTTATGCATGGCCTTGTGGGTCGTTGGAGAAAAACTATCAATCATGCACAGCACCACCTTGCATGCAAGTTCAAACGTCGTAACCACAAGTAGAATCTAATTTATCTACCAGTGTTTCAGATACTATACGATGGTTTCGAAAACCATATACTGCAGCGGAAGCGCAATAGTAACTTTGTTAACAAAAAATTTCGATCAAAACTTTAGCCAGAAACACTATAGTTATATTGAATTAATACATAGATTAAAAAAAAGGAGAAGAAAAAAGAACTTAATTACCCGGTTGAAGTCATTAAATCGATCTTCAATCTCTTTGAATCCTAAGCTCTTCCACACCTAGTCTCTGACACCAGTGGAATGGATGTGTGGGCGTCTACGGGAATCAAGAATGATCACACACTCACTTTCTAGAATCCTGATGTGATCTCAACCGAAGAATAAAATATCGGTATCGGTATTGATATCAGGCTTCTAAATTTATGGATATATCGGGGATATTATCGATATCGGTGGATATTCGTTAAAAAATTAAAAAAAATGATGGATATTTACATCTAAAGTTAGAATTTTTTTGTGAAACTTTATGAGCTTAAACAAGTAATTATACATTAAATGAATCATATTTCAACGATAAATTAGCATAGTTATGAGTTTATTATAAATTATAACATAGATAAAGTATGTATATAATTTTTAAAATTGAGTATTTAATAGAATAATATTTTATTTCACTTTTACAAAATTATATACAATATAAAGAGATTAAATATTTAATAAACAAAATTATCATTAAAAAATATATATAGTTCCATACTTCCGTACTTCTATCATAAATCATAATTCATACAAAATAATACATTGCATATCTGAAATTTAAAACCAAAATGAATTCCTTGCTGGTTCAAACACATAAGATACATTTCTATCTTGATTCGAACAATAATTTTCCTAGGAAAACGTGCTAGCATAGTTTTCAAGGTAGTTATTAATATGCCACACGTATGTTGTTTAATCTCTTCCAATTGATCCATGAATTGAGTAGTTTGGATTTACCCAACTTGATGGATATTGTTGATCTGCATGCATAGGTATTGCATATGGCATTTGTGGAGAAGGATAATCAAATATACTGCAACCACCATAACTATCATAATATGGTACATGAGAACCTAACCTTGTCTGCGAATCACCCAAAGAACTATTTTGTGTCCATACTCATTGAGGAGAGAGTCATATTCAAAGAATCTTCATCAATTTGACTTGTTCCTCCATGTTGTCTACCACGATTTTGATCAAAGTTACATACATGAGCATCCCAACCTGCCGCACTAGCATCCCAACCTTTGGCATGAACATCCCAACCTTTGGCATGAACATCCCAATCTCTTGCACCAGAATCCCAACCTCCTCCATCATCTCCATCATCCTTTCCTCAACTATTTCCATCAGAGGTATGTTGGTCATCGGAAGAGCTGCTAACAGTAACTCCACGATCTACACCAACTTCTTCTCTAATCACTTGTTCAACATTTATTCCCATGTCTCGAGCATGAGAAGCAATTTGTGGATCATGATTTCCCTCATCATCATCCAAATAGGGAGGTCTAACCCAATAAAAAAAAGGATTCTCATTATCGTCCCCTGCTTCAGCAGCTACTTGAAGTAGATCCATAAAATCAGTTTCACCTCCTTTATCTTTTTCAGCTGCCATATCCCTAAGTTTCAACATCATATTATAATAACAATAAACAAGTTGTTCAAACTTAGAATAGGCAAGACGGTTTCTTTGTTTTGTGTGGATTAAGGTAAATGTGGACCAATTTCTTTCACATGCAGAAGATGATGTTGTTTGTGACAGTATGCGAACTGTTATTGCACACAATGATGGAGCACAATTTTCATACATTACCCACCAATCAGCTGCAATAAAAATTATTTAACAATAATTTAAGTGTTTAAGATTTTTATTTTATTTTTAATTAATTTACAAAATATTCCTAGATTTCGAGATGAAATTCACAATATTTCGGAAATATCGGGAACTCTGCAAATAATACATCATGGTGATTTTTTTTTTTCAAATGCATTGATTACATTTTACTTTTTCAAATGCATTGATTGCATTTTACTTTTTCAAACGTATGCATTGTATTATCTATGAATAATTGAGGTACTTTTTAAAAAAAAAAAAAATTTAATAAAAATTATGGGTTTTGCACGTTTTACACAAACAAATCATATTGCTTTCATAATCTTTGTCCAATTCTACTTCAATAATTATATTATTGACTATTGTGTTGGAAAATTTTATAAATTTGTTAAAGCTTCTTTTAAAATAATTTTCAATATAGATTATTTGAACAATAATTTAAGTGTTTAAGATTAATTTTTTTAAAAATAATTTGCAAAATATCCCTGGATTTCGGGATGAAATTCACAATATTTTAGGAATATCGGGAGATTTTTATGGATATTTCGAAATCGACCGGATATATAAAAATCTCCCGATATTTGTTAGACATTGGATATTACCCCTATTTTGATATCGATCCCTCCAAAATATGGATATATCATTGGATATATCGATTTTAAGTTCTTTGATCTCAACACATGAGAAAAACATGAATAGAAAGAAGAGACCCTTTTTATTGGTTAAAAAAAAAAAAAAAAACACTTATTTGATTATTTATTGGTCACTCACGTTAATTACCACACACTTGGAGTACTAAACAGATCCACATCACATGATTTATCCTTCAAGATCACTACTCAGTACTCGAATCGCTAGAGAACAATTGTACAAACCCTCAGCCCTGGACAGCCTTTATTCCTTGTCTTGTCTATTCACGTTTTAATACAAAAAAGTCCCACCATGCCTTGTACGTTCTTTGATATTACTATCCGCCAAAACAACCAAAAATATCCTCCTCTTTTAAATAAAAAAGTATTTAATTTATCACATAATTTTGTTTCTCCCAGTCCCACCTCGTATGGCATTTTGTTTCTCCCACAGTCCCACCTCGTATGGCATCTCTCTCTCTCTCCCCTGTACTTTTGTTTCAAACTTATTGTGAAGAGGACTTGTAGAGTTGTATTATATAGCGAACAATGAATTTCATTGTAGGGTAGTTAGTTTTAGTGAATTGTTTCGAGAGGTACAAATACAATACCCGTAACTCATGTTTATTAATTTAAGACACTAATAAATAATTTTTATGAGTCTTAATATATATATATATATATATATATATATATATAAATTATTGTTCATTTTCTCATTTTATTTTATTTTCATTTTTTTACGTTTTTATTTACCGACAAGATCTTGAAGTAGAAAACTTTATGAGTCGTCTACTTGTCACATAAAAGGAGGTAGCTAGGGGAGGAGATAGGCAGGGGCTGATAGGGGCCATGGCCCCCCCAACCAAAATATTTTCAACAAATATTTCATGTATAAAATTGTCATAATGTGTTATATAATCAAAGATATCTCTAACCCATCACATTATTTTTTTTTAACTATAAACATGATTATTACCATTTAAAATCCAATATATCTAAAAAAGCTTGATATGAGGAGCATAGGCAGCTATGAACATGTGACCATAATCGTTTTAAAAATAAATTATTCATATGTTCTTATTTAATAATGTATTTAATGAATAGATATCATGGAGATTATTAACCATGATCACTAAGAAATACTAGATGTGATAGATTATTAATTAAAGTAGTAAGTTCATTTTGTGAGACATGCAAAATAGATATTCCAGATATTAATTCTCGCTACATTGCAATACGAGGTCGAACTCACCAATAACAAGATAATTTTACAATTAAACAGTATTATTGATGTAGGACGGTTTTGGGTGTTGTCTTATTTTATTAATTTGGGTCTTTGTTTCTTGTTTAGCAAGTTTATTTATTTTAGTTTGATTAGGAATTAAATTTAGGTTTTGGAAATAAATCAAACTTACCTTTTAGGTAAGATTTGATCTTTGTTTTTCAGTCAAGTTAGGAATCATGAATTTTAGAAGATTATGATTAGTTTTTATCTTTTCTTGTTTTAGTCTTTTTAGGAATGTCGTATTCGAGTCGTATTAGGGTTAGTTTATTATAAATAGTCTTATTATTTCCATTTATTGTAACTTTTTGATAATCAATAAAATCGTTCTTTGGAACACTTATCTGTCGTGGATTCGACATGCTCTTTGGGGATTCGAGAGCGCCATTTTCTAACATAGATTAGGGAATGATGGCCCCTGCATGGCGATCCATGCTTGGGTAACTATCGATCGCTGCGTCAAGGTTCGTCTGAGTGTGCCTCAGGGTTCAATAAAGTGATCATTTTTATTTTCGCCATACCTCGCTGCGTCAATTATTGGGTATGTATATATTTTATATTGCAATTGATTCTCAATTACAAGAATTAAATATGAGTATAGATTCGATTATAAATGATTTTTTAGATTTTAAAGAGCGTCATTTGGTTCCTAAAACTTATATTTTATTTTATTTATTTATTTATGAGACTAAACGGTATTACATTTGTTTTTTTTTTTTTTTTTTAATAATTTAGTTTTTAAATATTAATATATTTGTCTTGCACAAACTTGAATTTCTTTTTATCTTGGTTCCCTAAAGCCAAAATCCTGGCTTCACCCCTGGAGGTAGCGATCTTCAATTCTCTTCATAAAAGGAAGTACCAGGTCAATTTTTTTTCCTTTCTAGCCAGCGATGCAACTCCTATTTATATATCACCCTTCTATTTCATAATTTTGAAACAAATTTTAGATTTTAATTCATAGTAGATTGTTGACAAATGACATTAATTATTTGTTAGTTGGTTCAGATATCGAATTTATTAAACTTTGCTCAATTTCTATTGAAAAATTATATTGATGACAACTTTCCTCTCTTGATCTTGCACTAATAATTTGTCACATGAAAATGAAATCAATGTGTGGCAGCTAGTAGACGATGTGTATAAATCATTACTGCATGTCTGCATGTGATCAGATAATTTTTATCTAGAGATGCTTTTTTTTTTTTTTTTTTTTCCTAGTCAAATTGGTAGATATAGACTTATAGTAATTAGAGATAGTACATTCTGTTGGAAATTAATTTTGTACTGAAAAAGATATTGAAGACAATTTAATTTGGGAGCAATTGTTACGATACCAACCTTGTCATCCTAGTTAATTGTTAATAGACTTCTATTTCCTGTAAATGTCTATATTTCCTTATCATTATCTCTAGTAGGGTTTCAATGTTTTCCCTTGTTCATTATAAATATTCCTGTAATGTAACAAAGTTAATTAATTTTGAAATACAAACTTTACATGGTATCAGAGCCTCCTGTTTTCTAACGAAATTTTTTTTTTCTGATCCTTGCTTCCGCACCGCGCCATGGCCACCACTGCTTCTTCCGTCTCCTCATCAGCTACTGCTACCTCGTCACCGTCGGCTTCTTCCTTCTCCTACACCTCGTCTCTTCCTGGTCCTACGATTGCTAATTTCCTCAAGCTTTCAGAGACCAACTATCTTCTCTGGACAGCTCAACTCAGACCGTTTCTCATTGGTCATGGCCTTTTTCAGTTTGTTGATGGCACGTCACCTGCTCCTCCTCTCCTGATTCCAGCCGCTGATGACGCTGCTGCTGATCCTAATCCCGCCTATCTTCAATGGTTTCAACGTGATCAGCTTGTCGTCAGTTATTTGGTGGCTACAATGACAGAGCCCATGCTCTCCTTGATTGTTGGCAAGTCCACGGCTTTGGAGATGTGGCTATGTCTGAAGGATAATTTCTCCCAACAATCGGTTGCCAACGCCGCTAATATTCGATTTCAACTCATGGACATGTCGAAAGGTACAAAATCGATCTCTGCGTATCTCCAACATGCTAAATCTCTCTCTGACTCTCTTGCAGCCATCTGTGAGCCAGTTTCTTCATCTGATCTTGTAACTGCTGTTCTCCGTGGTCTTGGCTCCGACTATGCCATGATTGTCACTGCGATCTTGAATTTCCCTCCTCTCCCACGGTTTGAGGATCTTCGGGCTCGTCTGCTCTCGTATGAGTCCCAGTTGCAACGTTCCCGGCCTGCTGAATCCGACACCTCCACTGCCCTTCTTGCCGCTCATTCTCCTTCTCCAGCCGCAAACTTGTCTCATGGTTCCTCCTATGGCCGTGGGCAATCTCGTGGTGGCCGCCATGGACGACGCAACAACTTCCGAGGCCGTGGTCGTGCCTATTGGAATTCTAATCCGGATTCTTTTTCTTTTGGTTCTGGCCGTGGGACTCCTTGGCATCAATATCATGGTCAAAATGGTGGTCGTGGTCTCTTGGGTGCTCATCCTTCTCAGGCTCATTCACCGCAGTGGTGCCCCACGTGCTCCACTCCTCAGCACTCTCTCTCAAATTGTCCTCATCGCTTTCATGGTCCTGAGTCTCTCACTGCTCCGTTTGCGGGCATGCATGTCGCTCAATATCCGCCTCCTCCTGATCTTACCTGGTATCCTGACACCGGTGCCACTCATCATATGACTAGTACTGCTCCTCCAGATTCTGTCCCATATTCTGGTAATACTTCTGTCCTGCTTGGTAATGGGGCCTCCCTTCCCATTATCAATACTGGTAATATCCCTGTGTCTCTAGGTTCTCATACACTGTCTCTCAATAATGTTTTCCACGTTCCTTCTCTACATAAAAACTTATTGTCTGTCGCCCGTTTTACTAAGGATAATTCTGTTAGTTTCACTTTCACTCCTTCTGGTTATATAATATCTGATCTCACGTCTGGTGTTCCATTATTTCAGGGCCAATGTAAGGATGGTCTTTATCCCTTTTCGCAGCCACAACCGTGTGCAATGGCTACGACTGCGTCCAATATTTGGCATCTTCGTCTTGGTCACCCGTCGTCTACCGTCCTTCGTCATTTAGGTTCCAGTTCTTTAGGCTCAACTTATTCAAGTAGTTTTCCTTTTTGTAATGACTGTGCAACTTGCAAGTCTCATCAACTCCCTTTCTTTTCGAATAAAATTCATGCTGTGTTTCCATTTTCTATAATACATTCTGATGTTTGGATGTCCTCCATTACTTCTGTCTCTGGCTTTAAATATTATGTGTTATTTACTGATGAATTTTCTCGCTACTCCTGGATTTATCCAATGCGTCGAAAATCGGAGGTTTTTACGCATTTTTGCACTTTCATTGCCATGGTTAAAAATCAATTTAAATCTTCTGTTCAAATTTTTCAGTGTGATGGTGGTTCTGAATTTGTTAATTCTAAATTTACTGAATTCTGTACTAATTTAGGTATCCACCAACGTCGTTCGTGTCCTCATACACCTCAACAAAATGGTCTTGCCGAGCGCAAGCATCGTCACATTGCGGACATGATTCGTACCTTATTGTCTACGTCTCATGCTCCGCTTGACTTGTGGGTTGAGGCTGCTCTCACCGCTGTCTATCTCATCAACCTCCTCCCTACACCAACTCTTGGGTGGTCCTCTCCTTACTACATTCTCTTTCGTAAGTATCCCAGCTATAGTCATCTTCGCACCTTTGGGTGTGCCTGTTTTCCTCATCTTCGGTCATATGTCTCCAATAAACTTCAACCTCGGTCTACTGAGTGTGTCTTCTTAGGTTACAGTTCGAATCATAAGGGGTATCGGTGTCTCGATCGGGTAACTCAACGGGTATTTATTTCGCGTCATGTTATCTTTAACGAGCATAAGTTTCCCTTTGAAAGTGTACAGGTGCAGCACCAATCATATCCCATGGCCACGTTGGAACTCCTCCAACTTCATGGGTCGTCTACTGCAGCTGACTCACAGCCGTCGCCCACGGCTCCAGCTCCTATGCCTTCAGCTACTGTGCTGCCGTGTTCTGCTCCAGCCGACCTTGCCCTGCCACCTGTCGATCTTGCACTGCCTCCAGCCGTGTTGGATCCTCCTTGCCCAGCTCCTGCCTCACCGGAACCCAGCCTGGTGCCGTCTGCAGCTGCACTTGATCAGCCGGCTGTCCCTCCTGTTCCTTCGTTGCCTGTTCACCACATGACCACTCGGCTTCGTGACGGTATTCGACAGCCCAAAGTCCGCACCGATGGCACTGTTCGTTATCCCCTCTCTGAAGCGCATGCCTCGGTCCTGTCTGCACCTATTGAACCGACTTGTTTTACTCAGGCTGTTAAATCTTCCGTTTGGCGAGATGCTATGGCTGAGGAGTTTAATGCCCTTGTCAAAAATGACACCTGGATTTTGGTTCCGCCATCCTCTTCTCACAATACGGTAGGCTACAAGTGGGTTTTCAAAATTAAGCGTCACTCCGATGGCTCCATTGAGCGATACAAAGCTCGTCTTGTTGCCAAAGGTTTTCATCAACAAGCTGGCTTGGATTATGATGAAACTTTCAGTCCTGTTGTCAAGCCTGCTACTATTCGCACTGTCCTGTGTCTCGCTGTCACAAATTCTTGGACCATTCGCCAGTTGGATATTAAAAATGCCTTCCTGAATGGTATTCTTCGTGAGGATGTTTTCATGACTCAACCACCTAGTTTTATAGATCCGCATCGACCACATCATATCTGCAAGTTACAGAAAGCATTATATGGCCTGAAGCAGGCTCCCAGGGCTTGGTTCAGCCGGTTCAGCATGTTCTTGATGCGGTTTGGTTTCAAGCAAAGCAAAGCTGATCCCTCCCTCTTTATATATCGTCTTGACACTCACACGCTTTATTTATTATTATATGTTGATGATATAATTTTAACAGGCAGCCATGTCGATTTTATAACACTTTTTGTAGATCAACTTGGTCGTGAATTTGATGTGAAGGACTTGGGAACATTGCGGTATTTCCTTGGTCTTGAAGTTAATCCTCATTCTGACGGTCTACATATTTCTCAAGTCAAATATACACTGGATCTTCTCCATCGAAATTCCATGACTGAATGCAAACCGTGTTCCACTCCTCTTGCTACCAGTGTGAAGCTCTCGGCTTCTGAGGGTGCTCTCTTACCAAACGCAACTGAATTCCGTCACTTGGTTGGTTCTCTCCAGTACCTGACATTAACTCGACCCGACATTGCTTTTGCCGTCAGCACAGTTGCTCAGTTCCTTAGTGCTCCTCGCCAACCTCATTTAGTTGCTGTGAAGCGAATTCTTCGCTACCTCAAGGGCACCATTGATCAAGGCATCCTGATTAGCTCATCTCCTACACCCCTGACCATCCGAGCTTTCTCTGATGCGGATTGGGCGGGTTGTCCAACCACTCGTCGATCCACTACTGGCTATCTCATCTTCTTGGGTTCGACTCTTATCTCCTGGTGTTCTAAAAAGCAACCGACAGTTGCTCGTTCTAGCACTGAGTCGGAATACCGCTCCCTCGCTCACGCGTGTGCTGAAACCGTTTGGGTCAGTTTTCTTCTTCATGAGCTTGACTGTTCTGTATCTTTTCCTACTTTGCTCTACTGTGACAACATCAGTGCTACTTATCTCGCTGCCAATCCCGTTCACCATGCTCGCACTCGTCACATTGAACTGGACTACCACTTTGTCCGCGAGAAGGTGGCACTTGGCAGTCATCGAGTTACTTTCGTCCCCTCTGCTGATCAACTTGCTGACCTCCTTACCAAGGGCCTTCATAAACGCCAACATACGCGTCTTACAGCCAAACTGATTCGTCCTTGGCCGTCCAGTTTGAGGGGGGGTGTTACGATACCAACCTTGTCATCCTAGTTAATTGTTAATAGACTTCTATTTCCTGTAAATGTCTATATTTCCTTATCATTATCTCTAGTAGGGTTTCAATGTTTTCCCTTGTTCATTATAAATATTCCTGTAATGTAACAGAGTTAATTAATTTTGAAATACAAACTTTACAGCAATTAATCTATGCAACAACTTTGTTTCATGTTTTCTCTTCTTCACAGTTTGTAGAACTGATCGAAGATGAGAAGAGCCAATTCTTGTTTGCAGGGATATGAAATTAAAGGGCTTGTTTTGTATATAAAAATAGGATAGTTTATTAATTAATACGATTGAATAGTCTTACAAAGATGCAAATAATGTAATATATAAATTAAGTAAGTAACTTCATAGATTAATTTTAAATCATTACTGAGGAGATTGTTCGTTTAAATTGGCATATACTAAACACTGAATATATATAATGCCCTTTTCTTTTTTCCTAAAAATATATATATATATATATAGAGAGAGAGAGAGAGAGAGTAGGTTTCAAGTGTAGGATTCCGGTTTGAGATCGACTATGTAATGTTATACAGTGACATGATCACTTTTTGGAGTGTGTGTAGATCTCTCTATAGCTTTACGTAATCCACTTTGCAACGTTACATAAGAAAAAATGTATGGAAATCTCAAATCTAATAATTATATAATTTTTCTCATATGTAAACTCCTAGACATAAGATTACATAATGTTATAGATTGAAATGGAATAAGGTTACATAATGGATTATGTAATGTTATAGATTGAAATGATTACCTTTTAGAAAAGCATGCAAGTCACATGGAACATTACATAACCCGTAGTTTGAACATAATCTTATGCCTAGAGGTTTGCGTATGATCATAGGACCTACATATATATATATATATAAAATATCAATTAATTATCAAGCTAATTGAGATATACCTTATTTTAATTTCGGTAAGGACCTTGATAAAATCACATCTATTTTTATGAATTTTGATTTGAATTTTTTTATGGATGATAAGTTTAATGAAATATACCTATGAACAAATTTTGATAATTTTTCAAGCACGGGAACTATTTATTTGATTTTGTTAAATATAAAGCCATCGGAAAAATGAGATAAATATAGAAAAATTAAAATAAATAAAAAACAATTCTAGTCCTTGAAAAATTCTCAAATTTTATTCATAAGTAGATTTCAATAAACTTATCATCCACAAAAAAATTCATATCAAAATTCATAAAAATAGATGTGATTTCATTAAGATCCTTACCGAAATTAAAATAAGGTACCTCATTTGATAACTAGATGTGATTTCATTAAGGTCTTTACCGAAATTAAAATAAGGTACCTCACTTGATAACTACTTAAAAATAGATGTTATTTCATCAAGGTCTTTACCGAAATTAAAATAAGGTACCTCACTTGATAGCTCCTATATATATATATAGTCTTTCTACTGTCAGTTCATCCTGATATAAAATATATCAGGACGAAGAATGTGAATCATAGATTATGGAGAAGTTCTGACAAATGCATACACTTTGAGTTAAAGTATGTAAATCTAATAGTCCACATTCTTCGTCCTGATATAAAATATATCAAGACGATAATAGAAAAACTACATCTATATATATATATATATAATAACCATTAATATAAAGTGGTTCTAGGTACCGGAGTTGTTGCGCAAACAAAGTAGTTGTGTGTGGCACGACCAATATCCACCGGTCAATTATCAGTTTATCACTCAACAGCGTACAAGTTGACGATACTATTTTGAAATCTTTTATGCAGTGATCTTCTAATGGCTCGTGGATCTCATACATATTTTACTAAGGAGTAAAGGACGACACACATGATATATATTAAAATTTTGTAAAGGATCATATGTTGTTTGTACTTGTAACTTGTAAGGACTATGATCTATTGAAGTGATTGTAATAAAAGATGCATGGTTCATCCGTTGCTACGAAAACTCTCTCTTGCATGAGAGATATCTACATAATTTCTGCAGTTGTCTCACACAACTGCACTCTCTTTTAATATATTTGTACATCTTTATATGTCTAAATTTTCGATGATCGAAACACTCGATTTAACATCCAAAAGTGAATGGAATTCACTGTTTATATAAGATAGATAATTAGGAACAACTAATCTTTATTGTGAAAATCAATCACATCTTAACCACTCATTCATTGTTATGTTTATGTGTCATAAGATTATGTGAGGTCAGGAAAAATATCGAATCAGCCGAGGATCCAAATTCAATTAGTTTTATGTTGGAAATATGGTATTAAAAGCAATGAATATTTAATTTGAAAATATTTATTTACTTGGAAAATCATATTTTATATGAATGAGAAATTGTTCCAAGTAATTAAAACCATATGAAAAATGAAATAAATCTGGAAATGTGTATAAAAGGTTGCTATTCAATTAACAGATACCAAGTTACAGATGGATATGTCTTTTGAAATGGAAAGACACAACCATAAATAGATGCAACTATTCTTTTTTGAATCATGACCTTTCCAAAAGGCACTTTGTATCTATAAATTAGAAGTCATTCATTCATTCTAAACATCCAGAAAATTTTTGTATTACATAAATTACATTATAAAAGCATTGAGTCTTCTGTTGTTGAGAGAGAAGTCTGCATATTTAATTCGCTGGGCTCTTGTGGTTTTGAAGTGCTATTACCACAAGATAGAGAATTCGTTGTATCCTAGAAGGCGAGCGCCGATTGACTTATAGCACCAGTGGGCAGGCATAAATCGTCTTAAAAACATAGTGTCAAACACTAGCCTCGACTTCAAAGAGAACTACCTATAAAGATACTGCAAAATTGTGAAGGTTTTTCTATAAACTACCAATTACTTCACTGTGTTTTTAATTTTATCTTCTATTTATTTAATTATATAGCAATTTACACCAACTTTTTCTAACATTTTACCAGTAGGATAATACAAGGGTATGTTTGTATATAAATCATCATATGATCTGGAATGAGAGCAACTTCCACTATAGGGAAAATCTCCCTATACTTTATGATTTAATGAAAAAATACAAGACTTGAACCTCTATTACATAATTGAAGGAGAAGTGTTTAAACAACTTACAAAAAGTGGTAATTGTATAAATTATTTTTGTTTTGAATTAACGGTTAATTAAGGATCAAATCAAAGAAGAAAGCTTGGATGAAAAAAAAAAAAAAAAAAAAAAACAGAACGTGTTATACATTTTGTCTGGTTATTTATAGTAAATGGTCTTGAACCCTACCGGTAGTACCCAACACACAAAGGATCGGATTTGGATAGAGGGAGAGAGAACAATACAAAAAATAAGTACTCCAAGTTATTTCTTGTCTGGAATGTATTTTTGTTGTTTGTTGCTTTCTCGTAAAAATAAAAATAAATAATTTTTTTTAATATATAAAAAGTAACTTTCTTCACCTTAGCTACGTCTCACTAGACCTGACACGTACGGTTCCGGTTCCAAGGTTTGATGGAACTGGACTTTGGAACCAGAACCGGCATAGGTCGGTTCCGGTTTCGGTTCCAGAAGACCCAGCGGTTTTGAACCTTTTTTTTTTTTCTTTGTTAATAATAATAAAAAAAAGACTTGTAATTGTAAATAAAATAAAATTTATAATTGACAAATTACAAAATAAAATAAAATAAATAAATGACAAATTAAAAAATTAAATTAAAATAAAACTAAACAAAATGACAAATTACAAATTACATTTCATTGGTATTTGGGTCACCTGAAAATAACATAAAATAAATAAATGACAAATTACAAAATTAAATTAAAATAAAACTAAAAAAAAATGTAAATTTATTAGCCTTGCACTTAATTTTTACCACAATTAAGTTGCCTACGTATCCTCTTGGGGGGTTTAGAGGAATCAAAGGCCACGTAGTTCTCTTACCTTTTATTACAGGTTTGGTGATAACGTGGACTAATTGTTGTCGTGATCCGCATCTGCTATTCCGGCTCCGCTGCTCCACTTTTAGGTTCATCATATTTGAAGAAATCGTACGATTCCTCCTGCTCGATTTCTTGTTGTCTGTATTGCTTCTTAGTCTAGTCATATACACAAACTTGTATCTATAGTGATTTCGGACTCAAGCACGAACACTTTTCATCCAGGATATTCCCCCCGACGCTGGACTCTTATTCCACTATCACTGTAGAAACTGGTGTTGAAAAAATATTTTTTGCTATCATAGCCATGATTGGATAGTACATTCCATACTCTTTCCAATATTGTAAGATATCAAATTTTTTCTCTGGCGTATCTTCTATAAACTCAAAATAGTTTACTTAGATAAGATTCAAGCTCAGAATACTTGTTGGAGCCTGATGAATAAGAACCTCATTTTTTTTTTTATTATTATTTTTTTTAATAACAGACTATACCCTAAATTCATAAATCTGGAGGATGATGGGGGATGAGATACATTTTGTGTTCGTGTAACATCTAAGTTCAGTGAGGATCCATAACATATCCATCATATAAATCATACAATAATTTCTTAACTCTATCACAACACGCATCAACATTATATTCTATTTTTAAACTTTGTTAGGAATAATAACATTTAGATAATAAGAAAAATGTTCTAATTTACAACGTGGATCAAAAACCATGGCAATCAAATAAATATTTGGAAACTCCCTATAATATTTTAACCATTTTACCTTCATAGCATTAACGGCTTCCACTAATTCTATGTCGGATTCACAATGAGCAAAGACACCAGCAATATTAAGACTCTCAATAATAAATAAATGAGTTGTAGGATAATAAACACCAGATAAATTGGTAATAGCATTATAAAAGACTTTTAACAAATTGAAAACGTTGTAACAAGCATCCCAATGAGTTTGATAAAGATTAATGTGACTAACATGAAATTAAACAAAAGAAACTAATAAATCCATATAATCATAACTTTGAGCAAGCAACTTATAAGTAGATTTCTAACGTGTTGGAATATCACAAGGAAATCTAACGACACACCATTTTGTTTACAAAATGTTGACCATGCTTTCATTATAGAAGGATGTTTCCACAAAAACATTAGGGCTTTTTTATAGGTTGAATAAAATGTTTAAGAGTTTCTAATTCTTTTTTAACACATAAATTTAAAACATGGCATGCACATCTTTGATGAAAAAATGTACCACCAAGATAAGGTTTGCATAAATCAAGTAAAGATGGAATAGCAGCGGTATTGCTAGAAGCATTATTAAAACCAACTGCAAAAATTTTATTTTCAATTTTATACTCTGTAAAAATAATTCTAAGGTGTCTAAAAATATTTTGAGCAGTGTGTGCATCATCAAAAACTCTAAATGCAAGAATTCTTTTCTTGATATTCCATGCATCATCCATATAATGGCAAGTGACATCCAAGTATGAATGTGATCGCCAATGGTCACTCCATATGTCGGCACATACGGAAACACGACCGTTATATTTTTCTAACTTTCTTTTTTCTTTTTCATAAATCTTTTCAAGTATTGTTGTGAGCGTGACTCTAGGAACATAACATGCAGCAGGGTTTAATGCTCGTGACAATAATTAATAAAACCAATCTTTTCACTAAAACTAAATGATAAGTGTTCTACTACTATCATTCTAGCTAATTCTTTTCTATTTTGTTCATCAGTATAACGAAATAATTGTTTGTTAGGAGTAGCGTACCTGGGAATTTGTGATTGTGACCTCCATCTGGTCTCTGCTTTTGGTTAAAATATGCTTCCGATAAGTGTCACATCCTCCAGATTTGGTCCACTTATATACTTTTTTGCTGTAATTGCAAGCCGCTACATAGCTTTCATCTTTTTGCCTAATTTTCTTCATATGTTTTACGAATAGATCAGATTTGCTCTGCTTTTGTATCAGATCTTCTTGCTCTTCTGGTTCCGGTGGATCAAATTCATAATCTGGAGGTGTATCAATATCAGGCATATTTTCTTACTGGCTTGTCAAATTGTTGGGGGGGGGGGGGGGGGGGGGGGGGGGGGGTGGTGGGTTCATTGGGATCGGGTTCTGAGATTGTTAAAGGGGGGGGGGGGGGGGGGGGGGGGGGGGGGGGGGGGGGGGGTGGGGTTCATTGGGATCGGGTTCTGAGATTGTTAAAGGGGGAGTAGCCTAAGTCTTTAGCATAGGCTCGGCATTATAGATACTCGTGATAGGTGGTGTTGTTATGATTGAGATTATCGATCATAGGACCCTTACCTATCATCGAAATAGAACGCCTAGGACCGTCACGGCCGTGACCCCTTCCATTTCCACCACTTGCCATTTAAAAATAAATTTGGGAGAGAATTGGAAACTTAGTAGAATAATGGTAGGTAGTAATTTCAAATAAAATAAATTGCAAATAAATGAAATTGGAAACTTAGTAATTGACTAATTGCAAATTAAATAAATTGGAAATAAGATAAATTGCAAATAAAATTAATTGCAAATAAAATAAATTGGAAATAAAATTAATTGCAAATGAAACGATTGCAAATGAAATAAATATTAAAAACTTAGTAATTGAGAATGAATTGGAAACTTGGAGAGTTGGAGAATTGAAAGAGAGATTAGAATTAGAGAGAATTGGGAGGAAATTGGAGAAATTAAAAATAAAATAAAAAATAAAAATAATAATAATTAAAAAAAAAAGAACCGGAATTGCCGGTTCCAGTCCGGTTTGAACCGGGTGGTTCCGTAAAAATTCAAACCGGAATCGAAAAAACCAGTTCCGATTCCGATCTAGTTCGGCGGTTCGAACCGGAACCGTGTCAAGTCTACGTCCCACCAATAAAATCTAATCTTCTCCATTGATGATAACATCAGACTATAGTCATATTTACGTATACCCTTTCTGTCTTTTTTTTTTATAATTATTTTTTTTAAAAAAAATTAATTAATTAATTTATTATTATTATTTTTAATAGTATCAACTTTTGTAGTAAAAAATTGTTTATCAAAATCACATATTTTATTAGCAATTTAGCATATATAGCTACCAAGCAATTAACGGTTGATGGAGATAGTGTTGAAAGAATTCTGCATGTTATCATCCAACAGATTTTGATATTATTTTTTTTTAATCGTTAGACCATCTCCAACACATTACACCAATTTATTGCAACTTTGCAGCAACTTCAACAACATCATCTCTAACCCATTGCATCAAATCTTACTTTAAAAGAATATTCCTTAAATATTCACTTTTTTATTATTTCCCAACAATTAACATTTGACCCCCTAATTAATAGAGTAATGCTACACATCCCACCTATAATCCCACCATTTTCATCCCAACACATGTGGCAGTTGAGTTGTCATTTGATAAGTGTACACACATTAATTGTTGAGTGGATACATGGGTAAGTGAAATAAATTACAATTAATATATATCCACTCATCAAGTGACACCTCAGCTGTCACATGTGTTGGGATGAAAAATGTGGGATTGTAGGTGGGATGTTTAGCATTACTCTTATATAATATTACGATAAGTTAAGAAATTAACAAATTATTAAATTAAAACAAATATAATTTAACCAAAAGCATTAAAAAATTAAGAGGATACAATTGGAATACAATTGATTTAATAGAGGTAAAATTATTATTAAACAAAACTTTTAAATAAGGGATACAATCATAATAGAATTTATTTAATAATGGTCAATACATGTATACATAAAAATGGAGAGACTAAAAAAAAATGTAAAACAACAAAGTAGCACAGAAGAAGACCGGCCATCGCCAGATCTAGCGCTGAAAATTCTGGGGCTGCACTCTAGTGCAGAGATTGACGCATGGTTAGAGTTCTTTCTGGCTGCACAATGGAGAATAATGCTCCCGTTGGATATGCTCTCATGCTAGTATGCTACTATACGGCCAAATGGGTTTGTAACTATACAAGATTGATTCAGATTTGTTAAATTTCAAATAAATGAGGAATTTTAAAAATAATAAACTAAAAATTGAAAATAGATAATGTTTCTCTTATACTCTACTCTGTATAATTAAAAAAACTGTACAATAGCTAATTTTTTTATTTTTTTTTGGATGATCATGAATCATCTTCCCTATTTTCCATTTTTTTAACCTAATTTTTTTCTTATTTGTTTAGCGTTAAGGTTTTGTTAGCACACAAACTCTTATTCGAGAATTTATGAGTGAGAGTGGAGAGGAATTTGCTTAATTATGATAGACAGTAAGACAGAAGATAAAAAAAAAAGAATTTAAAGAGCTAGTGCAAGACAAAAATGGTGGTATCGTGAATTCATGATATGGATTATCTTAGTTAAAAAGGACAAAAAAAACAACAGTTTCATTGTCTTTTGCTGTGTCAGTGAATCAATTATGATTATTACATATGCTTGTGTCCGATAGCTGCGATGACATAGAGCCACATAATAATCTATAAGCTGTCCATAATTCATTGGCAAAGCCGCAGAGTAACCAGAAAATAATAATTAGAATCTCATTAACTTGGTCATACTCTCAGCTACTTATTCACGTTATAATTTGTCAACAATTCAAAATATATACAGATGGATGATCAAGTACAGCGTCTTTTAAACGAGATGAGGTTGGTTAAGTGATATTCACATCTGTACCAATGAGGTTATAGGTTCGAGTCTTCCCTTTTCTAAGAAAAAAAGAAAGTGCAAGATTATCGTTTAAATCATTCAAAGGCTTCCGGATTTTTTTTTTTTTTAAAGTAAAATGATTTAAATTTCGATCCAAACAAGGTGATGGTGGAATAGTATAGGTGGTGTTGCTGAGCCAAATTAATACATGTTCAGCTAAAGCGACACCGTATGTTTGGTGTCCACCTTTGAAGTCGTTGTCCGGCCACGTACATCAGTACATCATACATGATAAGAACCCCGATGTCATTTACATGCATCAAAATCACGTGTTTCGTTTTAATTAACCCTATATACACTCAAAGTCGAGTTCATTTTACCCCCTTCAAGAGGGTACCCCCATCCCACTGAATGCCATGTGTCCCTAAACAAAAAGGAGTAAAATAGGTAGAGGGGGTACCTTTGGCATTAAGTGGGGAGAGGGGTAATGCTCACTCCCTTTTAAAGGGGTGAGCAAAAATGAACACCTCAAAGTCGGGTACTCGGGTCACTCACAAGTCACAAATGGACTGCCAAGTGGCCTCTCATCTTTATGAGAAAAACTTCAGTGGGACGGTCCCACTGACGTGGATATGGGACCGTCCAATCAGAGCACACCACATATACATTGGGAGAATATGTGGCACACTTGTGACGTGCTCTGATTGGACGGTTCTATATCCACGTCAGTGGGACCGTCCCACTGAAGTTTTTCTCCATCTTTATAACAAGTTCAATACAGGACAAAATGTACTAATTCTTCGTCTGCGACTCTGCTATTACATAATTACAATCCAAGTTCATTTTTTCAATTTTTCTACATTAAAATAACGTGGGGGAGTGAATCATCAGATGCGTACCTGGTTAGCGTGGGGGAGTGAATCATCAGAAGCGTACCTGGATTTTTTATTGGTGGTAGGCTAAAAGAAAACTATAATTTTTTTTATGAAGAAATTTCAATAATTGAAAAGCAAAGATATATTTAAATAGGGAGACATAACAAGCACTACCCCTCAACATGAATATACTAAATAAATTACATAAGCAAAGAGGCTAGGTGGAATCTGTAAAATTACATGTTCTCTCATTCACTTTAATTTAATAATAATACTATACGGTGTTTATTTTTCGTTTTTTAGGTTCATCAAACTGTCAATGTTGGTACTACCATGGTGACAATAACACGACTATTGGGGTAATTACCCTAGTGGCCATCAACTTTTGCCACCACAATCAAAATGGCCACCAAATGGGGAAATGGATGGAAAATTGCCATTTTTAACAAACATTGTTACACTAATGGCCATTCCATCCAATATGTGGCACTTTGGTAAATATGAAGATAACTTTAATTTATTTTAGATATTTTTTGGAAATCAATTTTTTCTTTTGTTTTTTGAAACAAATAATTATATTTAGTGTGTACATATACATATAGCATATCTCAAACATATATATATATATATATATATATATATATATTTCTTTTCAATTTATCTCAAATATGTTTTTTAGAATTTTTTGATTTTATAGCATTAATCTTCTCAATATATATATATATATATATATATATATATATATATATCTTTTCAACTTATCTCAAATATATTTTTTAGAATATTTAGATTTTGTAGCCTTAATCTTCTCAAAAATAATATATATATATATATATATATATATATATATATATGTGTGTGTGTGTGTGTGTGTGTGTGTGTGTTTGAGATATGTTATACATATATAAATACTAAATATAATTATTTGTTTCAAAAAAAAAAAATTGATTTCCAAAAAGCATCTAAAATAAATTAATGTCATCCCCTTATTTACCAAAAATGCCATTCATTGGATGGAATTGGATAGAAATTGATGGAATGGCCATTAGTGTAACAATGTTTATCAAAAATGGTCATTTTCCATCTAATTCTATCAGGATGCACTGATAGGATAATTTCTGTATATAATATACATATCTTTTCAACTTATCTCAAATATGTTTTTTAGAATTTTTTGATTTTATAGCATTAATCTTCTCAATATATATATATATTTCTTTTCAACTTATCTCAAATATATTTTTTAGAATATTTAGATTTTGTAGCCTTAATCTTCTCAAAAAAGAAATACATATATATATATATATATATATATATATATATATATGTATGTGTGTGTGTGTATGTGTGTATGTGTTTGAGATATGTTATACGTATATAAATACTAAATATAATTATTTATTTAAAAAAAATTGATTTCTAAAAAGTATCTAAAATAAATTAATGACATCCCCTTATTTACCAAAAACGTCATTCATTGGATGGAATTGGATAGAAATTGATGGAATGGCCATTAGTGTAACAATGTTTGTCAAAAATGACCATTTTCCATCTATTTCCCCATTTTATGGCCATTTTGATAGTGGTGACAAGAGTTGATGGCCACTAAAGTAATTATCCCTTGTTTTAATTTCTGTAAGATTGCGTTGCCTTTTGTAGTTTTGTGTGTGGGTATTTTGACATCATATAAAGCAAGCATGTACAGTCTAGTTTGGTTGGGCAAGTTTGCAAAGACCAATTGAATTGCACAAGTTTGATATGGATTTGGATTGGAAGAGTTGATCAATCGGTAGTACATTTGCTTTATTAGTTAGCATGCACTTGTCATGTCATAAAATGATGAGTACATTTTTTGAAAAACCCAACAACATTTTTTGGTACATTTGACCAAATTGTGTAAAATAGGAAGAAATTATTCTCCCATCTCCTTCTATTTCCCTCAATTTCCTTTCCTTTTCCTTTCCTTTCCCTTTCATTTAACCATCTAAACAAGAAATTAGAAATCCTCTTAAATCCTTTCCTTTCCTTTCTTTCCAATTCCTTCAAACCAAACATAGGAGCAAAGCAAAACATTAGTTAGTAAATGTTAAATTCGAAATTAATTGATTAAGATAACTAGAAGTGAATATGTACCATGAAAAGTGATGTTAATTAATTATATATAATATGTCTGGTTAATTGTTTGAAGTTTTTAAAGAGGAATAAGGCACTATCGTAATAAATGATTGCGTTTGTAAGAGAAAGATCTAATGAATTGAATAAAAAGAAATTAAAGAATACTTAGGAGATGTTTGTTTTTTTTACTATAAGACTTATTACCTCTTATATCTTAAATTAAAATAAATCTATTTGTTTATTTTTTTCAACTTATATCTTATTTTAAGATATATATGTCTTTTAGAAAAAGTAAAAATTAATTTGTAAGACTTATCCATATATCTAATAAATTAAAGTCTTATAAGACTTTAGATAAAAAAACAAACAACCCCTTAATATTCAACTCATTTTTTTTAAAAGTCCAGTTTGCAATGTTGTTACGTGTACAAATTGGTAATCGTTAATTAAAAGATTTGTGTAGTCATTTATGTCATTGGACTTTGGTTATGTTTTTGTCTCGGGGCAGGCATATATGTCATGAGTTAAGATGTTGTAATTTGTAAACATATCATGAATCTATCGATTTTCATTTGATTTGTTTGGTTTCAATTAAAGCAACAATGCATGTTATAGGTGGACTGATCTCGCAAAAAACAACAAAAATTCAAACAATTATCATTTATTCTTTGCGAATGGTCAGCATTATTGGCATTGTTATCCACTAGTAGTACAATTATCATCTCATGTATTTCGTTTTTCCACTACTGCATTATTGGTATCATTGATAGAAGAAAAACAAACACATGGAGATGATACTATTTTATAGGCCATGGTTGTGACGTAATATTGGATAAATACATAAATTTAATTTACAACAACAGAAATTGGATATATACTATACGTACACTTTTTGGATCAGCTTGCATGAAATCAAATTGCATATTATATAAAGATCGAGCCGTCTGGAGGTTTGGATCCGCGATTGTTTTATAAAATATAAACAAACTGCAAAGGCCAAATTTTGTGGGAAAATGAAAATCGGACATGCGTACGTAATATATGTGTTTTAGGTGTCCTATTGCCTTCAATAATTGAAAACAAACTGGAAACTGCAATCATACTCAAACATAAATTGTGAGCATTTAAGGAACAATGGTGTTCCACTACTTTTTTAAAATGAGGTGAGGACTTGAATCCACAATCTCGTGGTGTAGGTATTGGGGTATACCATTGGACCAACCTCATATTGTTAACTAATAATAGGATTTAACGAGTGGTGTATTTATGATTTTACGGTCCCAGAATATCCCACGAATTTAATAGAGAGTTGAATAATTCACTTGCCAATGATATATATATATAGAGAGAGAGAGAGAGAGAGAGAGAGAGAGAGAGAGAGAGAGAGAGAGAGAGAGAGTTGGCTGTTGTGTTTTTAAAGGAGAGGAAAAGCATTAGGTGATGTTTTCAGATATTAGGAAAAATAGATTAGGAAAGGACATATAGAACGCATTAGGTGATGTTTTCAGATATTCATTTTCGGTCTTACGAAATTTAAAATAAATAAAAAAACACAGGTAAAAATTACAATATTCTAAAAAAAAAAACAGTAAAAACGACGTTTGTCAGTATAAACTATAAAGTGTAAAAAATAAAAAAAAATAAAATAAAAAAACAGTGCAAAATGTTATAATAACCGATCAATATACTAAAATTATATAACTCCTTTTTTTTTCTTTTTCTTTTTTTGAAAGGAAAGAAAATCTTTTTTCTTTCTTAAATTGTTGCTATTTATTATTTTACATTTCCAATCAAAATTTAATATTGTGATATATATAGGGTGAAATTCATTTTCATCCCTGTAGTTTGACCTAATAGCTAAACTAGTTCCCCGGTTTTCAATATTATGTTGACAGGTCCCTCTAGTTTTCAAAAATCTACATTTTGGTCCTTGCCGTCCAATTCCATTAAGGTTTTCAAATATTCTGCCAATGTTGCGAGGGTAAAATGGTAACTTACATAATTAATGGTATATTAATAATTGTTAATTTAATTAAAAAAATGAAATAATAATAATTAAATTTATAATTAATAAAAATTAAAAATAAAAATAATTAAATTTATAATTAATTAGATTTATAATTAAAACTAATTAAATTATAATTAATTAAATTTAAAAATAAAACTAATTAAAACTAATCAAAACCCATCACCATCACCAAACACACACCGGTTCATCACCATTAACCAACATCAGTTCATCACTATCACCCAGAACAACACCACCAAACACACACACCCAGAAGCCCAAACCCAAACTCTTCCGCTCTCTCTTAGGCGAATCCACACTAGTGAAACACCCAACACCACTCGAACCTATCTCACCAGTAAAACACCCACCACCACCCAAACCCCTCTTACCACCAGTCAAACACCATTCATCTCTCTCTCTCTCTCTCTCTCTCTCTCTCTCTCTCTCTATCATCTCCTTCTCTAATCTCTTTGTCAACCAAATCATACCAGACTTGAGTTATACCATGTTCAAGCATGGATCATTCATTGAAGACCCATGATCTGGTGTAGATTGAGCGTGCCAAACCCATAATGGGTTTGATTTGGCCACGGGTGGGTTTTGCTTGATGGGTTTGAGGGTTATGTTGAGTTTTATGGGTTTGGTTTTGGTGTTAGGAGGTGGAGAGTTTGGTTTCGGTGGTGGTGGTGGTGGTGGTGGTTTGAAGGGTTTTTTTGGGTTTAAAGGGGTTTCTCGATTGATGATGGTGGTTTGGTGGCTGGAGATTTGTTTCAGTGGTGGTTGGGATGGGTTCGGTTTGATTTTCTGGGTTTTAATGGGTGTTTGAATGATTTTTTTTTGTTTGAATGTGGTGGTGTGGTGTTTTGGATCTAGGTCTGGGTTTGATTTGGTTCTAGGTCTGAGAGAGACTAGGTTTTGATTTTTTTATGATCACGTTTTTAAGAAAATAAAAATAGTTTGTTTTTTAGTTTAAATTTGAATAAGTTGTTAGCTGATAGGATTCTTATCCTATTTAATCTCTACTTTTATTATTTGAATTTCATGTAACTGTCCTATAAATAGGACTTGCTATCAATGAATGAACATATGAGTTAAAATCTATCAAATATGTGTTAGTATTTCTAACAATTTGGGAGGTTCTGGTTTCTCTCGAAGCAAACCAACATTTTATTTTTGGTTATCAAATCATGCTCGTATCTTTTGGTATAAAAGCCGGTTATGAAGCACTTCCGCTAGGTTCGTATCGAACTACCATTCCGCTGTTTGGAGCAATGAATTCGGTCGGTAATTTATAGGCTAGATTAAGATGTGTTAGTATTATATATGGACATAATATTATCGCATCAAATACTGATAGTCGGGTGACGGGTCAATGTCGATATGTTGACCAACTAGGACGTTGGATCGGAAGTGTGGTGTAATGTTACGATCACGTTTTTAAGAATATAAAAATAGTTTGTTTTTAGTTTAAATTTGAATAAGTTGTTAGCTGATAGGATTCTTATCCTATTTAATCTCTACTTTTATTATTTGAATTTCATGCATATGTCCTATAAATAGGACTTGCTATCAATGAACGAATATATGAGTTAAAATCTATCAAATATGTGTTAGTATTTCTAACATTTTGGGAGGTTCTTGTTTCCTTCGAAGCAAACCAACATTTTATTTTTGGTTATCAAATTGTGCTCGTATCAGATTTGGTCTTTTTTTTCTCTGTTCCTATTTGATCATGTTGTTAAGGTTCGTTTGATGCATTTGATGAAATTATAATTGATTTTTGTATTTGGTGTCTGATCAAACTGTGGATTGTTTGATTATATATATATATATATATATATATATATATATATATATCTAGGGTCTATGAGTATATTTGATCTCCATTAGTGTTTGGTTATGAAGTTTTGATCTTTTATTTTTCATGGAAATTCCTTCTTTTTTGCATTATGCATCTGATCTTAGTATTGTCAATTTTACATCATTTGAATATTAATTGTTTCTATTATCTATCCATTTTTTAAAATAATTGTTTCTATTAATTGGTGGTGAGGGAGATGATCTGGGTTCGATAGAGAGGGATGAGATTGGTGATGATAGTGGATGGTGGATGATGATGATGGTGGTGAGGGAGATGATATTGGTGATGATGGTGGATGGTGGATGAGTATGTGAGATTTTGTTTTTGTTTGTGAATCTAGTGTAGTGGTGGTTTGGTGGATTTGGTGGCGGTGGCTTGGAGGCGGTGGCCTGATGTTGTGGTTTCTGTAAATGAACTATTTTTATTTTATTTTTTATTTGGTGGCCAAATCAAAAGTTTAATTAACTAATTAATTTTTTTAAAATAAAAATAAAAATAGATTTTTCCTTAAAAAAAAAATAGAGATGAAATTCATTAAAACAAAAATCAGGGGCAACAAGGTCATTTGACCCTTTGCCCTGTCAGATTTAACTTTTTTAATGAAAATTCTAACAGAATGACTAAACGAGACAATTTTGAAAACTGGGGGACCAATTTGGCTATTAAGTTAAACTAGAGGGACAAAAATGAATTTCACCCACATATATATATATAGTTGGTAGTTGTGTTTTTAATGGGAAAGAAAGAAATGACCCTGCAAAATATAGTAGGAGAGGAGGACATATGACTCCTAAATTTAACCATGTTAGAGCATCTCCAAGGGTACTCCCTAAACCTCATCCTTAGCTAAAATAGCTAGTGGGGATGGTTTTAAAGCACTCAAAGGGGCTCCCTAAATGACTCCCTATTTTAGAGAACCACCAAGAGGCTCTCCAAATGTATGGAGCCATTTCAAACTCCATATCTTCTCTTCTTCTTCTTTTTTTTTTTTTTATATTTTTAAGTTGATTTATCTTCTCTCTTATTTTTACAATTTAAAACAAAATAAATTTATTTATATTTTATATTTTAAAAATATTAAAATATTAATGACTAGCTATAATAGAGAGGATTATTGGAGTGAGTTACTATAAATAGCTAAAATTTAGTAAAAATTTAGAGAGCATGGTTGGAGATCTCTTATAAAAGTAACCGTGTCAATCTCAATTTAGTTTATTTCATTTTCTTTTGATTATCTTATTAAAAGTAATCATTAGATTATATTTATACGTAATTTAAAAATATTACTCCGTTGCACGTCATTTCTTAATATAAATAGTAGTGCACAATAATCCTATTAGTGGTAGGGTTCGAGTCTCACCATGTCCAAAGCAATGTAGAGAATTTAAGTAATTAAATCTAATTACAGTACATATTTTTTTCATTTTTCTTTTGTTAGGCAGGCATTTTCCTCTACAAAATACAATAATTATAATATAAAGTCCAATCAATAATTAAGTGTGATATTATTGAACTCATGAAATGGGAAGTCCTGGACCTCCTGGTGATCACGTTTTAATTTGATACTAGACTTTGACTTTGCACATAAGCACATGATAAATCATCATAACATACACAAAAGGTTCCAAAATTAGCAGCCATAGTGCTTGCTGTTTCTGACTCCAAACGTTAATTTTCCCACTCTTCACCCTTCACTAACGTATTTATGAGGTGGGCATGCTTTTAGAAGGGCAGATAGCTAGAAAGGTTGTTGAAGTACGTGTGCAAGCCACAAGAAATTTTTTCTCATACGCACGTGTTCCCAAAAAATTCATCCTTATATTATATTATATTAAAATAATATATATTTCCAGTTTTTAATTTCAGAAATTCAGAAATACGAAACCTAGCCAGCCCTTTTGATGAAACCGTTCCTGTATTGATGGAAATTAAATAGAAAAAAAATAATACATATGTATATATAAATTCAAAAGCTAATTAAGGTTTCATATACATAACTATATAAGGGGAACTGGGGAAGCCAGTCAGCCACCATGTCATTTCTTGGTCTCAATAGAGAGCTGGCGTGGCTTCTTTCTCTCTCTCTCTATATATATATATATATATATCTCTCTCCCCTGTGAGATATTCTTGAGAGATAGAGAGTACTGAGAAAAGAAGTGTGTAAATATACAAAAAAAAAAAGAAAAAAAGAAAAAAATGGGAAGGGCACCTTGTTGTTCCAAGGTAGGGTTGCATAGAGGTCCATGGACTCCTAGAGAAGACACATTGCTTACCAAGTACATTCAAGCACACGGTGAAGGCAATTGGAGATCCTTGCCTAAAAAAGCTGGTAACTAATTACTGATTATCATCTCTTTTTGTTTTTAATTTGGTTGAATATATTCTAGAGATTAATTAATTTTTTTTTTTAATGAAAATTGTGTGTTTAATTAATTTGTAGGGCTTCTAAGGTGTGGAAAGAGTTGCAGACTAAGATGGATGAATTATCTAAGACCAGATATCAAGAGAGGAAACATAACTCCAGATGAAGATGATCTGATCATCAGATTACATGCACTTCTCGGAAATCGATGGTCTCTCATCGCAGGAAGGCTTCCGGGTCGAACCGATAACGAGATAAAGAATTACTGGAATACCCATCTTAGCAAAAGACTTAGAAGTCAAGGAACCGACCCGAATACCCACAGGAAATTATCTGAACCCGTTCAAGATCGCACAAGGAGCAGAAAGAAAACCACCACCAAAAACAACAACAAGAAACACAACAGCAACAACAACGACAACAAAAAAGCATCAATGGTTCAACCAGAGAAGCCCAAAGTCCACCTTCCAAAGCCTGTTAGGGTTACGTCTTTGTTGTCACTACCAAGAAATGAAAGTTTAGAGTTCAACACAGCAAGTACTACAAATCTTGAAGGAGGAGGGTTGGGCAGTAGTGGCACAGAAGACGTACAACAACTTCCTTCTTATGTTTTCAACGGTGGTGATCATGATGATGATCAAAATGGGACTGCTGGGTACCTTGTGGGTGTTCATGATCATGATGATCTAGTTAGCGGCTCAGATTTCGAGTGCCAATCTCATGTATTTACAGGTGAAAACTCCCTGGAGAAACTCTATGAAGAGTATCTACAAATCTTGAAGAACGAAGATGACCATGATCAGGTCCAGTTAGATTCATTTGCCGAATCATTGTTGATCTAATAAAAATTCAATTAATTAAAGATGAGATCATCAATTCATTCAAGGCTTCAAGCTCTGTCCTTCCTGGCATCCTTGGTTGTTTCAAGAGTTAAAAGTGTTTTTGAGTCTTCGCTAGCTTTTGGCATGATTAGCTTTCATGCACACATGACACATCACACCAGAATATTAATGCAAAACGAAGATTCAATTGTCATCATTTAATAATATTGATTAGTACGTGATTGTGATTGTGATTGTGGGCCTGTGGGATTGCATAGGCTCAAGGTTAAATTGTTTTTGGAACAGACGAACAAATCAAAATCCAAATATTTGCTTTAGCCAAATATCATTAATTCATTATACGACTAAAATAATATATATAAAAATAAATAAAAATAAACGACAACACTTAATAGTCAAGGGATACGGGATCTTTTAATGATAATAATACTATTATTCATTGTTCATTAAAATATGTAAAGGTTAATATGTATGTAAAAGTTACTTTTTTTTTTTTTTTTTTTTTTTTTTGCTTTTTTTGTTTTGATTAAGGTAAAAGTTACCGATCATTGTAGATTTATTAAACAAGATGAGGTTAGTCTGATAGTAAACCCCTAACACCTGTATTACGAGGTTGCGAGTTCGAGTCCTTCTCCTCTCTAAAAAACCCCCTCGAACTAATGTAATACTTCAAAAAATATATGTAAATGAAAATATAATTTAGGTCAATTTGAAAACGATGTATTAATTAACTACTAATCATGTCAAAACTTATAACTCTAAATTGCTAAATTCACTTTTATTTCAAGAATATTCTGAACTCTGAAGTCATGTAAGAAAAATTGACTTCCCTATCAATTGTGGTTGTGAATTCAACACAACTATAGGCAGTTAGCCATTCTCTTTCCTAAACTTAAAATTTCTTATCAACTTACACAAATCTACAGTTGTTTTTGTTTTTTTATTATTATTATTTTTTTTTTTTTGTTTCCTGATAATTCATGGTATGTAATTTATTGTAACCACCGAAAATTTTCCTAATTCAATTATTTGTCGTTGATGTATGTGGAAATAAGGTTGGGGAGAAATGTAAAACGGTACAGATGCATGTGGTGAATCTGAATTGATAGATTGCAATTTTCCATCCTGTAATGTTTAATTTTCCAAGTAACTGTAAGTGTAATGAATGCTTGACAGTGAAATCAAAAGTCAACATGTAAAACTAAAATAATAATCAAAACACACAAAAGTTAGAAAACTGTAGAGAGACGTAAGATTATACGTGATCCAGTGTAAGCTAATATTCTTGGAGCGCACTAACACTCAACTTCCATTGAATGCTATCTACCTTTCTCATTTACCTTTCCCACTAATTGTTTGACACGTGTACACTTTTTCATTTAATAAAAAGCTCTCACTTTTTGCTACAAAGCTTGTTTACATATTTACCCCTTATTAATGAAATGATAAAAGCAACCATCAAAGGTAAATATGTAAACAAGCTTTGTAGCATAAAGCGAGCGCTTTTTATTAAATGAAAAAGTGTACACGTGTCAAACAATAAGTGGAAAAGGTAAATGGGAAAGACAAATGGGAAAGGTAGATAGCATTCTCCTATCAAATATGTGTTTACAATTGTGAAGCTCTCTCTATTCGGCTCTTTCTTTTCTCTTTTGTGCAATCAAAACACTAGAATTACAAGAGTATATATAACAAAAGCCTTGGGTTGAAACTGTCTCCTAAATAAATCAAGAGTCCTTCTCTAAAAGACGAGAATAAGTTGGTCCGATTGTAGATCCCTCACAATTGCACCATGAGGTTACGGGTTTGAATCCTCCTCCCTCCCTAAAAAACCTCAAATTTATGTAAAAATGTGTCCTCTCTTAAAAGGCTGAAACTCTCTGTCGACTATGTCAGCATCGTCCAATATTACGGATTTAGGAATGTTCTCTTGAAATTCTGGACAAAAGTGCAAAGAATTTACATCTCACAAGGAAACAAATTCCCAAAAACTGGATCTACTGACTATTGGGCTTAATTTGCTTGTTATATATATAACTTGTAATTGCAAAACTTTCAACATGTAAATTTTTTCACATGCACCGACTCAAAACTGAACAGACTTTGCTTCTCTTCTTGTCTGGACAAGGACATGGACGATGCATGCAAGAGCTGTGGATTCAAAATTCAACGCTAATAATTTTCTTCTTTTGGTGAAATGGACAATATCGAAAACCCCGTGAGTGAATGCAATCAAAGCTAATTAACTAAACCTGATATTGTTCCAAGAACCGCTAAGAGGCAGACAAAATGTCATTGTTGAGTGTTACGCTAATTGACAGATCGATCAAGAGAAGGGGAAAATATTCAATGGGATGGTCTCATTGCCACTTGGTAAGATCGTCCCAATGAGATTGCACCATTTATCTCGAGAATATAAATATCTATTATTAAACTATAATTTAGTGCAATCTTATTGGACGGTCTTATTAAGTGATAATGAGACCGTTTCATTGAAGATTTTCTCTGAGAGAGATAATTGAAGTCAATAATTTCAATAATTGTTTTTGGTTTCGGCCGTCTTGGGTTAGATGAGCTCGTGACCAGCTTCTGTTCTTTCAATAATTGTTAGATAAGCTCGTGATCAGCTTCTGGGGTTGTATCTTGAATTTTGAGAAGGCAACTTTTAAGCACTCAATTTAAATATTTAATCAACGGTGGTGATGTGATATTACTTGGTGGCCCAATGAAATGCCATTTGTCAGTTGTCGTTTGGGTTACTCCTTGTACTATATCAATTGTGGACTAAATCTTGGGGGGATGCACCCCACCCAGATGTTGCCATGTCATCAAATCAATAAATCAAAAGATTTGATGACATGGCAACATCCAGGTGGGGGATGCATGGTGCATCGGATGCACCCAAGTTCTTCTCTCAATTATGATACAAGATTCTATTATGACGGCTTGAATACTATACCCATATGAATATAGTAGCAATAAATTTTAAGAACAACTCATAGTTAAGTCAAGGTTAATTTTAGAAATAACTTTCATATTCGGGAACAACTCTAACATTGAAATTAATGATAAAGTTGTTTCCAAAAAGATATTGGTTTCGTACCAATACATTATGGTGATACAAGATTCTATTATGACGGCTTGACTACTATACCCACATAAATATAGTAGGAATAAATTTTAAGAACAACTCATAGTTAAGTCAAGGTTAATCTTAGAAATAACTTTCATATTCGGGAACAACTCACATTTTCGTGATACAAGATTCTATTATGACGGCTTGACTATAATACCCATATGAATATAGTAGCAATAAATTTTAAGAACAACTCATAGTTAAGTCTAGGTTAATCTTAGAAATAACTTTCATATTCAGGAACAACTCTAACATTGAAATTAACGATAAAGTTGTTTCCAAAAAGATGTTGGTTTCATACCAATACATTTTGGTGAGTACAGTAGCTAGTCCCCTATTATGAATAATTCATTTCAACTTTAAAACCAAAATGAGCCCAACTTTTATATAAATAATTGGCAGTAATTTTTGTATTAGGAAATGTTGATGTCGTAATCTATATATATTTTAATTCACTCTCCACACATATTTGTAAAATCCGTATGATGAAACTCAAACTCATCGGTACCACCATCACTGATATGGAATGGAAGGTGCATTAGCAGGAGCGGAACTGAATATTTTTTAACTATAATTTTTTGGGGGTCCATGGCCCTCCGGCAGTTCGGCATCCATTGTGGTCTGTCAATGTGCATTAACACAGGTGCTAAAATGCGAAATTAATTGGAAGTTAAAGTATTTTGTTTATACCCATTAAAATTAATTTCTTATTAGTAAATATATACACGCTCTTGAACCCTAAATTGGGAAGAAATGTGTCATTGTCACACAAATAATTTTTTCTCTTTGGAATCTATACCACTGGGGCAGTGGGGCGGAGGGAGGATGCCCCCTGCTCCCTTCTTCTCAATATATATATATATTTTTAATTATTATTAAATTATAATCATTTTTTATTTGACCCTTCATTTTTTGTTTGTTTTATATAATGACTCTAGACTTAAATTTCTAGAAGGTATACCATCATACCTTTTAGATAGTCATTAGTCATCCTTTCGTGATATGCCATCTAGAGCCGGCGATGCACGTGGCTTATTTCGATTGGAGCTTGCTTCCAAGTTCTAGATACTTCTACATCTATGTTTTAAACTTATAATTCACCGGTTATCATGCATTTCACACGATAAACAGAAACTATTTTTATAACTTGAGTAGGGAATGGATTCTTGCTAATGTGGTGTGACTCTTCAAAAGGAGACTCCACCACCATGGTTCAAACCCCATGGCATGCATGGATATATGCAAGTTTTCCTAGTCCCACCAATAGTATGGGTGTTGTCCCACCAATGTGTAGTCTCTCTCTCTCCGTTAGTGGGAGCTGCAGTCCTAGCTGTGTTTACAGAGCCAAATCTCATCGGTTTCGGCAGTTGTTGTATAAAAAATAAAAAAAATAATTAAAAAAAAAAGCCTTGAGTAACTACAAACGAATATGGATGCAAGCTTTTGAATATTACCAAAAATTTAATACCGAACAACTTTTCCTTGTAATATAATTTTAAAAAAGAGAATATGGACGCAAGCTTTTTGAATATTACCAAAAATTTAATACCGAACAACTTTTACTTGTAATATAATTTAAAAAAAAAGTAACTTTAGACGTCCTAAATTCTTTTTTTTTTTTTTCAAATTATATTCTAAATGATATGGTATATGAGATGTCAACATCTTATAAATCATAAAATTATATTGTGATTGATGTAATGTTGATACCTCGCATACCACATCATTTGGTACATAATTTAGGAAAAAAAAAAAAATTAAAACGTCTAACATTACTCTTTAATAGACTCTTTAAAAAATATTTTATAAATGAAGGTTTACTCAATAATTCACATAATTGCAATCATGTTGTTAGTTTAAGACGATTTTTTAATCATCATAAATTCTTTTTTCCTTGTAGTGGTTATAATGAAATAACACGATAGATTGACAATGATTAGTGACCTGCACATATATAGAATAGAGCCTTTGTTTTCTTTTGTTTTGTTAGAATCAGTAAAAAATTGAAACGTCTAACGTTACTTTTTAATAAACTTTTTAAAAAATATTTTATAAATGAAAGTTTACTCAATAATTCACATAATTGCAATCGTGTTGTTAGTTTAAGACGATTTTTTTAATCGTCATAATTTTTTTTTTCCTCGTAGTGGTTATAATGAAATAACACGGTAGATTGACAATGATTAGTGACCTGCAAGTATAATATATATAGACTAGAGCCTTTGTTTTCTTTTGACTTGCTAGAATCAGTAAAAAAATTAAAACGTCTAACATTACCGTGTAATAAACTCTTTAAAAAATATTTTATAAATGAAGGTTTACTCAATAGTCCACATAACTGTAATCATGTTGTTAGTTTAAGACAATTTTTTAATTATCATAATTTATTTTTTTTTCCTTGCAGTGGTTTATAATGAAATAACATAATAGATTTGGTAGTGATTAGTCATGACCTGCAAATATAGAGATTAGAGCCGAAGATTTCTTATGTCTCGTTAGAACTAGTAAAAAATTAAAACGTCTAATATTACTCTTTAATAGACTCTTTAAAAAATATTTTAGAAATTGAAGGTTTACTTAATAATTCACATAATTGCAATCGTGTTGTTAGTTTAAGACGATTTTTAATATTCATAGAATTTCGTTTACCTTGCAGTGGTTTATAATGAAATAACATAATAGATTTGATAGTGATTAGTGACCTATAAATATAGAGATTAGAGCTTAAGATTTCTTATGTCCCGTTAGAATTAGTAAAAAATTGAAACGTCTAATATTAATGTATAATAGACTCTTTACAAAATATTTTAGAAAATGAAGGTTTACTCAACAATTCACATAATTGCAATCATATTGTTAGTTGAAGACGATTTTTAATCTTCATAAAATTTCGTTTTACCTTGCAGTGGTTTATAATGAAATAACATAATAGATTTGATAGTGATGCCTTTGTTTTCTTGTTAGAATCAGCAAAAAATCTCGTGGAAAGTAAATCACGCATACATGTAATATGAATTAAATGCTTTTTATGTCTATGTATACATGGCAGTGTGTTACGTACTTGTTCTACGAAATTGAAAGAACCAGATAGAGATATTTGAAACAGTAATGTTAGACCTTATACGTTATATGACAATCAGTAAATATATGGATGGATACGTTATCTCATTTACTAGATATTTTCATTTGGTAAAATGTCATATTATTGTATAAGATGCAATAGATATCGAGTTACGTACAAAGACGATATATCTAAAAGCATGTTTAATGGTATAAGCAAATTTGGATCCTCAAAAGTTATCATCTCGGCATTTAAAGATTGTTTTCAAATATTTTACCCTAAAATAACCTTTGCTTGTTGTTACAGAATCCTAATAAAATTTTCCCAATTTATCATTTGTCAAACAGTATAAAAAAATAAAAATAAAAATAAAACGTAAAAGACAAAAGAAGGTATATGATATGGGTACTGATCCATTCGTAATAAAGAGACGGATTTTACTTGATTGAAATTTTTGGGTTCGAAACAATAATAAGATACATAGGCAATCGGTTATTTTTGGTTAAGTTTGTATTTGATGATTGAAAGTCAATCTTCAAATTTGATTATTGAAGAGATAATTTTATTATGGGTATGTATATTGACACCCATAAAACTTATAAGTACACCCATTTTTATAAGTACACATATGTCTAAAATTTTAAAAATAAATATTACTATAAGCACTCATCATAATACCAATAGTACCCTAATTGAAATAAATATATTCATTTTAATACATATTATTTATAAACACTCTTAAATTAATATCACACCCAATTTATACATATATATAAAATCATATTATTTTGGAATCAAATTCTCTTTTAATTATGGTCCAATTTACTTTTGGAAATATCTCGAATGTAAGAGCCTTATAAAAGGGAATAAGTGGAACCGTATGTGGGGTCAAAAGATTTTTAATCTGAAATTCTCTTATTTATACAGCTATTTTAAAAATAAATAAATAAAAACTTATTGATATCTACAGGTATCATTTTTTTTTTTTAAATGTTGATATCTATAGCTATCATTAAAAAAATAAAAAAAATGTTTATTGATATAGTTCATAACTATACATAAAAGAAAGACAAAACAATATGATAATCATATGATGATGAGAAAATTTAATACTTTAAATAAAATTAAAGTTAATTAGGGTTTATCATAAGGGTTTTTTTTTTTTTTTTTTAAAATAAATAAATATAGCTGAAGATATGAGTGTAATTAATGAGTGTATATAATATTTAGTTTATTTTTAATTAAAGTAATTTATCCTCATTGGTACGTTAATTTGATTATTCTATGGAAATATTTTATTGGCACGTTACCCGAACCTACCATAATTAATATCACCAACTAAAAGCAAATAACGATGGCAAAACCTACTATTAATTTGATCACTAAAGTCCCAACCTACAATTATTTATTTATTTTTTAATTCATGTCAATGAAAACAAACCATAAAAATTATCAACAGGATTAATCCAAAAAATCACTCTAAAATTCTTACAATATTATTTAAAAGCCAAACCAAGATTTAACCCGCCCAAAAGAATGCAATTATCTATAACCTTAAACAGAATTTCTCTCAATGGGTTTCACTAGATGATTATATATAACATGATAGTCAATATATTTTTAAATTTATTTTATAATATTTAATCAAATTTATTATGTTCAAATTATTATTTTGTACATCACCTCCCATGTACTTGGTAATACACCCTTTCTACACTAATGGTTAGAGATACGAGTCTCACCATATAGATTTTATATTTTTCCGATATTGTAATGGTAGATATGGAATATGAGACTTGCACTTATACGGTTTGATACCGGTAGAAGTAGAACTCTAACCCGACTATTTAATCATTGGCATTAGTCTGTTAGAAACTTAGAATGGACAGTAATACTTCAATTTTTTTTAATTTTAATTTTTTAATATTTTAGCCCAAAAAATAATTATGATATTTGATAAAAATATCTTGCTGCCGCTGCGTGGCGGGAACAGAAGCAGCTAAGCGGTGGGGACGTGGGGACGTGGCCTGCTAAAATTAAAAATTAAAATTCGTCGACCAGAAATGCAGATATTGCAAAATAACCCCAAATTTTTTGATAAACTCTTTGACTTTTTTTTGAATCTCGAAAAATAAAATAGAAAATGGGAACAGTAACAGCGCCATGGAAGCAGCTTCTTCTCAACGCATTGGAGTCCAATTCTCACCTGAAGCACTCCTCCTACGTTCAGCTTGTACGTTTTCAAATTTCTTTTCTTTTCGTTTTATTCAAATTTTTGTTCTACGTTATTGATTTCGTACGAATTCTGGTTTCAGGCAACAATCGGATCCAACGGGAGACCTTCGAATCGCTCTGTTGTTTTTAGGTATACTCTCTCTCTCTCTCTCTCGCTCAAATAACATTATTTTTTTTCTTTGAAAATTTAAATGACGCGTGGAGAGTTATTGTGTTTTTCCAGAGGATTTCACGAAAATAGTGACAATATACTGATCAACACAGATACACGAACTCGCAAGGTTTGAATTTTGCCTGAATTGAAGTTCTTAAGCGTTGATTTTTGCTTGTTCAAATAAATATTTTGGTGATTTTGTTGACAGTCTCTTGTATTTGTTGAATTTTTATCACATTTGAGTGATGTGTTTAGGTGGAACATCATTTTCTGGACTTGATTTTTGGCTTAAAAATGCAGGTTGAAGAGCTTAAACATTGTCCGTTTTCAGAGGTAGTTAGTATTTAAGGAATAAACCTATACTGATGTTTACTTGTTAAACAGTTGCTTCGTTTACATTTAATGATCTGGTGAATTGCGAGCTGTATAATTGCTGAAATATTTGTTAAGGTCAACAATATATCTTGTTCAGTTAGGTTTGTTTTTAACTTAATATGTGATGTTTCAGATATGTTGGTACTTTACTGACTCTTGGGAGCAATTTCGGATCAATGGAAGAATTGATATTATTGATGGGTCAAATCCTGATTCTGAAAAACTTCAGGTGATATTGGATAATTAAGTTCCTGTATGTATTGACTTATTTATTTAATTGTTTTTTTATAATTTATTATAGCACACTGTGGCTAGGTTTTTTTCTGTGTGGTTTCTTGAAAAAATCAGTTCTTTTAGAAATATGATGTCATTTCGTGTAAGAAGGTGAAGAGTTTGTTCAGAAACTTTCATATTGTTTTCTGAAAACCATTCTGTAATATGTAAAATAAATATAACATCTTGTATATTAAGACTTGGAAATGTTTCTAGTTGCATAATTTAAAAGTAATATTTGAAGACCGATATCAGTGAAAACATTAGTATTCTGGAGAAGTAGAAGAATAATTTCGTGTGTTTCACAATTCTCGTTTTTGTAAAGGCACAAAACATTTTAGAGTGATTTTGGAGCATGAACTTAGTTTTTGGAGAATTAATTTTATGTTTTTCAAGTTATTTTTTCCAAATTCAGTACAAGTGCATCCTTTTATCGGAATGCAAAATTTTGAAGCAAATAAATGATAGTGATATGTTAAAAAATTTCCATTGGCTCTTATGACGGATAGATTCTAGCAGTTCTGCGGTACACGTTAGGCTTAGATATGAAATTTGAATTAAGCTACTTGGAGAATTGGTTGGAGCTAAGTTCCACTGTTCCAGGATGAGACCTTTTGGCATAAGCTTTGATGTTGTTGCTTAAAACACTGACTAAATGGAAATGTAGGTCTAGTTGTCAAAATCAGCAAGTATGGGAGATCCATGAATGACATGTTCTCTTACCGAACTGCAGCTTCAAATTGGAAGTTAGAAATCATTGTTCTCATGCTGCTAAACAAGAACTTTACACCCAAAGAAAAAGTAGAAATTATTGTTGTTTCTTAAAAATGACAAATTTCCATGAGTTAATTGCACTTTTATAGAAAAAATTAAGTTGTATTGAAATTTTTTGATATTCAGGACTGACATGAAGTTCATGTCCCCAGGGAATATTTGAAAGTTTTGCTTTAAGAAGGTGGACTGCCTTAAAATCCTAGCTTAACTCAAGAATTGTGAAAACCGAACTGCCTGAGCACATGGGCTACTGGATGGTGTTCTGTGCTAATTTTGGCTGTTCAAGCAATAACAGATATGACAGCCCAATCCCAGAGTGTAACTGTTTATCTGAGTGACTGTTGCTTCTGCCACTTCATCTTGAGATGGCAAATCTTAACTAGTAAAATTGAGAACGTGTCTAGGCAGCATAGAGTTTCAGATTGAGGTGGTACATGTTTTCTCTTATTACCTGTCATCAAAGTTGCACCCAAAGTTGCTAAACGATGATTGATGAGACTTTATGATGTACTTAGTCCCAGGGGTGAGCCTGTAATACATTTTGTTGCAGCTTTAGTCTTGAGGGTGCCTAATAACTTACTGGTGAAGTTTCTCGGGGTAGTCGAAACCTGTAATTGGATCATTCCTCTAGGTTGGGGGTTGTGTCACCAGAGAGTTCTAAACCCTTCTGTATTTTTAGTAGGATTAAATTCTTTGGGGGTGGCCCATTACTAGATAATATGTTCTTTTAAAAAAAAAAAAAAAAAAAAATACTTGATAATATGTTCCTAATAATGATGATGTATGAAATTGCTGTTAATTCCATTATTTTTAGGTAAGAACTTGGGGTAATATCATTTCGCCAAACTGTTGTAAATTTCATTATGTTCAGGTGAGAATTAGAAGTAAGATATCATCACTCCAATTCTTAATATGGAAATCCTACTATAGTTTTTGTTGCTGCTCTGGTTTCTGCATATTGTTATTTTTCAAACGTGTTATGAGATATTCTAAACATCATTTTCCAAACTGTTGTAAAATTCGGTGTGTAGGTGAGAATGAACAGTGAAATAACTTTATTCCAATTCTTGATATGGGAAATCAAGTTACAGTATTAGTTACAGCTCTGGTTCTGCATAATGTTATATTTGAATGTTTTATGAGATATACTAAATGCTCTTTTTATTTGTTAAGTGTGTTGCATATTAGGTTTGGCTATTATGCTTTCTCATAGATTTTGTTTTTTTTTTTTCTAAAAAAAAAGGAAAAAAGAAAAAAGAAAAAACCTTTCATATAACTGGAGTCTGGAGATACTTCATGTATACCTTATTTCCTTTAAATTCATAATGCAGATAAGAGAGAAGTCTTGGTTTGCAAGTTCTCCAAGGTCAAGATTACAGTACTTGGGCCCTTATCCAGGGCTTCCCCAACTAAGTGAAGAACCACAGGAGACTTCTGTAGATCCTTCTGCAGGTCCAGTTAGTGAATTCTGCCTTTTGGTTCTAGATCCAGAACAGGTTTAATAACTTCCTACTGATGCTTTTTTTTTTTTTTTTTTGTTGAAGAAGCGTAAAATAAAAAAGGGTCTTTAATTCATTTCATGACATTTGTAAATCTCCCCGTAATCATTATGAGGAAAATTATTAAGTGCGAGATCCTGCACAAATTTTTCGTGCAGGATTACTGATTCCCACCGGTGGGAATTAGTGATCCCACATGAAAAATTTGTACGGGATCCCGCATTAGAAAGTTACTAATCCTTACGATTTTCATCTTTTATTTTTCACAGGTTGATTACTTGAATTTGAAGACTAATAAGAGGCTAATGTTTACATCTACACAAAGTCAGATTGGAGAGAAGTGCTGGACTTCTGAGAGGATCAACCCATAATTTTGATCTTGTGCTATGAATGAATATTAGAATGTGATCTTGAAAGTTGAAACTTTAAATTAACTCTTTGTGATTGATTCTGAGGAAACATGTTTACGCAATTTTCACAATGAGTTCATGCAAATTATTTTCTGTCTTATGGGATAGAAAAGAGAGATATTTATGTGTAGGAGCTAGGAACCATGAAAATAGGAAAGAGGCAGTAAGAATCTAGAGAATAACTAGAATAAATGTGAACTATAAACTACTGACAGTTTTAACATACCTCTTTGATGTGAAGCCCTGTGATGACTGAAGTGGGTGTGCGTGAACCTCCCATGTAAGGCATCTTGCCTAAATGAGTATCCCATCACAATCTATCAAGGAAACTGTAGAATAGAGGAATCTTGTTGGAAAACCTCAGCAAACTTGTTTCTTTTGAAACCGAGATTGTGGAATACTCATTTGAGCAAGATGCTTTTTCCATGGAAAGGATATAAGCTAAATTCTCCATTGCTTTTCAAGGATGAACAGGGCTATTCTTATATATATGTTCATGCATTTGAATCTCACCTACCACCACTGTTAATGTTGTGAGAGGTGGTTGTACCAGTCTTGCTAAATGAAGATAGTAGGTTGAGATATTTTTCCTTTTAAGGAAGATGCATAATTGCATATGTTGGGCTGTTATTTATTTATTTATTTTTTATTATGTTGGGCTGTTAGTTTCTTTTTCTTTTTTTTTGATGGATTGGGCTGTTAGTTGAGCATGTACTAAATATTTAAAAAAATACTGCACCTTGGAGGAAAGTTTCCCCTTGAATTAGGGTTTTTGTGCTGATATACCCTGGTTTTTTTTTTTTTTTTTTTTTTTTTTTTAATTTTTTACTTGTACTTCTTCAAGTTAATTGTACTACACTCAAGTACTACATGTGTTATTAGGAGTAGATTCATATATTTTATTCAGGTTTTGTACCTATTGAATTGTGCATATAATATGCTTTCTTTGTATCATTTCAGCTCTCTGATTACATGTAAACAGAGTCTCTAATATTTGTGGATTATTATCCTTCAAAATCCTTGATGGATATGATTATTTTTTTCTAAAATCCATTACATAATTGAGCAGGTCTGATGGAGATTAGATTCAGCTTCATGTTATGAAGATACTCACCAGTCACCAGTCAACCTCCTGACAGGTATTCTCTGATTTCGGTTAAGTGTCTTGCAATCTCCTCCATCCATTATTTGCTGTATTCGTACACAAGGAAGTGCCATCCAACTTTCAAAAAAGGGGTTTGGTTTTTATGGAATCCAGCTCTTTTTTGTCTGACCTTTTTGACTTGTTGGCTTGTTGTAGAAGGGTATTTTGCTCGATCAGTCTACCCAAATTTGGCTGGTTGTTTTTTAATTTTTTTTATTACCATTTACGTGCACTTACTATTGCATTAATCATCATCCATTCCTCCTCGTTAGCTCACCAATATTACTGGGCATTTAGCTAGTCTGGTAATGAGTTTCTGTGTTTTGTGATTGATAGTAAAATATGGAATACGTAGGATCTTTGGCTGATATCGATTCTTGGTAAAGATCTTGCGACTCATTAGCATTATTACGATATAGTTGGGCAGTAAAGAGTCGTTATTACGTTATAGATGGCTAGTATTTGCCTATTTGGTATGTGTTCAGCTGTAAAACCGGAGATTCCTCTTGGAAGGATTGCATTCCTTTTCTCCACTTTATTTGTTAATGTTTGCTTCTGCTTCCCCTTCAATCTCCCTGTTTTGAATTTATTTCGGCATCCGATCAATCTTCAAGACTTTGGAAGTAGACTAGTAGTAATGTTGCAAACCTTGAGAGCATGTTGGGCTGTTTGTAAATGTATTGACAGTCACTTCCCTATTCGTTATATATTTCAGTGAAAATGGTCAAAATTGACCACATAAATTATTTGAAATTTATTTTTCACATTGTAAATTTTTTTTTAGTCCATGACCACAAATTACAAAAACCCTCCGCAACTCTTTTTTTTTTTTTTTTTTTTTTTTTGCAAAAAACGTTAAACTTTGTAAAAATAAACGTTAAACTTTGTAAAAATAAAAGTGACATCTTGGAGAAAAATGTGAAATCTTGTCATTTTTAAATTGAAAATTACTGAAACTCTGCCCTAAAATCATTTTTTTTTAAAAAAAAAAAAAAAAAAAAAAACTTTTTATATGAGAAAATTATAAAGACATCCCTCAAGAAGGGATAATGAACACTGACATCGGGAAGGGCTGGGCCTGACAGCACCAGTGCCGATTGGGCTTGACAGTGCCCTCTCCGGCGAAACTGGGAGATATCAGAGAGAAGGGAGTAGAGAGTTTGATAATTGTTTTTATATGATGGTATTTGGGTAAATTTAAAATTTAGTGTGCGATTAAAATCAAAATTCTAACTATAGTAAGAGCGTTTATTCAGCCAGATAATGTCTCATGTTTCAATGGTTGTCACATGTGGTATTTGAAAAAAAAAAAAAAAACACTTATGCTTTGTAGATCTTACAATATATATATATATATATATATATATATATATATATACAGAAATTCTATTATCAGTTCGAATTGATAAAAGTTATATCAGTTTCTTGCATGTAGATCACTGGATTTAAATACTTTGATTTGGCTGTATGCACTTGTCAGTCAAAGTATTTAAATCCAGTGGCTCACATACAAGGAACTGATATAACTTTTGTCAGTTCGAACTGATAATAGAAAGACTGTATATGTGTATATATATTTAACCTAAAAAAAAGTGCATGTAAAAGACAGTTTACAGTTTTATTTCTCCACCATTACTTTCTTTACACTCCACGATTTCATTATCTCAATAGAAATGAATGACAACGCATACTGCACACTTGCTCTTGAATGAAATCCTTGTTTGGAAACCATTCATTTTTTTGTTGGTGACGTTTATCGAATCATCGAAACTCAACATCTGGGCAAGTCTGCAGGAGGATGAGGAAGTCTCTCAAGCTCTCCTATCCCATTCTTCACTATCAACACTGTACCTAACCCCCATGACAGGTGTATTTCAATGTGACAATGCAGAAACCAAACCCCTGCATAATAATTTTTTTAGATATAAGTAAGAAGTCAATGACAAATAAATAATTCATCAGTTGGTTTATAAATATTCGAATAAAAAAATTACCTGGGTTGTCAGCAGTAAACCGAATTGCAGCCCATCCACCTACCGGAACTCCGATTGTGTTCATATAAGGTGGATCTACCAAGTTGAAATTTGCTGTTTGAGGATTATAGTTTCCGGTACCATATCCGATTACGTAGAAGCTATAGCCATGGAGATGAATTGGGTGGTTTTCAGTGGTGAGAGTTCCAGTGTCTTGCAAGATGATTTGGACCCTGCTTCCATATTCAAGGACCTTGACTCTGGTCCCGTTCGCTGCGTTTGTGTTGTTAGGGATGTTATTAGGTGCCCCATTGACAAAGTCATAGAATTTGAGAGGTGCACCAGGGAAATCATCAGTGTAGAAGCCATCAATCTTCTTATAAAAAGCTTCAAGAACTGAAATATTAGGCTTGACAAAACTGATATTGTTCATTGAAGCAGCCATGACACCATTATTAACCCCTTGGCAATTGTTCTGGGGTGTCTTGGATCTGCATTTTGGACGTTTAATCCAATCGTTACGAAAAGATTAGTGTCGATTTCTTTCGGAACATTAACAGGATTTAGGCTTTTTAATCCATCCATGATAGTCTTAACGGCAAGATTATCGTTAAAGTTTGGTAACTGAGCTGGTAATGATAAACTGTTAGGCAAGGCACCCAAGTATTGTAAATAGGCAATTGCTGATATGTTCTGGAACGCAACACCCTGCGCAGACATATAAGGTCCCATGGCCATTGAGTATTTTCCGATGGGCTGATCGGCTGTGACCAGGACGTTGATGGTCTGTCCCGGTCCAAGCATCACACGGGTCGTGGTGAACGGCTTTGTGTACTCAGCATCGGCTTCCACTATCGTTAGTTTGTGATTGGCAATGCTGAAGAAGTTCTCCATGTTCAAGCCTGCGTTTATTAGCCTCAAGAGATATGTCTTTCCGGGGACAACGTCAATCTTGTACACATCTGAAAAATTAATCATAATTGTTAGTTACCATTAGACTCATCAAATCTAAAAGCTTAAGTTTATAGGAAACGATCTAACAATAGTATTTAAACACTCTAACGATAATAATATATTAACAAAAATAAAAAGAAAAAATATATAAATTATAAATTTCCTTATTACCATTGCCGGAGCAGTTGTAGTTGGGGCCAGGGTGGCCGTTAATAGTGAACGCATTCGCAGGTGGTGGAGGTCCTCCGCTCGCTATAACTTGCCGTTCAAGTTGTACAACATCTTGGAGCCAATATTCCCCTGATACATATTCAATCTTATATATTTGTTACTATATTCAAGTGAATTTCGCATTTATTTATTTTGATGATTTATTTTACCTAAGATTATGATATGCTCTTCATAAGGGTACTTAAAGGGGTAAGGGACCCCGGTTTTCGGATACACAATAAGGGCACCGTACACGGTGCCTCTAAGCCAAGAAACATGAGCATGCCAAAAGAAAGTGCCCTTCTGTTGAAACATTGTAAACTCGTACGTGAAAGCCTGTCCAGGTTGAATAGGGCACTGTGTAATGTATGAAGGTCCATCGAACCAGCACGATAGCCTCTGCCGGACACCGTGCCTGAAACAGTGAAATAAATAAACGTTAATTAAGGAGAGAGCTAGCTAGCCTCTTAATTAGCAAGTCGAAGAAATGTTGATCGATCGATGATGGTTTGATTAATTAATTAATAATAATTACCAGTGAATCGTTGCATTGTAAGGCGATTGATTGGTGACTTTGATAATGATTCTATCATCTTCTTGAGCATAAACTACTGGACCTGGAAACATGTTGTTGACTGTCACGATTTCTTTGGTGTTGCATAGCTTGGTGACTCTCATGGTTTGTATCTGATTCAAATATCAAAACATGAAGAATATATTCTAATGAATAATCAATATAAACTTATCACACATGCATGCTTATATTTATATATATATATATATATATAGACTAAAGAGGAATAAAAGAGACCTTGAATTCATAGAACCTGGTTGATCCGCCTCGAGGCCACTGAGCCATAACAGGCACAGTAGAGGCACATAATAATAATAAGCTCAACCAAAGCAACAATGAATTGGTCAAGCTAGCCATTTTCAAAGAGACTTGAGAGAGAGAGAGAGAGAGAGAGGAGTTGAAGTTTAATGGAAGCTGAAATGGGGGATTTTAATAGAGAGTACTGTTACGAGGAGTGAAACAAATTAAAGTATTTTTTATTTTATTTTTTTAATATATTTTTAAAGAATTGGAGAGAAATAGAAGAATATAAGATATTAAAGGGTTTGTGTAATTGTGTAGCTAGTTGTATTATGTTTGTCAGCTTTCATGATTCCTCTAACATGCTTTTGTGATAATAAGGTGTTGGGGATGTGATTATTTTAAGTGACCCATTGTAGGGAAGCTTTTTAGTCTTTTCTCTCTCTTTCTTCTTTTAATCCAAGAAAATTAAAAAAAGAGAGATTTAATTTATTTATTTTTTATTTTTTATTTTTTTTTATTATTCATGATTTGTCAACATTTCCACTGTGCAAATCATGTCTTTTGACTGAGAAAAAACATGCATGCATATTCTAAACACTGTTTTTATACCCATAAAACGATTTTGGTTAATTTGCAGTGCTCTCAAATAGAGTAAAAAGTGGGGTAAAATCTATTTAGTCCCTTTAGTTTGACCTATTACATAAAATGGTCCCTCTAGTCCCATTATTATCTTATTAGGTTCATCATGATACCAAAAAACTGTATTTTGCTCCCTACCATTAGATTCCGTTAGGGTTTTCAATGATTCCGTTAAAGTTAAAAGGGTAAAAGTGTAACTTACACAATCAATGGTAGATTAACAATGTAATAGGTCAAACTAGAGGGACTCAAATGGATTTCACCCTAAAAAGTGTGAGGAAAGGTTTGGACTTGTTTGTTGTGCCTTTGTAGACAAATTCTTTCACTCAATCATCAGCAAAGTGTATGCACGCCTTCCAAATACTGCTGTTGTGGGGGACTCACCACCTACTACTTTTTCTTCTTTTCATCTTAATGATTATTTATTTATAAATTAACCTCTTAATCTTTGATTAATTATATATCTTTAATTGCATATCACCTCTCAGCATATATGGTAATGTACTCTCTTTTTTCATATTAGTGGTGAGAGATTCGAGTCACCATATGTATTCTAAGTTTTTTCTCCAATATTTTCGGAGTATATATCTCTTGTTATGAGAGTAGATATAAGGACCACACATATACTGTTTAATCTGGACAGGTAAAAATGGAGTCAAAATTTTTTATTTAAGGGACCAATGTAGTAAAATACAATAGTTAAAAAGGACTAAAGCAAATAGATTTCTATTTTGTCTGGGTCATGGCCTTTGCTTGCTCCTCTCCTTCGCCCGTGCACTGACCTGACCATAGAATTATTGTACCGTAATACTTCTTTGATTAATTATATATCTTCAGTTTTATTGATATTACCTTCATTAGATTGCTAAACTAATTATTGTTTTAGAGTTATCATTATTAATGCCATCAATTTTTACCCTTTTCACGCTTTTATTAATTAATTTAATTTTTTTGTTAGGATTCTCAAAAATGATTCGGTGGTGCCATGTGATTAATTAATAAATAATATTGTCCAAATTTACATTGTCGCATATGCAGATATGCACTTATTATCATCAATCTTTATTGTCCTCAAGATAATTAGTAACTATGATTTGTGTCATCCAATTATTATTATTTTATTTTTTTTAAAGTGTTACATTTACAACTGTCGGACTAGTCAAGATCAATAAATATATGTGCGATTTGGATAACTACTTCCACCGACCGGGAGAAAACTCCCAAAAATGGAAGGGAGGTACATTACCATCTGTTGTGATGTGCGTGTCATCCAAATCTTAACTAGAGGAATTTTGCACTTTACATGGTCTAAAAACAACATCATAATTATCATTCTATGATAAGTCAATTTCATCGACTTTCTTTGAGTGCTCAACTTGAAATCTTGAATATAAAGTACATATGCAAAATTTAGGTATTCCATCGACAGTCTTTCATGCATAACAAGAACAACTTTCTAATAATTTTACAAACTGTTATATATATATATATATATATATATATGGTGGTTCTCTAGTAATAACGTCCTGAAATTATAAGTTAAGGACGTCCAATCACAGTCACGTATTCATATTGGGTATGAGTATTTGAAATTATAAAGTCATGACGGTCCTGATTAGAGAAGTATTATATATATATATATATATATATATATGCATGCATTGACATTTTCTTGATATGTGACAGCTGGTTTTCACAAGATGTAATTTGTTTATTCACTTTGCAGCTGTCTGCAGAGAGTGAAAACATGCAAGCAAAACACAGACACGACTCTGAGAGATGATAACTGAGAGTCTGAGACAATATGGTTCAAAAGCTAGACATGCGGAAAAAAAAAACCTGTACAGGTACAGCATTGCCAAAATAAGAAGGAAAAAAAAAAAATGTAAACTAAAAAATTGAATTTTTTCTTTTTTCTCTCGACCAAATTTGAACCATTAGATGATTGTGTTGTGTCCACTGAAAATGATTTTGCAACTTCAAATACCACGCTGCAGCCTGCAGGCAGGCCTGCCTGTGAAACTGTCAGCAACTGCTGCTCATTTTATATATATATATTTTTTATTTTCTTTAAAAACTAAAATTAGATATGTCTTACAAGAACTATCTAAATTACTTTAAGGGAGCAGTTGACCTAAAACAAATGTCTTCTTTTAACAGATTTGATTTCTTAATATTCCAGACAGAAATCAACTGATCATTAAATAAACTCAAAGATTCCAACTGTTAGCTGGACATTTTTGATATTGTTTTTATGATTATCAATATTATTATTTTTAGTGTTGTTTATTTTTTTAATTAGTTTGTTAGGGTTTATCTATCAATGTCAAGATCCAAGATATCTTCTGATCATGCATTAATTTGTTTTTTTATAATGCATGGATGCTTGCATGAAAAGTTTGCATTGGTTTGTATATATATATATATATATATATATATATATATATATATGATAATTATTTAATTTCAGAATAATTAGGATTGGCTTATCTACTATTAGTAGTTTAATTATGATATGCATGTACCAAGACAAAAAGGTTTAGCTCCAATTTGAAGAGTTGACTTCTTTATTTCTTAACACTATTCTCTAGTGCTACAGGCTTACAGCATAACCAACTTGGGAAAAAAATAAAATAAATAATGCTTGGGTACTCCTTAACTTAGTCGGTATCCAAAATACTGACCCCACCGATGAGAATGAAGCACGTGGCCCAATTTATGACTCAAAATACTGATCTCACTAATGAGAATGTAACGCGTAACCCAATTTGTGAGATAAATGTAAAAAGTAGAAGAAAAAAGACCACCTACTACACTCCCATTGGTGGGATCAGTATTTTAGGTATTAACCGGTCAGAACCCAAACATTATTAAAATAAAAATAAAAAATACACACATCAACAAAAGTTAAAACAAAGTTCAATAGTCAATATCACTATAAAGTCTATAAGTGGTGTCAAGTGTTTAATTAATTAATTAATTTATTTATTATTATATCACCTGTGGTGTGATTCGAAGTTTTGAACAGCATTAAGCCATTAATCATTGAAAAAATCACCCGACTTCACCGAATACAGTCATAAATGGTCATTTTTTTATTGCTAGCTTGTTTTTTAGCTCAAGTTTGACTGTTTGGTATTCAAATATCTACAAGAGACCGCCATGTGTATGATGAAAAGAGATGTACTTGGCCCAAGCTATTGATATTATTAAGGAAAAATGAACTTAATTTCTTAATTTCTTTCTCCCAATTCTCTTTTTGGTGGAACTTTCCTCCATTTCATTTTCATTACAAATTAATAAAAGCGTCTTTATTTTATTGTTAATTTGTTATTATTAACCATATTCACTATTAATTTATGACCAGATATTTTTTTGAAAGCTTTCATCATTGGTAGAATTTGAGCCGCTGACCTGTGGGTCATTTACCCAAACTCCATGCTCGTCCATCTACTAGCTCTATGTTTACTTGTTTGTTTGCATATTGCATTTTAGCAAAGAGTAATGCTAGAGGACCCAAAAAATTGACCCAAATTTTAGACCCAAACCTATGTGGCAACATCACATGGGATCTTTGGGAAGAGTGATGTGGGCCCATGTTGTGTGTGATGTTGCCACATAGGTTTGGGTCCAAAATTTGGATTACTTTTTTGGGTCCTCTAGCATTATTGTTTAGCAAAACATTCAAAGTCTGAAGTGAGAACAAACAAGTTTGAAGGTAGGCAGGTCAAAAATCCTCGTGGGATGTCCATCCTAGGGCGGAAGACACTTTGTCATTCTAGAAAAGAAGCTACCATGAATCAGATGCACGAAAATTCTTCCGCGAACAATAGTTTTTTTGCAAAAAGGGGATCGGGGTTCTCTTCTTACCCCGTGTCACCGCCCCATTGACATCCTTGTTTGAAGGAAATCTAATAAACTCGCTATAAAAGTTTAAACCTAATAATAACTATTAACAAACCCATAAATATATATTGAGTTGGAGATCTACAATGTCTTACAAATCCATCACACTTGTTTGGAGAATGATTTTATTAATGGTTGATATTTAATAACAACCATTCTTAAGCACCAAAATGAAATCCAAAACAATGAAAAAACCAAGTTTCATTATTACCAAATAATTATAATGTGCCTCAAAAGTAGTAAAAACAAAGCAATTAAGAATTTATAAATATCCTATCAAACCCTTATCTTCTGATATTAATTATAATCCTTCCAAAAACACAGCTTATGTACTGGAAATATATGCCAAAACCTTATTCCATGCACCAAGTATAAGTATTCCATTTGTTGTACACAGTGGAAGCATAAGTTACTTTCAAGTTAGACACCAGAAAATATAGTAAAAACAAAAACTAATTAAGTATCCAAAAACTGATCACATAAATGGCATGCAAGACAGCTAATCAGAATTCAGAAGTACCTCCATTAAAATGGCAGAATTTGAGTTCAGAAATCTGGTTCCAATGAAGCTAAAGGCTCCAAATTTCCACATGAAATAAATTTTTTTTTAAGTAACTCTCTGCACACACAAAGACAAAATCTGTAACAAACCATTGTAACCTCCTCACTGTCTTCTAAAAGACTTATCCTATAAGAAAAGAAACGGTTTTTTTTTTTTTTCTTTTTTACCAACAGAGAGAAAAAGAGTTAAAAAGATCCCTGAATTTTCTTGCTTTTACCTTCTTCAAGAGCAACACAGAGATAAAACTCCATGGAAATGAAATGTTTGGGTTTTCCAATGCAGAGGAAAATGCAGCTTCCCAAAAGTAGGATTCTGAAGGAGACGCGAGGAAGGCTCTACATTATCAAGCGTTGTGTGTTGATGCTGATGTGCTGGAGAGACCACAAAGATGAGTGAAAGAATCTTGATTGACATGTAGTGTAGCATAGTATACAAATATCTCCATTGTCTGTCTACCTGAAAATTTAAGGGAAGAGTAATTCATTGCCAACAGGAGAATAGTAATGTTAAGAGTTGCAAGTATTTCAAGCTCTGCTAATCTATGTAATATCAATAACAATTACGACCAGAAATCCATAATCCATCATGCATTTTTGTTTTCCTGCATCATTCTTTCTTTATGGAGTGTTACTTGCTTATACTGCTTTAACAAATAACAAGCATCCTAAGACATACCCTTGCATAGGGTAGCTTAGTCAACCTCAAATAAATCCATATTTTCTTCTTCTTCTTCTTCTTCTTCTTCTTCTTCTTCTCTCTCTCACTGTAATTTTTCTGATCAGAATCCACAATTTGATCATAATATATATACAGAGTTCAGAGATAATTTCAAACTAGTATATGTTATGTTATGATATCTGGATTTTGGAAAAAAAAAAAAGCAATTTTCAGAGGCAACATAGGCTAATAATTCGAGACAAAAATAAGTTTTATTTGATGCTACAGTAAAGATATTTCTATGGCAGCAAAGAATAATTCCAACATCTAAAATTCCATCAACAAGTTTTAGCATCAAAACTTTCCAACCAACTCCAAAAGTAGTAAAAATACAACAAATTACCTGTCTTCTTCAAAATATTAAGACGCAATAATAGATATTGTCATATGCTGCAGTGAAATCTTGCTCTGATGGCACTTGGACACCATGTTGGACCTCATTAAGCCAGATAGGGAAACAGTATTGATATCTATAATTCAGTCTTTAGCAACTCTTTAGCACCAAGAGTTCTCAAAAAGTCCTAACTATGAAACATTCCTCAAATTAAAGATGCGATGATAGACTTTGTCGTATGCTACAGCAAGATTTTCATTTTGGTGCCATTTGAACATCATGTCATATCTTATTATGCCAGACAAAATAATAATAATAATAATAATAATAATAATAATAATGGCATCTAAAATTCGATCCAGACTAAGAACCAAGATTCCCCTACTAAATCAAAATCACAAAACGATTAATTGAATTAACTCACTAACTACTAAAATTAAAGCAATAACCGAACATTTCTAGAGTAGACTGCTGTATATGCATGCTGCTGCAAAATCTCACTTTTGGCGGCATTCGAGTATCAGTTTCACTGCATTAAACAGAGTAAGATAGAACTTCGACATGTAAAACTCAACCTACAGCCTCTAGCAGCAAGATATTCAACCAACTCCGTACTAGGAAACATGCCCTGAGTTGTATCACTGTCTACTAGAGTATTACAGACAAAATAAAACAAGGAATGAACCGAATAAGACACACAAATCTTAGTAGTTCATTCATTTCATTTTTATAGGTATGACAAACGAGTCTATTTGATCTATCAGAGCTGACTGTATAGCTTAAAATAACCAGAAAAATGAACAAGAACCTTAAAATTCCACAGAAACAACCAGTAATTGCCTCCCCAAAATCTAATTTGCGGAAATAGGCATTTCATTTCATGTCTGAAGTAACAGATAAAATAGTAAAAGTTTACAAAGGTCATGAAGCTGCAGATACCATGTCAAATCTGGTAAATGTATAAACCTCAAAACCTAAAAGACTTAATAAAAAGATCAATAAGGCACCGACAAACTCCAACACTGAATCCTCACATGCACATCAATTTAGAACTAAATCCAACTAATATTACATAACAAGAAAAGAATATTAGAAAAAAGTAGCCAGTTATCTAATTCAGAAAGACCGATTTCAATATCACTCATCATAATTATCTAGGAATTCAAATGAGAATGCAAAATTCACACCTGTAAATCTAACACAAGAAAATCTCCATCAGAAAGAAATAAGAACATTTATACAACGAATATTTTTCCCCACAAAGAAAACTCAACAGAATTAGGCTAAACTCAAGATAATATATATTCATAAGCCAACAAAATTCTCCAAAATAACCACATACAACATTCAATTTATAAAGCAAAAGCAATTCACATAGATAAGTCTACAATATAGAAATCAGAAAAAACATTTATATGGACGAGAATTTCAATTTCCAAAGTTACAAAACATAACGAAACCTAAAAGACGGGAAACAAAACGAGGATCAAACGGAGAGCTTATTGACATCGGAGGCGGTGGACGGCTGGACGTCGAGGTGGACGGCGTCGTGTGAGGTGGGCCCAGAGAGCATGAGAGGTCGGTCCTTGGCCTCTTCTTCGTCTTCGAGATCGGTGGTGCTTAGGTTGATGCAAGAGCAGCGTTCAAGCGATGCGAAAAAGGCGGTGGCGACGTTGGTGCCCACCCAGTTAGCGACCCGATCCAGTTTATCACAAGACATGAAGCTGCAGCTCTTCTCCATCGCTGAGTGGATTGAAATTGTCGAAATTGTCTCGGTTGGGTTTGTGACTTGAGGACTGTTGAAGCCTTGAAGGTTTCAAAGAGAGAGAGAGAGAGAGAGAGAGAGAGATTGAGAGGCAAACAAAAGAGAAAGTGAAAGGGAATATTATCTTTTTTGTTCGTAGTTAACGGACCGTTGTTTTTTGTCAGTTGATGTATGAATTATCATGTATATGGAATTTGCCTTTGCCTGCAGGAAAGGTCAGATACTCTATTACTCTTCACCGGACCTGTTCTTAATTTATTATTTGAAACCTCTTTTTGCATTTATTTCTTTACTAAAATATGTTGATGTGTTCGAATTCAATGGATTTGTCATGATCCAAGATTCGATGGATCGGATCAAAGAAATTACAAGTCAATCTAATTTTATAGCAAGATTCGATTCAATCCAATTACAATTAGATCCGATCTGATGGATCGAATTAATATAAAGTTTTTCTTAATATATAAAAGTTATAATGTTCCTAAAATTAATAAAATTAAATAATTTATTTAGACATTACTAATTAATTCAAATAAAATTAACATAAAAAAAAAAAAATACAAGATTAGACGGATTAGTCGAATCCGTCAGATTTCTATATGGAAATCCAAGATTCAATTCGATTCAATCATGGGATTTAGAATTAGGATCTAATCCGATCCAAGGGATCCAATCATATTCTCGAATCCAATTCAATTCGATGCAATAGATCGGATTGGAATGGATCGGATCTTGCACACCCTTACACCAATACAATTACAATCTCTCAAAATCTCTTCAATGGAGGTAATATTCTATGAGCAATATGGGCCCATTATAAATTCAGAATGGAAAGTATGCAACTACTTTTCAATTTGGCCGTGCATTAATTCAGATTGTAGCCGGAGAAGTCGTATGGGCATGGATTATGATTTAAGGCTACATCATATAAGATACATGATTAATAACGCTCGTCCTATAAGATATCAAAATAATAATAATAATAATAAATAACGCTCGTCCTAAAAACTTGCTTCTCTTTTCAAGCATGAAAAACCATTTTTTAAGTACAAAAATCGGATCTCTAAAGCAAACAAACCAACAGAGCATTCAAAACAAATTGAAAGCACCTCTTTATGTGTGTCTAAATAACTAATTGTGAAATTGTCCGAACAAGTAGTATAAAGTAATTTGGCTGCACCTGGAAATATATGGCAATGTACTGATCATGAACCGGCTAGAGTAATCAATTTATTATGTTTAAAAAAAAAAAAAAAAAATGTGTCGATCATTACCCAAATCATATACCAATGTACTAAAGGAGACAATCACCTATAAACGATTTGATAGTTAACACGTAACACGATTATTAAACAAAAAATTGAGGTAATTGCTACTAAAATGCCATCCACCGATTTTTAGTTTGTCAGAATTCAGAAAGCACATTATTGTTTGTAATCCCTGCGGTTCATTTTTGTTAAAATGATGCTGCGCGAGTGAGCCTTGGCTTGGATAGCTTCTTGTCCTCCTCAAGAGAAATCATTAATAGATTGGAAGGGTCCTCAACCATCAATTTTGCAACCAAATAACCGGCAATGCTCCATGTCTGATATTTCCTTGCTTGCTTCCCCACGTAACGCCCAGTCTTACCATCATAGTATTCTGGCCATCCGTCTTTAGAGAGGCGCTGCTCTACCAGCTCTATTGCTCGTTTTGCGATTTGAGGCCTTCCGATCTTGATGGATGCTGCAGTAAGTAGCCATAGCAGAACTACCGCAAGGAAAACGAATAGCAACAAGTCAGGCAGAAAGTACAATACAAAACATCAGTGCAGAAACATGATCCTGTTTAAAAACAATGAATTCATAGAACCTCAGGGAATGGTTTTTGTACAATTGGAAGTGAACCAATTGATGGAACCGCAATAACAGATAATTTACATGGTTTTTAGTTAAAAACCATTTCTATTAATTATTGTCTATAGAAGTAGTACAAAGTTTGTTCAAAGGAGAATTTAATGCCATTGAAGTCCATTAGATTCATCAATCAGCAAACAAAAGGAAACTACGATAACTGAGATGTAAAAATTCACAGGCAAACTTCATTTGTGTGTTGGTGTTTGATAAAATAAACATGAATAGTCAACATAATATGAGCTGTGGTCGTGACACTCACCTGGCCATGATCCACCATTATGGTAACTCCAACGTGTGTTCTTGGGATCGAATCCAGTGACAATCCTCCATTCATGTCCTTGCAAGGCCGGGTAAGAGATCTTCAGAGGCATCTCTCCAATCAAGTCATCCCAGCGCTCCTCAATCAAATCCATAATTGCTGTTGCTTGTGCAGGTGTGGCTAGACAACTCAAAATGGCAATGCAATTCCCAACTAAAAACCACCGGAAGTCCATACGAGCTGGGCTTACATTGCCAATGAAGTACCCTCCTCTCAAGGGCATGAAATCAAACACCCAATCAGGGATGGAATCCGGTATGACATTAAACTTGTTAACGGCTGTGTGGGAGTACTCCTCAGTTTTATAACGATAAATGTTATTTAACTGTGTAAAATCAAGCCAGTAGTATTTCTGGATGTGAAAGCTGAGAGCTGTTATCCTCTTATCAATTCGCTCAATCAATTCCTTGCCATCACGTTCTGGTTTCAACATCTGCCGTGCACACCTCAGTGCAAAATAGAACAGAGCCTGGATATCAATCGGATACCCATATATTCCCTGTCCCAAAACAAAGTCAAAATTGTACAAATCGCAATTCAGTTGAAGAAAATAATCAAAATTCTTATACTATTCAACTGCCAATGCAGTTCAGAACATCACAGTAACTGGATATATACCATTGCTTATCAGCCAAAAAATTTAAACAGTTATCTAAGTTTTCAACATATATAGCAGCAACAAACAAACTATGTTGGCATAAAATAGAGAACTCTGCAAACTTTCTTTTCTAGCACTCAAAGGCAAGACCAAATTATACAAGGTTAGAACATGGTATTAGTGTCGGAACAAGCTGATATTTGCTCAAAACAACAAACTCAATGACTAAAAATGTTGACTCAACAAACTCAATGACTCAACAACAAACATAATTGACGATGCAAACACATTTCGATATGCACCCTTGACTGTAATATGTAGAAGACTCACCATCCTCCTGTCAATCATGCTGCACCCATCTGCACACAGAAGTGTAGGGAAAGTGTCGAAGCCATCTGAGAGACAAAGGTTGAGTATCAACTTCATCCCTCTCTGCACCTCAGGAAGTTCTGATAGTGTATAATCACGGGTGCACTTGGTATATGACCTCAGTATTATAATCCACCAAAAACCAGAATCCACAGGTGCTACTCTTCCTATGGCACTACCACCAAAATCCGCGACCAACGATTCCTTATGCTGATGCGAGTCAAAGAGTACCTTAAAGCTAGCAGGCATCACCCCTTCTCCAAGGGTGAAGTTATCAATCCTTTTCTCCCAACCTTGGAGGTGAAGGGTCTTTAAGAGGAAGTTCTTTACAATCTCCGTTTCCGGTGGAATCTTCATCAGGCAGGCTAAGGCAGTAGGAACAAAATCCCTCACAAAAACCTGCATAAATTTGCATGAATCACTAAATTAAAAGATAAACGTTACTTAAACCGCAGTTGAACCAAAGCTATTTTGTGATCACTCGAGAAAAATTGAAACGTTAAAACAAAAGTATAATTAGTAATTGTCTCGTCTTACAAGGAATCTCAATTTATATTTCAACGAATTTATTTAAAAACTAAAACGAAGAACAACATACATACCTTCTACAGAGTGCAAAACCGAATCATTATGCAAATGAATACAATTGAAAATGAGAACAGAGCTGAACCTGATTGTAGTTGAGAGCCTCGGCGTTGGGATCCATAGCAGCGAATGTCCCCACGGGCTTTCCTTTGAAGTAAACGTAAGACTTCTTGAGTATCTCCCACGCCTCTTCCATCATCGAAGCACCGCCGCTCTCTCCGTTTGCTTGAGGACCACCAACAGTCGATCTCAACGAAGTATCGAAGCCCTCCAGATTCGTGCCGACACTCGGACACGTCTTTAAGGCAGTTGCCTTTGGCTGCAGAGTCACATTATCGGGCAAGTCGCTGTCGCTACTCTGCAGTCTCACCTTCTTCTTCCCCTTCTCCGGCTTCACTGTCTCTCCGCTCTGCGAAGATTCCAAGATCTCTTTCATCAAAGAACCTGACGATCCTTCACCGTCTGGAGATGCTGAATCTTCTTTTTCTTTAGATTCTTCAGTGAATCTCGACGCTTCAATCGTTATAAAATCCGCCGAAGGTTTCTCAGGAGTCGTTGTTGAAGATTTATCGGGAGTGTCTAAGTTCTTTGAAGTGAGTTCATTTTGAAGCGCTTCAATCGTTATAAAATCCGCCGAAGGTTTCTCAGGAGTCGTTGTTGAAGATTTATCGGGAGTGTCTAAGTTCTTTGAAGTGAGTTCATTTTGAAGCTCTTCTAAAGCATCCACAGCTGTGGCTTCATCGACAGAAACGTCCTTGCCGTTGCAGGGAGATGCCTCCTCCGCTGACTTCAGTTCTAGTTCTGTCAAGTCTCCGTCGACGGCGGAGGAGCCGTTCACCGTTTCCGTTTCTGGTTTCGGAGTATCCTCCAATTCCATCTCAGAGTGCAAGAGTTCTCGCAGCGTCTTCGACATTCTATAAAGACAACATTCACATGGAAGAAATCAGATAAAGCAACTATCACGAGTCACGAAAACTGCGTGATACGAGCAAAATTCACAGAGATATTTTACCTTCACAGCTGTTTGGTGTTGCCTTGGAGAGAGAGAGTGACCGATTCAGTTACTAGAGAGAGGTCACTCAAAAATTAAGAGAATCAGGAAGCATGGACTGTGCTTTCTGTTTTGGCGGTTAGAGAGAGAATTCAAGAAGGCAGTCCAAAGAACAAGGTCCAGTTTCTTATTTATTTACCAATTTGCCATTACGTTATCTAAGAGTTCAGGTGTTAAAGTAATGTTTAATCAGGGGCATTTTGGGGATGTCAACAGCTGGAGATCCTTTTAGTTATCGAGGCGGGAAACCATGGCTTGATGTTATTGTGCGCCGGTGAGCACATTTATAAGTGAAATTTTTTTTTGAAACAAGCTATTTGTTTCAGCAAGATGAGATTGATTCGGTAGTAAATGCCCTCACACCTACTATACCACGAGGGTTACAGGTTCGATTCCTTCCTCTTTCCAAAAAAAACCCCAAATTTATAAAATAGTCTAATACGTTATAGAAAAAAAAAAAAACATACAACCTTTTTCTTATCGTGTCCTCCTGCAAAGGCAATCTCAAGGGGATCGTTGAATGTTACAATTTAGCTAGCATAGAATCTATCGTTAATCATGAGAATAGTTACAATAATATTGGATTTGATTGATGATTGTTGTTTGTTGTTAAACCATAACAATATTTGATAAAATAGAAAGAAAAAGGTGGCATACTATCATTATATTGATGTGATTTCAGTTGTATGGTGTGCGAACACGAAACATTCACAAAATTTTATTGGTCTCCCTTCAAGTTTAGTTAAAATATAAATAAATATTCATTCATTTCGAAATTCTTACAATCTTGATTCTGAAAAATGTCATAAAATCCATGTTGAATCTCTCAAAACTCAAAAGTAGACAAGTCAAAGCTAATAGTTAGATGAAAATCATCCAAAAAAAAAATCAGGACAGAGACAAATTTCGTTACTCTAGCTCACTTTTATTTATAAATTCATAGGGGATCCGTGATATCCCTAAAAATGCTTTCGTCCAAAAAAAAGCACCACAAGTCCACGATTCACAATTGCTGCACGTACAAGGCATGCCCACGATCCTTAAAAAAAAATTGAAGGAGATCACTTTTAAAAAATGAAGCCGTCTTAAATTACTATATCCGAAGCGTCAATTAACTAGAGTCGCTTGTTAAACCCTTGAAAAGAAAGAAAACCAAGAAAGGTGAGTGGCGGTAAACTCTTCCTACACCATCCAGGCTCTATTTGTCAAACTCCCATATGATGCCTCCATCCTCTGAAATAGCATATCAAAAATCAATTAGCCATAGTCCATAGAAAAAATTTAGAAGTGCAGATATATAAGAAGGAGACTTAGTTAAGACAGGTCCCAGATACAACACGTTAGCTTATCAGTCAAGTCTGACAAAATTTTCCAAGAAGTTTCTACTTTTTTAGGCCTAAGCTCAACTGAAGCTTTGTTCAAAACAAGTGATATATTTATGATAGAAAGTAACTTCCACAAATTTTCTTGGCCAAAAAAAGAACACTTCCATGATCCGTGAAGGTTTACATGATGGCTACAGCTTATATTGATATCAAATGCAACAATGACCCCAAATTATATATATTGTCTTTATGATATACCTTTGTCTCATTTATTGCAAAAGGTCGAGAGCAATAGTCAATGAACTTCAACCATTGTGATGCCTAAAGATCATTTCTTCTATCTCCTTCCCTTATGCCAAATTATTATGGTCGTACAACATATTTGAATAGCTTTTTGAAGACTCACCCTAAGGCACGTGTCAATCAAAGCAACCTAGAGTACATTTGAGGCCCAGAAAGTTTGGGAGGAGAGCCTCATAAGAAGTGTCCACTATGACGGCGTATCCCTCAAATGTTTTTTATTACCACAACTTTCCAGAAAGTTAATAAGTTGCCTAACATGCATATTCAATTTCCTAATTGTCTAAGATAGTTCTACAGCCATAACAATTTTGTTATATGAAATCATGTCTCTTAAATGAGCCACTTCTTTTCTCTTTGTATATTTGTTCACAAAATGTACATTAGAAGTGACATGATCCTAACTTTCATTCACTTCCCTCTAAATGTACAAAATGTTTATTGAAATCATTTGCATATCCTTGTGGTATAATTGAATAGATTTATTAATCTTACTTTCTTTAATTATTTTTATATATCCCTCAAAAGGTTTTATGTCTTGAGAATTTAGCATTCTCTTGTGAAAAGCATAATCATTCACCATTGCTTTCTAAAATACTGCCCACTATAAAGCAAAAAAGAAGGTTTCAACTTTACCCTAAACAGGAAGCAAGGAATCTAAAAACCCAGGGAATACCTTTAACTTTCTTGTTTATCCAAATCTCCAGCAGCATCCCAGCACCAATTCCACCGGCAATGCATGAGCCATAGAAGGCTACAGCAGAGGGCAGGGATCTCCGAGGAAGGAAATAGTATTCTGGAATTTGCCTAACCTTTTTTGGGAGCCGCTTCTTTATAACCTGTTTAACACCTGCACTGGGGTCCTTCTGCATTTCACCACCAATGGCTTTCCAATCGACCCCTTGGAATGGATCTTTCGGCTGTCTGCTTCCCATGTCCCAACAGTTTACAGCTCAATTCTGTAAGTTCAAAGATACAAATGACTGGCACTGTGAGGTTCATGACATTATAAATTCGCTAGAATTAAAGCGAAATGAACCCAATTTTTCTTTACGAGAAAAATGATCTTTCGATAAAAAACCAAATCATCGAATAAGTTTGAATCTAACTAACATCACAGGTGTTGTGTGGTCACAATCCAAATGAATCCAAGGCACGAACGGAACAATATAAGAAAAACCCCTGATCACTGAGAGTGCAAAAAGGACTGTGAACAATTTATATTCTCCTATCGTTAAGTAACAAACATTGCTATGTTAAAACATATTTAATCATAAAAAATAAAATAGTAGCAGCAGTAAGCAATAGTATCAGCAAAATCTACCATTCTCACCAAGTACTTATATGATCAAACCAGCAACTATATACCTAAATTTACCACGATTCGAATGATAAACAACTGTACCAACTGGGCACATAACCAGATTCAATTTAATTGGGGCTAGGAATTAGAAAAACTGAAATTAGAAACCACGACTTTGGTCAAGTACATTTAACAGCGAAAAGAATAAATCTAAAACAAACCTAAGATGGCGGCGGCGGCGATCGGAGTCGGAAGGACGAGATCAAAGAACGACGACGATCAACGATTCCGTGGTAGGAATAACTTGAATCACAAGACTTCAGAATTGAGCGGGAGAGCGAAAGTTGTAGGAAATTAGGAATAACAAATGTTTTGGAGCAGTGGATTTAATTTTGAGTTTTTTTTTTTTTAGGTTAAAGAGTGAGGACAAATTGGTAACAGACCATTGATGCCGTTGAGGAATGCTCAGGGATGTTATCGAAATCTACCTTATATTTTGACCTATTCCCCGTTTTCCCACACTAGTTTGGTTAATGGTCATTATCCTATGTATAGTTTACTCTATTTCCCATCATCCCCTACCATTAAAAAATACCTAAAATACAATCTACCGTTAAATATTTTGTTATAAATTTTAAACATGTAAGGGCAAAGAGGTAAATTTTTAAAACTTAAAGAGAGACGTTAGGAGAACCGATTGGTGGTTGGCGTTTATACTCTAACGCCTAAATTAATACCAAATTTTAGAGAGATAACAAGACAATGTATGTAATAAATGCATACCTAATAAATGAAATTGACTCATCTATTTATAATGGAGGAGTAGGGCTGAGTGTACTATACTCGAGTGTCTGACAGACACTTGAGTACTAGATAGGCACTCGAAAGTCTTTTTAGACTATGCTTGTGAGTTGTGACTTACCGTGTGGTTGGTCGACATGTGTATATCTCAATACTATTGCACCACTAGTTAATCGACACGTAAGCTTATTTGAAGTGGTTGAATGCTGTTAGACTAAGTTTGGTCTTCAAGAACCAAATTTATACCTAGGTTTAGTGTATTTCTTACCCGAAACGTTTGCTCACCAAGATCTTTAAGTCAGGCTGTTACGGAAGGTTTTTATTTGAGCTTGCTCCGGGATCTCCTTTGTTGCATCACTGTGAAGGTTGCCTTTCTTCTTCTTTTGTTTAGGTGCTTACCCGTGGTTCTTGTCAGATGCATCACTCGTGCTAATTGCTTATTTCCCCTTCTTAGATTTTTGGAATTGCTTTAGCTGAATCACCTGGGTATCATACACTATTTCTTCATCTCCTGTTTCCTTACTCACTTTTTCTTCATCTTATGTTTCCTCACTCACACTTTCTTGATCTCATGTATCCTCACTCACGTGTTCATCTTCACTATCCTCACTCATATTGTCACCCCCCCCCCCCCCCCCCCAATCTCCACACTTTCATCTCCTGATTCCTCCTCAACCTGTTCACCCTCCAATACAGCATCTATGAACATTATTCATACAAAAATGAAACTTAAGTTAATTCAATAAGTTTAATATGCAACATACAGGGAAGCACGATTAAATATAAACAATAATTTTCAAGCTTTAATGAACGAAGTTGACTCGTTAATTGTGTTTACAAAAATTCTCACAGAAAAAACTAGTTCGTTAGACACTTAGCTGGCATCCTTTCGTCGCTCTTACCATCAGTGGGTGTTATTCCAATTCTAGTATAATGGGAACCATGTTGTTCACCTACCTCCTTACTCTCAGACTCACCATCCTCAATTTCAAGTGCATCATCCTCACTATCATGATCCCCATCCTCACTATCATGAGCACTACTGCTCGAACTAACGTTATCACTTGGTACTGATTTTGATGACGAACCAGACGTTTCAAAGTCTTGTTTGTTCGAAGTATCCATAACTGGGGTTTGAAAACAAACTAATATACATAATCTACAAATAATGGATTGTAGTTTTGTAAACATATTTTTAAACAATGGTAATTAAACATATATTTTTAATAACAGTAACCATACCGCAACAACAGTGGTATTAAACTTACCAATCTAGCCCTCTATGACTAAGTTGGGTCAATCCAAAAATCATAGATAGCAGCTCTTTCACTTGGGCAATGGGCACCTATCCCACCAATAATTATGTTATAGACTCACTTATGTTAACCAAAGAACACAATTCATAACACATACATGAACTAAACAACTCACATATTTTATTTGTTTAGCCACTGGTAAGTGGGGATTGTCCCTGGCAATTTGCAGAGGTTGGCAAGTAAATCTAGAGTTCTTGTGTTCTATCTAGGGGAGTTGCCAAGGTGGCAGATCCACTAGTCCAGCGGAATTATGATCCAATATATCCTAACCATATATAAACGCAACAAATTAAGAACAATAACAGTATGCTAATGGTAACAAAGTTCAATATTTTTATTTATACAATGATATTTCAAGTATACTATTGATTATTGAACAATTTCAGATAAACTCACCACATCATTAGGTTATTTTTTTCAACCTTATGTGCTGTTTTACGAACTCTCTGTACCTTTCTTGACCATCATCAGCCTCAAGGTAATCAAGCGCATCCAAGTCCACAAAACCTAACTTGGTCACTTCTTTTGTAATTAGGTAGTCCCCAAGCATAGATGGTGGTGGCACATTGGGAACACGTGGTGAAATGAATCTCAATCTCTGAATACTGACATGCTCACCTAGGTACCATTTAGGCATGTATGGCCCATCTAAAAGAACCCTACTCTTGGTGAATTGAGAAGATTGTTGTACATAGGTCAGCAATTTGTCATAGTCCTTTCCCCATGGGTGCATGTTTACCTGAACGGAAACATTATTGTTGACATATTAATGGAATAACACTAGCTAAAATTGATTAGTAAAATAAAATGTAAACTGAATTCCAAATCTTTTAAATAATTCGTTTACATCTTTCCGTCTAAGATTCCTCAATGTACCCTTTAAATCACCATAATTAGCTTTCTTGCTCAATAAGCCCCATTCCAATGCCCAAGGAAATGTCTTCTCATCTGTCAAGCAGGTCATAAGTCTACCAATAGGCTTTATGTATTCATAAGCCCAAACTTGCTTAGCAACCAATAGAACAAACATACAGAAACTGTTAAAATACCATAAAAAACTTAAGAAATAATTGTACATTTTAAAATACATGTCCAAACCAGAATACCTCTCAAGCCCTCCAAAATCCTTCGGTGCTTTGATTCTTTCTCACAACAGCATCTATGTTTTTGTACAAAATAGACAAGCCAACTCCGCCCCAATTGTATAGACCTATGGATAATATGTCGCTAAGGCTCGACATATAATAAAGGTTGACAACTCTAACTTTGTTGCACAGTAATGTGCTGGAAAGCAATTCGAGAATGAAAACCTGAGTCAATCTTTCAATGTCATCCACCCACATATTGTTCCCGCCCAAACCTTTATAAGCTTTATAGATCTCTGCAAAAAGAACCATTTTCTTTGCTATATTGCCCATAGGCTCTCCAAACCACCTGACCAACTCAACCATGTTCTTGTAATCATCCACGTCATACTCCACTGGCTTTCCAAGAACAGATATGTCAGTTATTACGCTAAAATTCAATGGAGTCATCATCATCTCCCCAAATGCATCAAAGTGAAATATGTGTGTTGTATCCCACCATCGGTCCACTAAGGCCCTCAGTATTATTCTATTTCGGCTACTGCATTCATTTCCTATAACCTTCACAATTCTCCAAATTAGCTTCTACAACCTTTCACTTCACGGAAGCAGGCAATTCTTTATACCATGAATCATATAGTTTATTGTTTCGCATCCCTTTATTCTCCCGGTTATTGGCTGCACGAAAAAAGACATTGGTAAGGATTATTGAAACAATTACTAACAATAATGGATAAAGTTTTCAATTAAAATCATATACTTTAACTGCATACAATAGTTATAAGACAATGTAGAAGACTAGACACTCAAAACAACCCCCATCTTCATTATTTTTTCTTTCTAAACATCACCATAAATAATCAAATGGGAATTTGGAAAAGCGGACACTGGTTTGCAAAATTAAACAACATAAATTTGATAACCTATTACTACAACAATATGCACATATTACTCGTGACATCTAAGAATCATAAATAAAGAATAGCCATACTTACATTGATCACTATGTGCATGTGAGGATCAACACGAAGTTGATTCTTCCTAACGTTCCGATTTCCCAACAGCTTCCTATAAACCGATATCGTTTTTATATCCATCACACCGTTGTAAAATCCAAACCCTAAAAATCTCTCTCTCTCTCTCTCTCTCTGAACATAATAAACCCTAGTTTACCCTTCTCTCCTCTCTCTCTCTCTCTCTCTCTCTCTCTCTCTCTCATTCTTCTTCTTCTTCTCTCTTTGTCTCTCTTAAACGCGAGCAAGCAAGCTTGTTTTTTTGTTGGTGGTTTTTGATTCAAGAAAACAAAGAAACATAGCAAAATACTATGGTTACTATTAATAGGTACCAAGGCAACACCCCAAAGATGGTCAATTCACAATCTATGCTTAAAAGGTTACTTTTTTCCCTTTCTTGTTTGTCAAAATCCAATTTTGGGTGATTTTAGTTTACAAATCATTCAAGAATTTGTGTTTTTATTTTAGTTTTATTTGAGTGTAAAAAAAAAAAAAAAAAGATTATTTTGGCGAGGAAGACAATTTCACATTTACCACAACTTTATTTTTGTTTGGACTTTGCTAGGGTTTGTTTTTTTATTTTTGTTTCATGTTTGTTTAAGAATTGATTGTTTCATGTTTGTTAAGTTATTTTTGCTGGTTCGTCTTATGAACGAAATCTCCGATTTTATTTTTGTTGGTGTCATCATATTCATGAATCTATTGCTAAATTACTTGTATTTGTCTGTTGCTACTCTCTTTTGCAGTCAAGAAGTTGGAGATTCATATAAAATATTCCATATTGAAGAGGTTTAAAGTATCAATTTGCAATCTTTCTGATTTTTAATGGCAAGAAAGCTCGCTCTAAATGTTTCCATACTTTGCCGGAAAAAATCCACTGAGACCTTCTGCTTCGATCAACATGGCATCCTACTGTTCGGTGATCTTTTTATGCTTGTTCTTTCCACTGGCATCCTGCTATTTCGTGATCTTCTGCTGCTTTCTCTTTCCACTGTCCTACTATTCTGTCATTCAGGGCTTTCGGGCGTAATTTATCAAGTGGGCCAAAAACTCCCATTTTCCCCAAAGATGAGATTGGGCTCATCTTAGGGCCTCATAAAATGAATATTTGCCATGTGGCATCATGCCCGTTTTTTAGGTACAATAACAACTTACTATGATTAATGGCCAGTTTGGTATTGCTGTAGCTTTTAAAATAATCATTGTTAGTTGTGCCGAATAAATAATCTACTGTGAAGTTAATTAGACAACTGTTTGGTTAATGTTTCTATTGAAATTGTTGTGGATTGAAAAACAGTATTCATGCGTTTGGTAAAATTTACCTTTAATTTCTGTGATTTTAAATAATGACTAAACAGACATGAAATTGAATTCTCAAGTAAAGCAAAAATTTTCTTTTCACACCTCTTAATCTCAAGCTCCCATGACAACTGAAAAATCTAGGGTTTGACAGCACCAAATCTAAAAAAAAAAAAAAAAAAAAAATTGAGTGCTTCTTCCTTTACTTGTTTCTTTTCTTTTCATTACAACATTCTTTGATTTCTTTTGCTTGAGATACCTGTACCTACAACACTTCAATCTTTATTACTTTTGTTTATATATAATTTTTATTGATTGTATATTTGGGTGAGATTGTGATGGTAAAGAAGAAGATGGGTAGAGAAGAAGAAGTAGATGGCAATAAAGATGAGTTTTAGGGGTTCGTTATAAGTTCTAAGTTTGGGTGTTTGTTCCGGAATTCGGTTGAGAAGATGAACAATTTTGTTTTTTTTTTTTTTTGATGGGCACACGAATAAATTGTTTTAAAAAGTATTTTAATTAATCTTATATTTAATCAATGATGAATTAATAAAATTGAGTTATATGAAATTAAACATGAGATATATTTGTAGTTATGTTAAATCAATAGGGATAATTTAATCTTTAAAAAGATTCATTAAATCTGACAATAGATTCTTTCATCAACACTTTGCAAAAGTAACTCCCACTTATGTCTTAAAATTGTTGCCAAATCAACCCGGATTATCAAATAATCACTTTTGAAAATTTTATAAAATATCCTTTTTATTTCAAAATTATTAAATAATCAAATTTTAACATATCCAAAGCATTACTAAACGTGGCCTAAACCTAATGCCGAATAAAGCTTTCATCGTACATAGAGCAAAATATCGACAATTGATCTATGGAATACATTAATTACGTCTATAGATGCATTGATACCAAAGTCCAAAACATTATGCCACCGTCACTTGATTGGTCTCTTGAAAAATTGAGATCCCATACATCTTTGTAGAGAACTAAAATCACAATAAGTAATGACATTCACGTTTAAAATTTCAATTCAATTTTATACTAAAAAATTAAAATAAAATAAAAAATTCAATTTAATTTAAACTTGAGAAGAAAACTTCATCCGACACCGAGTGTTGCAAGGAAGCTACCTACCCTGGCCTCTCCACACGTGTCAACTCGAAATTCCCAAAGAAAAAAAGGAGAAAAAGTAGGATAATGAAGTAAAACAGGATAATAAAGCAGAAGGCGGTGGCCCAGTCAGTCACAGGTCCACAGTAGAAGAGAGACCGGAGAGAAGCATTAGTGAGGAAGCAAATTAAGGAGCGTCAGTCAAGTAAAGTTGGTGAAGAAGAAGAACACTCACTCACACTCCTCAGTTTTCTCTCCATCTTCAATAATATTATACAACTGATATAACGCTTCACTCTCACTTTTTATTTTATTTATTTATTTATATCATCGGCATCATCATCATCAGAGACGTTTATCTGTCGCTGTTTGTTGATGATGGATTTCGTATCATTGTTTCTACCTTTTTTCTTTTTAAAATTAGTTGTCAAATTAAAGCACTCGAATTCCTTGATCATGAGACGTTTCTTACAAGCAACTTTTCATCGTCTCCACCACCTCCACAATTATCATCGTCAATTCTGACCCACTTCTTCTTCTCTTTTTTTGTTTTTGTTTATATAATTTACAATCACAAAAAAAAAAAAAAAAAAAAGAAGCTGAAACTGATTTGATTTGTAGTTATCGAATTCGCAGCAATGCCGGCTCTATTCTCTGTAAAAACCCCGCCCAAAACGTCGCCGTTGCGCATTTTCGTTCCCGAAACTCAAAACAGAACCACCACCACCAACAACAAAACCCCATCTCCGCTGACAAAGAGAGTCCCATCTCCATCTCCATCTCCATCACCGTCCAATTCGCGCGTCAAACCCACGAAAGGCACTCCTGAAAAGGTCACTATCGATGAGTCATCGCTTGACAACCCGGATCTAGGTCCATTTCTGCTCAAGATGGCCCGAGACACCATTTCTTCCGGCGACAACCCGAACAAGGCCTTGGATTACGCAATTCGGGCATCCAACTCGTTCGAGAGGTGTTCGGGTCCGGGTCCCAGCCTGGAGCTGACCATGAGCTTGCACGTGGTTGCGGCGATATATTGCAGTTTGGGTCGGTTCGAGGAGGCGGTTCCAGTATTGGAGCGGTCCATTGAGGTTCCCGATATTCGAAACGGGTCGGATCATGCGCTGGCCAAGTTTTCGGGGTACATGCAGCTTGGCGACACGTATTCGACGATGGGTTTGCTGGATAGGTCCGTTTCGAGTTACGAGTCGGGTTTAGATACCCAGATCGAGGCTCTCGGTGATTCGGATCCAAGAGTTGCCGAGACTTGCAGGTAAGATGTCTATCTGTCATAACGTTTCTTTTTCTGTTGAAACTTTTGCTTTACTGTCTATTGACGCTGCATTGGAAATTGGAATGGTGCACGTGTTCCGGGTTCGGGCAGACCCATATTTTTAAAACTGGGCTTGTGGGCTCTCGTCTTGTGTTCCTTGAATGATTGGTTATATTAAAAATAATTGATTGATTAATTATTTTATTTAAGTATTTATTTATATAAGAACACCATCATCCCATAGAAAAATTGTAATTGCCAGTCCTTACATTTGTCTCTATCTTTCATGGAACTGTGATTTTTAAGTAGTTGTAAAATGTATCATCAGAGTACTGACAGAGATGTTTGAGCTAGTTGTTGTAAATTCCCTAGCATGATCGCGCTTCCTGTTAATTTATGTGGAAATTGCAGGTACTTAGCTGAGGCTCATGTTCAAGCAATGCAATTTGATGAGGCAGAAAATCTATGTAAGAAGATCCTTGAGATCCACAAGGAGCACAGTGCACCGGCCTCTCTTGAAGAAGCTGCTGATCGTCGCCTTATAGCTCTTGTTTACGAGGCAAAGGGTGACTATGAATCTGCCCTTGAGCATTATGTTCTCGCTAGCATGGTAATGATTGCTAATGGTCAAGACAACGAGGTTGCTTCAACTGATGTTAGCATTGGCAACATTTATATGTCTCTTTGCCGCTTTGATGAAGCCATTTTTTCCTACCAGAAGGCACTTACTGTCTTCAAAGCAACAAGGGGTGACAATCACCTCTCCGTAGCATCAGTCTTTATTCGCCTTGCAGATCTATACTACAAAATAGGCAAGCTAAGGGAGTCCAAATCCTACTGTGAGAATGCCTTAAGGATATATGCAAAACCAGTGCCTGGAACTGCATATGAGGAGATTGCCAACGGTTTGACTGAAATCTCAGCAATCTACGAAGCCTTGAATGAACACGAGGAGGCATTGAATCTCTTGCAAAAGGCGATGAAGTTACTGGGAGACACTCCTGTGCACCGTAGCACAATTGCAGGAATAGAAGCACAAATGGGTGTGATGTTCTATATGGTTGGGAGGTATGGGGAGGCTCGTTGCTCATTCGAGAGTGCTGTAGCAAAGCTTCGGGTAAGTGGGGAGAGCAAATCAGCATTCTTTGGAATTGTGTTGAACCAGATGGGATTGGCTTGTGTGCAGCTGTACAGGATAACTGAGGCCATTGAATTGTTTGAAGAAGCAAGGAGGGTATTAGAGCAGGAGTGTGGTTCATGTCACTTGGATACTCTTGGAGTATATAGCAATCTTGCAGCAACTTATGATGCCATGGGGAGGTAAGCAGGCGTTGGTATCTATTTCTAGTTCTTTAACTATTTTGTCGTTGTGACCTATGTTCTCTGCTGTAAAAATCACTAATTTGGTTTTTTGTTTCACAAAGTATTGTTAAATATCAGAAGGTTTGTATTTATCCAACATAGACCTGCACAGATCAACTTGCATAGGCTGATTGTCATACATATATCAGATGGTTTTCAGACCCATAATGGATTATAATCTCACTTTTGATTGTAAAATAGGTGTCTATATGAAATAAATTTTCTAAATCATGTTTTACTTGAAGACCACTAAAAATGTTCTCAGATTATGTGTCGTCACTGAAGTTCCCTGTGACCTACAGGTTTCTATGGTTAGTTAGCGAATTGATGAACTGTGCATATTTAAGTTCTCTCATATTTAAGGTTTCTATTTAACTTGATTGTTGAAGTTGCTTTGTTGAATACAGAGTTTTGTTGTTTCATACAGGGTAGAGGACGCAATTGAGATATTGGAGTTCATCCTTAAGGTGAGAGAAGAGAAGCTCGGAACAGCAAATCCGGACGTGGATGACGAGAAGAAAAGGCTTGCTGAACTCTTGAAAGAAGCAGGAAGAGCTAGGAACAAAAAGGGAAAATCCCTTGAAAATCTTCTTGATTCCAGCTCACAAACAATGAAGAAGGAAGTTCGAAAGGGACGGTCAGTATTTGGCTTTAGAAGTTAAAACCCAACTAAGAATGTCTCTTTCTTCTCAGCAGAATTTTCTCCTGTTCATGTACATGATTGCGTTGCGTCAAGATCATAATCTTGTAATGAGCTGGTCTTTCACATGTCTCTGAAATTCAATTCATTTCATCTTTCTTTCTATTGATATCTCTCGATCGTTCCTTTTTTATGTTAGTGACGTGTCTTTGAAGCTATTCACAGAATGAAAAACTCGGATTCATTGGCCCTTTGCCCTTTACTTTTCTTGACTTGACAAGATTCTAACCTAAGACACATCACTTCCAACTTATGAAAAATAATAAATTAATAAATAAAACTGTTAACAAAGAACAGTGAAAATAAAAAGGTACAGAGTAGCAATCTTTTACAAAACAGTTATATAACAGATAAATTTAGGTCTGGTCTTCTATAACTATGAAGTTCCAAACAAGTACAGATCAACCTCAAGAAAAGTTAAACTACGAGTCAAATGGAAAGTCTAATTTAACCACGTGATATTAGGATTTTTCTACATGGAAATATAGAAACCGACAACCGAGGCTTGTACATGTTTCAAGGATTGTGTGCAAAATAGATCGCCTCCGGTGTTGGTTCTAAACTCCACAAAATAATAACATTCCAACTTTGAAATACAAAGTGCTTTGCAATCTAACTAAATGATAGGTACTTCTCTATTGAAATTGCACCTAATGAGACTTTTCCCATGAGTGACAATGACTAACTTCGTTTTCTAGCTTGTTCGGGAAAAATCCATATTGGTTACTACTGTTAGGTCTTCTTTCCTAACAGTTAGCTTTCTAAATTTTCAACACTTGATCATCCAAATCTCTTGCACTCGCTCTCAACTTTTGAAATTCAATACACCGATAGACAAGACATGTGCCTATATCATTTTCTGGGCAACTTCCTTCCTCTTCCCCATTGTATATATATATATATATATATATATATCTATATATATACTTGATTATAGAACAAAACTGCACACCCTCAAGTGGTATTATGTATGGCTTCACAAATGGTGCCCAACAAAGCCAGAACCCATCAACCTTGTGCTGCTTGTAAGATGCTTCGACGGAGATGTGACAGTAACTGCATACTTGCACCCTATTTTCCGAACGATGAAATAGAGAAATTTGCTAGTGTTCACAGGGTGTTTGGAGCTAGCAATGTCATCAAAATGATTCAGGTGGGGTTATATAAGATTAATTGACTACTGTTTGTCCTGTTTCATTGCTCATTTTGTGAGATGTTGCTGTGTTGTTGTTTTTGGATTCAGATGGTGGAGGAGACAAAGAGAGAAGATGCTGTTAAAGCATTAGTCTATGAAGCAACGGCAAGGCTGAGAGATCCTGTATATGGCAGTGCTGGTGCTACTTTTCACTTGTATAAGATGGTTCAAGAACTCAAACTTCAGTTGGAACTGATACAGAATCAAGCCGTGGAGTTGCAAGAACAAAGAAATCAGTTGTTGGGGGTTCTTATGAATTTTCATCTCCAGAAGCCTGTCTCGCCCATGAATGACCCCATGTTTGATTCTGTCAATTTCTCCGTAGATGATGGAGCTCTGGCCTATGATCCTGTTAAATTCCCCTTAGAATGTGACTGGATTTTGTAAGGGCAGATATCTTTCTTCCAAATTGGAGGCTCATTAGATTTTTTGTCCTTTTCTTTCTACAGATTAATTCTAATGAATGGAATAGTTCACATGAAATTCTAATATATCTTGATCTTTGGCTCGTTTGAATGAAATACTAGAAGACAGAACTGGAGAAGAAAATATGACAGTTCTCATTGTCACACATGAATCACAAGATTAGACTTCGAGCCGCCCATGCCTAACTCAACTATATGTTAAATTTGCTTGGAATTCAACGATTATAGTTGCTTGTTGCTTCTAGTTGTCTGTGATTTGCAATGGGCTGTGCTATTTAAAATAAATATATATTTTATATATACCACCTGCAACGATTCGAATCTAAACATTATAAGGTATCCATTAACCATAATCTAAACAAAATAAACCGAAAAACGTAGGAGTGCCGTCACTGTCTTGTCAAACAAGATATATTTTTATTGTTTTTAATAGTTTTTCAAAAAAAATAAAATTATATTATCTTTTTCTCCCAGTTCCTAGCACGAAGAAAAAATTCTTTGATGATTTTTTTTCTTTTCATTTTTATAGCTAGAATAGATTTGATCTATTTCTTTTCTAAAATGCCCAATATCCATTTTACATCTTCTATGTGAAAATCTCAATTTTCATAAGGTCTTCTTGACTGCTATTCAAAAGGTCGAATAATGTATGTATATTGGACTTTTTGAGACAATTATAGATCTTGGGAGACAATTCTAATTGGTCAATAAAAATGGATTTCCATACTAATTCTTATTTCATTTTCTTTAGTTTAGCAACCCTAATGGCCACTGTGAAAAGTGAAATAAGGTAAATAAACCTTGTATTGATTGTTCTTTAAATGAAAGTTTTCCTCTACCGATTAAAGAAAGGGAATAAATCAATCAATCAAATTCCGAGAGGCTTCATGAAATGCTTAATAAATGCTTTTTTCACCCAGCAACGCTGGGACACGGCAACCAGACAGTCCGGACACGCATAGTTGCATACTTGATCACCTACAAATGAAAAAAAAAAAAAAGCATACTATTATAGTCCAAAGCCCACATTTGGCTCAACAAAAAGATTAGGATGCCTTTTCCTAACAATACAAAAATAATCCCACCAACTATGGACTAAATAAACCCACCACTCCTCATGGTTTTGGACTTTTAGTTTTCCTAGGACTAACATAAAAACTGATATTTTCTTCTTTTCTTCTCTTTCATCATCAATCAAATATTTTCTTCTTTTCTTCTCTCTCTCATCAACCGATAAGCCTTCGTGTCCTCATTCTTGGAACAATTTTTTTCTTTTCCAACAATTTGGTTTGTGACTAATTGTAATTAGAAACCAGTTCTTTGAATATTTCTTTGATATTTTTGATTTGTTTTCCTTTTCCGTAATATATTTTGTGACTAATGTATTTGAATAAAAACACGCAAATCCATCCAAAACTCCCAATCAAGAAAGGAAGATGGACAGTTCTTTGATTTTTTATTTTTTTATTTTTTTATGTGTTTGGTTACCAAGAAAATGAAAGAAAGTACAAAAGAAAATGAAGGAGATCAACTGCGATCCATTGGAGATGGAGCCTTGAGCTTCGGAATTAGCTCGGGAGCGCCATCGGAGATAGACTCCATCTCCGGAGCTCGCTCGCGAGCTTCACCTCATCGAGGATGGAGCTCTCTTCTCTATCGATCTGGATCTGGAGATGGAACTTTTAATTTTTTCTTTTTAAAAAAAAAAAACAAAAAAAAATTCTCGGTATGCAGAGGAACTTCTATGACTTACAAAAATAATAATCATTTTTTAGATCTCCACCAATCATTTTTCACTTCTATTTTTTTTTGTTAATTTTTTTTTATTTTAAAATCTGTATCAGGAGAAACTCACACAATTTCAAAATATTATCAAATTAAAAAAATTATTATATTCTCCTTAAAAAAAAAAAAAAAAATTATTATATTTAGTCCAATTCTATATTTCACGAAATAAAACAGGATATTAATTCAGTCCAGTTCCATGTTTCTCTAAACACAACATAATATTAATCCCATCTAATACCAATTCCATCTAATCTCAATCCTATCTCAATCCAATCAAATCCCATGAAATAGTTCAATTCAATTCAATCCAATCCCGCGCATCAAACAGGGCCATAGAGTTATAGGAAACCTGTCAAGTAGAGATGTAGAATCATATAAGAAGTAAGAAGATATCAAAATTATTAATATAATTTATAATTTTTTTAAAAAATAGATAAATATAAGTACAATGTCAATGGTAAAAAAAAAAAAAAGCCAACATATGCGTAGTTCAGTTGGGAGATGGACGAGTTTGGGGCTTGGGTAATGACTCACAAATCAACGTTTTGAATCCTACTAATAGTGAAAGCTTTAAAAAAAATATATACCTGGTCTCAAACCAATGGTGAAAGCTTTCAAATAAAAAATATATGGTCCATAATTAATAGATGTTGACAGTGATTTTTGGTGATCACCAAGTCAACGATTCGTTTTCGAGTTACTGCAATTTATATGTGAGTATGGTCAAAGATTGTAAAGAAATAACAGGTGATTTACGTGGTAAAACTCCAAAAGATCGGAGAAACATCCACGGGATCGTTGCCTCTAGCAACAAAGCCAAATCCACTATGAATCACGATTACAAGATGAAGAATGACAGAATGATTACAAGCTTTTCAATACGATTCTCTCTATCTCCTCTTCCACCTCTCGCCTCCCCCTGCTTTATGAATAAAAGGGGTATTTATACATGTTGTATCTAGGGTTTTAAGATGACTGCTAGGGTTTAGTGTTGTGACCCCCAAGTCTCGAGCGGTTTCCTAGTCCTATTTAGATTGTACTTCCCTTTTTCGGCTGTATTTAATTCTGAATGGAACTCTCTCTCCTTTATTTACGGGAGAACTGCTTGTTTCCTTTTTTACCTCTTATGATCCACATCGTTGCTTATCGTGGACCTGCCGGTTGCTGATTGCAAGTGTTGGTGACTGTTTTATTGTTTCCCGAGTGAGTTTGCCCGAGTGTGCCCGAGTGTGCCCGAGTGTGTCCGAATCCGATCTGCCGCTCATGCTGATCGTCTTTGTTTGTGGTCGGACTTCTTATCCTCTTTTCCGAGTAAGTTATCGTGAAGGTTCATACTCCATAGGTTGACTTATCTTGACCTCTGCTGACCTGGCCTTCCATGGTGATGACGTGTCTTATCACGACTATTTTTACCTATAACAATAGATATTGTCAAAAAAAAAAAAATCTGGTCCCAAATTAATAGATATTATTAACAACAAAAAAAATCAACAGTATATAAAAAAAAAGATGATGCCTCATTAATTCTCCAACCAAAGACTTCTCCAAATCTCCCCTCAGTAAAAACATTTATAAGCACCAAACAAAGTGGGAATTGCTAAAAAATAACCACATATATTATAGGAAATTCGTTTTTAATCACAAACGAAATTTTAATTGTTAATAACCATGTTTTTGAGAAATGATTGGAAAACCCTCATATAAAAACCCCCAAATCATCTCTCTCCCTTTTTTTTTTCTTTTTTTTTCTTTTTCTCTCCTCTACTGCTCTCTCTCCCCGATCCTCTCTCTTTTCTCATCTCCATCCTGTCAATCATGGCTGAAGGTCGTCAGTCATGGCCGAAAAGAGTCGCAATCACCTTCGGCTGTCGTCGCGGAGCTGGTTGGGCTGCGCATAAACCAGCGGCACCGTGAAGCATGGCGCCGCTGGTTTGCACGCAGCCCAACCAGCTCCGCGATGACGGCCGGAGGTGATTGCGACGCTTTCCGGCCATGATTGACGGGATGAAGAGGAAAAAACCTAAACCTAAACCTAATTTGAGGAGGAAGAAGAAGGGTAAAAAAAAACCCTAATCCTAATTTCAATTTAGTCAAGATTTCAAGTTTGAACATTTCAATTTAGTTATGATTTCAAGTTTCAATATTTATTCATGATTAAACTAATTTCAAGGGTACTTTCATAATTTATGCATATACATTGAAATTATTTTTAACAGTAATGTTACACATCCCACCTTTTTTATCCCATTACATGTGGTATGTGAGGTGTCAAATTGTGAGTGGATACATGAGATAGATGTCATTAATGTGTATTCACTCACAATTTGACACCTCACATGTCACATGTAGTGGGATAAAAAATATGGGATATTAGGTGGGATGTTTAGCATTATTGTATTTTTAAAAATGGTTATTACCTGTTAAAGTTTCAAAAGTTTCAAAAGTTTAATGATTCACATGGTCGGTTTTGGTTTTCTCTCCAAAACAAAACGGTAAAGTAAAAACCATATGTATATACAGCTTCTTCTGTTTTAAGCGTTAACTTTCAGTCTAAAATCAGAGCCCAAACAGAAATCCAGAAAAAAAGAAAAAAAGAAAAAAAAAAAAAAAAAAAACAATGCAAGAACCAGGAACAAGCTCTGATTTACAAAATGCGAATCCCGCCATCAATCCCACTAACCACCTCCCACTCTCTCTCCTCAGATCCGAATTCGTTCCGGCCGCCCCGACCCGATCCACGTCCACCCTAGACTGGATACCAGAATTTTCCGGTTACTCATGGGTCGCGTACGGAGCTTCCTCTCTTCTGGTGATCTCTCATTTCCCTTCTCCTCACTCCCAGGATGAAACCCTAATCGGTCCCATTTATCGCCAAGTTTTCGAGCTCGCCGACGGTTCATCGCCCGTTACCGCAGTTTCTTGGTCTCCGGCGACTCCTTCAATTGGCGAGCTTGCGGCTGCCTCGGGGAATCGTATCTCTGTGTTTGCGTATGATTCGGAGAGCTCTAAAGGTAACTAAGAGTCTTGAGTTTGATTCTCCACAATATTACTGAGAAAATTGAGTTTTGCTTACTTAAAATTTAATGGTTGTAATCAATGCAACGAAGTTTGGATTGTTTACTGAAGAAGAAACTACTTAATATGAATAAACACGAACCACTACTTGTAAATAGTCTCGAAAGAATAGTAACTGTCTTTGCATAGCGTTAATTTCAAATATGTCGCTTAAGACTTAACTGGGGTGATTATTTTCGATTTTGGAAACTGAAACTACTGAAGTTTGTGTAGATATGAATACAGTATGTTTCCACCTTGTCATTTATTTCATATGAGGAATGACTATATTAATGATTTTCCTTCTTCTTTTGTTTATCTTGGATTCAAATTTCTTTTACTCATATTCAGGTTCTTTTTGTTGGAGCCAGAATGCAGTGCTCGTACAGTGTACAAAGGTGGAGGCAATCGGATGGACAGGCTCTGGGGACGGAATCATTGCTGGTGGCATTGAGATCATTTTGTGGAAAAAGAAGACCAAATTCTGGGAAATAGCTTGGAAGTTTAAAGAGAATCTACCTCAAAATCTGGTTTCTGCAACCTGGTCTATTGAGGGACCTTCAGCAACTGCAGCTTGTATGAGTAAACAGGACACGGGAGGATCTAGTGAGGCAGGTAAATGTGTTTTAGTATGTTACAGTGATGGAAAATCTGAATATGCAAAAGTTGAGCTACGTCATCCTCAACCCATTTTAATGATTCAGTGGAGGCCATCAATGCAAAGGCAATCATTGGGAGATCCAAAATGGTCATCGAGGCACATTCTGCTAACTTGCTGCTTAGATGGGACTGTAAGATTATGGAGTGAGATGGATTACGGGAGAGTTAGAAAAGTTGTCAAGGATGGGAATGATCCTAAAACCATGAAAAGAACTTTTTCCGTTGCTGCTGTAATTGAGATAAATCAGTCCTTGAATGGAACTTTGGGCATAGATATAGCTTTGACTTGGGCAACAGAAATCAAGGGTATGCTTACAACCATTGGTGGAGGTAACCAAGTCATTTCTACAGGAGGTTACGAGCATGAAAGGGCTGGCAAGTGTGAGTGGTTGATTGGGTTTGGTCCTGGAATGTTAGTTACTTTCTGGGCCGTCCACTGTCTTGATGACATCTCCCCCTTGAGGTTCCCCCGAGTCACTTTATGGAAGAAACAAAGCCTGGAATTTGGGCATCTTCTTAGAACTGGTTTTTCAAGTTTTAAGGAGCAATTACTTCTTAATAAAGTTGTTATCCTGAGAAATTGCTTGTCTGGCCCTCCAGCTACGTGCTCTTTGATTCATTTAGCACCTTGTAATTCCTTGGTCTGGTCTTTATTACATAGTCAAACATCATACAATGACGAGGATGCATCACTTATTAGATCCCAGTCAGAAAACTTTTTGTCATCTTCAGATACTGGGGTTTTAGAAACGGATGGCCACAATGGAAAAATCTTACAAGTTGCAGTACATCCTTATGTGTCGGAATTTGATTTGGCTGTTTCTTTGGATTCTAATGGGTTACTATTATTCTGGTCTCTCTCTACCACTTCAAGCTGCATCTCAGCCCTTCCAACCTTGATTCCAACATGGAAACTTTGTGGAAAACTTAGAACTCAAGATTCATCTTCCAAATATACAAGCTTGGGGTGGGCGCCATCATTAGTGGATGAGGACAGGGTTCTTGTTATGGGTCATGTCGGAGGAATTGATTGCTTTGTAGTAAATATTTCTAAAACTGGAGAGGGTGAAATAGTGTGTCACTACATATGCACTATACCTTTTACGGGTCATGGTCCTTACAAGGATGGTCCCACTAATATATTTTCAATACCGCTGCCTTCTTGTAATATTAAAACTATTAAGTTCAATAAATTTATGCTTTTGGGCGTATGGATGGAAGGGTTTGAGGCTCTATCATGGGAAATTACCTTGCACTCTGTCGATTTGTTAGGAAGCTGCTGTGAATGTAATATTGATGATAATAATACTGTTAAATGCAGCTTGTGGAAGTTTGAAAATAATTTTTCTGGTAAAAAATATTGCCTTGGTGTCAATCCTTGTTCATCACAATTTCCTGAGCCTCAAACTGACAATCAGATAACAAGTTTTTCTGTGGTCTGTCCGAGTAGTTTGACTCCTATACAGCAGAAGTCGGATTATGACAATGATCTATGCAGCAAAATGCCTGCATATATTATGGCTACAGGTTTCTCTGATGGTAGTTTGAAATTGTGGAGAAGTAACCTTGGTAGGCCATCAACCCCTCACCCGCCATGGGAGCTTGTGGGTATGTTTGTTGCACATCAAGGTCCTGTTAGTGGTATGAGTTTGACTGATTGTGGTCGGAAGATTGCAACTGTTTCTGCTGCAAATCATTCAAATGCTGTCAGCACTCTTTGTATATGGGAGTCTGTATACCTTACAGGATTAGGGAGTTTCATGTTGGAGGATACATTATCCTTTGATAGAAATGTTGTTGCTGTAGATTGGTTAGCTTTAGGAAATGGTCAGTTCTTACTTGGTGTTTGCATGCAGAATGAGCTGCAGATATATGCTCAGAGGCATTGTGGTGGTCAGAATTCTTTGAACTCAAAAAATTCTTTGAGCATGCAAATCTGGTTTTGCATCGCTTTTGCTCATAGTTCTACTGCAATTCATGACTTCTTTTGGAGTCGCAGGGCTACAGCTATGCTTGTGCATGGTACCTACTTTAGTCTATTTAGTCGGTGGTTATTTCTTGTAGATAAAGAACATCCGGCCAAAGGCCATTCAACTTTTATCTTGGACAATTCTTTTTGGCATGAGAGTGGAACAGATAAAGACATTCTTTCTGCAACATTCGCTGATTCTGACATATGCAATTTCAAAGAATCATTAGTTGAAGTTTGTAGTGGACAATTCAAGTCTGCTCCTCTTGTGAAGATTAGTATGACAGATAATCATGTATCCAGTAGTTTCTTTGTTGCAAGTGATCAAGAGAAATGTGGTTCAGCTATCATGCTTGGTTTCTGGAGCATCTTAGACATAGCAGAGAAGTTGAGGGGACCTCTACCTGTTTATCACCCTGAATCACTCCTTCTGAATATATATTCAGGTATCACTCTGATTTTAACAAAATGGCACTTCATTGTCATGCTTCGAATATCAGTAGTTTGGCTGAGTTCTTGCAATGCAAGATGAAGTTTTCATTTTAGATGCTTGGATAACAAGTAGACAGTATATACAATCAATTTTCTCTTTACTGTAGTCTACTCTGCATTGGAAAAGTTGGTGGTCTTTTACATGTTTTTAAAATAAAATGCTGGATTTTTTTTTTTACTTTTCTCATTCTCTGGAAGGGTTAGAATAAAGATTTTGTTTTTAGCAACAGCCTCTCCTTACATATTCCATTCTGTTTTAGTCATGTGCTCATTCTCTGTCTTTCCCATGATATATATGAACAGTCTGCTTAATGTGAGGCAGAAGGAAGACTGATTGATGGAATTAGTTGATATAAATCAGGAAGAAAACCTGCTGATGGACTTAGTTTATATAAATAAGGAAGAAAACCTATTCTGCCTGAACAGCTTCACCCGGTGATAAATAAAATATACTAGTGAAGTTGAATAAAAGAGACTTTGCCTAACTTTGGCAGAAGAATTCACATCCTTGGAAGGAAATAATGCTTAAGACCCCAAGATGCAACCATTCAAGTGTCAAATTATTTTCAGCTGTTCTTGGTAACATTGTCAAATTTGTTTTGGGAATACAGAATGAATATTGGTTCTCTATTAGGGATTTTCACCTGTTTCGATTCATATTTGGAAAGCTTTTATCTGAGTTATGTATTATTGATTGATTCCAGCTGATGTTATATTACTTAAGATGATTTTCATTTCATTGTGTTTAGGTAATTGGAAACGGGCATACGTATCTGTGAGGCATCTTGTTGAATACCTGACTTCTAATAATTTATCTGAGAAGAGAGATTGCTATGCAAAGTCTAGCCATATAGTACCACAGATCCTTTTGTCAAATTATTTTGAAGGGCTTCTCTTGAAAGGTTCAACTGATAATGGATTTCAATGGAGTGGGGTCAATACATTAACAACATCTGCTTCTGATTATATGTTTAGTTCATCATCACCAAAATCTGAAGGTAGTGGCTTTGTTGAGTCTATTGAGAATTTGTACAAGCTAGCAGCAATAAGCAACACAGAAAAGATGGAAATTCTTGCAGTTGTAGATCTACTCAATGAACTTAGCAATATGCACTCTGCTTCAGCATATGAAAATCTTGATGAACCAGGGCGAAGGTAGTTGCTTATTTGGTTGATTGCATTTTTTTTTTACCATGTTGTATAGTATTGTGACATATAATGCAAGGTGTTTTCTGGTTTGAGATTTTCCTAAAGGGCCTTAGTTCAAGTGGTTATGGGCTGGTTGGGGACTCAAACCTTGCCTAGTACCAGTAGAATCTGTGGGTGATTCATTTTTTTTTTAATGAAATGTTTTTATCCTTGTTGACAAGTATTGATTCATTAAGTTATGCCTGAGGGAAATGAACCAAATATGCTGAACTTAATCTTATATAAAAGATACAACTCTTTTAGTCACATTGCACTTGCAACTTTGCAAGATGGCAATATAACTCCTCAAGAATGACATCTAAACATTTTGATATGAATTCTCAATCCTCAAACACAGGTACTCAATATTTTAAATTTGGATTTTTTTCCCCTTCAAGTTCCTTTTTTAGCCATTTATAGCTGCATATATGGATCTGCACCACTCTAAATCAGGAGAGTTCACTGCCCCATGGAGATGAACTTTTCATCTGTTTCAGATGATATTAGAAGGCGCAAGATTTATCTTATTAAAACTTTAAAAGATGAAATTATAACTTCAAAAAATGGATTATTGTAATGGTAATGATAAGAGATGTAGATGAAAATAGTTTGTGCTAGAAATTATCTACTTTGGTGCATCTGTTTTACTGGAATTTCATACTTTGGTGTGATATTTAATTATGTTCTTCGTTGCTATCTATGTGCCATACAATATGATTAGTTATGTTTCTAAAGTAATTCTGGCTTTCCTTTCAAATTTTTAATCTTTTCTGAAGTGTAATTTTCGTCTTTCTGATAGTGGTATATGTAGCCTTTTTAATTGTTTCCTTGTTTGAAGGTTTTGGGTGGCACTAAGGTTTCAGCAACTGCATTTTTTTCGAAAGTCTGGTAGATTGGCTTCTGTGGAAGAACTGGTTGTTGACTCCAGGCTCATAGGATGGGCCTTCCACTCTGACTGCCAGGAAACTTTATTCAGTTCTTTTCTATCCAATGAACCATCTTGGCCAGAAATGCGGGCTTTGGGTGTTGGATTGTGGTTCACTAATGAGACACAGTTGCGTATAAGGGTAATATTTGGGAAGCTTTTACTCTGTTTATTTTTTCTTTTGAAAAATTGTAGAAATAGGCTTGATTGCCTTGATTTTATTGGTCTGTATACTAACATATATATACAAGCAGTCAAGGACTATACAAGGAATCACATCCCACTAATCTAGGAAATCACATCTCACTAATCTAGGAAACAAAATAGGAAAGACAATAAAGCTACAATAAAGGAGAATAAAATTAGAAACTATAATCTCTAGAAATCAGCATAATAACTAACACCCCCCCTCAAGCTGGGTCGTAGATGTTGATTAATCCCAGCTTGACACTTAACTCTTCAAATTTGTTTCGAGGTAGTGCCTTAGTTAATATGTCTGCTGCTTGCTGGCCAGTTGGAATGTAAGACAACTTTAGAATTTCAGCTTCCAACTTCTCTTTAATAAAATGTCTGTCTATTTCGATGTGTTTGGTTCGATCATGATGAACCGGATTCTTAGCAATACTTATTGTAGCTTGATTATCACAGAACATGTTTATAGGCTTTTCCATAGGCACCCTAAGTTCGGTCAGAACCCTTTTGATCCAAAGCCCCTCACATATTCCATGTGCCATAGCACGAAATTCTGCTTCAGCACTGCTCCTAGCCACAACCGATTGTTTTTTGCTTCGCCATGTGGTTAAATTCCCCCAAACAACCGTACAATACCCAGATGTAGACCTCCTATCTGTGATAGATCCTGCCCAGTCAGCATCTGAGTATAGAGTTACTTCCCTGTTTGCTGTTTTTGCGAAAAACAGTCCTTTTCCAGGTGTGAATTTCAGGTACCTTAGGATTCTCTGTACAGCTTTCATGTGTTCCTCAGTAGGATTGTTCATGAATTGACTTACTGCACTTACTGGAAAAGCGATGTCCGGTCTAGTGTGTGAGAGATAAATGAGCTTTCCCACCAGCCGTTGGTATCTTCCTTTGTCTACCGGTGCACTCCTAGTGTCAGCTCCAAGTTTCATGGTTGTATCCATAGGAGTTTCAACCGGCTTACAGTCGAGCATTCCTGTTTCATGCAGTAGGTCCAACACATATTTTTGCTGTGAAATCATAATACCTTTCTTTGACCGAGCCACCTCCATACCAAGAAAGTACCTGAGATGTCCCAGGTCCTTGATTTCGAATTCCTCAGCTAACCAACCTTTTATTCTTGGTATTTCATCAAGAAAATCTCCTGTTAAGATGATATCGTCTACATAAACGATCAAAATTGCTCGCTGCCCTTTTTGAGAGTATTTGATGAACATGGTGTGATCTGATTGACTTTGGAAATACCCATGTTTCTTCAACACGCAAGTGAATTTCTCAAACCAAGCCCTAGGGGACTGTTTGAGGCCATATAGTGATTTCTTGAGTCTGCATACTTTATTAACAGTAGCAGCTGTCTCTAGTCCAGGTGGTACCTCCATATAGACCTCTTCTGCCAAATCCCCATTCAGGAAAGCATTCTTCACGTCCAGTTGATGCAAGGGCCAGTCGAGATTAGCAGCAAGAGATAGTAAGACCCGAATAGTGTTCAATTTTGCCATAGGTGCAAAAGTCTCCTGATAGTCAATTCCGAATGACTGTGTGAACCCTTTTGCCACCAATCTTGCTTTGAGTCTTTCAACACTTCCATCAGCTCGTGTTTTGATTGTAAACACCCACTTGCATCCCACAGGATTCTTTCCTTTTGGCAATTCCGTTAGTTCCCAGGTCCCATTCTTCTCCAAGGCTTGAACTTCAATCATAACTGCTTTCTTCCATTCAGGGTTTTTTAGAGCCTCCTGAATATTATTTGGAATTGGAATATCAACAAGTCTGGTAACAAATGCCCGGAAGTGAGGTGAGAGTCGTTCATATGAAACATAATTGCTTAATGGATACAACGGACGATCCCTGCATTCTCGGTATCCTTTTCTCACGGCAATAGGCTGATCTTGAATTCCTTCTAATACTGTTTCTTTTTCTGTTTCATACGAGTCAGTTTCTAGGACTATAGAATTCGGTTCAGACTCCTGGATAGAGCTAAAATCTGTCTGATTTCTTGTTTCTCGCATATTCCCTCTTCTGTGATAGACAATCAGGTCTTTTTGCACGTGAGGTGGATTGACAGACTGACTAGACTCTATTTGACTTTCTAGAGGCTTCTGATTTTTAGTGTTTGAGGGCTGATTTGAATTATCCTCACAACTAGCCTGATTCCTAGAAGATTCAAGGCTGATTTCTGGCAGCTGGTTTATTGGAATATTTGTAAGATGTGGTAGCAGATTCCTAGGGAGACTAGGACTGATAGAGGTCTGATTTCTAAGAGAGGATTGAAGATCTTGTGGCTGATTTTTAGGAGATTGATCAGATTGATTTGGATTGAGAGATTGACCAGGATTGGGATTCCTACTGTCATGGAGAGGACCAATTTGAATAGGACAAGAAATAATTTGATCAGGATTTGTATCCCAAAACAGAAATTTGCCTTCTTGATTTTGTGTCCCCCCCTGAATATCGGTTTTGGAAAAAAACGGCTGGTTTTCAAAAAACGTAACATCCATTGAATTGTAAAATTTTCTAGTCTCTGGACAGTAGCATTTGTATCCCTTCTGAAAAGGAGAGTATCCAATAAATATTCCCTTAACAGATTTAGGATCCAATTTACTACGGTAATATGGATACACATGAATGAAAACCGTGCACCCAAAAATTTTTAACGGGATATCAGTTACAAGTCGGGTATGAGGGAAAACATTTTTAAAAACTTGACAAGGTGTGGAAAAATTTAAAATCCTTGAAGGAACCCTGTTAATCAAAAATACAGCAGTAAGAACTGCTTCACCCCAAAAAGTTTTAGGAACATTGCTAGAAAAAAGTAAAGATCGGGCAATTTCTAAAATGTGACGGTTTTTCCTTTCAGCAATTCCATTCTGTTGAGGGGTATCAACACATGTGCTTTGGTGAATGATACCCTCATCAGAAAGATAATTGTTGAGAGTTGAATTAAAAAATTCTTTCCCGTTATCGGTCCTTAAAATCTGAATACACGTTTTAAATTGATTTTGAATCATATTTTTGAAATTTTTAAAAATACGTGTAACTTCAGATTTTTCTTTCATGAGAAATACCCAAGTGATCCTAGCGTGATCATCTACGAATGTAACAAACCATCTAGATCCTGTGATGTTTGGAACTCGTGAGGGTCCCCAAACATCGCTATGAATCATTGAAAAAGGTTTCGAAGTTCGATAAGATGAAATAGGATAAACATTGCGAGTATGTTTCGCAAATTGACACATTTCACATTGAAACAGATTGGGGTTTTTATTTTTGAATAATGAGGGAAACATTTTGGACAAATAGGAAAAATTTAGGTGACCTAAGCGATAATGCCAAATCATAACCTGCCTATCATCACTAGACCTAGACAAGAGACTTTGATAGCTAGAAAACACCTCACAACCAGCCCCACATGCTGCTAGATCTGATTGCTTTTTCACGTAGGATTCTGCTTTGAGAAAGTAGAGTCCAGACAAGGCTTTAGCACTGCCAATCATCCTCCCCGAATCCGAGTCCTGAAAAATACATGCATAAGGAGAAAAATTAGCAGTACATTGCTGTTCCTGGGTCAGCTTACTTACAGACAGCAAATTACAATTTAATTTAGGAACAAACAAAACTGATTTTAGGACCAAATCCTTAGTGACAGCCACTGAACCAATTCCAGTCACCTTCGATAGTGTTCCATCTGCTATACGAACATTCAGATTATCAACACAAGGTGAGAATGTCTTAAATACACTGGAATCACCAGTCATATGGTCTGAGGCACCGGAATCAACTATCCAGGTTTGACTAGACACTTGTTTTGCATTCATGGCTAGTAGAAAATTACCTGAGTGAACCAATGATCCAGTTGCTATAGTGGAGGATGCTTGCTGACTTATCATCCGTTTGCTGTCTGTTTTAGGGAAATCTGAGCCGGAAACAGCCTCTTTAGAGTCGTTTGACATGACTGATTTTTGGAGTGGTTTTAGGATGGTTTACTGCTGGAAAGAGCAGTAGAATAGAGAGAATATATATATATAAATTGTTTGGTGTTTTGTTGCCGGAAAGAGCAGCAAGAAAATTAGGGTTTGCTTGGGTTCAGAGAGTGCTCTGATACCATGTAGAAATAGGCTTGATTGCCTTGATTTTATTGGTCTGTATACTAACATATATATACAAGCAGTCAAGGACTATACAAGGAATCACATCCCACTAATCTAGGAAATCACATCTCACTAATCTAGGAAACAAAATAGGAAAGACAATAAAGCTACAATAAAGGAGAATAAAATTAGAAACTATAATCTCTAGAAATCAGCATAATAACTAACAAAAATAAATAAATCAAACTCTTCCAAACTGTAATTGTAACAGCAGGTCATCCATTTTTCGTACTACCAGCCCTATGTCTATATTCGAGTTACTGTATAGATTCTGTCTTTGCATACCGATCTGTGTGCATGCGGTAATCTTGCTGGTGAATATTGTCATTGCTTATTGTTAGGCATTTTTTTTATCTTCATTGCCTTCTCTTTTTGGAGGTTATTTTATGATGTATGTCATATGGGATGCACTATTGGGCAAATATATGAATATACTACTACTTATTATTTGTCCCTTCACAACTCCTTAATCAAAGAAATTATATGAATTCATTTTCTTTTGCTGCGTGTTATCAATAGATGGAGAAATTGGCAAGATTGCAGTACCTGAAGAAAAGAAATCCTAAGGATTGTGCACTTCTATATATAGCATTGAATAGACTTCAAGTTTTGACTGGTCTTTTTAAAATCAGCAAGGATGAAAAGGATAAACCCTTGGTGGGATTTCTTGCACGCAATTTTCAGGTATCTCGTAAAGTTATATCATATGCTGTTAAGTTATTGATTTAATTTTTGGCATCTGTACAAAAGAGTGTGTGGAAGTGCTAAATCTAACAAAGATTTTTCTTCAAAAAAAGTGTTTACTGGTTTTTTCTGATCACTGACTCACAGTGTCAGTAATATTTTGTCTTGAAGTTCCCAAGTTTCTGGTCTTCATACATTTTGTTGCACTTGATATTGACAAGCAGAGCTGAAGTCATTGGTTGATGTATCTACGATGTCCAATTTCATTTTGTTTTTGCATCAACTACTTTTACAGGAGGAAAAAAATAAGGCAGCTGCTCTGAAGAATGCTTATGTCTTACTTGGGAAACATCAACTAGAGCTGGCTATTGCTTTCTTTCTGCTTGGAGGCGATGCTGCTTCTGCAATCTCTGTCTGTGCAAAAAACCTTGGGGATGAACAACTCGCACTGGTAATTTGCCGGCTTGTGGAGAAGCATGGTGGACCACTGGAGCGTCATCTTATTTCAAAGTTTATACTTCCTTCCGCAATTGAGAGGGGAGACTGCTGGCTTGCAAGCCTTATGGAGGTTCCTCTAATATGATCTTTCTCCTTTTTTTTTTTTTTTTTTTTCCTTTTCATTTTTCTGTCCTTTTTGATAATTTCCTGTTCTTACAAATAAACTCTCTTGTATATAGCTGCATGTAGGACCTCTTTCCAGTTTCTAACATGTCCCAAATTACAAAATAGCTCACTTGTTTCTGCAGTGGGAATTGGGGAATTATTCTCAGTCTTTTCTGACAATGCTTGGCGTCCAAGTGCCGTCTGCAATAAACAAATTTGCTATTTCATCAAATAATGTCACTTTTATGGATCCTAGCATTGGTTTGTACTGCCTCATGCTAGCGAACAAAAATAGAATGAGGAATGCTATGGGGGAAAGAAATGCTGCAATTCTTGGTAGATGGGCAAATTTGATGACAGCTACTGCGTTAAACAGATGTGGGCTTCCTGTAAGTTGATTTTATGGTCAATGTTATTGTTGTTTGGATTATATATGTTGGAGGGTATTATATATTTTGTTTAAGCTTATCATTGTAGTATCAAAAAAAATAATTAAGATTCATCATAAGTAAAATCCATCCACAAGTTAAATTTGTTTTATTATCTTGATATTAGCTGTTAGGCTGATATACTTGATACATACTGTGTATCCATGCATAATTTTATTTTTTTGTTAAGCAAATGTAATTGATCATCTCTTATTTTCATTGTAAGCTTGAAGCTTTGGAGTGCTTTTCATCTTCTCCCAGCACTCTAGGGGGGACAGATCAAGGGAGTGTATCAGATGTTGAACCTTCTCAAATTCTACATGGAATTCTTAAGCCTTCTGCTAGTGATTCCTCTAACTGGGTGTCAGGTGAAGTTGCTTTGCATCTGGAGTCTCATGCTAAATTGGATTTTGCTCTCCAATATTTTTCCAAGTTGTTAAGGGAGCATCCAAGATGGCCTGATCAGTCTGGTAGACTTGGTACATGTTCTATGGATGTTGAGATTCATCAATATGAGAAATTACTAGAAAATTTTCAACACAAATTCTATACTGGACTTGTGATGTTTGAGCGAAAATTTTCAATGGATTCCTTCAGCTTAATTAATATGGTATGTAGTTTATAGGCTATGATAATTATGCTAACTTGTCTGACTGACGCTTTCTCACATTAGCTGTTTTTCAGCAGCACTGATTTATTTATTATTATTTTTTCTTTCCATTCTACAGATTTTAGTCTACTTGTCCAACAAAGGGTTATTGTTCATTGGATATGATATTTTACGGGGATATAATCGTCAAGGACAGTCACAAGATGAGAGCGACATGATTGACAGCTTCCTCTTATATTCTCTTCAGCATAAGCAGCTTTTGAAGGCTACAGAAGACATTTCCTTCTTTCTTTTGCGGTTTATTGCTGCCTCTAGTATTACGTGCCCCCATTGGAAATCATGTTATATTGAAAATGATGTGTATAGTGAAGTTAGATCTGCATGTTTAGATTCTTGGGGGTATTACTTTCAATGTGTCATCTCATCGTTGTGGAGTTTAAGAGCTGCCCTGAGGGTATTTTCTGGCTCTTTTGATGAAGATCTCGGTTTGGAACTCCTCACGCTTCTTGATTTATATGAGTATTATGTTCGTTTTGCCTCTGCTTGGTCTCACAGAAACTCAAAAAGTCTTCTTCTGATGGTACAACCTCTCATAATCACATATACTAATGGGCATACTCCTTACGATGTTGATATGGTGAATCTGAAAAATGTATTCGACCAAATTGCTGAGTTGCTAACCCACAAGTTATCTATTGACAATATCAAGGGGGACCTTCAGACTCCTACATGTGTTGAAGATAAAAGAGGTGGTGAACTTATGCATTCAATTCCAGAAGATGAAAGAAGGCAAATCATGGGGGCTTGCTTGTGGCAACACATGTATAGGTTTATGAAACATAAGCTTCTTTCAGTAACTAGTAGACTTGATGAGTATAATTTTTCAGGTCTTTCCCACGGCAAACTCTCTACCTGGGTGTCTAGTTTGACTAATCCTGAATCTGCTAGCATCAGCATGACAGATCATGTCAGTCTGCTATCCTTGATATTGGCCAAGTTACTGAAATCCGCATTGTCACACATCTCTTCTAATCATGTAAAACGACTTGCATCATTCCTGCAGCAGAAATTAGAGAATGGGTTAGACATTCCAACTTGTAGATGGCTAGAAGAATCTAGTCATTCTCAACCCAGAGCTCCCTATCAACATCTTAATCATGGTGCTGTCAGTACGGACATTATGAATAACAAAGATGAAGTAGCCATATCTGAATTATTATGGGATACTTGTGCTGATCCTAATATGATATCTGAAGGTTTTGCTCAAGAAAAAATAAATTGGCCACATTATACCAACTTTAAACCTTTAAAAGGATGGACTGACATAAATGAAGGTGTCAAGATGGATCATGAAGCTAAGGAGACTTATAATAATGGAGGTGGACTTAGCAGTACTTCAGCTAATGGTGAAGTTGTATCACCTGGTAGGAGTCATGTTCGTGGTCATACTTTCCTTAGTTCCTGGCAGAAAGATACAGACATAGTAAATGTGGTCACACCTTTCCAAACCCCTAAAGAAATATATAAGAGAAATGGAGAGCTTCTTGAGGTAACATTTTTTCCTATTTTATTGTCACCTCTTTTGTCCATATGATATATTAATTACCTTAATAAAAGGCTCTGGCCTCTAATGGAGTAAAGATGGTATTTTGATCCTGAAGTCAATGTCTTTGGAGCTGTCCGTCATATTTGATTGTAACTAAATGTTTTACGTTGAGCAGGCAGTGTGTATTAATTCCATTGATCAGAGGCAGGCTGCACTTGCAAGCAACCGAAAGGTTAGTCTCTGCACATGAATCCCCTCTTTTGTTCTGGGGTGTTAGATCGGGTGCATGTTAGATGAAATTCCTTTTGTTGCCTGTAGATTCCACTATTTCATCTATATGTTCAGTGCAGGACTTGCCAGTGATGTCTGTCTGGACATGTTCTCGGTAGCCGTGTCCAGCTGAAGGAAGGGATGGATAGTTTAAATGTTATCTTAGGTTAAATCTTCCTTTGCAATGGAAAGATAGCTAAATGCCTAAATCTGTGCTTCCTAAGAAATAAAAGAAATCATTTGAACTTTCACTAGCTGTTTGAGCTTTACTGGATTCTGAAATTAATAAATATGTGCAATACTTTCTTTAAAAAAAAAATAATAAAAATAAGTAAACAAATATGTGAGATGTCATTAACTTGCTGCATTTTTTTTTTTCTAGGCAGAATTCAATAGAAATACATGTGAGTTGATGTCTGTGGCTTGTTTTTTGCTTAGAGCAGACATGATGTTTTTAGAACTGAATGCTTTTCTTTATTGTTCTATCATTCAGATTACACTTTCTAATCTAGATCTGGTTCTCTTATCTATAATATTTAACTTGCTAAAAACAATTATCTCAGTTGACGGTAACGTTCTCATGAAATCATGGCATGATTTTTGGGGGACAATGGAACTATTAAAGATAATTTCTGGATCAGAAGAACTTGATATGAGCTCTAAAAAGAGTAGTCAAAGTCATTTTTCATGACAGCTGGGATCCTTTTTGAAAGAGTAATGATAATTGACCCGTAATTATTGACTAACTATATGTAATTAATAATAAATCTTTGATCCTTTTGTAAAGACAATTTTGCAAAAGATGGAAAATTGATGTGTTTGTGTGAAACATTATTAGCTGAAGTATGTTTTAGCTTGTTCTCATTTCGTAGAGAATTGTTTAATGCCAAAAGTTAACTCTCAAAATCTATTCTCATTGTTCTTAGAGGATGCTTTTTATAAAATTCCAACCGGTTGGAATCAATAAAACCGCACGAATTTTTCGTGCGGGATCCTGCACTAGAAAGTTACTATGAAAAGGGTGTCCATTGCATAGAGAACCAATTTAGGTTGTTAAAGCTACACTGAAAACCAGTTTCCCATAATTCGTAGAACAGAAACCGCTAGCAAGTCATTTGGACCTTTCCACGTTAGAAAAATATTACTTAGATATTGCATGGCTATGTGTCTGAGCTGTAAGGTCTAACTCTTACTTGTATACGTGCTAGCAAGTCATTTGGACCTTTCCACGTTAGAAAAATATTTCTTAGATATTGCATGGCTATGTGTCTGAGCTGTAAGGTCTAACTCTTGTATACGTGAGAGGATGAATTATCTTGGAATTAATTTTTCTTGTCCGTCCTATGCACCTTCATAGTATTTTGCTCAATGTCACAATATAATATACACATTAATTGCATGCTCTATCAAATAAAATAAAAAAAATACTCAATTCAAATTTTGTGATCCAGGGAATAATTTTCTTTAATTGGGAGGAAGCGATATCGTTAAGAGATCAATCAGCATATATCTGGTCAGATGCTGATTGGCCACAGAATGGTTGGGCTGGTTCAGAATCAACCCCGTTTCCAACATTTGTTTCTCCAGGTGTTGGTCTTGGGACCAAGAAAGGGGCTCACCTTGGGTTGGGTGGTGCAACCATTGGTATGAGTTCTTTAGCAAGATCAGGGAGAGACTTGATTCGTGGTGGAGCATTTGGGATTCCAGGTTATGCTGGTATTGGAGCATCTCACTTAGGTTGGGAGACTCAAGATGATTTTGAGGAGTTTGTTGATCCACCGGCTACAGTGGAAAATATAAGTACAAGGGCTTTCTCTAGTCACCCCTCAAGGCCTTTCTTCTTGGTTGGATCTAGCAATACACACATTTACTTGTGGGAGGTATGAAACTCTTCGACAGCTAAAACATCACCTTTTGGTAAATTATTTATGTTTATATTTTGTTTCATGAATATTTGGAATAAGTGAGTTTTCCTTCGGGACATTTTCTCCCTTGGGATACTTTCCATTGAAAATTTCTTGCAAAGTGTATAAGATACAAAAGAACTTCATTCTTTGAGGTTAAAATTCAATATATCTCATCCTCATCCATTCTTGGTTGAGGTTGTGGTGATCCCAGCTTTCATTAGAAATACATTGAAAAGGGAAATGAAAGGAAAGGGGAAAAGTATAGTCAACTAAAATGCATGTCTGTGATTTTAGCTTATATTGTTGGTTTATTTACAGAATTGAGTGAAATTTGAAGTACATTAAGCATTAGACATGATGTAGTGGGAGCCAGATCTTATGCTTTACTGACTATCAAACTGTTCTATCCCACTATTCCATTACTGGTTCTGCATTAGTGAAAATCACCAGTACAAATGCTGCTGCAAAGGCATCTTTAATTACAAAGAAGATGGGTGTGTAACACATGAATCATGTTTATTTATTATTGCTATTCCACCAAGTCAATGTATAGGATGTATGGCTTACATGAAATGTATCAAGTGCAGTTTGGTAAGGATAAAGCTACTGCAACTTATGGTGTGATGCCTGCTGCAAATGTTCCTCCCCCATATGCTCTTGCGTCAATATCTGCTTTGCATTTTGACCACTGCGGACACAGATTTGCAAGCGCTGCACTGGATGGAACTGTATGTACTTGGCAGCTGGAGGTAGGAGGAAGGAGCAATGTCCGTCCAACGGAATCATCTCTCTGTTTCAATAGCCATGCAACGTAGGTTCCATATTCTTCCATGAGGAAATTCCAATCATTACTTTATTTTCTATTAGCTCAGTTTGAAGCAAACTAGTAGATGCTAGTAGATGCATGAATGGATTCGAACTTCTCATGTTAATTATATAAAAAGAAATAAACATAATAATAATATCTTCCACTCTCAATATTGGTAAAATGGAACTAGCTCAAAATCTATGGGTGTTTTCCTCCTACTCGCATTTCTCATTTTGCACTGAGCTTATAGTAGTTGCAGAATCACTGGGAAAATCATAGCAATATTGTGATGGTTTTGGGAAATGAATGGCTAACATATGTGGTGATGCTTGTTTAAACATATGCATATAAGTGCTGTCTGATTCTCTTTTCATCTGCACTTGTAATTGTTTCAGTTTCCTTTCTCCCTGACACCATTTTAATTTTAAGATTTGCTGAGAGAAGTTATGAATTTTCTATTGTTAAGGTTATTTTATTCTGTTTCTTTGTTCTACTAAATAGTTATCAATCAATTGCTATTGTGATGCAGGGATGTCACTTACATTACTTCAAGTGGGTCAGTCATTGCTGCATCCGGACATAGCTCAAATGGTGTTAATGTAGTTATATGGGACACATTGGCTCCACCTACAACCTCCCGAGCTTCCATCATTTGTCATGAAGGTATTTTGCTTGTTTTATTCCCTTCAAAAACTTTGAAACGTGGCAAATCAGATGTATGTTTTGATTTTTGTCATCTAGTTTCTAGATATTGAGTAATGATTGATTACTTTCCTAATTATGAAAGAAGGTACAATCTTGTTCACAATCACTATCGCAGGTAGAGGCTCTGTTTGGTCTGTAGTGGTTAGAAAATCTGTTATTTATCACCATCGCAGGTAGAGGCTCTGTTTGCTATTGCGTCAATATAGAGAGAGACAGAGCTTCTCAGGTGCATACCCTTGACATAAGGTTATATACAAACCTATTTGTTAGCCTTTGGATCAAAATCCAAGGGATGTTATGTAAGTAGTGAGCCAGGAGAGAGAACACATAACATCCTTTGGATTTTGATCCAAAGGCTGACAAATAGGTTTGTATATAACCTTATGTCAAGGGTATGCACCTGAGAAGCTCTGTCTCTCTCTATATTGACGCAAGAGCAAACAGAGCCTCTACCTGCGATGGTGATAAATAACAGATTTTCTAACCACTACAGACCAAACAGAGCCTCTACCTGCGATAGTGATTGTGAACAAGATTGTACCTTCTTTCATAATTAGGAAAGTAATCAATCATTACTCTGTGAGAAGCTCTGTCTCTCTCTATATTGACGCAAGAGCAAACAGAGCCTCTACCTGCGATGGTGATAAATAACAGATTTTCTAACCACTACAGACCAAACAGAGCCTCTACCTGCGATAGTGATTGTGAACAAGATTGTACCTTTTTTCATAATTAGGAAAGTAATCAATCATTACTCGGTTATATACAAACCTATTTGTCAGTTTTTGGATCAAAATCCAAAGGATGTTATGTGTTCTCTCTCCTGGCTCACTACTTACATAACATCCCTTGGATTTTGATCCAAAGGCTGACAAATAGGTTTGTATATAACCTTATGTTAGGGGGCATGCACCTTCTTTATATATATATATATATATATATAAGAGGCGTTTTGTTGGTTCCAACATAATCGGAGTTGAATATTTGACTACAAAATAATCTGAGTGTTAGTAAATTTTGGTTGTGGGAATCACGTTAGTTCTAGGGAAGGTGAGATTAAACCAAAGTTGACTAGTTAACAGAATGAAAAGCAATCTGTTACGATATGAGTAGCATAAGTGCTAAGGTTTCAAATATGCATATCAGCTTAGTATTGTGATTTGTGAACATGTTGCTTCATTGATTCAGAAAGAAGTTCTTTAAGTTTAGCTGTTTCTCTAATCCATCATTATACCAAATTATTGTTTTCATGTGAAGGTGGTGCACGCTCCATTTCTGTGTTTGATAATGACATTGGAAGTGGATCTGTTTCTCCCCTTATTGTGACTGGTGGTAAAGGTGGTGATGTTGGAATTCATGACTTCCGATATATAGCTACTGGAAGAACTAAAAGGCACAGACATTTGGATCACCATGAACCTAGTATCAACTCTTCTTCAAGTACTGATACACGGACAGGGTTTGAGAATAAATCTGGAGACCAGAATGGGATGCTTTGGTATATTCCAAAGGCTCACTCAGGTACAGGCATATTTGCTTCAGTCACAATTTGCATATCAGTGATTCATTTATCTAATTTGTTTATATATTGATATATATATATATTGAAATAATTTATATATTGATTTTACTGAAGGGAGTGTTACCAGAATATCTACCATCCCAAATACCAGCTTGTTCTTAACAGGAAGTAAAGACGGAGACGTTAAACTTTGGGATGCCAAAGCAACCAAGTTGGTTTATCATTGGCCAAAATTGCATGAAAGACACATGTTCTTGCAGCCAGGCTCTCGGGGCTTTGGTGGAGTTGTTCGGGTATTTATTTCTTGATTTAGTGCTGAGCTTCCATATTTAATTCTATATTGGTTAGATGTAAAAATAGTTTATGAATTTGTTCAAACAAATTACAGTTGGCTCTGTGTCTACACTGAAGCAATATCATGTTTAAATGTCACAGGCTGCAGTAACAGATATACAAGTTGTTTCACATGGTTTTCTTACATGTGGCGGAGACGGCATTGTAAAGCTAGTTCATTTCAAGGATTACCAACACAGGTAGTGAAGAGTTTGAGCAAGTTTCATTTGAGCTCGTGGAGAAATCTTGCAGAATCGTGAAGTGCAGAAGATTTCATATGCTGAAAATTTCGGTTGGTGCAAGCTTGGTGCTATTTCTTCACATCTTACATGCCACCAACTATATCAAATGGTAAAATGTGCATACAGATTACTTGTTATTCATTTTCATAAAGATTTGCATAGGAGAGTATTGAGAAACACCAACATTTGGTGCATCATTTTTTCGGGGAGGGACACACAACCATCAAATTCTGTTCTTCAACAAATCATGTATCTCGCCCTAGGTTTGCAACAGAAACAGAAGCCCCTCTTCTTACACGTTTTTCAATTTCACATCACAAAGAAACCAACGTGACACAAACTAATCACGTCCTTTTGATACAGAGGAAAAAGGGTTGGTTTAGAAATGGGGCATTAGTTTCATATCAGACGTTATTCTTTGCTCTTCATTTTCTGGCTTTGGTTCTTCTATCGAGCCGCGACTTTGTAGCAAGTGGAAGGCACCGGGGAAAGTTTAGTTCCAAGTTTTGTATAATATTTTTATTGAGATTTTCTTGTTATATATGTATGTGCATAAGAAGGGATGTCTTGTGGTTTAATCATTATTTTGAGTTATAAACAGTCGAGTGAATGTATGTATATATGATTATATATGTATTGTACAATTCTCACAGATATTTTTTCTCTTGTCATCTCTCTGTGTGGCACTTGTTACAGGCCACACGGAGCTAGAATAAATTTGTTCATATTTCTTTACGAGAATTACAGATTACTGAATTTAACAGTTGGCAGAATTGGAAATCCTTTGATGAGATTAACAGTCGATGGGTTTTTTTTTCCCCGGAATCTGACACCAAGAAGATGAGGGTCTGATATGATCATGTGTTAAGATCAAACAGTATATGCCTGATTTGGATATTTAATTCCATAGTTAGGAGATTTCTATTCTTACACCATGAGAGAGAAATTGAACTTTCAACGGTTAACATGGAATGAGAGGAATGCTATGTAGATTTCTACTTGAAAAGTCATACCAAACACACCCTAAGGGTAGGATGTAGATCGTGTGACTATTTCCTATTACATTGGCGTGGGCTGTAGAGTGTGGACAGAGGTGTGGAGATGATATATCAATTCAGGGAAAACTTATGTGGGACAGACAGAGGTAGAGATGATATATCAATTCGGGTAAAACTTATGTGGGACAGTCTTGCCGTCACTCGTGAGACCATTCAATTTATATCAGAAATATAAAAATGCAATTTAAATATTAAAGATTTATAAAATTGGACAATTTAATTGGACAGTCTTACCCCTTGGAGAGTGGAGACCACATGGCAGTAAGATTGTCAGACACAAGGATAACCATGTGTCACACTGGAAGTCTATGTGGCATCAACGTAATGGTTTTCAGTTTTTTTCTTTTATTTTTTTTTATTTTTAATTTTTTTTAATTTTTTTTTTAATTTTATGAAATAACTGGTTTTCAGTTTTAACTGCATGAGTGGAGTGGAAATAGCAAACTACTAAAAGACAAATCAGAATTTAAAAAGCAAAAAGTAATAGTCGGTCTAGGCAAGTCAAAAAACAGTTTATGCGCGCCTCTTGTTAGAGAACCACAACAGCCATCCCCTGTTTACCGACCCCTAACCAGCTGCCTCCACTGTTCGCTGACCGTCAAACACACTATTCCGTCCGCCGATAAAGGTTTTCGAAGATCGAACCCTGATCAAGCCTCCTTTTGAACCACTGTTATTGGTAGGTGGTCTTGTGACTGCGTTTCTTTGTAATTTTCAAATGCTTTTGTGTCTTTGAGTTTGGAAATTTTTTATTAATGTTGATATGTATTCGGTTGTGTTGTATGTATCCATTTATATTATGTGAAATGCAGGTGCTTGTGTTGTGTTCGATGAAATGCCTGACAAAGACGCGATTTGTTTGAGCTGGTATCCCTAGGAAACCCATGTTCCTTGAAACAAGTCAATAGCTTTCTCCAGATTTGTGCAGTCCATTCCGACCGAAAAACAGTTGATGCGCGCCTCTTATTTGAGAACCGTCAAATTCTGTTTCTTAAAAACCTCACTCAATCTCCGTTACTACTTTCTTCAACTTCGCTCTTTCAACTCTCAAACCAAATTCCGCAATGCCCACTACCGCAGACTCACATATAGTGACTCTCAAATCCTTCATCTGCTCTCAAGGAACAAACTTCAAGATGCACGTAACCTGATCAATGAGATGACTCAAAGAAACCCCGGTCATGGACTAGTTGTCCATTTGACGTCATTACTGACAAAATTCTCAAAACATGGCTTCATTGATGAATCCAAAGCACTGTTTGAGCTCATGCCTTTGAGAAATGTGGTTACTTATAATGCTATGCTTTCGGGGTTTTTGCAGAATGGGAGGTTGGGTGACGCCAGCAGATTGTTTGAGGATATGCCTGAGAGGAATGTTGTGTCATGGACAGCAATGATTTGCGGTTTAGCGGATTCAGGGAGGCTTTCTGAGGCAAAAAGGTTATTTGAGGAGATGCCGGAGAGGAATGTTGTTTCGTGGAACTCGATGATTGTTGGGTTGATACGGAATGGGGAGTTAGAGGAGGCAAGACAGATCTTTGATGGTATGCCCGAAAAGAATATAGTTTCATGGAATACTATGATTGCAGGGTATGCGGAGAGTTGTAGGATGGAAGAAGCAAGGGTTTTGTTTGAGGAGATGGAAGAGAGGAACGTGGTTACGTGGACTAGTATGATAGCCGGATATTGTAGGGCAGGTGAAGTGGATAAGGGGTATTTTTTATTTCGGGGAATGCCAGAGAGAAATGTTGTTTCTTGGACAGCCATGATTGGTGGGTTTGCTTGGAATGGACTTCATGAAGAAGCTTTGTTGCATTTTATAGAGATGATGGAGAACTATGATGTAAGACCGAATGGAGAAACGTTCATATCCCTTGCTTATGCTTGTGCTGGTATGGGGTTTCCTCAGCTTGGTAAGCAATTGCATGCTCAACTGATAGTTAACAGTTTGGCATATGATGATTATGATGGCAGACTATCTAGGAGTCTTATTCACATGTATTCCTCATTTGGCATCATGGACTTTGCACACTACGTATTTAACAAGAATATGAATATCTGTACCGTTCAATCCTGTAACGCAATGCTTAATGGTTATATCCGTATTGGAAGGTTGGAAGAGGCTCAGACTTTGTTTGACACAATTCCTGACCGTGATGAGATCTCATGGACTTCATTGATTGATGGGTATTTAAGTACTGGACAGGTATCAAAGGCTTGTTATCTGTTCAATAACATGCCAGACAAGGATGGAGTGGCATGGACAGCAATGATTTCAGGCCATGTACAAAATGAGCTTTTTGCTGAAGCTACTTATCTATTTTCAGAAATGCGGGCTTATGGTATTTCCCCTTTAAATTCTACATACTCTATTCTTTTTGGAGCTGCAGGTGCAACAGCAAATATTGATCAAGGGAGACAAATCCATTGCATGATGATAAAAATGCAATCTGAATTGGATCTCCTTCTTGAAAATTCACTGATTTCAATGTATGCAAAATGTGGGGTAATAGATGATGCTTATAACATCTTCTCAAACATGGTATCCAGAGATTTGGTTTCTTGGAATTCCATTATCATGGGGTTTTCACATCATGGGCTAGCAAGTGAAACTCTAAAGGTTTTTGAATCTATGTTGGAATCTGGGACTCATCCAAATTCTCTTACTTTTTTGGGTGTTTTATCGGCATGTAGCCATGCAGGGATGGTCAGTCAAGGATGGAAGTTATTTAATGCGATGAGGGATGTTTATGCAATTCAACCTGGATTGGAGCATCACGTTTGTATGATTAATCTTTTGGGCCGAGCAGGTAAAGTGAAGGAAGCAGAAGAGTACGTCTTAAGACTACCTTTTGAACCTGATCATCATATATGGGGAGCATTGCTTGGTGTATGTGGGTTCGGTGAGACAAATGCTGAGATTGCTAAATCTGCTGCCAAACGACTCCTTGAGCTGGACCCATTAAATGGTCCTGGCCATGTGGTGCTCTGCAACATATATGCTGCGAACGGTTGGCATGTTGAAGAGCAAAAGTTGAGGAAGGAAATGGGATTGAAGGGTCTAAGAAAGGCCCCTGGATGTAGTTGGATAATTCTAAGTGGAAAAGTCCATATGTTCCTATCTGGAGATAAGGTACAACCACATGTATCTGAGCTTTTATCGCTCTTGTTTAAAAAATTCTAAGATATATTTATATCTAGTTAGATGCTGGTTGGTGATTGGCCACAGAATGGTTGGAACTTGGGCTGGCTCAGAATCAACCCCATTTCCAACATTTTTTTCTCCTTGTGTTGGTCTTGGGACCAAGAAAGGGGCTCACCTTGGTTTAGGTGATGCAACCATTGGTAAGAGTTCTTTAGTAAGACCAGGGAGAGACTTGACCGGTGGTGGAGCATTTGGGATTCCAGGTTATGCTGGTACTGGAGCATCTAGCTTATGTTAGGAGATTCAAGATGATTTCGAGGAGTTTGTTAATCCACTGGTTACAGTGGAAAATATGAGTACATGGGCTTTCTCTAGTCACCCCTCAAGGCCTTTCTTCTTGGTTTGATCTAGCAATACCCACATTTGCTTGTGGGAGGTATGAAACTCTTCAACAACTAAAACAGCACCTTTTGGTAAATTATTTATGCTATGTTCTGTTTCGTAAATATATGGAATTGTGGGTTTTCCTTCAGGAGATTTCCTCCCTTGGGATACTTTCTGTTGAAAAACTCTTGCAAAGTGTGTAAGATACAAAAAACTTCTTCCTTTGAGGTTAAAATTCAATATTTCTCTTCATCATCCATTCCTAGTTTTTGAGGTTTTGATGATCCCAGCTTTCATTAGAAATACATTGTAAAGCGAAATGAAAGGAAAGGGGAAAAATACAGTCATCTCAAAATGCATGTCTGTGATTTTAGCTTATATTGTTGGTTTATTTACAACATCGAACAAAATTTGAAAGTACATTAAGCATTAGACATGATGTATTGGGAGCCAGATCTTATGTTTTACTGACTATCAAATTGTTCTATCCCACTATTCCACTTCTGGTTCTGCATTAGTGAAAATCGCCAGTACAATTGCTGTTGCAAAAGTGTCTTTAAGTACAAAGAAGATGGGTGTGTAACACATGGATCATGTTTAATTATTATTGTTATTCAACCAAGTCAATTTATAGGACGTATGGCTGACATGAAAGTATCAAGTGCAGTTTGGTGAGGATAAAGCTACCAATGCCTGCTGCAAATGTTCCTCCCCCATATGCTCTTGCGTCAATATCTGCTTTGTACTTTGACCACCGTGGACACAGATTTGCTAGTGCTGCACCGGATGGAACTTTATGTACATGGCAGCTGGTGGTGGGAGGAAGGAGCAATGCCTGTCCAGCAGAGTCCGTCTCTCTGTTTCAATAGCCATTCAATGTAGGTTCTGTATTCTTTCATGAAGAAATTCCAATGATTGCTTTATTTTCTATTAGCTCTGTCTGAAGCAAACTAGTAGAGGCATGAATTTCTTGTGTTAATTTTATATCCCCCTATAGCCTATAGGATGGCTGTTTTGCTTGCGCCTCTCATTTTTCACTGAGCTTATAGTGGTTGCAAAACCATTGGGAAAATTAAAGCGATATTATGATTGTTTTGGTAATCGAAGGGTAACATATGTGGCAATGTTTGTTTAAACGTATACATCTAAGTGCTGTCTAATTTAGTGATTCTCATTTCATCTGCACTTGTAATTGTTTCAGTTTCCACACCATTTAATTTTAAGATTTGTTAAGAGACTTAAATTAGGAATTTTCTATTGTTAAGGTTATGTTATTCTGTTTCATTGTTCTACTAAATAGTTATCAATCAATTGCTATTGAGATGCAGGGATGTCACTTACGTTACTTCAAGTGGGTCAGTCATTGCTGCATCCGGACATAGCTCAAATGGTGTTAATGTAGTTATATGGGAAACATTGGCTCCACCTACAGCCTCCCGAGCTTCCATCATTAGTCATGAAGGTATTTTTCTTGTTTTATTCCCTTCAAAAACTTTAAAACATGGCAAATCAGATGGATGTTTTGATTCTTGTCGTCAAGTTTCTAGAGATATTCAGTAGAGGTTCTGTTTGGTCTGTAGTGGTTAGAAAATCTGTTTTCTTGATATAAGAGGCATTTTGTTGGTTTCAACATAATCCGAGTGTTGGTAAATTTTGGATGTGGGAATCACGTTGTCAGTTAAATGGAAGACAATAAGAAACCTAAGTTGACTAGTTAACTGAATGAAAATCTATCTCAGCTTAGTATTGTGAATATGTTGTTTGTTTAGCTTCCATTGGTTTACAAATAAATTTTTAAGTTAAGTTTAGTTGTTTTTCTTATCCATTATTATGCACCAAACTTTTTTTTTTTTTTTTTCATGAGATGGTTTATTGTGATATTTAGTCTTGTAATTGGGAGATATTATTTACTACTTCCACTGTATTTGAGAAAAATTTTATCCAGACATATCGATAAATACTTATGGGGAGTTGAACCACCAACCATTAACGTGGAATGAGAAGTGTATACTTGAGAATAACTTTGAATTTTTTTTTTTTTTTTTTACAATATTCTCTATAGAGCTTTTTTATTAATAGAAATAAAAATAAAAAAGGGAAAACGAAAATGAAAGAAGAGGGGCGTGCAGACCCTAAAAAACATTAATCTAAAAATGCACATAGGTTTTTTTTTTTTTTTTTTTTTTTTTTTAAAAAAAAAAAACCTTTAATTAACCAGATTAGCGAAATCATTCCTTTCTGTCTCAACCCGTATAACCCAATTAGTGACAAGGCTTAATTCTACTTGGGCTGCTAAAGCCGCAAAATTAGAGCAAATCTTAGTCTCAGCTACAGGGAGGTGCTTTGAACTTCCCTTAATCATTTGAGACTTGGAACTAGATAAAATCTTAAAAGTTGGCTTCACTTTTCTTTTTGATTTGGTCACCACGGGAATCCAATTATTGTCAAACACGGGATCTACTAGACCATGATTAGAATTTGAAGCATGAATATCTTGGTTTTCTAATATATTCTCCAATTTAATCTTTCTTCTTTTTTCTCATGAAATCTCATCCAAAACTTACTGATCAAAATCCTGGAAGTTTGTAATCTTTGAATTGTCAAGAATCACTATGTTATTAATGTAAATATTCTCTAGAGAACATTGAGGATTCTCATCATTATCTTCCAAATTTAAATACTTGGTGTTCAAATCAATGGAGATATTAACATTAATTCACACATCTTGATTAGGAAATTGTTCAGCTGTTTGAATTTGAATTAGAGAAAAATTCTCAATTAGATCCTGATTTTCCGCAAGTGTAATAAATGTACCGACCATAACCGGAAATTGCTCTTCATGGATTGGGTCAACTTCGTAAAACCTAAATTTGTCAACTTCAAAATTGGTCGTTGTATCTCAATTCACTTCCTGAGTATTAATAACATTTAATTCAAATAAATGTGGAGAAAATTGGATGCTACCATTTTTGTTTTCCACATTAATTACGAGATTTTCAAAATTTTGAATCTGCACAATTTCATCTTTCTCTATCGTTCCTTGATTTTTGTGGGGTTGTTTTGCATTCTTCCATGACAACCTACCCATTATGGTGCCCAGTGGTTTTTTTTTTGATAGGCCGATAGATTTGCCTTAGATTTCTTGATCGCAATCGACCTCTATTAGAATTAATTTCCTTGTTATTTTGGTAGCATCTAGCAGAGTCATGACCAAAAGCTTTACACTTCGTACATATTTTTAGAAGATTTTCATATATAACATCTACACAGAAACCCATATAATCATCTCTCTTCACATTAAAAAAGGATAGCTGATTCGAAGTTAAATCAATGTCCACAAGAACTCGGGCATAAAACCCATATGCTTGATCCCTTGTAGCTTTTTCTAGTTGCAGAGGGATGCCAACTCCTCGTGCAATCTTCATGATTGTAGTTGGATGCTGGTATTCTGAGCATAGATCGTAAAACCTCACTCAAATGTGAGCATGCGATAATTGTTGATTATATAGATTAAAGTTCAGTTGCCATTGAAAAATACAAAAAATACCGTTTGAAATTGAGCAAGAACCTCTACTCCAAACCCTCTTTAAATCTTCTTCACTAGAAAAATGAATATCAAAATTCCTTTTGGAAACGGAGTAAGCTTCCAAGGATTTTTGAGTTATCAAATCGATTGCAATACAGATTTTAACTCACTAGGCTTTAAAGTTACATAACCTTTTCTTAAAAGCAAACGTCCGAAAAGATTTTTCTGACAGTATTTTAGTCTTTTTTGAACATATTTTTGGATGATACGAATACACGTGATGTCCCCTTTCACAACTGGCAAGTGGCACCGTGAGAAGATTTGGTTGAACATGTTCTTTATTGGTTTTTATAAAAGTTTTCGGTTTTGATGATGGCTGTGGTAAAGCATCGAGAACATTTAAGAGAGGGGTAATGAAATTCCATAGACATACTCTTGAAGGATCTGTAGGATTAAACCAAGTTATTATCTTTATTATTATCTTTAGATATTAGGTTGGATTTATCCTTTAGATAATTCTTATTTATCATTTGTTATGATTATCATATAGTTAGGATTAACATAGTTTTTATTTGATTGGTATTATCTGGTAGATGTTTGATGTTACCATGTTACCTCATCCTAGCTACTATAAATAGTTGGTCTCAATTCATTGTTAATCATCAATTCAATAAACAGTTCTTCAGTAAACTCTTTTAGTTCTTCAGTAAACTCTTTTATGTGTGTAAGATTTTACTAGATCCATACACAAGACTACAAAAGTGAGAGAAAACTCAAATGGGAGAGAAAGTCAACTATCTGACTTCACAAAGTTATTCATTCCTCGGAACAAGTTTAGTTGGAAAATGGCTTGGGAATTTTTTTAATTTTTTGACACTTACAATTCATGCCGTTGTATTGCAAATTTGCCAATATATATATGAGAATAACGTTGAATTCAATCAACTCTACTGTAATAAGAAAGTGGGCGGTTGCCAACTGCACTTATTCTAAAGCCGTGCATGAAGATTGTAGACTCGTACAGAGAGTGAGTGCGTGTGCAGTGTGTTAATAGCATTGCCGTGTGCTGTAATATCGTGGACGGAGGTGGAAATAACATATGAAACCACGTGTCACAAACGCTTTCTGTGGCATCAATCCACTGGTTTTTTCACTGCTTGCGTTGAGTGCTAGTCACAAAATACTATAAGAGCATCTCCAATGCTAATGTGGGTTATGAAAAAAATAGATGCCACATAGGATGGACATCCATTTTGTTAAAAAATCCATCTCCAATGCAACCTCTCTAGTACAACTTCAAGCTGAGGTGGCAACTTTTTTTTTAGACGCTGTCAACATGACTCTCTGATTTCAGACGGTCTGTTGGACGGCCGTCTTGTTGGCCCAGTCAGCAATCACTCTTGTCTTTTACTCTATTTTATTTAATAATTCTAAAGTATATTTAAAGAGACCAATAATAAATTGTCTTTTACTCTATTTTATTTAATAATTCTAAAGTATATTTAAAGAGACCAATAATAAATTGACATGTCATTAAAAACATATATTTTACAAGTGAAGCATTGGAGACCACTTTTTTATTTGAATGTCTATCAAGTTTAGTTACATGCCACATATGAAGCAATTGGTTTGACATTATTGACATATCATTATTTTTTTAAATGCAAGCCACGTTACCATTAGAGATGCTCTAAAGTTAAAAAGATACAAAATTTCAATATCAATATCTTGGTCTATGCGGTACAGTCTTGTACTTTCACTACATTGCTTACCACATACAATTTACAATTTTTCACATAACTTTTTTTTTTATTTTTTTATATTTTTTATTTTTTTTATATGTATAACCACTACCGGGATCTGACGAGATTAGACTCTGCAAGCACAACCCGGAATACTACTCCCACTATCGGGGAGAGGATACAAATGGTATACAGCTACTCTCACAATTGAAGAGAGGAATGCTCCCATAACCAGGAAAGGGCTCCCCACACTTGGGATTTTATGGCCAAGGTGGGACAAAGAATATATATACAATATATACACACACACCATGGCGTTGAACCGTGGTGGTGGAGGCTCCGTTTGGAGCGTCCAGCCACATTGGCAAGAGGCCATGTGTATTTTTCACATAACTTTGTAATCTTGATTCCCTTTCACTTTCTCTTTCTCTTTCTCCTTTAAGAAGTTGACACGAAAACTACCATTTTCAGCTGATTACCTCATTTCACAAAACTTGCTACATAAAGCAGTAGGATCGTACAAGAAACCATGGGCACACACCGAATATATCCTTCTAGCCAGGCGCTAAATTAGTGGGGTGCCCGGCCATAGGGGCCATGGCCCCCCAACCAACAAAAATACATTAAATTTTATTTATATAAAAATTATGATATTAAGAATATTAGGTTGACTATTTCAAATAATAATAATAATAATAATATTAGATTGACCCATCCTATTATTTTAATAATATATATTAATTAATAAAATCTTTCATATTTTATTGTCTTAAAGTAGAAAGTACAATCAATCTTTCACCTAACTTTTTAATCTTAATTTTCAATCTAAAAACAAGAAAAATAAATAATTTTATATTATTTCATACATTATTGCCTAGTATAATATACATTATTATTTCATATATTTTCACCATAAAAAGGTAAGTAAATATTGAAGGCTTATTATCTTTCTACAACACTCATCTTATTGTAAGACAATTCTTTAAGTTTTACTCTATATTGTTTGTTGATCACAAAGAAAATTAGATAAATTTGGTTCTAAATGATTTTCGAGATATAAAAGAGTGATATGTTATATTTTAATTCTCAAAATTAATATATTTTTTTGTGTGTGACATTACCTTTAAAACTAAAAAGGGTATCAATTTTTTTTTTAACAACTTATTTTCTCATTGAATATTAATTTTTATATTGACCCTCTCAAAGCCAAATTTCTGGGTTCCACTTGCTTCTACCTACCTTGATATAATTAATCTAATAGAATCCAAGTGTGGTTTTATTTTATTTTTTTTACTAAATCAATTATGGTTAAAAAGGAATTTATACTTGTTCAAAACAAGAATTATTCTATGACCGTTCTTGAACAACATATCATTCAATGGTCAAAGTTCTGAAATCATTATATTCTATACTTATGTTCCAACTTAGAATACTACGTGGGGTCAAATTCAAAAAAATATAACAAAATGCTGATTTTCGTTTTTATTTATTTATAATTAATTAATTGATTATCTTAATTTTCTTAGGAAAAGCCGAAAGGGTGGGTTTGGATTGTACCCAAGATTATCCTAGCAGGTCCTGCTGAGAAAAGAAATCAGTGAAATCAACATTGAGTGAGGGGTCTTATCTTGTAATAGAGCTGTGGACCCCACCCACAAGCATACGTGTACGATCGGGATCAATTTCAACAACAAGTTATTAAAATCTGTTCATTCTTTCACGTAGACCCCACCAAACCAACTAACAGAAAAAGACAGGTTTGTGTCCCAACGGCGTCGTATCTAGTATAGCCGTATAGGCCCTTCTATCATTATCGGACCAGGATCCTCTCCTCACCTTACTTCATCCTCACATTTTCCTCACCTTTTTAAAGCATGTGATTGGTTGTTAATAAAGTGTCAATCACATTCATTGCAATGCTTATGTGTCAAAAGATTAAGTGAGGTGAGGATGAGGTGAGGTGAGGAGAGGATTCTTGTCCATCATTATCTATCTTCTTGATGATAAAACGTAAAAGCTTGTATTGTATTGTGGAAAAAGACACAAGAGAACAATGATGATTACCGTAACATAAAAATAAAAAAAATAAAAAAATAAAAAAAACGAACGAAGAAGAAGAAATGCAAAACCTGATACCACCACCACTATTCTCGTGTTCTTAGATTCGAAATCAAAGTATATTCGGATCCGGAATCAGATGGCTCCAATTCATTCTTAGTTTTTATTTTTATTTTTTACTGTAATTGGATCTACACAAATACCTCCACTCAAGTCGATCATGGTTTGTTCTCTCTCTGTATCTCGCTTCTCTTAGTCTTCTATTTCTTTTTCTTCTTGTTATTGTTTTTATTTTTTTGTTGGGTTATTCACTCTTATTTTATGTTTTGTATCGGTTGATTGTTTGTTGTGTTGTGGACTTTATAACATGGTTGATGTTTGCTGCAAGTGTCGTCTGATCTTGTTTATGTGGATAGGTGTTTTGATTTGATTTTTTTAACAATTTTTTGCCTAATTGTGTTGGTTATAGTTATAGAGTCAGTTGAATCGGGTATGATTTGTCGTTGGCATTAAGATTATTTAACAAAGATAAATAAATATCCAAGTAACTGGATTAAATTTACTGAAGAAGAGAAAATTACATACCATTATTAGATCATTTTAGCTAAATGTTGTTTCTCGTGGACTTGATTATATGGAGTGTGCTTGGTATCTTTGTGAATTCTAGTCTCTGATAAATAGTTGCATCGTAGTTTTGTTTACTGTGAATTATAGCTGAATATTAAGTATTAACAAGACTACATTGAATCTGAATTCAAGGGTAATTAATGTTACTTATATTGAAATTGCTTTCAAAACACCCTTGTATTAGTGACAAATGTTGTTTAGGAATCTTTTATTTGCAGTTTGGAATTACTTTGTTGCTTTTGCAAGTATGTTTTGCTTGAGTTTTTCCCAGACAAGACGAAAGACTATAGCCGATTGCTAAGCAAAGTTGATTAGATGTCAAAACTTGAGGATATTTTTCATTTTTCTTCTTTTTATATTGTTATTTGCACATGGGTGTCTTATTATGAGAGAGGTTTACAATTCGATCCTGTTCTTTTTAGGGAATCCTTATATATGTAGGATGCTTGAAGATTTGGATGACATTTTTTGTATTAGGACAATAATAGGCTATTTCCACAAGTGTTTGTTTGCACTTTTCTTACTATTATTTTCAGTGCAAAGGTCCAATTCCCAGTAAATGTAATTGTCTCAAGAGGACCATTTAAGTTACAAAGTCCTTGTTGTATGCTGCCGCAGATTTAAGGTTATGTAAACTTTTGATAAGCTACAGACTATACTGGTTACTAGTGGAATTATTACCTTCAAATGTTTAGCCTATAGAATTCAATTTTAGAATATGTTGCAGATTATCATCTTTGATTGACTAAAATGATAAGCAGCTTAACAGTATCTGTTATATATATTCAGGATCTATATCTTGAAGTCCACTAATGTATAAGAAGTTTCTCTTTTTGCAGATAAATGTATACAGAGTGTAAATGGCAGTAGCTGAAGCAAGGGCCGTATGGCAGAGGACAGCTAATCGTTGCTTTGTCCAAGAAGACAAAAGAGCTCCCAAATTAGCTTGCTGCCAATCATCATCTTCATCATCCAAACAGGTTGACGCTGGACCTGCAGGTGCTGCAGATGCGCCGGACCAACCTGCTGTTGGTTTCATGCCTTTAAACAGGAATCCTTCATATTCCAGTCTACCTCCCGATACAAGATGGTGGCTTCAACTGCAATCTAACTATGGATACCAAAAGGGCTTAACGTCTGAGCATTTAAATGCCCTGGAAGCTGAGATGGAAGCCTTAAGAGCTGGCTTTGTAAAATCACCTTCTAAGGTCAGTGGAGATCACCTATCAGACAAGACAGATTGTACCCCTATTGATGGCAATAAAAGTAGTGAGATTTCTCCTGATGTGCGTGATGGGATCTCTGCTTTTTCTGTAAAAAAAGATCCTGAATTTAGAAAACGAGATGTAGAATCCCTAGATTGTAAGACTGCCCAAGAATTTCTTGAACTTATGGACACTAGGGAAAACTATGAATTTGTTGACACAGATCCTGTAGGATGCCCAACTTCTAAAAAACCCAATGAGCCCTGTTTTGATCCAGAATCTCCCTGGATTGGGAGTGGGAAGACTGAGCCATGGTGGCGGACAACAGATAAAGATGATTTGGCCTCTTTGGTTGCTCAGAAGTCACTTGACTATATGGAGAATTGTGACCTTCCTCCACCTCGGAAGATGCATATTAGGAGATACCCATATGCTCGTTCTGGGCGTTTTGACCAGGATGATGCGTCATCTTTGGATTGGAGATCTCAAACTGGTCGTATCTCCAATCCAACTGTTCATGCACAGAGATCTCCTGATTCCGGAAGAGTTGCAGTTGAAGAAGGGCACTCATCATTTGGTTCTGACAAATCATTCTGGTACATTTTTATCTCATACTTCTCAAGCTGTATATTCTCAATTTTTTTTCAGGTATGCCTGAAAGTTAATATAAGTATATTGTTGTAGTAAGTTTCCCAAATTTATAAGTTTTTCATATGAATATTAGGATCCCTAACAGACAAAGCTTCCAAGGGTGTTAATACTGAATTGTGTTGAATCTGCCATTCAAACAATATGACTTATATATATATATATATATATATATACATTTTTATGAGTATGTACAAATTTATGTCCATGATACCCAAATTCCTTCAGCCTAATTTTTTTGTTGGAACTTGCAACCTTGGTAGTAGGTATAGCACAACCCACAAGGGCATGACAGAAATGCAAGTTCCAGAGAGTGATCCTTGCAAGGCTCAGCTATTAGAGGCACTCCGCCACTCTCAAACACGTGCAAGGGAAGCTGAGACAGCAGTAAAGCAAGCCTTTGCTGAGAAGGAGCACATCCTGAAGCTCTTCTTCAGACAAGCCTCACAACTTTTTGCCTATAAGCAGTGGTTCCAACTGCTGCAGCTAGAAACTCTTTATCATCAGATTAAGAACAATGATCAGCCAATCTCCACTCTATTCCCGGTTTCCATTCCATGGATGCCTCAAAAAGGCCGAAAACTGCGAAAGAATTTGCAAAAGACTGCGAAGGGTAAACGACGCAAGCAAGGCCAACCAAGAAATGACATGTCAAAGTATGCTGTTGCGTTGGCATTGGGGTTGGGTCTCGTTGGTGCTGGTTTGCTACTGGGATGGACTGTTGGGTGGATGTTACCGTTCTAGACTATGTAAGAAGCAAGAACATCAACCAAATTGCTGCTTCTTGTGAAGATTGATTTACAAAGAGAGGTGTTTGAATCAAATTTATTCCCGTATGTACTTTTCTTAGATTTCTTAGCTCTGTGTCTACTACATTTTTCCTTTTTTAGCTCTATATGTACTTTTTGTAAAAATGATTTCGATGAGCTGTTCATGTGTATATATTGGTCGACCATGGCATGGAGCTGCTGTCTCTGTGGTCAAGTTTTAGTGTATATTTCTCCCTCCCTCTCTCTTAATCTCTTTGCGTGTGTGCACGCCTGTGATTGAATCATGTATTTGAAACCTTTTCTTGTTTTATTGATGGTGGTGGGTGTGGATTGTGAATTCGGTGAATCATGAATGGGTTCAAGGAAGTTTGCATTAACACAGAGAGTGTGTTTTTGTTGAATTATTGTGGGTCTTCTAGTCTGAAAATGGTTGAACTACTTTTCATTGCAATTAGAGATGGCCAATTGCATCTTCTTACCAAACGCGACGACAGCATTAGGCAAATATTTTAGTTAAACTCATGTGCCATGTATCTGATTTTTCATTTAAACTTGTACATTTTTACATCTAAATATCAAGGGATAATTGCACAAACATCCCATGAGTTTAGTCAATTTTGCACTCATCGGTAACTTTTACCATAATTACACAAACTTCCCTTGATTATCGTTGAGTGACGGTTTGACTACCCATTGACTTAATTAATAATTATTAAGGGGTAAAAATGCCTTTTGACACAATAATCAATAATTAAAATCATAAGAAATTATGAAACAACCCTAAACATTTATATAATTACAAACCTATCGAACTAAAAATTAAAAAGAGACCCAAAAGTTTTAAAAATTATTAATGCAAATTTCCAAAACAAGAACATCAAAAGTTCAATCAAATCAAGAAGGCGAAATTTCAAAAAAGAGGTCTATTCAACCTTCAAAGGTCCCAACTCCACCACCACCACCACCACCAACGACAACAACGTCACTTTCTCTTCTTATTTATTTAATATTTTACTAACATTATTCGATAATAAAAGCAAGATCTAATATGTATTTCTAAGAAAATACAAAAACCAAAGATCTAATATGCAAGTAGCATCTGGCTGCCACACATCACAGTAAAACAAAAAAAAAATGTTTTAAGTAGGAATTAAACTAGCAAATTGGTTTGCTCACCAAATTATTTTAATGTAATTTTCTTAAATTTATGTTCTGGATGGGCTTTTTTTAGGGGGAGAGAGAGAGAGAGAGAGAGAGAGAGATAGCAACAGTAGCAACATAACATAAATGGGGAGGAAAAAAGGAATAGTGGAGTTCAAAACGGTGTCGGATGACTTCAATCCGTCAAACTCGTACAAGGACCCAGTGGCAAAGTTAGATATGCACGAGTACATCGCATGGGAGAAGTGGATTGACATCAAGATGGCCAAGATCTCCACTATCGCGTCAACCACAATCAACAAAGGTCCTAAAAACCCATTTTTTAAGATCAACATATCTTCTCTTGTGAAGGAGATCGTAATTTTTTTTTTTTTTAATTTTGTTTAAATTCTCAATTAATTAATTAAATTATCATTTTAAAAATAATATTATTAATAAAACTAGATAAGGGTAATTTGGATATTTTATATTTTTAAGTTGGTCAAATGTTAAACTTGACGGCGGTCATCCCTTTTTAGGGGAGGTTTGTACAATTATAGAAAAAGTTACAATTGAATGCAATATTGACTAAAATTCATAGGATGTTTGTGCAATTTTTCCAAATATTAATGTATGGATTGCCCTCCAATATAGCTTAGTATTAAAAAGCTTATGCACAGTATTAAAAGGCATTGATCCATTATGTCAATACGACAGATTCGAGTTGTCATCCCTTTCTTTTCATCTCCATACCATTGAATTGATTTGACATATTTTGTTAGAAAAGGATGATTTACATACATTAAAGTATTAAACAAAATAAATTGAATATTTTTAAATAAAAATTATATCCAAAATTGTGATACGGCCCTATTGTAGAACTAGAAAATCCTACGGTCAAAATTCGGTCAAAATTGTAGTATTCGGGGCACCGATAATCTATGAACAATGCTTTGTCGTATGCTTTGGATTCCCTGTAGAACAAAGCTAAAAGGAGTGTCTTGTAGGAGTCGACTCAACACCCAAGTTAAACCGTTTATGAACAAATTAATAATTCGAATGAAAAATAAAAAATGTAAATTCTAAAACAAACCGTAGGCCAGGCTTGTCAAGCCATGGGGTGGTGTCATTCGTATAGCCTTAGGTGAGCTTAGGCTGAGCGTTTATTATATTTGAATCGTGATTGTGAATCAAGTAGAATTCTGATGGCTGGAATAAATATGAACAGAGTTTGGAGATGCTAATTAGCTTTTTTTTTTTTAGATATTTTCTAGGGAGCCTCATTGTGAGTGAGTTCTATTATTTATAGCTCTATACCCCTTTCTCCAACGTTCCCTTTGGCAGTTGTAAATGCTGGGAGTGATTAAAGGAGAGATTTCCTCTCCTCTTAATCAACAGTTACTAACCTTCTGTAACTGAAACTCTTGACCAAGTATTTTATACGTTCAAGTCTTGTTGGCATAGGACTTGGGTCAACCTGGAACAGATGGCCCTGTATTGGCTATATGAAGTTTTTTGGGCTTTTATTTGCGTTTGGGCCTAGGAACCATTTTTTGCTACAACATCTATAAAGTTTTTTTAAGGTCTCCCAACCCGACCCGTTTTGACCCGTTAAATGGTAATGGAAGAAGCAACAAAACACGTATAAATTAGAATAGATCCAACAAGAACAAGTTGCAAAAAGCAAAGAGCGAAAAGAAATGTATAGACGACAAAAGTGATCGAGTTCGAGGGGGAGTGAGAGATAGCAAGCAAGGTGCTGGTGATGGACAAGCTGAGGATGTTCATCGCACAAGAGCCAGTTGTCGCTGCTTTTTGCCTCATTGCCGGCGTTGGTACGCCCCACTCTCTCTCTTTTTTATTTCTCAATTTTTAGCCGGCAATGTAAATCCAGGTTTCTGGTAGATATATATGCATGTTAATTAATCGATTAGTTGCGTCATTTTATTGAGCCTCGAAACAATTTCATTTCAGTTTTAAATGCAAGTAAATCTCGGGGGTACTTCTACTTGTTTTTTATTATTATTATTAGTTTATAGTAACGTGTTGAACATAGTGGTTCTTGATTTTTCTTGCTAAAAATTATATGTGTGGTTATGTTTTATGAATTATGGAGGTCCAACTAGGGATATTATATTTTTAGGGGTTTTCATGAGGCTTTTAGCAATCAATTTCAATGATTTGAGGTTTTCGAGCTAAATTCAGGAGTAGGTAGGTTTTGGTTTACTCTTATTTGAAATTAGTATTGTTTAGAATTTTGTGTTTCTCGAATTCGCTGATTATGATGCACTTCAATCAATAATGATTTTAGTGAGACTTGAACCAAGGTTGCTTGATAGGTTTTGGCTGCATACTTTGAATGGTAATTCACTCTTATTTTATGTTGTGTATTGGTTGATTATTTGTTGTGTTGTGGACTTTATAACATGGTTGATGTTTGCTGCAAGTGTCGTCTGATCTTGTTTATGTGGATGGGTGTTTTGATTAGATTTTTTTTATACAACTTTTTGCCTAATTGTGTTGGTTATAGTTATAGAGTCAGTTGAATCGGGTATGATTTGTCGTTGGCATTAAGATTCTTTAACAAAGAGAAATACATATCCAAGTTGCTGGATTAAATTTACTGAAGAAGAGAAAATTTTACTGTTAGATATAACATACCGATATTAGATCATTGTTAGTTAAATGTTGTTTCTTGTGGACTTGATGATATGAGGTGTGGTTGGTATCTAGTATCTACTTTTGTGAATTCTAGTCTCTGATAAATGGTTGCATCGTTATTTTGTTTACTGTGAATTTATCGTAGTTTATGAATATTTTCTTTCGCTCTGTGTTGGTGATTTTGTTAAGAAGGTAGTATTTTTCTCTTGCAAAAGTGAAAGAGAGGACTGCTTGGGCAAAGTTGAATATTAAGTATAAATGAGACTACAGTGAATCTGAAATCAAGGGTAATTGACTAATTGAGGTTAGTTATATTGAAATTGCTTTCAAAACACCCTTGTATTAGTGACAAATGTTGTTTAGGAATCTTTTATTTGCAGTTTGGAATTACTTTGTTGCTTTTGCAAGTATGTTTTGCTTGAGTTTTTTCCAGACGAGACGACACAAAAGAGTTTATCTGACTGCTAAGCAAAATTGATTAGATGTCAAAACTTGAGGATAATTTTCATTTTTCTTCTTTTTACATTGGTACTTGCACATGGTGTCTTGTTATAAGGGAGGTTTACAATTCAATCTTGTTCTTTGAGGGAATCCTTATCTTTATAGGATGCTTGGAGATTTGTATCATTGTATGGCATTTTTTTTTATTAAGCCAATAATATGCTATTTGTACAAGTGTTTGTTTGCACTTTTCTTACTATTATTTTCAGTGCAAAGGTTCAATCTCGGTACATGTAATTGTCTTAGGAGGACCATTTAAGTTACAAAGTCCTTTTTGTATGCTTCAGCGGATTTAAGGTTTTGTAAACTTTTGATAAGCTACCAGACTATACTGGTTACTAGTGAAATTATTACCTTCAAATGCGTAGCCTATAAAATTCCATTTTAGAATATGTTGCAGTTTATCACATTTGATTGACTAGAATGATAAGCAGCTTAACAGTATTTGTTATATATATTCCGGATCAATATTTTGAAGTCTACTAATGTATAAGAAGTTTCTCTTCTTACAGATAAATGTATCTGAGTGTAATGGCTGTAGCTGAAGCAAGGACAGTATGGCAGAGGACAGCTAATTGTTGCTTTGTCCAAGAAGACAAAAGAGCTCCCAAATTAGCTTCCTGCCAATCATCATCTTCATCATCCAAACAAGTTGAAATGCAGGTGCTTGTGTTGTGTTCGATGAAATGCCTGAGAAAGACAAGATTTATTTGAGTTGGTGTCCCTAGGAAACAAGTCAATAGCTTCAGATTTGTGCAGCCCATTCCGACTGAAAAAAAGTTGATGCGCGCCTCTTATTTGAGAACCGTCAAATTCTGTTTCTCAGAAACCTCACTCAGTCTCTGGTACTACTTTCTCCAACTTCGCTCTTTCAACTCTCAAGCCAAATTCCGCAATGCCCACTACAGCAGACTCACATATAGTGACTCTCAAATCCTTCATCTGCTCTCAAGGAACAAACTTCAAGATGCACATAACCTGATCAATGAGATGACTCAAAGAAACACCGGTCATGGACTAGTTGTCCATTTGACGTCATTACTCACAAAATTCTCAAAACATGGCTTCATTGATGAATCCAAAGCACTGTTTGAGCTCATGCCTTTGAGAAATGTGGTTACTTATAATGCTATACTTTCAGGGTTTCTGCAGAATGGGAGGTTGGGTGACGCCAGCAAATTGTTTGAGGATATGCCTGAGAGGAATGTTGTGTCATGGACAGCAATGATTTGCGGTTTAGCGGATTCAGGGAGGCTTTCTGAGGCAAAAAGGTTATTTGAGGAGATGCCGGAGAGGAATGTTGTTTCGTGGAACTCAATGGTTGTCGGGTTGATACGGAATGGGGAGTTAGAGGAGGCAAGACAGATCTTTGATGGTATGCCCGAAAAGAATATAGTTTCATGGAATACTATGATTGCAGGGTATGCGGAGAGTTGTAGGATGGAAGAAGCAAGGGTTTTGTTTGAGGAGATGGAAGAGAGGAACGTGGTTACGTGGACTAGTATGATAGCCGGATATTGTAGGGCAGGTGAAGTGGATAAGGGGTATTTTTTATTTCGGGGAATGCCAGAGAGAAATGTTGTGTCTTGGACAGCCATGATTGGTGGGTTTGCTTGGAATGGACTTCATGAAGAAGCTTTGTTGCTTTTTATAGAGATGATGGAGAACTATGATGCAAGACCGAATGGAGAAACGTTCATATCCCTTGCTTATGCTTGTGCTGGTATGGGGTTTCCTCAGCTTGGTAAGCAATTGCATGCTCAAGTGATTGTTAACAGTTTGGCATATGATGATTATGATGGCAGACTATCTAGGAGTCTTATTCACATGTATTCCTCATTTGGCATCATGGACTTTGCACACTACATATTTAACAAGAATATGAATATCTATACAGTTCAATCCTGTAATGCAATGATTAATGGTTATATCCGTATTGGAAGGTTGGAAGAGGCTCAAACTTTGTTTGATACAATTCCTGACCGTGATGAGATCTCATGGACTTCATTGATTGATGGGTATTTAAGTACTGGACAAGTATCAAAGGCTTGTTATCTGTTCAATAACATGCCAGACAAGGATGGAGTGGCATGGACAGCAATGATTTCAGGCCATGTACAAAATGAGCTTTTTGCTGAAGCTACTTATCTATTTTCAGAAATGCGGGCTTATGGTATTTCCCCTTTAAATTCTACATACTCTATTCTTTTTGGAGCTGCAGGTGCAACAGCAAATATTGATCAAGGGAGACAAATCCATTGCATGATGATAAAAATGCAATCTGAATTGGACCTCCTTCTTGAAAATTCACTGATTTCAATGTATGCAAAATGTGGGGTAATAGATGATGCTTATAACATCTTCTCAAACATGGTATCCAGAGATTTGGTTTCTTGGAATTCCATTATCATGGGGTTTTCACATCATGGGCTAGCAAGTGAAACTCTACAGGTTTTGAATCTATGTTGGAATCTGGGACGCATCCAAATTCTCTTACTTTTTTGGGTGTTTTATCGGTATGTAGCCATGCAGGGATGGTCAGTCAAGGATGGAAGTTATTTAATGCAATGAGGGATGTTTATGCAATTCAACCTGGATTGGAGCATCACGTTTGTATGATTAATCTTTTGGGCCGAGCAGGTAAAGTGAAGGAAGCAGAAGAGTACGTCTTAAGACTACCTTTTGAACCTGATCATCATATATGGGGAGCATTGCTTGGTGTATGTGGGTTCGGTGAGACAAATGCTGAGATTGCTAAATCTGCTGCCAAACGACTCCTTGAGCTGGACCCATTAAATGGTCCTGGCTATGTGGTGCTCTGCAACATATATGCTGCAAACGGTTGGCATGTTGAAGAGCAAAAGTTGAGGAAGGAAATGGGATTGAAGGGTCTGAGAAAGGTCCCTGGATGTAGTTGGATAATTCTAAGTGGAAAAGTCCATATGTTCCTATCTGGAGATAAGGTACAACCACATGTATCTGAACTTTTATCCCTCTTGTTTAAAAAATTCTAAGATATATTCCTATCTGGTCAGATGCTGGTTGGCGATTGGCCACAGAATGGTTGGAACTTGGGCTGGTTAAGAATCAACCCCATTTCCAACATTTTTTCCTCCTGGTGTTGGTCTTGGGACGAAGAAAGGGGCTCACCTTGGTTTAGGTAATGCAACCATTGGTATGAGTTCTTTAGCAGGACCAGGGAGAGACTTGACCGGTGGTGGAGCATTTGGGACTCCAGGTTATGCTGGTATTGGAGCATCTAGCTTATGTTGGGAGATTCAAGATGATTTCGAGCTGGGCGTCTTGACCATGATGATGCGTCATCTTTGGATTGGAGATCTCAAACTGGTTGTATCTCCAATCTAACTGTTCATGTATAGAGCTCACCTAATTCCGGAAGAGTTGCAGTTGAAGAAGGGCACACATCATTTGGTTCCGATAAATCATTCAGGTACATTTTCTCATACCTCTCAAGCAGTATATTCTCAATTTTTTTGGGGTATGCCTGAAAGTTAATATAAGTATAATGTTGTAGTAAGTTTCCCAAATTTATAAGTGTTTCATATGAATATTAGGATCCTTAGCAGACAAAGCTTCCAGGGGTGTTAATACCGAACTGTGTTGAATCTGCCATTCAAAGAATATGACTTGGATATATATTCGTAATTTGATGTACACATTTATGTCCATGATACCCAAATCCCCTTAGCCTAATTTTGTTGTTGGAACTTAGTAGGTATAGCACAACCCACGAGGACATTACAGAAATGCAAGTTCCGGACAGTGATTCTTGCAAGGCTCAGCTATTGGAGACTCCACCACTCTCAAACACGTGCAAGGGAAGCTGAGACAGAAGTAAAGCAAGCCTATGCTGAGAAGGAGCACATCCTGAAGCTCTTCTTCAGACAAGCCTCGCAACTTTTTGCCTATAAGCAGTGGTTCCAACTGCTGCAGCGAAAACTCTTTATCATAGGATTAAGAACAATGATCAGCCAATCTCCACTCTATTCCCGGTTGCCATTCCATGGATGCCTCAAAAAGGCCGAAAATTGCGGAAGAATTTGCAAAAGGTTGCAAAGGGTAAACGGCGCAAGCAAGGCCAACCAAGAAATGACTTGTCAAAGTATGCTGTTGCGTTGGCATTGGGATTGGGTCTCGTTGGTGCTGGTTTGCTATTGGGATGGACTGTTGGGGTGGATGTTACCGTTCTAGACTATGTAAGAAGTAAGAACATCAACCAAATAGCTGCTCCTTGTGAAGATTGATTTACAAAGAGAGGTGTTTGAAGTAAATTTATTCCCGTATGTAATTTTCTTAGATTTCTTAGCTCTGTATCTACTACATTTTTCCATTTTTTAGCTCTATATGTACTTTTTGTAAAAATGATTTCGATGAGCTGTTCATGTGTATATATTGGTCGACCACGGCATGGAGCTGCTGTCTCTGGTCAAGTTTTAGTGTATATTTCTCCCTCTCTCTCTCTTAATCTCTTTGCGTGTGTGCATGCATGTGATTGAATCATGTATTGATGGTGGTGGGTGTGGATTGACTCTGGAGTCTGGACCTCTGCTAGATGATTGAATTGTGGATTTCAGCTACGATTGTGAATTCGGTGAACCATGAATGGGTTCTGAAAATGGTTGTACTACTTTTCATTGCAATTAGAGATGGCCAATTGCTTCTTCTTACCAAACGCGACGACAGCATTAGGCTAATATCTTAGTTAAACCCATTTGCCATGTATCTGATTTTTCATTCAAACTTGTACATTTTTACTTCTAAATATTATTGTATGGACTACCCTCCAATATAGCTTGGAATTAAAAAGCATTGATTCAGTATGTTAATATCATAGATTCGAGTTATCATCCCTTTCTTTTCATCTGCATACCATTGAAATTGATTTGATGAAATTTTGTTTGAGAAGGATGATTTACATACATTAAACACAATAAATTGAATATTTTTAAATAAAAATTATATCCAATATTGTGATACGGCCCCATAAAGTTTTTTTTAAGGTCTCCCAACCCGACCCGCTTTGACCCGTATATCCCTCCCGTTAAATGGTAATGGAAGAAGCAAGTAAAAATTAGAATAGATCCAACGAGTTGCAAAAAGAAAAGAGCGAAAAGAAGTATAGACGACAAAAGTGATCGAGTAAGAGAAAGAGATAGCAAGCAAGATGCCGGTGATGGACAAGCTAAGGATGTTCGTCGCACAAGAGCCAGTTGTCGCTGCTTCTTGCCTCATTGCTGGCGTTGGTACGCCCCCCTCTCTCTCTTTTTTATTTCTCAATTTTTAGCCGGCAATGTGAATCCAGATTTCTCGTAGATATATATGCCTGTTAATCAATCGATTAGTTGCGTCATTTTATTGAGCCTCGAAACAATTTCATTTCAGTTTTAAATGCAATTAAATCTCGGGGGTGCTTCTACTTGTTTTTTTTAATTATTATTTGTTTATAGTAACGTGTTGAACATAGTGGTTCTTGATTTTTCGTGCTAAAAATTATATGTGTGGTTATGTTTTATGAATTATGGAGGTCCAACTAGGGATTTTATATTTTTAGGGGTTTTCTTGTGGCTTTTTAGTAGTCAATTTCAATTATTCTAGGTTTTCAAGCTAAATTCAGGAGTAGGTAGGTTTTGGTTTACTCTTATTGACATTAATGGTTAAATTTTGTGTATCTCGAATTTACTGATTCTGATGCACTTCAAGTCTTCAATCAATAAGGATTTAGTGTGACTTGAACCTAGGCTTCTTGATAGGTTTTGGCCGTATACTTTGAATGGTAATGATTCTTTCTTGTCACCAGAAAGTTTCTTAACTTTGATATATTGCAGTTGGCAGAATTCTTCCAAACCTTTGGAAGATGTAACTTCACTAATTTTTTAAGAAACCAGAAAGGTTATCTGTTGAATATTAAGCAATATGCAGCTGTGACCACAGAGTTACATGGAAAAAGACTGCAAAACTGTATTTTCTTGGTAAAACCAACAGTTAAGGGGGTGTGTGTGTGCTGTGTGTTAACCTATGTATGTATGAGATATGAGATATCGGATATGTGAAACATGGGATGGAGTAGGTCTCATTTGCTCATCTTGTACCTTTTTGCATTTTTGATGCTGCTAAGCTAGTAATTATTGGGTAAGAGGTTGCATTATTTGGAGACAATGGTGGTATGCAACAGTCTGTGGTGTATAAAGTAGGTCCAAGTGAGAATGGCGTGACATTGAAATATTGGTTGGCAACATCCTATGATTTGTACATAGGAAGGTGGGGGGGGAAGGGGGGGTGGGTGATATATATTGGTGTGCGGATTCTGATAAAGATGTAAGGAAGTTCTTGAGTTGCTGGAAAGGAATTTGGCATGACCCCATACAAAGAAGTTTTGTCAGTTTATGGGTCCACTTTATGTAATAATTGTTTACGATCATGGAGGTGCGAGTGTCAACTGTTTGAGCTTTTTGTATGAGTATTAACTGGAGCCTAAAAGTTAGTATGAGATTATCAAATTCATTTACTGGATCTTAGGTTTGGTATACTTAGGTGGGATTTTTATGCATAGGTTTATTATTTTTCTCTATAAAAATAACTAAACCATTGCCAGAATATCTTATATAAATTCATTGATGATATAATTTGATTTACAGTAGACTACTAATGTCATGGGGCTGAAATGTGAATGTGTACTAAACACCTTATGCAATAATAATATTATTTTTGGCTGTATAAAACAGAACTCGGTTAAATTTGGAGTTCTCTTGGTACTACTTGCATTAGAAAGAGTTCATCTTCTTGATTACTGACTTATCATTGTGAAAATCTCAGGCCTCTTCCTTCCAGCTGTTGTAAGGCCCATGCTAGACTCCTTTGAATCATCTAAACAAGTCCCGCAACCTGCTTTAAAAGATGTGAGTATTGAACTTCAGATTATGATTTTATGTTTTTTCATTCGCAGAGAAAATTGTGAATATTTAGTTCTTTGCAATTTAAATTTAATTCTGTCAATTTGCTCCACTGATTTTTATTTTTATTTTTATTTTTATTTTTAAGAAAACTTAATGCTATTCACTGCCTTCCGAACTTAGAACAGTGCATATAATGGCTGCTCTAAAGAGTTTGCTATAATAATTCAATCTTTAGATTAGTATGTTATATTGTAAGGATAATTTGCATTGGAGGAGGCCTATGCTTTCTACGCTGTAAAGTCGCTGTTGTAGCATATGGATTTCTTCCTTTTATTGAAATAGGTCGATGTCATTCTCATTCATATACTCATTTTTGTGACGAAAAAAAACTTGAGGGAAATGGTTTGGCTAAAACCCTCATGTCTAACTGAGCTGCATACTTGTTTCCGCTGATGCGGGCAAGATTAGAAATTTAACAATAATTCTTAATTGGGTTATAGCATTGGAGATGAGCAAAGCCCGTTACACACAGACTCAGATCACTCTCACTCCCATACACTATTTTGAAGGGATATTTTTTCTACTTTCATCTTACTGGTCTATGTTTCACTTCTCTAAATACTTGTCTTGCATTGTTGCAGGTGGTTGCAGGTGTGACTGGGAAAAAGTAGGGTTGGTGTGATACGCATAATCAAATTGAAAGTCTTAACATTCTTTCAACATCCCTTTTTGCTTCCTCATTTGCCATTTCTGTTTCAACGGTGAAATAAGCCAACTTTTTATATGTGGAACACAAAGAGAAATCACATATTTGAACATCACGATGTTTCGTGTAAGCATATGAACATTTTATGCTGGTGTTAAAACTTTAAACAGTAAAGATTTATTGAAAAAACATGCATTTTTAGGTTGGATTTGGGAATCCACTGCTTGCTTCCTTCATTTCTGTTCTGTTCTATTGGCCGCATCAGGCAATTTCAGGTTTCTATCGACCGGAAAAGAATGAATTCATTAGTTCTATCTTAACAAGTAACGTCAAACCATGGATAATGTTTTAGAAGTATATGATAGTAAGAGTGTTTGTTGTTTTATTGGTAGTGATTAATTTAGTTACTTCATAAACAGCAATTAGAAGTTTTGGGGAAACGATGAACATTTAAGTGACCACTTTACTAATCAATTGCTATTGACCAGGGACTACATTAATATAAATTTTCTTGCATGAACATCTCTGAATCTATAATATTCAGGCTCATCAATAGCTGATGCATGCATTTGTTAATAAAAACTCTATTACGATTTCCTGACTAACAGGAGAATCGAGCCACATACTTGAAAACATTTATCCTTACAAGAGTTGCGGCAAATATCTGACCATTATTAGTTTTTTAAAGGTCTGTAAATATTTCACATAGATTTGTATGCCACAGTCCAAAATCTTTGCAGAATCCAGCTACAGAAGAAGAGGCAGTGATGATGAGCTGTACATTTTGAAAGGTCACTTTCATTAACCAGGAAAATAATCACACAGCAACAAATTTGGTAGACATCATTAATTAACTGGCAAATGTGATGATCCAGTCAACTAAGAAGCCCTTCTTTCTTCGCTTTCTTATTCTTCCATGGAACCACTTGCTTCAACCCTCCATATATAGTCGCCTGCATTGGTTAAAAACAACTGTGAATTATAAATTTTCTTCAATGCTTATCATCATCATAAAAGTCGGTACATGAGACAAAATGGTTGGAATTTTTCCAAAAGAAAAAGGGCAGGGACAAATTTTTTGTCTACAAAATATTGTCACGACAGCAAAGATATTCCAATCAAAAGATGAAAAACAATTCACAAATTGAGAACACTTTTCACTTTTCACGTGGTCACAACTGGCTTGTATAGAGCACCAAACCAAAGGTCCCTTCCATGCTTCCAAACTTAACTTATCCTCCGTGCAATCATCAAAGCCTCCCATCACTAATCACTATAGCTGGGGGACCTGTGCTTTAAAAACTTGATCCAAATTGCCAATGGAGGAAATAAATACATAAAAAAGCAGTTCTGGGTAATTTAGTTTTAACTTTTCTTTACATTATTATCATTAGAACCCAACTGCATAAATGTGATGTAAATTATACCTATGTGAAATATGCAAAATTATCAATTTAAAAATTGTACCAAAAAGAGAGATCTTTTGAGGGAACTGATGATTCAAGAGCATGAAATGGATTCAAACAGAAAGTCAAAAAAAAAAAAAAAATTACCCAGAGGTGAGACTTGGAAACAGAAACAGGGAGTGTAGAGAAGCTGCCTGCCCTTTTGATCTGTTCACTTGTGCTACAATTCCCTTCTTCACTTTCTCTGCTGAATTCACTATCTCTATCCACATAAGATGGAAAGACATAACTACCCCCACCAACCTCTCTTTTATTACCCTTCAAGTTCAACACCCCTCTTCTTCTCAAAGAACCAAAAACCCCACCTCTCTCTTTGTGAACTAATGATGATCTCTTCAACATCAAAGCACCAAGCTGATCTTCATGGTGATCTCTCTCAGGACTCAAACTCTTTCGAAACGACCCGTAACACTCACCACTCATTCTAAACGAAGAGCCCTGAAACCTAGGACGACCCACATAATAAGGACCTTCGAGGACTGTTGTGGGTGAAGAGAGCTTTGAACTACTAGTAGCATCCATTGACAAAAGTCTCGGAGGCAGCTCTAAGCACTTGTGTGCAAAATCACTATTACTCTTTGGGTCAGAGTAAGTGATGAGAGCTGTGCATGGTTTTGGCTTCCCTGGCTCTTCCTCCCAGCGAAATGGGACCGAGACTGATGTGTGCAGCGGTGGAGTTAGCATTCCTGGTCTCTCCGGCGACTCCATTGTTGACGTCATTGAAAACAGTGGCAGCTTCAGTGTGGAGCTCTGTTCTAGCTCTGCTTCAGACCCCATGATTTCTGATCTCTCTCTCTCTCTCTCTCTCTCACACACACAAGGTGATATATGTAGAGTGAAGAGTGAGACTTTGTACTAAAGTAGGGGAGAGAGACAATGAAGACACAGTGAGTGAGGTTGACGGAGGAAAGTTCTCATTGGAGAAAAGTCTAGCCACTCTATTAATCACTCACTAGTCACTAGACTAGTCACTACTTGTCACTTTCTCTATTACAATTTACATGTGACATGGTTATATTATATGGTCGTTCCTATGTTTATTATCATGAACCTTACTCAAATCAGAACCTTTTATCATTTGCCACGTCAGCATCAGGGATTGGGAGTTGGGACGTGGGGTTGTAATTTCTCAAATAATTAAACCGACTTAGCTGTATTATCTAGACCGTCATTTAGGATCATTTAAAACACCACAGTAAAGTAGCCCAACATGTTTGTATCATGTCTTTGATTAGCGTGGACTTCAAGTTTTCCAATCACGAAAAGGATTATGAACAAAATTTTATATAAATCACATGATTGATTTGATTTAAAAAATTAATTTCAATTGAATAAAATCGATATTTACAAAAAAAAAAAAAAAATTAAGAATTACATTATCACATCAATTTGGAATTTTTTTTTAGAAAAAATACCCAAACCTGGGACCTCATTGTAGAGATATGTAGGGTTTACCATTGGACCAACTCACTAACCTTATTTCGTCAATTGTAATTTCAATTGATAATTACAATTGATATGTTGAAAATCACATGAAGAAAACCACTTGAAATGTTATGCATCTTCGTTTTCATGTCGGTAGTAATAATAGGTTTGAGCCTCATCATATAGGTATATATAATTATATATCCAATCATGAAAGTAGATTTCTATCTGTAATAGTACATATTAGATAGCGTTTAATCACAATAAATTCCAACAAATAATTGAAAGATTCAATGTTTGATTTTGATATTAAAAAAAACCCTAAAAACAGGTGGATACTTGTTGGCATCATAAAATCATTTACCAAGATACCAACTCAACCTACCCCCGATTTTTAAAATTGAAATAAAAAGGAAGATGTTGAAAGCACTAAAGCATACAAAAAAAAAATACATATCACAGAACACTGCTTTTCTTGGGTAAAGGAGAGCAGGCTGATCTGCTATACTTTTCTTAGCTTTAACAAAAGTGTTATTGGTTCACCTTTCATTCAAATTCAAAACATGGAACAAAAAAAAGTAGACCATGACAAATTTAAACCAATAAAAAGAGGCTTGAGTGTTAGCTCTAAGGTGGGGGTGCACACACATGATTATCATTGGACTGCATTGGATGCCAGTGTATGCTTGCAGAGTCTTGCGCTCTGTTTCAAGAATAGGACTTGTTGGACTTTTACTATGTTTTTTTTTTCCTCTATTGTACCACCACACTTTCTGTATATTCTTGTGGAGAGGACAAGTGATACATGTGCTTTTTAATGCAAGTTTACACATGGAAAACACCCAATTTTGTGGTCTCAATTTTCTACATCTGGAAATTTAAGACAAGTTATTGTCAAACATATAAACTTGTTCGTGAAGTCCTTTTCAATTCTGCTTTTTTCTTCTAATCTTTTAGTATTTATAGAGATACAAAATTAGCGAATTTTGTTTTGGGGAATTAAGGAATTTTTGAACATCTAAATATATACATAATTTTGAGGTAAGCATGTGTCAAATATGATCATTAATGAGTGAGACTGTGAAGCCAAGCCAGCTAAGCTAGCCAAGCCTCTACAAATATAGAAAGTCAAAAAGGAAATGTAGATCAGTAGATGAGAAAAATATTGTCATTTTCAAATATAAACTATAAAGTATGAAGCATGCATAAAGCAGAAATGATCGAAGCACTTCACTCTCCTTTGACTTTCAGATGTCTTGAAATTATTATTTATTTATTTATTATTATTATTTTCCATCTTATCATTTCTCTATCTTGCAATTTGTGCATTTTGTTTTGTTTAACTACTGCATGAAGTCAATAATTATTACAATAGGACTGTCGGGGTCTTCTGAGATCAAACAATACATATACGGTTCGGATATCTACTCCCACAATCTGGAAAGAAAACTCTTCACACATACTTGTAAAAGTGTATTACCAGCTCTGCTAAGAGAATAAGAGGTGATGTGCGTAATTTGTGCATAATTAGTGCACAAAAACAGTGAAAAAGAATATATATATATATATAAGAAAAAAAAAAAGTATAATAGGTGTAAAGTTGTACTGTTCATTATAATGGGTGAGCATCCAAAATTAATTTATTGAGATGGGAGAAAAGAAAAAGAAAACTCTACAATATTTAAGAAGTTTAAAGAATTGGTTCTCTACTTTCAATTATTTTGCCTAATTAATTTGAGCCACTCATTTCTTCCATATGCTAAAGGAATTAATTCACCGATTTGTTTGATGAATACACAAACCAAAAGGTTTCTTAGAAACAAATGGATATGAGTATTGAGTGGCAAAAAGGAACTGGAAAATCGGTGGGTCTACCACACACTAATTAGTAATGATAATATGAAATTAGTGAATGGAAGTGGATTTTCATTGCTTTGTCTTGTATAGGCAAAAATCTAAACATCCATTAAAAAAAAGTTACCATAATCAATAATGATTGTCAGGTTTAATAAGTCAAGAGAGAACAACAATAATTGGAACCATTGAATCATCACACACGACCCCAAAAAAAACAAGTACACGTGCGTTGGTTAGTGGGGTAACGTGTTTTCTTTTCTGAAGACTCAAAAAGTGTTTCTAAATGCTAATGATTTTTCATTGAGCCCATCAACTGTGTTGGGCTGACATCTGAGGCCCATTAAAAAGCCTGTCCACTGTTGGGCCGGCATTGAAGGCCCATCCAAATAGCCTAAAAATATTAAAAAGATTATGGGGATTGAACCCGACGTGAATCGAACACGCAACCTTCTGATCTGGAGTCAGACGCGCTACCATTGCGCCACGGATCCGCTAGATGTTATGCTTCTGCAATTATAAATTATAAATTATACATTGTACATCCAGATGAAAAAAACCCCTTTGAGAATTGGATCCATTCCAGTTGAGTTGGAACTTGGAGTCATCACATAGAAGCAAATAAAAATCGTTTTCGGTTTCACATAGAGCAATCACAAGTCTCTAACCTATCGAAACACATCTGATAACAGCAGCATTGGTATTTGGTACTCATTTTATTTTCCATTTCCAGACACGATTGAAATCCAAGAACAATGGCATGTATTTGTTTTGTTGTGACTTGTGACTCGTGACTTGTGAGAAAGACCACGTGAGAGTATATCTTTCTAGACCTCAAAAAACAATCAACAACTAATAAGAGGCCCATTAATCATAGCAAACCCAGGACCATTGATAAAACCCTCTCTCTCTCTTTTCAGTTTTCAGAGGTACCAATGGTGATTGGACCCACCCATTACTGTTGCCAGTTTGAAGTTGCAGACGACAATCACTGCAACATTTGTTCCTTGGGAGGTCCCTGTATTTATTTTCACACACTGAGACCCACCCCATGCCTTTTTCTTTTTATCCTGGAAACTTGAATGATAGATGATAAGCTAGCTCCCTGTAATTTATCTTTTTCACTTTTTCTACCATTCACACTAAGGCTATGTTTGATAAGAAGTAGAGATGGTGGGAGGGAAGGGGTGGGAGGAGAGCTCCAATCCATTATTTGGTTGGAGAGACAAGAGAGAGAAGACAAGAAGAGGAGGGATCTCAGCTCCCTCAAAGCCCACCAAAATGCATCCTTCCCTCATGGGACGGATGAGGGAGGAGAGACTTCAGCTCTCTCATGGCCCACCAATATAATAATTTACAATTATAAATCATTTAATTCTCCTTTCAATACCAAACAAAAAAACGGAGATTTATCCTTCATTCTTCATAACTTACTAAACAACATGAAAGATAGATGTTATCCTCTCCATCCCTCTTGCTCTCCCTACCTACTACCATAGTGTAAGAAAATATTCGATTTTTTTTTTTTTTTTTTTTTCTATTTCAATTCTATTTTCACGCCAACAGGGGCGTAGCTCAACTGGTAGATAGACGAACTTGGGGTTTGAACAAATGACTCCCAGGTCAACGGCTCGAATCCAATTAATGGCGAAAACTTTCAAAAAAAATAACTAGCCTCGAAATAATAGATATTGTCAAATAAATAAATAAAAAAAAGAGAAGAGGTAATTAGTTACTACTATCGGACTTTTCATACTTGTGGTCTACTTTTAAAACAGAAACAAGAGTTGAAAGCACACATTTTTGACCAAGAAAACTTGAACACGCTTCTATATTCCTAGACAACAATAATGCAACCATATCTTGCTAGTCATTTTCAAGGGGATTTCACACCCTTTTAAAAGTTGTTTTCTTTCTCTCACACATTTGACAAGCAATCTTCTTGAAAATAACTATTGCTTCCAATTTTTTGACAAACTTAGAAAGCAAGGGAAAAAAGACCACCAACCAGCTGCCACCTTCATTTTCTATACATGTCAGCATCCTCTTCCTCGCCAGTTTATTCAAGCACCTCTATCAGCTTCCTTTACTCTTTTTTTTTTTTTTTCTTCTTCTTCTAATACTTGTAAAGAAATTTGAAAACAAAAGGGAAAAAAGCAATGTACATGTATGTTTACAAGCTGCACTATATTAAAAACCATAACCATCCCACAATCAAAGGTATACACATTCTATCACTAAAAACCTGACCAAGTTTTCATTTCATTCACTCTTCTACTGTCTTTGAGCAATGCTCCAAAAAATCTGGAGCAAATTAAACTACTACTACCACCACCCAAGCTGGAAAAAAGAAAATGACATAAATAAATATAAAAAAAACGTTTAAAATTAGAAAGATTTTTTAACTTTCACGTTTCGGATGTCCTATGCTCTGTGAATCCAAGCTCACGACCGTGCCTTCACCCTCCACAGATGATGCAGCATTCTTGCATCCCGTGGTCAGATTTTTTACTTCTTCGCTCGAATATATGTAGATCTTTTTCACCATCTTACAGAATTCCCTGCAATTATAAAAAAAGGAAAGATCTAAGAACCAGTACTAATTGAGAAGGGAAAACTATATAAACTATTAGTGAGAAAGTATTTGACATCACTTACGGCCATGGATCGTCCCCCACAAGCATCATATCACCCTCATCATCAGTAAAAACCACTGCCCATTTATCGTGTGGACAAAGCTGTCCTTTGATCTCGAACATCTTTTCCAGTTCATCAATAAGATCATTGTATCCATTCAATGCAGTTAAGTCGACAGCTCGGCCAACAGCGATTCCTTGCATTTGAACCTTCTCAAAATCCAAAAGTTTTATTTTTAGTTGAATAGTAATAATTAATGCTTAAACAAGAACAGAATTACAAAGAGCCAGAAAAAATTTCACCTTTGTACGAGTTCTTGTTGAAGTGGTCGAAGCCTGCTTGGTCTGAGTCTCCTTCAGTGTAACTTCCACTGTCACTTGATTCAGCTCCTTCAAGGACTTCGAACTATCCAAATTTTGATCCCTATCAGCGGTGGAGGCAGCTGGAACAGATCCTTTGGTGCCACTGGAATCAATAGTTGGATCTGTAACTTCATTCCCTAAAGGAGCAGCAGCAGCATTAAAGTTGTTTTTCAGGTCAATTCCAAACAACCGGCAACCCACAGAAGTCTCAAATTGTTTCCCTTTCTCCACCTGATCATGAGTCAGATCATTGCTCGGCCTTGATGGAACCAAAGAGGCATAACTAGAGAGAACAGACCTAGGCGCAATGACCTTGCCGTCCTCTGATGAATCTGAGAAAAGGTTTAGAGAGACATTCAAACGAGGAGAAGAAGGCCATACGCCTTCTGGAGGGACCCTGAAGTTGCAGCCATTACTGCTATCAACAAGATTGCTATCAGTTTCTCTCTGCCTCATAGGCCAGACGATTTGTCTTTCACTGCTTTGGACTTCAGCAGCACTCCCTAGTTGAGTCAATTCATGTGAATGGTTTGATCCCTGATACCAGAACGGTGAAGTTGCCGAATTTGTAGTAATTTCTACATTCGAATAAGTGCATACAAAGTTCAAAAGGGTTTCAAAAGTATATCCATATTGAATGATTTTCAAGGTAACAGTTTCTCATACCAGAAGGTTGAATGTCAACAGATCGGGGCCTCTTGCTCTTAACAGCAGCTGGTTGAGCAAGATTTAAGGGTGGTGCTGCAGAAGTTACAAAAGGCTCTATCTCCCATGGAGAAACCCTCTCTGGCCTTGGAATCGTAGCTGGTTCATCCCATTGTATCTAAAAGGAGAAGTGGTTGGAAAACCAGAATCAAAAAAAAGACAACCATTAAGTTAGCATTAATTTGTGCAACACAAAACTATATTCAACCTTCAACGACCGCCATTTAGAGCCTGGCCACTGCAGAGAACTATCTCCAACCCCAACAATAGTACCTGTAAACCTGATAAAATGATACCCATATGAATTAAGGATTCATCTATAACTTTAGAACCTAAAAATCAGTAAAATGTTGTGTAGAAAAATACCTTCTTTCAGGAGAGTCTTCTCCTTCAAATCTCATCTTGAAACGCATGCCGACAGAAAACCCATATTTAACCGATTCCAGATATTTGTTTAAACCAATGATAAACTGGCTTGTCCTGATCAGGAGCACAAAGCAAAAGAAAAACTAAGCTACAATAAACAGGACGCTCAATAAGTTAACACAGAATGCAATGAAGGTTGCATCGACCAAACCTTGGCTTGTAGTATACAACAAAGAGAGTATTCGTTGTAACAGCATGAGAAGCAGTGGCAAGTACTCCTAAATGCATGCTTTGGCTTGATATCACAGATGAAGGCACGGGACTTTGCTGACGAGCAAGTCGCCGAACCCCGACTCTTAATTCCCCATTATCACCTCTACAGAACATATCATTGTCAAAAAAGCCTCAGCTACAAATAACATTGCACCTCACAATCTGAGCAATAGTACAATTCAATAATTTAAGATTCTAACTACCTCAGAAACACAAAAGCATCTCCTGCAACCAATCTTTTAGAAGTGACAAATGTACTCCACCCTGTTGTCAGCAAATGCCTCCGCGGTTGACCTGATCACATTAATTTGGATGAGCAAAACAGAATATAGAAAAGATCAAAACAAGAGATATCACAATTGCTAACTTGTGTTCTTATACAAGAAACAACTAACATAACAAAGTGACAGACAAGAATTTGCATTTCCAAGAAAGGTTTTACCTCTAAATATATGTTTGAATCGCCATTCGTACCCATGAAGGTCTTTGGCAACCAGTTCTTGAGTTGGGGTTGCTTGGGTCATGTCCTAACATCAAAACAAAAATCAGTATATATTCCAATAACTTAACTTATATAAATCTATAAGACAACGATTTAATGACAATTATTACCAACAGAGGCAGGCATTCAGTGGCGTGTTTGCGAAGAACAGAGAATCCACCATGAGTGCTTGTATCTGAAGCAGTTAAAATCTTACAAAATGAATGTAATGTTTGCTTTGGAGTCTCGGGTGGGCAAGGATCCGGACTTGTAGGTTCACTTTGCTGTTATATTGCCATGAACATGTAAAAAAAAAAATAGATTCGTTACCAATAAAACTTGGTACAAGAAAAGCATAAATATTGTGAAATTCATTCTCTTTTCTAAGCCATAGTAACCACTAAAGCTGAAAATATGTTCGATTTGGGCTCTAAAGACCAATTCTTCAGCAGCGGAACCAAACGAAGAAACAATAAAAGGGACAAAGCAGAGGAAACATATTCACTCACATCTTCTTCTGGGTGCAAAGTGATCTGGGCATAAACCTCATCTGATTCTTGTTCTGCCTACAAATTGAATGCAAACGAGAACAAAATAAAGCAATTTATGCAGATTAACTATTTTAGAAAAGAATAACAGAAACAGAAATAAATAATAAAAGTTAAAGAGATCATAAACACGATACCAGTAATAGAATGTTAACAACACGACAAAGTATCTTAGAAGGAAGATCAAACAGAGGCTTTTGATGGTCCAGTTCCTGATCGGTCGATGCTTCCAACTGCAGAACTCATGAAGAAGATAAAATAAATATCCAAAAATCAATTGAAATCGATCTACAGAGAAAACAAAGAAACAATTTTTGAAGAAATCAGAAATGCAAACCTGTTCTACGTGACCCTGAGGAAAGTAGAAAACTCTCTCTCCAGTCTGAGGAACCTCCACCAATGGCCCTGCACATGCCTTCCATAGCTCCCTGTATAGATCGCCACTCGCTGTACCTCATAATCATAAAATTCAAACTTAAAAATCCCAAAAAGGGAAGAAGAAGAAGAAGAAGAAGAAGAAACTATAAAATATATATATATATAAGGGTTTAGTTCTGTTCTTTCAGTTGATATGAAAATGCAAGAAATAGAAGAAAATAATCGATGACCAAAAAATCACAGATTTGTCATGATATAAATCCAAAGGGCTCTTCACTCAAAACCCAAACATGAACCAACTGCTGCACTCGGCTGAGGTTGTGAACAAAAGATAAACGACGCAAAATTTCAAATTTTTGGCTATTTTCCTCTTTTTTCTCGGCAGCCAAGCAAACTACAAATTTTCCCGTTTTCTCACAAACCCAACATCCCAAAAAAAAAAAACCCCATTTATTTTTCTCTAACTTTCTCGTGAACTAACACAGACATTTTAAAAGAAAATCAACCCTTCTTCTTACCTGTTTCCACATGAGAAATCGAGGAGCTCCTCAGATTACCCTCCAAATGTGCCATCAAAGAAAATAAAATCCACAGCAATGATCTTCAGATATACGGAGAAACCACTGATTCACTTAACAAAAAGCAAAAGAACCCCCTTCAAGCTCTTCAAGCTCTGTAGGCTACCCCATTAACGAAGAAAGAAAACCGAGCAACAACAAAAGGAGAAGAAAAATCTATCAAAAGCGAACCAGACACGACAGTTATGTTTTCTGAGCTTATCATAATTACAAGTCGAGTCTGCGTGTAACTGACTTGGAATTTATTGAGCTATCTGGTTCTGTTTCAGTTACAAAACCTCTTATGTTTTGTCTTCTCACTCCATTACCGCTCCTTTTTCCAAGGCCTGAATACAGCTTCTTCTTCTTCTTTTCAATGGAAAAAAATTAACAACGCACTTGCAAGAAAGAAGAGTGTAGTGTTGTTGTTGTCGTTCTCGCTGTAGTTGTTGTATTTTTTTCTTTTTTTCTTTTTTTCTTTTTTTTTTTTTTTTTTTTGCTCGCTAAAGAGCTGAATCAGACGTTACCAAATCCCAAAACCGCTTTCTCCGAATCATATAGACTCCTCTCTCTCTCTCTCTCTATCTCTGTCTCTCTCCACCCTCTGAGCTTCTCTCTCTAGACTCTAGCCTCTTTATGATTTTTCTCTCCATTAACTATATTTAAAAGAGAAAAAAAAAGGCAAAAATAAATTCCTTTTTAAATAATCTTCCTTTAACCAATCTTGTACTGCATGTTTCCCTCCATTTGTATATATACATAAGCATATAATATACTACTGTTATAGCAAATATATATATATAATATTAGATTTTCTATTATTAATCCGAACTGACAATAAATATATCATGATGAAGAATATAAATCATTATATTTAAGGTAGCAATCATTTATTTATTTACTAATAATGTGGCTCGCAATCTGGAGCATGTAACAAATCGGAGCATGTCTTCATTCATTTGGTTCATTTGGTTTAATAATGTCTTAATTTGAATCGTTACTGCTATATGTATTTTTACCATCTAAAATTTCTAAAAATTAAAAACTATGTGATAGGACAAATTCACTCTCATCATTCAAGACCGATGATATAATATAAGTGTATAAGTTACATTCATCGTATACGAATCTTATATCATGTTATATATTTTAATTTTAAAAACGTTTTTATATATATATGGTAGAAGTTTTTCCATTGAAAATTAGATAAGAGAATTTAATGAAATACTGATATAATTATTTCTTTTTTAAAAAGAAAATTATATTATTATTTCATTTACAAATGTTAACCTTATAACATGATAAAAATATAATTGAAGTGACGAATGCATTTTTATTCATTCATCACATGATGAAATTAAAATTATTACTATTTATTTTTACCACAACTTTTTATTATAGATTTTTACCACCGCACCAATTAACTGTAGTTACTTGCTTTGTATGTAACTAGGGATCACGGGGTTACCGTACGTCACTCGATCGTAGCCGTCTGATAAAGGCGGCGAGTGCAGGAAGTTGACTAGCCATCAATCATCATAACACATCACATCAGAGCCACTCCCCTATGCTGAGTTTGGCATAGGGAAACGTGACGTTTCAAGGACTCACGGAGTGGAGAGCTCTGTTCCGTTAATATTTGACACCCGCCGTCACGTTTGTTTATTTCTTTTCTTTCATTTTGCCGTATCTTTCCTTGTCTGCATCATGGCAGGCAATCGTGTTGGCTCGTGTAAACCCGGCAGAGAATTTGTGGTCTTATTATTTATTTTTTATTTTATTTTATTTTTTTGTTGGTTTTTGACACTATTAGGGTCTGATATTTACACATTGTGCCACCGCCACTTATTATTGGTTACTCGTCGAGGGTCCAATAACTCATGGCTTTTGAGTTTGATTTATAGCCTGCGGCGCTCTTTAGATTGAGTGTAGTTTACGCGCTTAAAATTGAAAACAGTGGGCTACAAACTCTGCATCTTTTCTCTGTGAGCTGGTTATGGAGATCATGGATAATGTCAGTTGCATTTTCTTTTCTTCTTTTTATAAAAAAAAAAAAAAAAAAAGTGACCCATTATATCTGACAATTGACGACTCTCCATCGTTCAATGAATCAATGATATCTGCTCTTGAATTTTATCCGCAACTTGTTAAATAGTATTTTTTATTAATATATTTTACATTGGATTTTTTTTATTATGTACTTTTGGGATACATGATAAAATTTCATAGATATATATATATATATATATATATAAATAAATAAAAGTCGAAAAAATAAAAATAACTTTTTTATCACTTTTTCATATCATACGATACACAATATGTAATTATTTAGTGATATTAAGTTGATTTGATATAACTACAATATGGCATAGCGGGTTGCCTCTCATATTTATGGATCAAGATCCTCTTCTCACCTCACCTCACCTCAAATATTCTCACCTTGTCCTCATCTTTCAATAATCCGTTGACACTTGTCCTTTAAGGGAATCAAAGGCCTGGATTTAATGTTTTAATTTTTGTGTCTTCAGACCACCAAACACAGTCGACTTACTATCATCAAATTATTCCCCAATTTCAATCCCTTGTAGACCATCTCCTTCCGATCAACGATTTCTCTCATCAGTCTCTCAAAAGATTGAATCTCTTTCTTGTAGTTGTCCTTAAGAATTCAGATCATTATTTGGTTCTAAATTCCAAAGTTTTATCACTCTTTAATTATCATAGACAATTTCTAGACAAAGACTTGGTGCATTTTACATGTGGGTTCTGGTGACGATTTCTCTCATCAATCTCTTGAAAGATTGAATTTAATTTGAATATGTTTCTCCTAGTTGTCTTTCAGATCAGGCTTGGTAGCTCTAACAGGTAAGTAAGAGGCGGCAAGAGAAAGGAAAAAGGAGAAATTCAATTTATGAGCAAGGATTTGGTGCATTTTAAGTTCGTAATACATATAAATCAATATCTTTTTTTTTTTTTGAAACATAAAATCGATTTCATTATGTAATTATAAAAATGTGTATATATATATATATATATCCATTTCTTCCATTTTATATATCACAATGTCATTATCATTTACAGATTATACATAAATGGTAAAAAGAAAAAAAAAATCACCAAGAATTCTGGTGTAGAAGTGGTAAGTATATTTGATGAATTGGGGATTCTTAGATTGTAAATCTTCACATCCTATTACAGATTATGAACAATTTCGTACAGTCGAAATTATTCTAAAAAATTTCTTGTAGTGCAAAGGGGTGGTTTGGTTTCATACATTGGAAACTAGAAAGGCATCGGTTTGGTTTAGATGCAAAACAGCTATGTTTTGGGGTGTGAAAGAAATAAAACCTAAAACAATAAATCCAGACCTTTAATTTCTTTAAAAAACAGGTGTCAACGGATTATTGAAAGGTGAGGACAAGGTGAGAATATTTGAGGTGAGTAGAGGATCCTAATCCCACATTTATATCATGAAATTATGAATTCGAACGGTCTTTTTATCCCATCAAACATAAATTATTGTAATATTTCAAAATAAAATTGATTAAATATAAAATATATTGTGTATTGTCAATTTTAATAAATATTATTATTAATTCACCTGTAAAATTTTATGAATAAGTATTCAAAACAATATTGTTTACCTGTAAAATAAGCCATTAAATAAGATTTGTAATACACATCACCTCTTAGCATAGGTGATAGTACACCATGAGTGGTAAATTGATGAGCTTAGGGTTTGAACAAATGACTCTCAGATCGATTGCTTGAATCCTATCAATGGTAAAAAGCTAATCATGAGTAATCCCTTATTTTAATTTCGCTAAGATCCCTTATTTTAATTTCGGTAAAAACCATAATAAAAACACATTGATTTTAATGAATTTTGATCTTTTTTTTTTTTTTTTTTTTTTTTTTTTTTTTTTTGGATGATAAGTTCAATAAAATCTACATATAAATAAAATTTGAGAATTTTCTAAGCATTAGAACTATTTATCGAAATTTTGTTAAATACGAAGACATCGAAAAATAGGTGAAATATAGGAAAATTCAAGAAAAATAGTTTTAGTATTCGAAAAATTCTCAAATTTTGTTCATAGGTAGATTTCAATGAACTCATTATCCACAAAATTTTTTTGATCAAAATTCATTAAAATCAATGTATTTCCATCAATGTCCTTACCGAAATCAAAACAAGATATCTCGTATGAGACTCACTAATAATATGATTATATGATGAAATGACAAATTTTGTAAGTTATTTAATTTTGGAAACCATTGAATGTCAACACGTCTGCATATTCATTAATAAGCTTCATAATATCAATTTAAAACAAAATAATTATGTTAAGCAAATTTGACAAATGTGAATTGTGAAGTGGAACCGTTCTCATGCATCATAAATAAATAAATTAAAAAAAGTGTTAAATAGGGGTAAGGAAAGTGTAACGCACGGAAATGAAGGAGGGCGCGTGGGGGTTGAGGAGAGAGAAGAGGCCATGCCGATGGGGATGAGTTAGGTGGTCCACCGTACACGTCATAATGCCAACCTAATTAAGACCGGCCACGTGGTTTGGTCGTTTTCGTACCCACGTGTCAGCACCTGACTTACTGGGACTGCTACGATGCAGGAGCAGTAGCAGGACATTCTGTTTTGGTCGTCTTAAATATTGCGAAACTTCCCTAAACGCATTTCATGCCAATTCCAAATTCAACATTTTACACACGACTTCTTCTTCTCCATCTCAAAATAACCCATTTATTTTTCATTTTTTTAAGAATTAAAATTATTACAATTGGGTTGTCGGAATTTATTAAAATCAGACAATATATGTGTGGTTGGATAACTTCCCGTACACACCGGGAGAAAATTCCTCACACATACTTGTAAAATACTTATGGTATGACTTAAACCTCTCACCACCACCTTGGAAAGGTGATACACTACCGTCTCAACTAAAAGGTAAGAGTAATGCTACTCCACCCAAAATTTCAACCCAAATGTGAGGTGTTATCACCACACATAACATGGGCCCACTTCATGATTTCTAATATTTTGTATGGTGATGACATCTCATATTTGGGTTGGAATTTATATTGAAATTTTGGGTGGAGTATCATTACTCAAAAGGTAATGTGTGCAGTGCGCTATAACCATTTATTTTAATAAAAATAAAAATTTAACATACACAGAAATCAAGCATTACATACACTGAACACCGAATATCCACCGGTGAGTAAACTTCATACACATGCATATCATGGGATTTTTTTTGTTTTTTTGTTTTTTTTGTTTTTATTTTTTTACGGTATCTATCTATCCAACTATCTAACCGCTAACTTGGGAGTCATTTGCCCAAGCTCCAACCTTGTTCATCTAATTATAGTAATTGTATTATAATTATTAGTGATATTAAAATTTTGTATCGGTTTTTTTTTTTTTTTTTTTTTTTTGTAAGATTCAATTAATTTTTATGTCCTAGAAAGAAATGAAGCAGAATGGAATATGTTATAAAAGGAAAAGGAAGGTGAATGAGTGAGAGCACTAAAAGTCATAAATGGTTTGAAAATGCGAAAAGTATCATACTCTAAATTAAACTTGTTCATGATACTCTTATCATCTTAGCTACTTGCTATTTATAACTCTTACCTTTTATTTAATCGAATATCTTGTTTCACCTTTTCTTTTTCTTTTTCTTTTTCTTTTTTGGGTAAACAATTAGCAATGCCAGCACAGGAATATTCGTCAGGTGATAAAATTAAAAAAAAATAAATAAACCCTTAGGTAAATTTGTACAGGTCACTCTATGAAATTATTTTAATCTTTTCAATTAAAAACAATTTAAAACGATATTATTAACACATGTTTTGATATACCACCTTCCAAATTGATTTGCTTGTAAATAACATTTATTCAAACCGACAATATCTTTAGAAAAATTTTAGGTACAAACATTTTATTTACATTCTGATTCAATTATTTGTATTTAAATTAAATAATATAAAAATTGAAAAAAATATATATTTAAATGTTGTAAAAAATAATATCCAATACAATCTTAAAACTTATATATATATATATATATATACATAAATATTCAAGTCAGTGTGCACCGATATACTTCATCAGTGTGTTGGATGTAGACTATTAGATTTACATACTTTGACTCAAAGTGTATACACTTGTCAAAGTTTCTCCATAATTAGTGGTCCACATGCATTGGTATTGATGTAGTTACATCAGTGCGTACTGATATGAACGGGATTGTATATATATATATATATATATATATATATATATAAATAATTGATAATCTAAAAGCAATGAAACACTACTTTCATTGTTTTTTTATGGTGTTGTTTTCGACGAGATGAGGTTGATCTAATGGTAAATCTCTCACACCTGCAACCATGAGATCGTGGTCGTGGTTGCAAGTTCGACTACTAAAAAAACCCAAAATTTATGTAATAATGTAATACTTAAAAAGATAATAAATAAATAAATAAATCCATGGCCAACAAGGGCGTAGCTCAACTGGTAGATGAACGAGTTTAGAGCTTGGACAAATGACTCACGGGTCAGCAGTTCCAATCTCACAATTGATGAAAACTTTCAAAAAAATATATAATCCCAAATGTTATTGTCAACAACAACAAAAAAAAATTCCACTGTTTTCAACTATGATTATTATAAAATTCGATGACTAATCGACATTGAAGGGACACATTATATATATACATACAGATTTTCTATTATCAGTTCGTTCTGACAATAAATATATCAGGACAAAGAATATGGATCACTAGATTTACATACTTTAACTAACATTTTTTGACTTAAAGTGTATGCACTTGTCAAAACTTCTTCATAATCTATGGTCCACATTCTTCGTCATAATATATTTATTATCAGGATGAACTGACAATAGAAAATACTGTATATATATAATTCATTTATTTATTTAAATTAAATTAAATTAAATTAAATTTAAAAAAAAAAAAAAAAAAAAAAAAAAAAAAAACAATGTAACCAATGAGTATGAACTCGTATGTATCAAAACGTAAATGCGAGTGGCATTTATTCTTTGCTTTTGAATAAAAAAGTATAAAAGACAAAATAAATGACACTATTAAGGTTTTTTTTTTTGTTTTTTTGGAAAAGGATACTATTAAGTTCTTTTTTTTTTTTTTCTTTTTTTTTTTTTTTCTTAAATCTTGAGTAAAATATGGACCGCTACTTTGAAGCAACCTATGTATTTTTCTATTGCATGTGAGCGCACGGATGAGAATATTTCTACATATATATTATGAAAAAGATATTTGGTGGAGAGTGGAATCCAAATCATACCCTAAACCTTAATTAAACTACAAAATTTGTCCATATATTTACCTAATTCTAAATTAATCAGCTTCTTATGCAAACAAACAACTTAACACGGTTTGCATTGGCGATTGATCTGAAAAATAAAGTATAGTCTGTATTTCGTTGGATTACTCGTTGTTGATAAATCCACGAACAATTGTCGGCAAGATTTGCAAACTATATCAAAATATAAATTACAAACATATAATACGTGTTGATGAAATATTATTGATATGTGAAATGAATCATACGTATCTTAGATTTGGTTATGGGTTTTTTTTTTTATTTAATAGAACCAATCAACTTTTAACTAAACTACTGATTAAGATTTTATTCTTACTTCGCATCTTTTCAACCTTAAGCTACCCTTTTGACCAATTATCCTACTCTCTTTTTATCTCATTCATTTTATAATCATTATATTTTACAAACTTCTAGCTTTTAAGAATACTAACGGGACCAGACTAAAAGATAAATAAGCTTATAGTTAATACTTAATATTATCAAAATGTGGTTTGTATTGTACTCGTAAAAGTTATGCGCGCCAAATAGTTTTCGTCCATTTGGGTTTCAAGCTATTCATACGTAGCCCAAATCACGTATAGTTAGTTAAGAGATATCAATGCTTCTATACAAGTCGTGAACTTCACTAATTAATCATGTGAAACGTGACATCGTCGGTAGTATTAAAAAAAAAAAAAAAAAGACTTTAAATTTTTTTTTTTTGTTTTTTATTATTATTTACCCACTTGAAAAATGGAAGCTGTTATGATTCAAATATAGAAAACAAGTCCTTATAAGAATATTCCAAATACAGCCAACAGAAATTCAAAATCTGCTTCAATTGAAAGCAACTTGTAACATGAAGTCATGAACTCACCGATCTACTTCAAGGTTGGAGGCAACCTTAACAAATTTTCTTCTTGGATTTATTAATTATAGTTTTTGTCAAACTTCTTGACAAAAATAAGAAAGTAAATTATATTAATGACATGGAGAAGATGAAAGACAGACCAATCACATTGATACGTGTTATTTTAATAATATTCACTGCAATAATTTGTGTAAATTATGATTTACAAAACATTTTATTTTATTTTATTTTTTATAATTTGTGATCCATTCAAGGGGCATGATAGAGCCATCTGGTTGGTGGACATATTTTGTATTTGTAGCGACAACAGAGGCTACGTTCTAGAAAGCCTTTTCATAATTTGTGATCCATTCAAGGGGTATGATTTCTGTAAGCCGATCTCTGTGCAATTGTTTTGGAATTTGAAGTACTAATAATATTAATTAAATAAATCATTATTATGCTGGATCCATGTTTAAATTAATATTTTAAAATTGTGATGACTCTTGCCCTCTCTTAAAGGTTGAAATCTCTAATTTCCACATTTGAATTTATCTTATTCTACTTATTATAATCTTATCCTTCTAATCTGTAGATTCCAATAAGATTAGAGATTTGATCCTTCAAATTTTCCCAAAAAACATAATAATAAGTCGTTTTGAAGATAAATGCCCACAAAATGATCATTGATTTGACTTGATTTAAGTAATTTTCAGATTCTGAGACTGGCAAATAATCTCATCAGTGTAAGATAAAATAAAATAAAAAAAAAAAATTTGGTATCTTGAAAGAATATTCTTCATTGTTCCCATTATCAGTTTATTAATAATAAAAGAAGAAGAAGAACCTGCTTTCTCATGTTAAAGTTTAGGAAATTAAGAGAGGGAGAGAGGGGTTGACCTTGATGAAGACAGTGTGCCCTTGTTTAGTGACAATATTAAAAATGAAAGAAATAGATGATTGGTGGGACTAAAATGCATGCCCCATGTGGAGACCAATTCAGTTTGTGTTTCTTCTTCCTTGGCTGAATATTATTACACATAAAAAGGCAAGAGAGGCCTCCAAAGCAACCCACACAATGAGGTCTTGCCACTCTGGCTTGGCTACTACCTACCTAGATTTTAGGCATATTTTTTCTATATATTATAATGTGTGTGTGTGTTTGTTTGTGTGTAGACTCTGTAGGGTATCCTACCAAATTATTAAGAATGAACATTATTATTACTTAATTTTCATTTGGGTACCTTGGGAATGATGATCAAAGATTAGGATTCATGTTTAAACATGTGAAAATAATCATGGGGCTGTTGGACTGAATAGTAAATACTTTTCCTAACTTGAGTGAAATCTCTTTTTCTATTGGTTAAAACCCCATTTTGTTGTTAGTTTGAGACTTTCCCCTCTCCTACGACGTATCAAGTTTCAAATCCTTACGTTTCTTTCAGTGTTAGGAGCTGCCTTCCTTCGATTATTAACATCTGAATTGTGTTTTTAGTGTTTGATATTGATATATACCGTAGATAATCGTTTTTTTTTTATAAAAAAAAAAAAACTCGTTCTATTCTATTATTGCCCTCAGTTGATTGTACAAAATTATTATTTTTTAACTAACTGAATAAATCCTAATAGATGATTAGTTAATATTATATGAAAACTAAACCAAAATATAAAATCAAACAGCATAACACTGACAAGATGAGATTGGTTCGATGGTATGTACTGTATACCTCTCACATCTACACTACGAGATTGTGGATTCGAATCCTCCCCTTCCTAAAAAACCCTAAATTTATATAATATTTAAAATAAATAAAAAAATCCGACAGCAAAACATGAAAATTGTCTCTGACAAATCCAATTCATAAAAACCCATAAATAAGAGGGGGTCAGACTATATTAAAGCGTATTTATAAGGTTACATATATAAAATTAAATATTCTGTTTTTTTGTTGAATGGTTAGTAAAATTTATTATTATTATTATTATTATTATTTATTATTTTTTAATTTTTTTTTTTTAAGGGAGAATGGTTAGTAAAGACGTAAAGTTATTGTACTGAAAATGTAATATTTTAATTTGGTAAAGAAAAAAACAAATCTCTACAAATTTAATTATTGATACTATATATTTAGAACAAAAAAACGATTCCTGAATCTTGACATTTTAAATGCGTATAGAATTTTGTATTAAAAAAACATATTTTCTACTGGGGCAGCGCCACCACCACCACCACCACCAACCAATCCCCATATAAATTTTATTTAAGAGAGAGGCCCGCCTGAGTGGGGATACTTGGTCCGTTCGCCGTACAAATCATGACATACTTTTTGACCTAGTTTGACGATAATATAAGCCGTTGGATCAAATAGTGATGGTGGGAATCTTGAGATCCATTGGACCTCAATTTCCGCTTGACATCTTTTAATAATTTTATCTAACTTTTCATTGCTTTAGAAATACAAGGCCCAATTCACTTCATTTTCCCATCCATCCAAATGTTAGTGTAAAACCTACTTTGACGTCGTGTTAGAAAATTTTCATGTTGGGTGTCCTTTACGGTTTACCTTGATTTGATTTGATTATTTTTACTCCCAATGTTTATTTCTACTTATTTGACGATAATCTTATTTCATCGTGTATCAGTATTTAAACCCGATGGAAAAACTTCATTTTAAAGTCTCTAACCAAGCAAGAAAGGTGGGACCCAAAGTTACTTATTTGACAATTATTGGTCACAACTAAGTTAATTGATTGAAATTTCTTTTAATTATGTTATAAATAAATAAAAATCAGAATATATATATATATATATATATATATATATACAGAAATTCTATTATCAGTTCGAACTGACAAAAGTTATATCAGTTCCTTGCATGTGGACCACTGGATTTAAATACTTTGACTTGGCTGTATACACTTGTCAGTCAAAGCATTTAAATCCAGTGGTCCACGTACAAAGAACTGATATAACTTTTGTCAGTTCGATCTGATAATAGGAAGACTAAATATATATATATATGAAGTAGGAAGTGATATGGATGGCTGAGGATTGGTCAAAATGGATAAAGTTAGAAGAAGAGTGTCAGTTTTGAAGTTGTAATTGGTCATTTAAAGGCATATTAGACATTAAAATTAGGGCCAAAAGTGGGGGAAAAAATATTGGGTGGACATGGGGGACCAGATATAGTGTGTGACCCGCATGGTGGTGGGGTCATCAAATGAGACATAATATTATTATGATAATGATTAGCTGAGTAATTCCTCTTCATAAATCATAATATAAAAATATCTCACAATTAAAAGGAACCGTAGAATTTTATTAAAATAAAAGTAAGCCAACGGATTGCAAGTGGAAGTCAGTTAGGCAAAGGCAAACAAAACCGAGAGTTGGGGGCATTGTCGTCTTTTACTAATACTAATGTGTCTGCGTTTTAGTGGGTGGTTGCTTCATGCTTGCTTGTGAATTTCATTAGTAGAAATTGAATATTTTTTATTTTTTTCCATTAGTTTTATAATATTTTGATTAGTGAAAATTAGATAAACAATGAAGGATAGAGAACCAAGAAGGGGTCCACAAAAATGATGGCTTTGATAATATAATAAGTCAGCTCTGGAATTTCCTCCCACCTGAGGAGTCCGTTTTATGTAACACCACAAGATTATAGTTCCAATGGCGGGTGGGGAATGTAATCTGATTAATTTAGAATTTAATAGATTTGGTGCTTCTTGTTGGATTTAATTGGCAAAGATCACTTAAAAATAAATAAATAAATAAATAAAATAAAAAAATTTTGAAACTTGTTACGTTCACTTGTCGTGTGTATGATGTTAGCACACATGTTGATATGTTGTCTTTCTCTTTTTATTTTTTCCCGTGTTGAGAAGAAAAAAACAGAAACAAAAATACACAAAATATATCTTTTTTTTTTTTTAATTTTTCATTTATATATAAACAGGTTTACGGAATTGACCCAACTACTCTTATTTCTTAATTGAGAAACTAAATTTCTTGGTAATTACATGATGGAAAAAGGCTTGTTTAGAGTCTCTGCACCTGTTCGTCAATGTCCATTCAAATTGGACCTACCAAAATAAATAATTTTAAGAAATTCATGTAATGGTATAGCAATTCACACACACAGTGGGCCATCGATGAAGGAAAAAAAAAAAAAAAAAAAAAAAAAAACACTTGCAGTAGAAGATAAAAACTACAAGTTCAGTAGAAATAACCAAATTGAATTCCGCCAATGGACACAACAATGCATGCACATGTATGTAACTTACAAAAAAAAAAAAGAAGGCAAGTTTAGAGTTACAACTCTTTTGACTACAACATAAATCTACAATTTGCTGCAAAATGCTATAAATATGCTGAACAAGACTCGATACAAACTGACGAGAACAAAATGGATGGAGGTGTTTTACCCCAGCATCCGAATTACTACCAAACTGGAACGACAACCATGCAACATGACTCGGCGAGCAACTGTAACCACAAACTCCCACCATCAAGAACCCTGTGAAATTGCACAAATGGAAAGTATGTTTAATCTTGGCAATGGCAATGGCAATGGCAATGTATCAAGTACCTTTTTGCTCAAAAAATGCAAGCTCTCCTATACTCCATGCATATGACTCCTAGAAAGAAAAACGCCTTCATGCATCATAACATCCTGAAAAGCCGTACAAAACAGGTAATTAGATGATGTCTTCTAGATTGGAAGCCAAATTATATAGGAAACGATATAAGGCCTTATGATGAAGACAACGATAAGGGGAGTGTCATATACTGTAGCCACAGACAAAGCATTAATAACCCAGTAAATGTAGAACAACTATGCATCAGTTGGCTCATTGGAGATTCAAACCTTTAACAGACTGGACAGCATGGATTTCATCCTATTGTTTCATTGAAACACAGACGTTCTAATAATGCTGCCATCAGTTTACAAGAATCACAAATAAATTATTATAATTATAATCCTCGAAGAAGAAATAATACTCCTTTTCACAATAAGGAAAAATAGACATGGTCAAGGAGAAGGCATTCAGACACTGGAAAGCATGTATAGTGAGGGTCCATTAGTAGTACTGCTTAAAAGATCAACCACATTTTTCCCACAGATATTAATAGAAAAGTAAACACATTAAAAATATTAACAAATGCCTTACAAGACCTAAAGTTTGTAAATGTAATTCATAAACACAACAGTAAAAAAAACATATATATATATATATTTACAAACAAATTCTTCTAAAGAAGACCTCAGGTAAATCTATTTGATAATTGCTATAAATTAATACAGAGCATGCTTCCTACAAAGGCTTCAGGTCATTTATCAGCTGGAATATATCAATTATCAAAAAGAAGTTTTCCTGATGATTCTGTCCAAAATTTTAATTCTTGACAAGCATGAGTAGGATTATCTACTGAAGAAGAAAGAAAGGGTCACGATAGTTATATAACTCATATTAAAATAAATTGAAGTTGATGCTCAATACAAATATCATTTGCAATAAATTAATACAGAGCATCCTCCCTATAAAGGCCTTCTAGTCATTTATCGGCAGGAATATGTCTATTACTAAAACTTTAAAAGCGAAATTTTCCTGAAAATTCTGTCCAAAACTTTAATTCTTCATAAGCATGAGTAAGATTATCTACTGAACAAGTAATAAGGGTCATGATAGTTGTATAAAAATAATTTGAAGTAAATGTTCAATACAAAAATCATTTGCATTTGCAATCGACTTTAAGGGTAATGAGAAACTGATAAGTAATGGATTTTATAGATAAAAAAAATCTATCAATCAACAGTTGCTTCAACCTAAACCCATTGAAATGTAGAAATAGTTTTCATATACTGAAATATGTAGGGTTGGACTCAGACATTCATTTCACTATCTTATGAACTCCTACTAGCTATCTTCATTCTGCAGTTCCAACAGTAAAAACCAAAATAGTAAAGCAATATAAAAAAAGAGGAAACCACTTACTTAAACTATAGTGCAATTATAACTGCTGCAGAGCTTAAGCAGTGCTTCTCGATTTGCTGACTCCAGATTTTCGTTGATAATTTGAGGAAACCTCCCAGGGGAAGTGGCAGAAATCCTTGCCAACGATGCTACTAAGAATTCCTTTGGATCCTTTATGTCCTTTAGAGGATCCTCTTCTTTCTTTCCAGCATTGTAAAGATTGACGAATGTCGCTGTATAACCCACATTTTCTGCAATATCTGGCATTTCTGGTTCTTCATCAACTCTATCCTCCTCCGGCCGCGAAATAAGGGTCACAATGCTGTCCAGCATCTTCCCCCAAACTTCAACAGCAGAAGCATCCAAAAGAACTGGGGATTCACAGATAAGTCTGGTTGAAGCAACAGCAGTCAGCTTAAATTCAATGGCTCCAGTGATCAGCTTAAGATTTGGTATCCAGAACTGCTCCACAATTGTTCTGAATATCGCAGGCTGAACAGCATTCATTGAATCCACAAGGATTGTAGAATTATGTTTGACCAGGAAAAGTGACATAAAAATGACAAAATTCTTTACAAACTTTACTGTACGGTTATTTTGGAGGCGCACAAATAAGGCATTCCAGATGTGAGCCACATATGGAGCAATGACACCATATTCAAGATTATCGATGACAGTGTTGAGAACATAGAAACCCTGATCATCAGAGCTAGGGGATGAGACAAGCATGTTGAATATCCCAAGCACCTGGGCCAGACGGCCTTCTTGGCTGATCTCATGTGGTACCTTCTGAAGGAAAGCTTGAAGCAGACGCACAAGGGCTGGAACATTTGAAGATCTCTTCCATGATTCAGGAATCAAAAGAATTTTGAAAATCTCCATGTAGTTTGGGGAAATGGGTGGCCTATTCAACTCAACAAGTTGAGCCAACAGCTGGAATGCGTATGGTAAGAACTCAGTCACATCATTTTGCAAGATCATTTGGAGGCTGGGGAGAATGCTTGTCTCAAATGGTGATATGAGAGAGGGATCCCTCTGGCATGCCCGCCTGACTAGAACAGCTACAGACTCAAAGAGGTAGTGGTTAAAAATTGGGTTTTTGGGATTTTTGCAAACCTCATTCAGAATAGAGGTCAAGCCAGAGATGCAAGGTCCGGCAACCTCAGTGGAAATCTCTGCAACCCCAAGAATCCGCATTATACACTTCATTAAGTATTGATTCTCCTCAGACTCCGGAAATTTCATGGCATTGAAAAGGTTAGTCATCAGAACAGGGAGGTATGGAGTTATATCTGCTGATTCATATCTAGCTCTCCCCCCTTCATCCTTGACCAGCAAGAGTTTCTCTATACAACTTGCAGCATAAGAATGAACCACATTTGATTCAGCACCAAGGAACCGAACCAAATCTGGAAACAATTGAAATGCTAGGGGTTTTGGAATCTGACTCCGAAACATTGTAAAGAATTTAAGTGCACCTGCTTTGAGCATCGGAAATGCATTTACATCCTGACTTTGTAACTCTGGAACAATAACCGATGTAAAAAAGCTTTGAACATCAACAAGATCAGTGGAAACAGAAGTGCCCCCGGCCTTCTTTGTTGCAAGCGATACAACTAAATATATGGCACAATCCTTATCCTTCCAATTGCCAACAGGGTTTGCAGTGAATGAGCTCAACAAATTCTGTATCTGGACAGAAACTATTTCTGTTACCTTCTGCTTATAATTTGTTGCAATTCCTTTAAGAAGTTCACAGGCAATTCTCCTCCTTGTGTCAATATCACTACCCTCCATATCCCTCCTGATAAACTCAACAAAATTCATCTCAAAAAGCTCCTCATCTTCGTCTCTCAACCTCACATTCGGAATCACAATACTCTGACAAATCTGTGGTATCACTCCTTCACCGGAAAACAAAGTATGGTGAACGCTTGTACTCACGGTAGTCAAAAACTTGATTGCAGTAACAGCTAATCTATCACGAGAAGAAAACTGAGAAACATTCCCAAGTAAAGTCCACACGGCAAGTGCAAAATCATTCAAGTATCCCTGAAACTCCTCCTCATTCTTTTCCATATAAAGACTAATATTCTCACAAACGGCCGCCTTAAGCTCATCAACCACCCCGAGCCCATCACTACTACTCTCAAGTGCAGGATAGCTTGTTGTTAGATATTTCTTAAACTCACCCATCCACTCTTTCATATGATCCTCAAAAAACTCAGGCAATTCCTGAAAGTTTAATGAATAAAATATCCTACAACACAATCTCTGTGATTCAAATAGTGGCTTGAGAGTCGCTGCAGGCCCACCAATACCCACAGTATGATCAATTAATGCAGCAGTTCGTAGAAAAATCTCCAACAGTGGAACGCAAAAATTATCGAGACAATATTTTAAATCGAGTAACAGATCATTGGTTTTATACTGATAACGGAATTTCTTAAAAATAGAGTTGGCAGTTCCAAGAATACCGTTGATGGAAACGTAGTCGTTGGACTGGGATGCTGCTCGGAGATTGGCGACGAGTTCCGGCAGTAGAGTTGGCCACAATTTTGGGAAATCGTGCTTGCCAATGACGGCTAGGGCTTCGCTGAGCTGGCTCTGGATTCGCGGCGTCGATGAGAGCATGAGAGTCACGATTAGGGCTTTGATTTGCTCCTTCTCGGGGTCGAGTATTGGAACAAGAGTGTAGCCGGAGTTTGAATCTGAGGACGGGGCCCAGCGGTAGCGGAGGTGGTTTTTGAAGTTGACGGCAGCGGCGTGGCGAATCTGATCGTCAACTGTCTGCTCGGCTACAAGGCGGAGAACCACGAGGCCGTAGTTGGGGTTGTCCGCAGCTTCAGCCAAAGACTTCTCGGCGGCGCGGCGTGGCTCTGGGGCCGGAGACAGCGTGTGGAAGAAGCATTGCGAGAGGTTTTGAAGGGTTTCTGGATTCCACTCCATTTTGATGCTAAAAGTTCTAGGGTTTGTGAATGTATGATGTTAGGGTTTTTCAACAACTAAAATTCGAAAGTACTGAGAGTTTGGGAAGAGATTGAAAATTTAGGTTAGAGGGAAAATGGGGGATTTTAAATAGAGTTTGTACTTAGTAGGCGCTGCCAGTAACCCATTACGGTATAAGAAAAAAAATTAAATTTTTTTTTAAAAAAAAATCCTCTAAATTAATATTGTTGGACCCACTCTTGAATCTTAATTTGAAGGGATTATTAATTTAAAGATTTTACCTTATAAAGTATTATTTTGTCTTTAAAAATGTGTAAAAATTGGTTTCGGTTTGCTTGTTTAAGAAGGTTCCTAAGTTCCTTTTCGGAGTTTACTTGTCTAAGAAGGTTTTCTTCGACGTTCAGGATTTATTGTTTAGGAAATATTTGTTAAGGGGCCGATCCCCTTTTTTATTTGGGAATGTGATTAAAATACTCACTATAAATAGTTCAAAAGATGGGAATAGAGGTGTCAAACGGGCCAGGGCCCGGCTCATATAAAAATTGTCAATGATGGCTTGTTGGCCCTTAACATTGATAGAGGCTCGGCCCATATATATTTATGAGCCCTGCCTGGTTCAAGGCCCAAGCCCATTTGAGAGCTAGGCCGGCCCACAAAAAAAAGTTTTATGTTAGATCACAAAAGTAAACTATATTTGAAATGAATGATATACTTACCGAATTCAAAAGTCAATAAAATCACTCATCAGAACAAATAAATCACTGTTATTTTTTAGTTAGCAAATATAATATAAATATTCATAAAATAAATTAAATGAATATTGCATAAATTATAAATATGGGGAGAATTGAATCACTGTAGCTTCAACGAAAGGTTGACTTGAATACATGGCATTTACTCTGATTACTTCAATTAAATGACTTTTTTTTTTTCTTACATACATTTTTATTATTCTTGAGTAGTGAACACAACACCCAACAAATTTAGTTCAGACATTTTACTATTCTTAGCGGTGAAAACCAAACAAATTTAATTCATAATGTTACATTTTTTTTAATTGAATAATAATGTCCTTAATTAGTTTATGAATATTTAGTAATGAATAATCTTATTAGAAAATGGGTGTAAAGAATTATTTTTTGGATGGCAATACTCACCCTATCTGGCAGGCCTGACAGGCTTCAGACTACAAGTCCGATTAGACCCTCAGGACCAACGGACCTAAAACATATGTCCAAGTCCGCCTCTCAACTGGGCATGGGCCAAGCCCAAGCCCTCGATGTGTTAGGCCGAGTTGGGTGGGCTTGTACAGAAATGGGTACAAGTCAGCCCGACCCTTTTAACACCTTTAGATAGGAATGTGATTTATTCGATAATTAAAAAGATAACGATAAAGTCAAAAATATCAAATATGGTAGCATTGTACAAACTAACATTTAAGTATTTTTCTATTTCTCGAGTATTATGTAAATTATAATTTTATACTTTTATGAAATTATTAATGGATAGCTCTATTGCCACCCATAAAACATCTCCCGGTCCCACACCCATCTTTTCTTTAAATATTTTATTATTAAAATAAAATATAACAAAATTACCTTTATATCCAAATAATAGAAACCCATAGTCATCTTCATCATCCGCCACAACCTGGGAAAAATTCTTCTTCATTCAATTATCAAAACTGTTCGGAAATCATATTCTTTACTAACTTTAACAAAAATCTTCCACTCTACCCATCTGACAATTCCATGGATGACTATAATACATCCTCTTTTAAATTAATTTCCTGTTATGCCCCTAACATGTAATTCTTACATGGAACAGATATGCCATGAATGACTAAAAAATAAAAAGGAATATGCCATGAATGAATTTCAACGTCTACAGAAAACTTGTGTCTACAATCTACACATCGAAAAACTACTGAGCTTGTTGCTCATATACTAAAGCAAATATATAATTTTGATGGTAGAATCCCATTGGAAGACTTTATTAACTTTAGATTGAGATTCAACAAGGAAAAAAAAAAAAAAAAAAAGGATTAAAGAAAACTATAACATTCAAAAACTAAAGAACATAGGAAAAAATAGATTAAATGAGGTTAGTTAATGTGAAAGGAAATGGGGTTATTTTTGGAATTTTGAGAGGTGTATAGAGAAAATTATTGAGTTTTGAATTTCTATGAAAGGTGTCTTGAGAAATTGGATGTAGTAAGACATTTTATGGGTGACAATAGAGCCACCGATTATTAATTTATGAGACAGTTGGGAACGAAATTTTACAATAGGTTTAAAAAAAAATTATTAATTATTAATTATTACGATAGAGGGAATTTATTAATTTTTTACACTGACCTGAGTCGGGACCGAGATTTTTTATTAATTTAGAGGAGATTAATTTATAAGGTTTTTTCTATAGTTAAAACAATATAAATGTAAGAATATTAATTTTCAAAGTGTCCATTTCACTAGTATTAGGGAAAGATATGCTCATAAAAATTGTATGTACACCCATTTCATAATCACACCTATTAATATCTTTTAAAAAAATATCTAGTTTGTAAGTAAATCTCATTTAATACCAAAAATATCAATTATTTTGTAAATACACACCACCTACACCTATTATTAAGTTATTTAATTAATTTCATCATTATTAAAAATTTTGTTATTGTCTTTAATTCTCTCACCATTATTTATTTTCCCTCAATTATTTTCTCCTCTGTTTTCCTTCCCCAAAATTAGACACCATTTTTCTTTCTTTCTTTTTCTCTTCTTATGTCAAGTAGGAAACAGCTCTCTCCTTTATTTTTTATTTTTTTTTTGTCCACAAAATCACTCAAATTGTGGGTTTTTCCAGTTAGAGATCCACTTCCCGTTTGTGAAAGTTGTAGGGATAGAGTAGAAAAGTGTTTGATAAAATTGAAGAACAATTAATATTATTAAAAATAAAAAACGGTGAAAAGTGTGTTTGAAAGAAAAAAAAAAATATCGATACTATAGAGAAAACAATGCAAAATGATTTTGTTCTTCTACTAAAAATAATAAAAATTAATTTAAAACTTACTTTTTTCCTGACCATTTTGTCTAACGATTTTGATTGATTCTCCATACTTCTTGAAAGAAATTGAAAATACATGTGAATATAGTTTTTAAAGAGAATCTAGGGTTTAAGAAAATAAAAAGAGTTTCTATGATATATGTTAATATCAAACCATTAATAGTCATAATGAACTTTCTTAAAAGATTGATAGGAATTCATTACTTCCTTTTCAAAGAAAATCATTAATAGGATTTTTATTTATTTTTTGACAAAATAATAAAATAGAAAACTGACTAATAATTATCGGTGGGTGTACTTACAAACTGTTTAGTCCTTTTAGTAATTTTACTCAAGGAAATTATTAGAATTTAAAAAATTTACTAATTTAGGATATTCATACGATTTGTAACGCGCGAAAAATATCGTCACTCATAGGCTCAAACACAAAACAGGCCTCATATTCAAAAGGAATAAGATAAGCCCAAAGACCAAGTGAAACAAGTCCATTAGCCTCCATCACTTGTCAAGCTGGCATCCACTCCATTGAAAAACAAGGGTTAGGCCTACGATTTTGTGGTCCTGCGATCTTAGGGATCACACAAATTCACAATGGTGTGACTGTGACCCACTGACTTTGGCTTTCCTCCTATAAATATTTGTGGGGAGAGACTAGGGTCATGGCAAAAAAAAAAAAAACACTTTTTAAAATAAATGTAAATAACAAAAAAATCTAAGATAAAATTTTAAAATTTTAACTAAAAAGGACCCGGGACATGGACCCCCGAGGCCTCCAAGTTCCTCCCGCACTACATTACAACGGTTGTTACTCTTTCTTTTTCTTTTTTCTTTTTCTATCACTCCCTTTCATGAAACTTGAACATACCGTAGATTCTAATCGAGATTTCAAGTCCAATTAGAATAATCTATTTTCATAAAGAGTTTAACAGCAGAAAATGACAAAGAGCGAGTAGCAATTAAGCATCAACAAATACCACATGAACCATATCCGTCGAAAGAGACTTGGTGAAAAAAATTAAAACGGTCATTTAACATGATAATTATGTCGTAAATTCGAGTCAATCAGTCCCACAATCTATCTCATTGTTGGGCTTAAGCAACACTGAAACAAAATTTTGTAAAATCCGAGATTCATATATAAATAAACCCTAATAAAACCAAGCTAGATCACACTCAACACTCAAGCAATGTTATCCTCACCAATTATTTTGATGTGGTAAATGGAACGTACAACTGCACGTAACATTCTCGTACCCTGCACTGTCCATGTCTACTGGAAAAAGTAGTGGGAAGAGCTAAGCAAAGTACAATCATGCAATGCAATTTCACGATTTATAGACAGATATATATGTCCCACAGGCCACAACAGGCGTCATACTCACAAAAAATTGACCACGTGATGATGTGTCACCATTTTATGTGGTGCCAGAACAAGGATTGATTTAGCAAAACAAACAAAATCATTAAATTTTGACCTCCCACCACCACCCCACATTTGATTCCCTATGTCCTCTTCATGCACATGCTTCCTTTCCATTTTACAAATTTTAATTATACATCTATTTTGAATTCGTATAGACTCTCATATTTACGTCAAAGAGGCCCATTGATTTAATATACCACATGCGGTGTGAAGACTTGAAACTGAGATATTATCAAGATAAACGCATGTATTTATATTTTAGGTATTTGAAGTTTGGTCTATTTTGGGGTGGTGGCTGGTGGGAAGAGGGAAGAGGGAAGGAATCATGCATTGTCAGTTTGTCACTATTTGCAGTTTGCTCCAATTTCCATAACAAGAAGATTTCATAGGAGTAAGTGAGAAAACTGAATTCATGGCACTGAAAACGATACATGCAATTTTGAAAAAAGATTCATAAATCCCTCTCAAGTCCATAAATGCTGCATATTGCCAAAATTGTGGTCCATCCAAATTAATATTCCATCCAAAATTATTCTTCGGATCATATCCTCTCATTGCTCTTTGTTTTTCCTTAATATTTTTCAAGCGCAATTAAAATACCAAGTTGTATGAGAAAGAAAAAAGTGATCAAATCTTAACCATACATTTTTTATTTTGCTTATATATCATTAAATTATGAAAAGTCAGGGAAAAATAAGACAATGAAAGGATCCTGATCCTTCTTCTTCTCCACCATATCAGAGATTCGTAGGTTGCATAGTTCTTACAGCTTGAGACTTGTCAAGTGCAGAAATATCAACAGCTAATTAATCCTGTGATTACTGCGATGATTTGGTGGAGTGCTGTTTTGGTCTTCATTGGCTTACGGGATTTAAGCTAAAAAAACTGTTCATGAAAACTACGTATCGGGAAAGGTGATTGTTATTGAGAAATCAACAAGACGATATTTTTGATTTGAATTTAAATCAAAAGGAGCTGCAATACATGGATTATACGCTCCCATATCCACATCAAGTTTTTCCCGTTTCTTATATTAATCATGAGTAAAAAAAAAAAAATCCATTATTTATAAACGTCACGTCATTTCTAAATAAAATTCTTTGATTTATCTTCTACGGCGATTAGAAATCAAATTATTTCTTAATCAAATCTGATTATATGTTAAAAAAAAAAAAAAGATTTTTTTTTTTAAATCATTCAAAAAACAAAACAAATTTTTTTTTTTTTTTTTTTTTCAAATAACAACAATAATTATAACTTGAAGGCAAATAACGCTTTTATAATATCACAAATTATGTATATAAAAAATAAAATTAGCAACATCGTTTTAACCGGTGTACCATTTGAGATAAAAGTAAATATATATATATATATATATAAAGATTGAGCAATATACAATATTTCAAGGTAAAATATATAAAAGATGGCAAAATTACTAGCATGATCCAATGAATTTCAAATTAATTAATTACCCTAAAATATAAAATGGATATTGACTTTATTTATTCACAAATCAATTACTATCTTCGCGTGATTAATTTACAAATTACTAATTTATTGGAAAATCGGTGAATAAAAACCACAAGAGCAAGGAAATCAATAACAAAGAACAAGCAATTAAGCAGTGAAAATATAATACAAGGATGTTTATATAATTAGTACATGTCTAATACAAAAGGAGTACAATACACGAACCGTATCCGTACCGTACACGACGTTAGAGACAGGCCATGAACTGCTGCTGTGCCTGTGATTCTCCGTCAATCCACGTGGCATCACTGTTAAATGTCCATCCACATGAATTACCACTATACCGTCTACTGTTCATCAATTCAGGCAGTTCAATCTCCCTCCAAAAATCGTCGCCTTCGACGTCTCTGTCTCCGTTGACATCCGATGAATTACTCTTTTTCGATGAAATCGCCGCCGCAGCCTTGGCGGCCGCGGCCTGGATGTCCCTGGCAGTACACGTGGACGGCCGCGGCAGGTCGTCAACCTCGTCGGGGAAATTCAGCTGCGCTTTGCGTCCTTTTAGACAGTAGGCGGCGACGTCGTAGGCTCTTGCTGCCATTTCCGGCACCGGGAACGAGCCAAGCCAAATGCGAGACTTCTTGCGCGGCTCTCGGATTTCGGAGACCCATTTTCCCCACCGTCGCTTTCGGACGCCGCGATACACGGGGTGGCGCGTGCCGCCACCTTGGGAAGTGGATTTACGTTGAATTGTAGCGTCATCGGCGGTTGTTGTTTTGGCGGCGGTCAGATCATCCTCAGTGTATGGTGGTTTCTCCATTTAACAATTAAGGAACCGTTTTTTCTGGAGTGTCATGTCGTGGCATTTATAATGTACATGCTACATAGACGTTGCAACTATGAGTGCATTTACCGAATTGCCCATATCGAAATGTTTGTTGTCATCGTAGGATATATCTTAACCGTGCTAGAGTACTCGGTAATTTTAAGTAATGTTTCATTAAATTTCTTTTCATAGATAATTATTTCATGGGGCATTTTTAAGAAGTGGATTTATTTATTTAATTATTAATTATTACCGATGGTTCTATTGTAATAATTCTTGTAATACTTAATATATATATATATATATATATAATCACTTTTGAAATTTGATATTATTTAAAAAAAAAAACAATGCTCTTGATTTTAAATTTTAATGAAAATTCCTTCATTGTTATGTCAAGAGGGAATAGGGGGAAATAGCACCAAATAGGTTTGGTTTTGTGGGAATATCACCAACTTATTAATTCAATGTTTTATAGCACCAAAAGTCCAAAATATGTGATGAGACTGAAATAATCTCTCTCTCTCTCTCTCTCTCTCTCTCTCCCCTTTATTTTTTTCAAAGAACTCCATTGATCCATCAATGGAAGTCTCCATTGGTGGTCGATAAAGAAGAAGATTAAAAAAAATAAATTGGAAATAAGTCTCGGGTAGGTCACCCGAGACTTATCTCAAACTACCCGAGACTTAATTTCAGATACTCGAGACTTATTTCCAGCTACCCATGACTTATTTTCATCTACCCGATACTTATTGCCAGCTACCCGAGACTATTTCCATAAAAAAATTTATAATTGAGGTCGTTTCGACGACCTCTATTGGAAGTCGTTTTGACCTCCAATGGAGGTTTTTGAAAGAAAAAGAAAAAAGAGGAGAGAGAGAGAGAGAGAGAGAGAGAGAGAGAGAGAGAGAGAGATTATTAATTGGTGCTATTTCTATAAAATTTATTAAGTAGGTGACTTTTTCATAAATGACTTTGGAAAGAGTGCCATAAAATATATATATAATTAAAAAATAAAAAATAAATAAAAATAAATAAATAAAACCCTTATATCAAATCTTCTAATATATACTTTCAAATTTTGCTTTAAAATTTCATGATTATATTATTTTAAAGAAAATGTTATTTAATTTCAAAATTAAGAAATTATTGCAAGGATATCAATGCCCAGTGAATGGGTTATAGCCTGTACATTTCCCCTTCGCCAATTCAGTGATATGAGTTTAAATCTTATATTTTTACGTTAAATTGCAAAGTGTGAAGAGACTTTTCCTCATAATATTTTAGATCATGCTTGTAAGAGTTGATCTCGTTTAGAAGTCTTAATTTGATTGATGTCAGTTTAAAAAAGAATTAAATAAATAATTAGAGTTATATTTTGAAACAAATATATCAGGAGATTCAGGACTAAATAATTGATGTCGTTTAATTTTTATTGTTTTATTGCGTTTTTTTTTTTTTTTTAGACTTTTCTTAATATTATGACACTTAAATATATTTTTTTTAAAAATTACATCTTTAAGATTTGATTTTTCTTTTTTTTTTTTCTTCTTTCTCTCTCATACAACATACAAATGATTTCAGACAAACCATTATAAGAGCGCGTGGACTTGTTAAGTGGTAATTAAGCTTTGTGTATCCCCTACCAGGAGTGGTGGAGTTTTGACACGTTAGCAAGATAATGACCGAATTGCCCTTTCACGAAAACTCATTTTCAATGCTTAACGGCTATAGCTTTTGGTCCGATTAGAGTTAGATGTATACTTCACACTTCACACGGTGGAAGCTGACACGAGAAATTAATGAACTTGTGTTCTCTTTATAGACCTTTCGTGTGATTTTTTTTTTTGCTTGATATTTGATGGGGTTTTTTAGCAATGAAAGTTGGCTTGATTATGACAAATTAAAACTCCATGTGTAGAAATTAACTCCCACTCTATTATTATAAACATATTTACTATAAAAAGGAAAAATATTAGTATTCGACACGTTTAATATTTTAAAATTAAGACGGAATCTCATTCGTTAAATGCATTTAACACTTTGATTGTAACGGTTAAGAGTAATTAAGAGTAAAAGATTCGTAGTATGTTAAATTACCTTACTAAAAAAGCCCAAAAATTCTGTGTCTCTTTAAAAAGATGATCACATGCATCCCAAATTATGTTCGTGGAGAAATAATGAAGGGATTTTGTCTAACGATTGATCATGTAATAGAAGAAATTTCTCTTTTTTTCAAAACAGCTGTCTTCACTTGTTTGGTTTGATTTGCTTTTAGAAGGGAAACTTTTAATTTTTATTGGCTAATCTAAAAGCAGAAGATAAGACAAGTAGCTAGCCATATATGCGAGAGACCTATCAATATAATTAGTTTGGATTTATATCCTCTGCTGATCTAATCTTTTTCCTGACCTTTTTTAAAACACGTGATTACAGTTGTTGATAAAGTTATTGTGAAAATCAATCATATCTTAACAATTCATTCATTGTCATGAGATTAGGTGATCAGGAAAAAGATCGGATCAATAGAGGATCCAAATTCAATTAGTTTTACTTTTACCAGTAGGATAATACAAGGGTATGTTTGTATATATATATCATCATATGATCTGGAATGAGATCGATCGAGCAACTTCCACTATAGGGAAAATCTCTCTATACTTTATGATTTAATGAAAAAATATGAGACTCGAACCTCTATTACATAATTGAAGGATAAGTGTTTGAACAACTTACAAAAAGTGGTAATTGTAATTGTATTAATTTTTTTTTTTTTTTTTTGAATTAACGGTTAATTAAGGATCAAATTAAAGAAGAAAGCTTGGATGAAAAACATGTTATAGTACTCTTTCAAAAAAAAAAAAAAAAAAAAACACAACGTGTTATACATTTTGTCCGGTTATTTATAGTAAATAGTTTTGAACCCTACCAGTAGTACGTACCCAACACACAGAGGATCGGATTTGGATAGAGGGAGAGAGAGAGAACAGAACAAAAAATAAGTACTCCAAGTTACTTCTTTTCTGGAATGATTATTTTGTTGTTTGTTGCTTTCTCGGAAAAAAAATAATAAATAAATAAAAATAAAAAATAAAAAGTAACTTGCTTCACCTTAGCTACGTCCCACCAATAAAATCTTATCTTCTCCATTGATGATAACATCAGTCATCAGACTAGAGTCATATTTACGAATACCCTTAATTATTTTTATTTATTTATTATTTATTATTTTGGTTTTTTATAGTATAAACTTTTTGTAGTAAAAAATTGCTTATCAAAATCACATATTTTATTAGCAATTTAGCATATATAGCTACCAAGCAATTAACGATTGATGGAGATAGTGTTGAAAGAATTCTGCATGTGATCATCCAACAGATTTCGATATTATTATTTTTTTCGTCAGACCATCTCCAACCCATTGTACCAATTTATTGCAACTTTGCAGTAAAATGCAGCAACTTTCACACCACCATCTCTAATTTATTGCACCAAATCTTACACTAAAAAGAATATTTCCTAAATGTTCACTTTTTTATTATTTTTCAGCAATTACCATTTCACCCCTAATTAATATAATATTACGATAAGTTGAGAAATTAACAAATTATTAAATTAAAACAAATATAATTTAACCAAAAGCATTAGATAATTTAAAGAATACAATTGGAATACATTTGATTTAATAGGGGTAAAACTATGATTAAACAAAACTTTTAAATAAGGGATACATTAATCATAATAGATTTTATTTAATAATGATCAATACATGAATACATAAAAATGGAGGGACTAAAAAAAAAAGGTAAAACAACAAAGAGATTGGCTCATGATTGGCTCATGGTTGGATGATCATGAATCATCTTCCCTATTTTCCATTTTTTTAACCTAATTTTTTTTTTTCTTTTTTGTTTAGCGTTAGGGTTTTGTTAGCACACAAACTCTTATACGAGAATTTATGAGTGAGAGTGGAGAGGGATTTGCTTAATTATGATAAACAGAAGATAAAAAAGAATTTAAAGAGCTAGTGGAAGACAAAAATGGTGGTATCGTGAATTAATGATATGGATTATCTTAGTTAAAAAGGACAAAAAAAACACCATGTTCATTGTCTTTTGCTTTGTCAGTGTATCAGTGATGATTATAGCTAATATATTACATATGCTTCTGTCCGATAGCTGCGATGACATGGAGCCACATAATCTAAATAATAATTAGAATCCCATTAACTTGGTCATACTCTCAACTACTTATTCACGTTATAATTTGTCTACAATTCAAAATATATACAGATGGATGATCAAGTGCAACGTCTTTTAATCGAGAAGAGGTTGGTTCGGTGATAAACCACTTTACATATGTACCAGTAAAGTCGTGGGTTCGAGTCTTCTCCTTTCTGAAAAGAAGAAAGTGCAATATTATCATTTAAATCATTCAAAGACTTCTGGGTTTTTTTTTTTTTTTTTTTTTTTCAAGTAAAATGATTTAAATGTTGATCCAAGCAAGTTGATGGTGGTATAGTATAGGTGGTGTTTCTGAGCCAAATTAATTCACGTTCCAGCTAAAGCGACACCGTATGTTTGGTGTGCTCCACCTTTGAAGTCGTTGTCCGGCGGTACATGATAAGAACCCCGACGTCATTTACATGCATAAAAATCACGTGTCTCGTAATAGTTAACCCAATATTCACTCAAAAGTCGGGTAATCGGGTCACTCACAAGTCACAATTGGACGATCAATACTTTGCCAAGTGGCCTATCGTCTTCATAACAAGTCCAATACAGGACAAAATATACTAATCCTTCGTCTGCGACTCTGCTATTACATAACTACAATCCAAGTTCATTTTTTCTTCACTAAAATAACGTGGGGAGTGATTCGTCCTCGACAAATAATTATTGATTATAAAAAAAAATTAAATAAATAACCTCACAATGTTGATCGATGGAGACAACGTTTATTCATATTGAAAATGCACTAGATTTCAAGTCAAAAAAACAAATATAGTTATTGATATAATAATTAGTCAACGTAAGAGATTTAAAGATATCGTCGTCCAATATGGCTAACGATAAATAGCACTTATTCATTCTATCAGTGTCTTAGACAGACCCAATTTTTGACCGATGCACCAAGTGCAACCGCCTTGAACCCACTGTTAAAGGGGTCTAAATTTTATTTAATTAGAAGTTAGATATATATATATATATATATACACACACGTAAGTTTGGGCCTATTGTCATGGCCCAAATACAAAAAAAATGTGACCATAAAGAGCCCAATTTGTTTTTATACATGTACATAGTATATTAAAAAAAAAAAATCAAAAAAATCGTTTTTGAAAACTGAATCGATTCGTTGTTAATAATCATTACTCTCATAAGTCCTCAAGGTTGGTTAAGGATTACTCATTACACAAAACTCTCAAAAGTCATCTTGAAAAGCAAATCGTTTTTGGTTGAGATACAGATACGGAGATACTGAGAAAGCTTGGCTGCCAAAGTCTGAGATACAGTGTTTAAAGGTACAGAATTACATATGTTCGTGTTTTGTTTGGTTGCCAAAATATTGATTTTATATGGTAAAAGTAAAAACCAAATCTTGAGTTGTTTTAGGAATTTGGGAATTGTTGACTAATTTGTTAAAGAGTTTGGTGTTTTCTGTTCATAAAGGAAACAGGGAAAAGTGGTAAGTTTTGTACTTTTGTTGTCATTCTAGAAACTTGATATTTTTTTTTATAATGTAAAACTTGATTTTTTTGGTTTTTAAATTCTATAGGGGATTTGAGAGTTGTTGAATAACTTATTCTTTGTTTACAATTTCAAAACTCTACAGTAGCAATTAATCATGATTTTATTTTGCAAATGATAAGCAAATTGGATTATTAAATAATAAATATTAGGAAAGATTGGATTTGCACATTGCACTTTGACACTTTTGAGGACTTCGGATTGGCATTTGACAGATTCTATTGTTTCATTTTTGCGATTTAACAACTTTGTTTATTACTTTGGTTTTTAAGGTTTTATTATTTTTGTTTTTTAAAAGTTACGTTAGTTAATGTTATAAACATGTTTCATAAAAAACACAAATCTGACGGTGAAAAAGGGGAAAAAAAAGAGAAAGTGATGTAGCGAAAGCTCTGTCAAGAAAAACCTACAAGAAACAAATCGAAAACAACCTACTAAAGTTCCGTTGATTCGCGCATGAATATCGGAATATTAGGCTTCAAATACAATAATCGACTTTGCGCACGAAGGATGTTGTAAATAGATAGTTGAGAAACATTTTCTGTATTTTTTTATTAATCAAAAGCCATCTTTCAAACCCTAATACAATCTACTTAAATAGAATTGCAAAACTTGACTAACAAGAAAATCTTAAACAATCAGGATAAAGTCATAAATGAAAAAGATATCAAATCTCCTAAAAATCAAAAAAATCCTAAAACATTAAAAACCTATCTAAAAAGGAAATTGGATTTGTTTTAATAAAATCAAATCATAAAATAATTAATAACCTAATTACATATAAATTAAAAGGAAATAAAATAAACGTACATAATCATGACAACAATTAAAAACCATAAAACTCGAAACAGCTGTATTGGCGCGCCTGAAACTTAATGGCCGAATTCGGATATGCTGCGGCCCGTTATAGAAGACAGAGTCTTCATAACATTTGTAGATCTCGTCTTGGGCTTTCTGGAAACATATTATAATGTTGATTTTGAGTTCGTTTGCCCTTTGAAAAGGCCCTCGAAATTTGCCCAATCTGACAATTTCGACCGTTTCGAGTCTTTGCTTCCTTCTTTCCGCACCCTTCGTCTTTGAGTCGATTCCTCTGCTCCATGAAATCCAAGCCTTTGTTTGCTGTTACATCTTTGCTTGCTGCAACAGAAATAATGGAATAGTTAGCTAAATATCAAAAAAGAGCTTTAAATAAATTCTTTGGTAAAAATACAGGTTTAGGTTGTCCATTTAAAAAATCGATTGAAGATTTAGTCAATGAATCACAACAAACCACTTAAGCAAGTCATCTAGAAGAATTAAACAAAGCTGAAATTGATGAAATTCAACCCAATGAAATAGAACAACCAACTCCTTTGGATAATTATGATCCGAAATTTTGGGATAACATTGATAACAAAACAAATGATCTATTAATGGAAAAAGGTCATATAAGATAAAAAAAATCTCCAATTTCTTTTGGATGGTAACTCTAGACATTTTTTGTATGCATATTATACTCGGAATTATCAAATGGAGAGACTCAATATAGGAAATTGCAAGTGTACTCAAATGATGTGAACAAAGTATATTGATTTTGCTGCAAGTTTTTTAAGTTTATGCACATGAAGAGTCGTTTAGCGAACGAAGGATTTAATGATCAGAGATATTTTTTGTAGTTGTGTAAGCAATTAGCAATAATGAATTATTTAAACCTTATACGTGTAGACAAATTTTGTTTGAGTTATGCATAAAGGGGTTCATTTCAAATTTTTCGCCCCCGGGCTTCTAATAAGTCATGACCGGCCCCTGTCTTAGGCTCGAGTCGCCTCATCGTAGATACATACACTTATAACAATAAACCCCGTTTATAAAATTATTTTACTATTGCATAAAATTGTCTGTTGTCCTCGCTCTCACATCATTGAGGCTGTAGGGGGGCTTCCTCCTCTGATTACCAAATTGTAATAAGTCTAAAAAGAAAAAAGAAAAAGGAATGGGTTTAAAATTTTTATATGGATATATTTAGGTACGTGGGCTTGCACAGCAACCAGACAACACTACTGGACGAATTAACGTTAAATGGCCACCTAAACCAGACAAGTTGGGATTTTTTGGGCTAAAATAAAAATAAAGGCCTAAAATTTGCAATGCATTTTTCTTTAACTGGGCTAGTTACCAAATTCAGGGACCCATTTAATGTATTGCACGTTTATATTATACATATAAGGTGCGTTTGGTACACGGGACGGGACAGGACAACGTGGGACAATTTGTTCTTATTCTGCGTTTAACGCATCCTTAACATGGGACAGAACGGGACAAGGTGGGGCAAAAATCACAAAAAATTGTCCCACCTAAGACCCTAGGACAACTTGTCCCATGACATGGGACAAGTGTCAAAAAGACCAATTTACCCATTAAATTTTCAAACAATTACAATCATGTCTAATATATTATATTATATATATATATTATAATTACATATATAATATTATATATTATTATATATAAAAATATATTATGTTATATTATATTACTATATATAATAATATATAATATATAAAAATATATTATTATATATATAATAATAATAATAATATATATATATCCTATATATAATAATATTCAATATATATATTATTAAATATAATAATATATAATAAACATATGATATATTAAACATTATTATTATATATAAGATATAAATATATATATATATATATATATTATTAATATATATATTATAATAATATGTATATATTATAATATATGTATTATATTTTATTATTATATATAATAATATATAATTTATTAAATATTATTATGTATATAATAATATTATTACCCATACAGTAATATATATATATCTTATATATATTATTTAATATGTAATGTATCTCATATATATATATATATATATATATATATATATTATTATATATATAGGATACATATATATATATATATATATATAATAATAATAACATATATATATTGTAACATGTATATATATATATATATATTATATACATTATATAATATATATATTATTATATATATTATATTTTCTATATGTACTAATATTTAATATTATATATATCTTATATATGTTATTATATATAATAATATAATATATCATATTATTATTATATATATATATATAATACATGTAATATTCTATATTAATATATAATAATAATATAATAATATGTTATGTACTATTATATATTATATATTTTATTATTTAATATTATTATTATATATTGATATATAATATTATAATATATGTTGTTATATATAAGAGGGGTACTCTGGTCATTTGAACCTCTTGTCTTATCCTGTTCCAGCCATATCAAACGCATAATAATACAGTCCACAGTTTTGTCTCAGGCCTTCCAAACACAATACAGAACAACCTGTCCTGTCCCGTCCCACCTTGTCATGTCCCATATCCGTGCCAAATGCACCCATAATGACCTTTATTATTATTATTATTTGAAGTACTACACTACAGCACTACTATATAAATTGAGGGTTTTTTTTGGAGAGGGAGGATTCGAACCCGCAACCTCATGATGCAGGTGTGAGGTGTTTTACCACCGAACCAACCCCGTCTCTTCCATATAACAACCTTTATATTAATAGTGACTTGATGGATTGCATGATTCAATTCAAATATCAAATTATTTATAAATATTAAAAAAAAAAAAAATGTCAAAGGAACGCAGTGGGCCGCAGTCGTCGAAGCCCATTCGAATTGTGTCTTTAGCTATTTGATAGATCAAAGAGAGGCCCAGAAATGCCTAATAATGTGGGACTTAAAGTTTATTGGACTTTATTATTATTATTTGAATTATTATATAAATTTTAAGGTTTTTTTTTTTTGGAGAGGAAAGACTCAAACCCGTAAGTCTGTAACCTTGTGGTGCAGGTGTGGAGGGGTTTACCACCGAACCAACCTTATTTCATCAAAAGTTTATTGGACTTTAGAATAATTGGGACCTTTTTTTTTTTTTTTTTTTTTTTTTTTTTTTTTTTTTTTGAAATAAGAATAATTGGGACTTGTTAATGCATCTCTATACATGAAAATAACTTTTTAATTAATAAATCAATATATATATATATATATATTTTTACTAAAAAATAATTAATAAATCAATACACACAACAGAGTAACATATATTGTGGTATTCTCATTTTTCCTTCCAAGTTTACAGTTATATATTGTTTTATTAGAATCATGTATGAAAAATTATAAGTGTAGGGATTTCGTTCGTGTTTTTTTTGTTTTGTGTGGAATTCAATTCGTTTCCGTTATGAAATGTATTACATACGAAAAAAAAAAAGTGTAAAGATCCCGTACTTGATCATCTCTTATATAAACATTCTAATTCGTGTACTTTAACGAGACATATCCTAATTTGTGTACTTTAATGCCAATCTCCAACGTTGATTACTAGTTTCTAACAGCTATAACTGTAATTTTTTATTGTAAATATATATATATATATATATATATATATATATATATATATATATATATATAACTTCTATTATCAGTTCAAACTGACAAAATTTATATCAGTTCTTTGCATGTGGGTCACTGGATTTAAATACTTTGACTTGGCTGTATACACTTGTCAGTCAAAGTATTTAAATCCAATGGCCCACATACAAGGAACTGATATAACTTTTATCAGTTCGAACTGATAATAGAAAGACTGTATAAATATATATATATATATATATATATAATGGTTAGTGAAAAATTATTGAAAAGACAAAAAGAATTCTCAATATATTTATTTGATCTGTGATGGGTTGAGAATCTGAGATCACTCGATTAAAAAACAACACTTTTTTTTTTTTTTTTGTTAAACATTACATAAAATGAGGAAATAGGGGTATATAACACTTTTTCAAAATGGATTTGTGTAACTACAACCATTTTAATAACTCATGTTTTATTAGCACCAAAGTAGGTGTTGAGACCAACATGCCCCCTCTTGCAAATTTTTATATCTTTCTTCTCTCTCTCTCTCTCTCTCTCTCTCTCTCTCTCCTCTCTCTCTCTCTCTTGTGTTGTCTAAAGAACAAAAACTTCGACGAGGCTGGGCTGACGATTAGTCGAACACTTGCGATTTTGGTTGACGATTCGACGAATGAACTCAATTTTTTTTTTTGTTGATTTTGTAATATTAATTTCATTTTCATTGATTTTGAGTTTTTATTACGATTTTGTTGTCGATTTTGATGTGAATTGTGAGTTTGTTGAATCTAAATGGGGTTGTTTGAATCTTGAATTGGTGGGTTGGGTTTGGGTTTGTCAAATCGGAGAAGATGAACAGTAGCTGAAGTTGGGATTTTTTACGCTTATTCGAGACTTATTTGTTCCATTTTAAGACTTATTTATGAATACTCGGGATTTGTTACGCTTATTTGAGACTCAATTTATGAATATCCAAGACTTATTACACTTATTCGAGACTTAATTTACGAAGACTTATTTGCTCCATTTTCAAGACTTATTTTATGAATACCTAAAACTTATTCATGAGTTTTCGAAACTTATTAATGCGTTTCGAGACTTAATTCATGTTTTTTCGAGACTTATTCTGTTCGACCTCCATCAATGGTGAAAGTGACGAGCATACGACGGCGCCGGTTGACTTCGGAGATAGTTGGATCTGGAAGATCGAATGATGTCGAGTTTGTTGGCGCCATCGGTTTCGTCAAATTCGTGATGGATCGTCATAGATCGGATGATGAAGATTCGATAACTGTTTGGGTTTGGCTTCGTTTCCCTCTCAACACAGCTTGAAAATGTAAACGAACACTTCAGTTACAACGATTGGCACTTGACGAACGTTTTCCCGGTCAACTCACCGGTCGGCGGTGGCACCTCCATTGAAGCTCCATCAATGGAGGTTTTTGAAAAAATAAGAAGAAAGAAAGTGAAGGACTCATAAGAGAAAAGAAAAGAAGCTGGGCGGGGGGGTGGGGGTATGGGTATTTTTGTCTAAATTCCATTTTGGTGCTGTTAAAACAAGACTTATTAATGTGGTGCTATTTATACAAGCCCTCCCCCAAAAAGTGCTATTTAATTTTTGAACCCAAATCTGATTTTTTTTTTTTGGAAGAGAAAACTCGAACCCACAACCTTATGCCATATGTGTGAAAGGTTTACTACCGAACCAACCTCGTTTCGTCATTTGAAAAACAACACCTAGCATTTAATATCGGAAGAATACTTATAAAGTTGCTTTCTTGCTTTTAAATACTATGCAAGGTCAACGTTTTATTTTAAAATATTGGCTAATTGGCATAGATATCCCTGAACTCTTCAAAAATTTGCACATTGACCCCTGAACTTTTTTTTTGGCAGTAAACCCCCTAAACTAACGGAAATTTACAAAAGCTAACGGAATGGCAACGGAAGCCACATTCCGTCTAGTCACGTGCGCCTTACGTGCGTCCTACAGTATAAAATTTGAAGAGTTCAGGAGGCATCAGTGCCAATTATCTAAAAAACTATTATATAAAGAAAAAGAAATTAATAAAATTCATTAAAATTAAATTAAATGTTATTAAATTAAATATTAATTATTATTATCAAAAAATTAAATAATAATTCAATTTTAAAATAATTAAATAATATTAAAATAATTAATAAAATATACAAAAACATTTTACAAAACTAAAAAAAAAAAAAAAAAAAAAAGAATATTGAATAATAAAAAAATCTTATATCTTAAAAAATCTTATCACCTAATTCTCATCTCCAATCAACACCACCCAATCACCATCTTCTTTTTTTTTCCTATTTTGAATAAGAAGAAGATGGTGATTGGGTGGTGGTGATTGGAGATGAGATTTAGGTGATAAGATTTTTTATTATTCATTATTCTTTTTTATTTTTATTTATTTTAGTTTTGTAAAATGTTTTTGTATATTTTATTAATTATTTAATATTATTTAATTATTTTAAAATTGAATTATTATTTAATTTTTTGATAATAATAATTAATATTTAATTTAATAACATTTAATTTTATTTTAATGTATTTTTTTTGATTTCTTTTTGTTTATATAATAGTTTTTAGGATAATTGGCACTGATGCCCCCTGAACTCTTCAAATTTTATACTGTGGGACGCATGTGACTAGACGGAATGTGGCTTCCGTTGCCATTCCGTCAGCTTTTGTAAATTTCCATTAGTTTAGGGGGTTTACTGTCGAAAAAAAAGTTCAGGGGGCAATGTGTAAATTTTTGAAGAGGTCAGGGGTCATCTGTGCCAATTAGCCTAAAATATTTATCGAATTACGATTGCTATTGCCAGCTTATTGAATAAATCGATTAAGATTACACCATAAGTGAAAATATAATTTTTATTGTTTATGTAAAAAACGAGACAATTGTTATACTTGAAATGAAAATGAAAGAATGAATGATATTCGATTATATTGATATGATGAATCGAGAAATGTAAATGAAAATGAAAGAATGAAGATGTTGGATTATATTGAATTATTGAATCGAGAAAAGTAAATATTTTGAGAATTTTTTAAAAATTCAAAATAAAATACTATTACATCAATTCGGGATTTACATAAAGTTGCTATTGATATATTATTGGGTCAACTTCATTTCACCATGTTTATTATTATTATTATTATTATTATTATTATTATTATTTCAAGCTAAGTGAGTAAAGGGAGTAAATTTTCACGAAACATGTGCTAAAATACATTTCGTTGTTGGAAAATATAGAGGTAATTGCTTGAAAAATTTATGTAGGATTTTAAATTATAAGTAGCACGATGCAACCTCACCTAACATACAATGATTCAGTGCACCAGTCGATCATGTGAGGAAAATTGGTTATTATCTCGCTTTCATGAGTTAATTTCAACCAAAAGGAAATTCCAATTTATGAGCTCTATACATTCAGGCACGTTCAGCATGTGACACATGCGTTCCTTTCATACTTCGGTTCATACTTACCTTCCAGGACGAAGTTAGAATTTCAAATTTAATCAAGTTTAGAGGAGTTAACCAATAAAAATTTCATTTTTTATAAAATAAATATGAATACTAAAAAGAATTTTTTCAAAAGCAATAGCTTCGTCCCTGACTTCCAATCACCTACATGGCTACATATGACCCACCTCTATTTCAATCTCATTCTGTATTTGTATTTCATCATTATATATGTTTAAGTGTGTGAGGAAATATCTCCAAATTAATTTTGGCATATAGTGTGTTTGATCTCAACTTTCTACACCCAATTGACGCTAGATTTGACAAGATAAGGTTGGTCCGGTAGTAAACCCCTTGTACCTACACCTTGAGGTATTGGTTTCAAGTCTTCCTTTACTCTTTCGGGTTCAAAAATTAAGTACCACTTTTTGGGGGAGGGCTTGTGCAAATAGCACCACATTAATAAGTCTTGTTTTAATAGCACCAAAATAGGTGGTGAGATCAAAATACCCCCACTTACTCTTTTCCTTAGTATTTTTTTTTCCTCGAAAATTCGAGACTTATTTATAGTTTCGAGACTTATTAGGTTAAATTCGAGACTCATTCATGATTTTTCGAGACTTATTGATGCGTTTCGAGACTTAATTCAAGTTTGTTCAAGATTTATTCTGTTCGACCTCCATCAATGGTGACAGTGACGAGCCGACGACGGCACCAGTTGACTCCGAAGATAGTTGGATCTGGAAGATCGGACGATGCTGAATTCGTTGGTGCCATCGGTTTTGTCGGATTCGCAACGGATTGTCGCAGATCTGACGATGAAGGTTCGGAGACGATTCAGGTTTCGTTTCGTTTCTCTCTCCATACAGCTCGAAATTGAAAATGGATACTTCTGTTACAATAGGTGGCGCACGACAGACGTTTTGCCAGTGGTTTTGTCGATCAACTCACCGGTCGGCGGTGGCACCTCCATTGAAGCTCCATCAATGGAGGTTTTGGAAAAAAGAAGAAAGAAGGTGATAAGAGAAAAAGAAAAGAAGCTATGGGGTATTTTTGTCCAAATTCCATTTTTGGTGCTATTAAAACAAGAGTTATTAAAGTGTGATAGTTGTACAAGTCAAAAATTTAAAAGTTCTATATACCTCTATTTCCTCTTTCCCTATAAAAACCCTGAATTTGTGTAATATAAAAATAAATAAAGAGTTAGATTTCTTTCATTTTATTTTATAAGAAGTTACAAAAATGGGGTCAAATTAATTTTAGATATGTTTAGAAGAAAATTTCTTAATGACTCGTAATTGCATATTTTTTAAAATTCAGAGCATTATTGAGGTGTTAAAGTAAAGCGTTGAAGTATTTTAAAGATATGATTCCTTTTTTTTTTTTTTTTTTTGGATAATCAACATTCAAACACACTACAAAGGCATATCTGCCTGAACTGCAGTAGCAGCACAATATGGAAATTCTTCCATCCAAAATATGTCCTCAACAATAAGGAGAGCATTTTTGGCAAGGCTATGAGCTACACTATTAGCCAGCCTTCTAGCAAAAACAAAAGACACACCTCCCATCTCATCAGAGAGGGAACTAATATCTTGCAGAATATAACCATAAATCGATTCCAACTGACTTTTAACATTAATCCACTTGACCACAACCTCCGCATCGGATTCAAAAACACACGGACATAGGCCACAGTCTTTGCTAAATTGCATACCCCTAAAAATGGCACAAGCCTCTGCTGCTTGAGGATTTAAATAACCCACCAACACTTGAGAGCATGAAGCCATGACCTCATCCACTTCATTCCTGATAACCAGACCAAACCCAATTCGCCCTCTTCTAGAATCAACCGCCGCATCGCAATTAACTTTGAAGACACCAGGAGAAGGAGGAGACCAAACGTCAGTTCTAATACCAGAATTCCTGCTGATTTGCAATGGTTTTGGGTGACATTCCTTATGTTGCAGTAAAAAGCATTTTGCCCACTCTACCACTTCACAAACATCTGCCATTTTAAGATATGATTCTAGATACGTTGAATGATGATTTAAGTAACATGAAAAAAATGCATTGAACATAATACTATTAAAAGATTTTATAAAATAAAATAAAAAAACCATTCGACTAGTAAGTGAAGTATTGTTTTTCCAATTTGGGTTTGCGGAAAAAAGAAGTTGAAAATACCACGACTCTTGAGTCTTGACGGTGGCTATTACCATTAGTATTAGGTGTGTTGGATTATTGGAAACCATTACAACGTGTTTGAATTCACGTTCACGTCCCTGGTTTTTTTTTTAATGGATTTGTTTAAAGAAGTTGAAGATTTAAAACAATTTTGATTTTCTAAGAAAAGAAAATAAAAAACAATTCAATCCAATTTTATCATGTCTCAAACTACGGCAACATACAATATATATATATATTAAAAAATATATTAATCGAGTAAGAAAAATTCAAAACATACAGTATTAATTAATCTATTTTTATTGGTGTTCTAATAGGCTAGGTGCCAGTTATACAATATACTGATGCCTAGCGTCTAGACCGTCTAGACGATGAAACCGAATTAGCTAAAATGATACTGTTTAAGAAAAAATAAAATAAAATTATTGGGCAGAGTCGGACGCTTAGCTCGCCAAGGAGCCTGACAGTCTAAGAAGGTCAATTAGGCCTTTCTCGCGGCAGTCGTGTCTGCCTAGACCGATTACTAGAACCATGATTTTTATAAAAAATAATAATTCAATCAAATATCATAGCAATGCCATGACATCCCTATAGGGCTCGTTTGGTACAGTATTGTATTCACTGGATTTGATTGTATTGTATTGGACCGTATTATATTGTATTATTGTTAGTATAATTATGTGTTTTGTGATACACTGTATCATAATGTATTAAATAATACACCGTTTGATAAGTTATTGTATAGTTCTATATTGTATTTAATAAATATTTATGATTATAAATTATTAAATTTGAATTTTTTTAAAAATGAAAAATTATAATATTAACATTAAAAAGTTAAATGATGAATAAAAATGATTTGAAATTTGAAATATGTTAAATATGTATGAATTAAATAATTATTTATATTTCATAATAAAATTATTGAAAATATAATAAATATTATTATATTGAAAAAAAAATGTTGTAAAAATAAAAATATTATTTTAGATCTAAAAAAATTAATGAAAATTTTAACAAACATTGCAAATACAAAATTGATTTAATAAAAATTTAATGTAAAAAAGAAAATAAATTTCTTGTTCGGTGAGAAAACTATGATTTATTTATTTATTATTATTATTATTATTATTTTGCAACAAACTTTTTGGTTTATATTTGAGTTTTTATTTTCTTTTAATACAAAATCGATTTAGTAAAAAATTAACATAAAAAAGAAAATAATTTTCTTGTTTGGTGAGAGCAACAATCTTTTTGGTTTATATTTGAGTTTTTATTTTCTTTTAATACAAAATCGATTTAGTAAAAGTTTAACATATAAAAGAAAATATTTTTTTTTGTTCCTTAGAAAATTATGATTTTTTTTGTTACCTTGATTACCTTGATTAGATAATTTTTTTTTTTTTTTTTTGGAAAACGGATTATATCTTATAGTAAATATTTAGTTTTTTGTGAAGCTGTGAAAGAAAGACGATGACAACAGCAGATGTAATACATAGTAAACACACTTCCTATCATTGTATTGTGTAATACGTATACGGGTGTATTAAATAAGTTATTATGGATTACATAATATGTAGGGGGTCGACCTACGGTCGATGTGGATCGGGTCGGATTTGTGTTAAGCCCAAGGCAACTTGGTTGAGCTTGTCGAGTGGAGGGATGTCGTCTTGTCTATAGACCTGCAAAAGGTGTTAGTCTGTCGAATAAAAGGATGTCGTCTCCTCAAGAACCTGCAAGAAAAGTTAAAGCAGAGATAAAACACAATAAAAATGAAGGTGCTAGTTTGGATCGTTTAGCCTTAGTTATGCTTGGGCTGAGCAATCGTGACTTGATGGCGAATGAATTCCACTGATCGGAATACTCCTAGAATCAGAGCTTCAATACGCAGTTAATAAGCTTTTGTTCATAGAAAAATCAGATCCCTTTAGTGAAGGAGGCTTCCCCTATTTATACTAGGCCTCTGTACTCCAACGTCCACTATCTGCACTTGATAGTGGACGTGATTCTAGGAGAGATTTCCTCTCAATGGGCAGTTACATCTTGTTTCGTAACTGTTCATTTTGAATGAGTCTTCAACGGTAGCTTCTACTGGCAGCTAGTTTGGGTCGACCCAACACAATGGGCTTGGGTTAGGTCGGTAAAGATTGGGCCTTGGCATGTTGGGCCGTTGGACCATTTTTAGCTACCACATAATACAATACTTTTTTTTCTTTTCTTTTTTTTAAATTATTACAAAACACATTTATTGAATTATTTAATACAAAATGGACTCCTTAGTGCAATACAACAAAACAAACATGTCCATAGTGTGTTAAGTCAATTGTCAAAGACACCCACGATGAACTCGTGAACTCTGAAAAAAAAAAAAAAGAATAGGTTATTATTTGGGGCATGGAAATTGCGTTTCAAGAACATGTAGACTTTCCGGTGCGTTACGTTACTGTGGTGGGGGTTGGTTGATGACATGTGAATGACGGCACGTCACTCTAAGGTCGTGCCACCTCTACACATTTGCGGCAATATCCAGTACAAAAGTCGTGTACGTTTTAGACGGTGTCCTACACAAAGACCAAGTACCCTACAACAGTGACCCAATTTAATGAGAGCTATAAAAAAAACAAAAAAAAAAACTCCTAATTTTAAAAAATAAATAAAATCGGCATACAAAATAGCTTCCACGTCCCCTGGCGACATCAAAAATAACGTGGAAATATCAAATTCAATGCACACGCCAAACACGTTACACCAAAATTAACCAAAAAAAAAAAAAAAAAAAAAAAAAAAAGTTTAAAATATTAAATGCTCATCACGTTCTTCGGTTCTTGTCACACAAATGACACGACCCACCCTCGCTTCACGTTACTGTCACGTGCTGTTCACGGGTTATTTAGGGTTTTTATTTTATTATTTTTTCTTTTTTTGGGTTTTCTCTCTTCTTTTGGTAACTCAAGTTTAGTATCGGTTTTCGGCTTTTGATGAGATCGAGGGCTGTGAAACGTGTTGAGAGGCAGAGGGGTACTGTTGTGAGGCACGTGGCGGTCGCGTGCGGTTCTAAAACGTGTAAGTTTTTAAGAGGTGTGAAACAGCCGCGTCACAAACGCGTATCAAATACTCGGCTTCACCGATGATTCTCATTGGACAGTTCTATTCATGCTCAGCATTGGCACGTGGAACCCGATTTTATATAAAGATAACAAAAAAAATGTTTCATTGGACAGTGAACTTCACGCCCCAATGTAGGGCTTTGAGTGATCAAAACTGTTTATTAGAAAAATCGGATATTATTAATTCAAGTACTCAACAAATATTTAATTAGCAAGTAATTAGTACTTACTTTCAAAAAAAAAAAAAGAAAAAGAAAAAAGTAATTAGTACTATTAATTAAGAATTGTTTTCTTTAATTGTTTTAGTGCCCGTTTGGTTATGGGGAGAAGCTTCTCTAAATTGATTTTTTTTTTTTTCTTTCAAAAACTCAATTTCTAATAGATCTACTACAATTAGACCTTTTATAAATCGAGATTTTTTTTAAAAGCCAAACAAAATAAGCTCTTAATTTATAACAAATTGCACCAAACTCCCCTAAGGTGGAGATTTTAAACATGTTAATTTTTTTAATTTAAATAATTAAAAAAAAACATTATGTTGAATTGACGAAAATGACCTTTGCTTTAATGGTTAAACTTGATCAACGGTTAAGTTTGATCAAATTTAACCAACGACGGAGTAAGGGAGTGTCAAACTGTCAATTAACGATAAAATTATTTCTAAGTGTAAAATAGTCAACCCTAAAGGAGTTTGGTGTAATTTGTTCTTTAATTTGTAATTGATTTATGTTTAGGAAACCATTGAGAGGTCTATTTGATTGATTGATTTTTTTTTTTTTTTTTTGAAGTAATATAAGTTACAATTTGATTGATTGATTGAATGACAAATTTCAAAAAATTAATTGATGCTTTTCTTTTTTAAATCCTAAAAATAATCGATTCATAGCTTCATATAAGATTGATCACTCCGGAATTTATGATCTATGCTTGATTATTAAGCAAATAAAAAAAAATCTAGGAACAATAAATATAGAGAAGAAAAGTGAAATTTTTTGATGTATCAGATGAATTGTCGGAATGTTAAACCAATTATTGAAGATGTGATATGATATTTGTGACTTGTCAATGTCAAATGTTATATTTGATTTTTTTGTCACTTGGTTTAACCGTTCGAATAGTTATACTATTTTAATACAATGATTGAGATATTGAAATAAAAAAAAATTAAATAAAAAATTTAGGTTGGAGTAGATCGATCCATACCATTTTTTATTTTTTTATTTTTGTTAAACACAATCATACAATCCTCTCATTTAATAATATTTCCTTTATTTGATTTTTATTACGTCTCTAATTAATTATCCATTTTCTTCTTTCTCAAAATTAAATATCAATTAAAATCTAATTAACTTCAATTTTTTGTTGTTGAAGGGGACTTCGGTAATTTTCCCCGCGTAACATAATTAACACGCGTCATATTCTTATTGTCCAGAATATGACTGTTCCTCAATAAACACGAATCCTGAGCCGTTGATCTGAACAGATATATTGTATAAGATGTAGATCAATGACAAGGAGGACCCACACTTATAATAAGAAGGATAAAGCAGTACAGTACTGTTCCGGTGACAAGGTGACCTAATTTTACAATATAATTTTCTTTTTTGGTGTGGAAGAAATACAATATAATTTTATCATAAGCGCACGATGAGACTTTTTTGGCTCGGTATCATTTTCAACTCTTTTGTTTGCCTTAGATTCTACTCCATCAAGGGCCATGCTGCTGCATCATGATTGTTCTAAGAACATCGATTAATGTTTGATTAATCTTTTCCAAACCTCAAACTTATCAAAATCTTATGTCTTTTTGTTTAATTTTTATTTAAATTGTTTTTTAAACTTTTGATATCAATGATGCCCAAGGACGTACCCTCAACTTTAATCTAACGGTTATTTTTTCTTCCTCATTATCATATCATATTAGGTTTAATTAGAACACTTAAACTTTATGGGTTCGGACCCATAATGTTCAAACCTCGTTTTACTTTCTTTCTTATATAAAAAATGTATTATATAAGTCTATAATTGAGTCGTGTCCTCTATGAGCCCCTCTTCCTCAGTCAATATTGTTACATTAAAATAGTATATCTTAGATCTTAATAATATATAATAGTATCAGTACAGTTACATAATTTAATAATACAAATGTATTTTTAACAATATGACCATTATTTGAATGATACCACCGTTATATAACTTAACGATACATGTATTTTTTTAATGATACATAATAGTATTAGTAATGTTAACTTAATGATACAAGCATATTTTTAATGATACGAACTTTTTTTGAATAATACACAGTAGTATTAGTACTTTTATATAACTCAATGATATGAGCATGATACATAATTATATTAGTAACATTATATAACTTAATGATATGAGCTTTTTTTTTTTTTTTTTTTTTGTATGATGCGGTTGTTAGAGGTGCAAATCGGATAGGATGATTCGGATTTAAATCCAATATGATTTCAGTATGAAAGTTTGGACCATAAAAGTCCAAATTTGTAGCTATCCGAACCCAATTTCCGGATATGGAATTAGAAAAACACTATACGGTTTCAGATAATTTGAATCCGATGATTTTCAGGATCCGAATATATCCGGTCTAGTCTAAAGTTTCAAAACATTTTTTTTAAAAAAATATTACAATAATCAAGGATTTGGAAGAGACTCAAACCTACAACCACATGGTGTAGGCATGAGAGGCAAACCGCCATACTAAAACATTCATATATATATATATATATATATATAATATTTTTAAAAATTAATATTTTGTGCATGTATTTGAATTAATTAATTTTTAATATTTTAAATAGGAAAAATCTAAAAATCCAACCCGAATTCAAAAAATCTTAAAATTCGATCCTTACGAAATTTGAAAATTTATCTAAAACCGATCAGAATGTATATATCCGCAAATCTGAACCGAATCCAAAAAAATCCAATTTGAATTTTTTTGGACCAAGAACGATCCGGATCCTAAAATCTACAAAAACCAAATTCAAATAATCCGAATCAGATTCGATTGACACATCTAACGGTTAATAGCAAATCGTAACAATATGAACGTATATTAAAATTATAAACGTGATCTGTGTGAAATATCAAAATCGATGAAATAATACAATTTAATAGTAATAAAAGAAGATAGATAGAGATAAAATAAATGGTAAAGTGGAGTCACGGGTAATACGTGCGTTTGTAACTTATTGCGTGCCACTGTGAGACATGAGAGTCACGCAAATTCATGTCTCCTTTTCATTAAAATCCTCAAAATTCTTACCAGAAAATCCTTTTATAGCTTTTTAAAGGTCCTGCGATGTATATAAATAATGATGATTGATAGGTAAGTAATTAACAGTAAACTCTCAGGTGTGAAATGCTTTTTTTCTTTTTTCGTTTTTTTGTTATTAAAACACCAGTAAAATAATAATAATAATAATTAGAAAATAAAAAATCAAACACAAACAAAAACGTTGCCGACTACTACTCAACCTCCAACCGGTACGAAACCCAACATTTTTAACCATGGTTACTTTTTAACCCTAATATGTACCCAACCCACCATCCAATTTTATGCAGTTAGGATTTAGGGAGCACAAACAACAAACTGCATCTCTCTCTCTCTCTTGCTCGCGAGTCGCGAACGCCCACTCTCTGTTTCTTTTCATCCTCTGACCTGCACTTTTTCTACAAAAAGGGAAAGGATTGTTTTTTCTTTCTTTGTGAAAATTGTTAATTGTTCGTGTGTTTTCTGGGAAATTTTAGTTAGTTGTGTTGCTTTTTTTTTTTTTTTTTTTTGGTTTCTTTGGAAGAGACTCTCACTCTGCTGCTCTGCCTAAGCTCTCTCCTGATTCGAAATTGCTTCTATTAAACTGGTGTGTATCAGCTTTTTATTTTCTGGATTCATTTCAGTGTATATCTCTTCCTTTTATTATTTTTTTTGTGGGGTTTCTTTGTAAGTTTTGAGCCATGTGAGTGAGATCTGAAATCACAGGGACATGCTCTCAAGTGATAGTTATAAATGCATTAAAATTCCAGTTTCTTATTGATTTGTGGAGGATATGGAGGGTAGATTTGATCTGGGTTTTTGAAAATTCTGAGCTTTTTTTTTTTTTTTTTTTTTTTTTTCATTTCCTGGGCAAAGTTCCATTTTTGAAGTTTTTTAGATATGAAAGTTGAAGTTAACATGGGAGGTAGTATGTGGAATGATGAAGATAAGGCCATGGTAGCAGCTGTTTTGGGCACACGAGCTTTCGATTACTTAATATCGAGCTCAATTTCGAATGAAAATCTCTTGATGGCTATTGGTAGTGACGAAACTCTGCAAAACAAGCTCTCTGATCTGGTAGAACGTCCCAACGCATCGAATTTCAGCTGGAACTATGCGATTTTCTGGCAAATTTCACGGTCCAAGACCGGTGAAGTGGTTCTAGGATGGGGAGATGGGTCCTGTAGAGAGCCAAAAGAAGGAGAAGAATCAGAAGCAACAAAAATTCTCAATATCAGACTTGAAGATGAGACTCAACAGAGGATGAGAAAAAGGGTTCTTCAGAAACTGCACACACTGTTTGGTGGATCAGATGAGGACAATTACGCTTTAGGATTGGATAGGGTTACAGATACGGAGATGTTCTTCTTGGCATCCATGTATTTCTCATTCCCTCGCGGAGATGGCGGTCCGGGCAAGTGTTTTGCATCTGGGAAACATGTTTGGTTATTTGATTGTTTGAAATTGGGTTCTGATTATTGTGTTAGGTCGTTTCTTGCAAAGTCAGCTGGGATTCAAACCATTGTTTTGGTTTCAACTGATATTGGTGTTGTTGAATTGGGGTCTGTTAGATCTGTAACTGAGAGCTTGGAATTGGTTCAGTCGATAAGGGCAATGTTCTCTTCGAATTCTTCAATGCTTAGTAGGGTTAAGCCAATTGCTGCTGCTGCAGCTGCACCGGCGATTAACCAGAAGAAAGATGACAATGGAGTGTTTTCTAATTTGGGGATTTTGGAGAGAGTGGAAGGAGCTCAAAAGATTTTCGGGCAGGATTTGCGAAATTCGAATCATGTTCATCATCCTCATTTTAGTAGGGAGAAGCTTGCTGTTAGAAAGATGGAAGAGAGACCAGCTTGGGAAGCTTATGCGAATGGGAACAGGACTGCATTTCCGAGTATTCGAAATGGTGTTCATGGTGGTTTCAGTTGGGGCAATGTTCAAGGTGTGAAACAAGGAGGAAATCCGACTGAAATTTATGGTTCTCAGACTACTGCTAATAATTTTCAAGAGCTTGTTAATGGAGCTAGAGAGGATTTCCATTTTAATCAGTATCAATCACAGAAGCCAGCACAGATACAAATTGATTTCTCCGGAGCTACTTCAAGGCCCTCGGTGATTTCCAACAGACCGGTAAGTGTGGATTCTGAGCATTCAGATGTTGAAGCTTCGTGCAAGGATGAACGGCCAAGCACTACTGTCGAAGAGAGGAGGCCTCGGAAAAGGGGAAGAAAGCCTGCAAATGGAAGGGAAGAGCCACTCAATCATGTGGAGGCAGAGAGGCAGAGACGCGAAAAGCTGAACCAGCGATTCTATGCATTACGCGCTGTGGTACCTAACATATCAAAGATGGATAAAGCCTCACTGTTGGGAGATGCAATTGCTTACATCAATGAGCTTCAAGCAAAGCTAAAGACAATGGAAGAAGAGAAGGACAAATTCGGTAGCACTTCAAGAGACTCTTCAGCATTGGAGTCTAGCCCAATTGCAGCAGAAATTCAGCACCGAGCAGCTCCAGATGTTGAGATTGAAGCTTCTCACGACGAGGTGCTCGTAAAAGTAAGCTGTCCTATAGATTCACACCCTGCATCAAGAGTCATCCAAGCATTCAAAGAGGCACAAATTACAGTTGTTGAATCGAAACTATCTGCAGCAAATGACACTGTGTTTCACACATTTGTAATCAAATCTCAAGGATCAGAGCAGCTGACAAGGGAAAAGTTAATTGCCGCCTTCTCTTGCGAATCCAACTCATTACAACCATTATCATTAGTTGGATGAGAAAGCACAAGCTTGCATTTAACTTAGCGGTTAGGCGTAAAATGTAGAGAAGAAGAAGAAGAAGAAGAAGAAGAAGAAGAAGAAGAAGAACCAATCGAAAAGCCCTCTCACCGGTTTTGTCATACAACTGTAAGGAGGATCCTCCAAAGGAGCAAGCATGAACAACAACTAGAAGTAGAAAATAACTACTTATTGACCACAAGTAGTGCAGCAGATTTTCTGTGATTGTTTATATTTTATACATATCCTATCACAAGGAAGTATTTTTGCAAGATGAATTACATTGTAAGCTTAACCAACTCCTCTTTATCACTGTTGGTTATTAAAGAACTGATAAATTTGTTATTTATTTTTTCTATTTCTTAAATGCATATTTTTTTTTTCTTCTTCCTTTTTGATTTACAACAATATCTCTGTTGTTTGATGGTAGTTTATATTCAGTTTGGTCTCTTATAGTTTTCTGAAACAGGGGTGTGTGTGCCTGTTTGGTTTGGTGACTCTTACCAGGATTGTAAATAACTTGGTTTCCTGATTTGTGTTCCATGATCATTGCTTGCTTGCTTGATCACCATTGTTTTTAGTCACTCTGTTTCCATTGTTTGTGTGCATCATGAGAGAATTTTATTGATTGTCTAAAGAAAATGGAAATTTTTTTTATGCCTGGTTGATTTTTATGTTAAATGGGGAAAAAACCAACAAAAGAACACCGTCAGATTCTCAATTTCTTAGTAACCAAACAAACGAAGCTGCTTTAGATGCACATGAAAAGGTGGAGGGGAGAACTGATTTTGTTCTCAAAATCTAAGCCATCCCTTTAAATTTCTCCTTTCTATAAAGGGTGTTTGAGGTATCTCCAGACTCCAGACATAAAAAAAAGTACTTGAAGAGAAGAAAAAGGTAAAATAAATACAAGTAGAAAAAAGAATTTCAATAAAGAGAAAAAACAAATAGTAACTCCAGCATTGCTTGTATATCAATCAACAATTTGCATAAACAAGTAGAGCAAAAGCAAATAATAAATTAATAATAAATTAATAATAAGATAACCCATCTTGTAACATATTGAAAAACACAAAAAAATGTTTTGTGGTCCTACTGTTTCCGCGTGAAGATGAGCCAATGAAATTGGCATTGACAAAAATCATGTGGTACATGTGCATTCTTTTTTTAAAGTTGTTATTATGACTTGGACAAATTAAATGAGAGCCAAAAAAAAGTGTGACAAAACCTCATTACTCCTACGTGTGTTTTGTTGACCGAGTAAAATGCCTATGAGCCAAGAACCCCGTGTGTGAAATAGTGCATACAGTCCTAATCCAAGTCCTCCCATGTGGGTCAATTTCACTTTCATACTTAAAGTTTAAGATTACCTCCCGGTTCCTTCTCCTTCTTCAAAGATTCAAGATTATTTCGAAATTCATCGGAATTCAATTACTTTCTATTGTTATGCATGCGGTTTAATTTTGGGTAATTGGATCTCACGATTTTAGCCTTAAAAGGGTCTCTCATAACGTTCTGTGGTATATCCTTAAAAGGTCTCTCGTAGGTGTAAGACTAATCTTTGATTCTTGATTTCAACCAATACGGTAGAAAACCCCTTTTAACACTTACAATCTCATATAAAAAAATTCCCCTTTTAAAGTGAGTCAAAAATGAAAAATGAATAGATACCGAAACAGATGGCCAAAATTAGGGTCACAAAAGTCGTATTAAGCATATGTCATCCTTTCAATCACTTATAGGGAAGGGTCCTTGTTTTTTCATTTATCATGTTGAAAAACGTTTTTTCATTGCCTTGTATAGGTAGTGAAAAAGAGAGACCCACATCGACCGGCATCATGTGGTTGAGTAGTATAATGAGAGAAGAAAAAAAAAAAACAAAAAAAACGCGAAAGAGGCAAAACATGCCATGTGAATTTGAGATGGGTCAAATTTGGAGCAAAAAAAACTTTTGAGTACAATCATATATCCACATCAACACTTTAAATATAAAATCTATATCTGGACCCACACAGTCACAGACACACAATGTTAATATTTTGGACCCATTTGGCCATTTATGCAATTTCCATTATTTTGAACTGGTTAATGGTTGACCAATTGAAAGCTCATGAACAAACAGACCTAATTTTGTGTACAAAATTGATGATAAATTAATGTAGAGAATTATAAATATCTGAATTTGGTAGTCAAGTCAATGCATGCATAGTAAACACCGGTCAATAAACTATTTTGAGCTGCATAGATGTTGGGTGTATTGAAGGAATTTGACCAAGTCATTTTTCACAGTTGGAAGCCACGTTTCATGAATGATTCTCTCCACATTTGTGTCCTTTTTTCCATAAGAAGAAATATTTAAGTTTAGATTGAAATATTTTTTTTCTTGATAAAAGATCTATTGAAGATTTTAAACTATGTTTCAATTTAATCTTTGAAATTTGTGGTAAAGTTTGAGATATCAACACTATTTTGAACTTTAGATCATTCATGTTTGACCGGAATTTCTTCATCTTCAACAACAACTATACAGTCGATTAATTTTTTCATATTATAAAATCTAATCAATTGAAATTTAAAAGATGAAGTTGAGACTGTTATTTACCATATCTCTTAATAAAGTTGAGGTCTTAAGTTCAAATATCCCTCCCTAAAATTTAAAAAATCGAGGCACGATTAAAATTAAAAGATTAAAAGCATGTTTTATGTTCACAATTGTCTTTTTTTTTTTTTTTTTTTTGGGGACCAACTTACGCACATCTCAACTAATCCCACGAGGCCCTGAAATTAACAGCTGGATAAACCTCCAATGGCCTCCAAGAGAAATGTGGCTACTAGGGATCAAACCCAGTACATCCGAGTTTACAGCTCGCCCCAGTGACCAGTGGCACCACCCAACTAAACAATTTTAACATAATTTGAAATTACAATTTCATTTACGTGATGTAAACAACTTACTATCACCTTATTTTTTTTTTTTTTTAATTTGATATACGTAATGCTTCACACAGAAAAACAGCTTTGGTAAATTAAAATATCCTTTTTAAAAATCTATCATGAAAGATCTTTTTGGATTATAAAACGATGTTTCATGTTTGTACGAGTCATCTTGTTAATATGGTTACTTATTCTTTAATTATTTAGTATTTACTATTCAGTCAATATCAATACTAGTATAAAATAAAAGCTTTGATTCTTTGACCAAATAAAAGCACCTAACCATTTCAAAAATATATTTATTATAAAATAAAGTGAATGTATATTCATTTACTTACACAACCACCGGTGTACACCACCATCAATTGAATTTATGTGTTTATTTTGGTTAAACTACTTGAAAGAAAGGAGAGATAGATCTCTCAAATATTTCCATTTCAAGCCATTAATGGCCAGAGATTGTGTGGAAAGTACAGAGATGGAGTAGCAGGAACCAGTGAACCACCGTCTTTTTTCTTTTTTGACTAAATCAAGGATGATTCCCTTTAACTGACGCTTACCTATTTCAATAATTCTATTGAATATAAACATCGTGTTACATCATCATCTACTTGTTATTAAATCAACGTTTAGTTCTGTCTCTAATTGGTTGGAAAGACCATCATGCATACTGCATGGTATACAAAAAAAAACACCGAGACCGCTACAGAGGTCATTCAATTTCCGGATATAAAAAAGGGCAAATTGCACTGCACCCCTTGAGGTTTGGATAAGGTACACTTAGGTAAAAAGTATAAAATAATACAACTAGAGGCATTTTGGGTATTTTAAAAGTCAAATTTAAGTCTTGGGGGTGTTGGTGTATAATACTAAAACTTTTTCAACTAAGTGTACTTTACCCAAACCTCAAGGGGTATAGTGCAATTTGCCCTATAAAAAAAGAAAAGTAAATATCGATTTTGGTGAAAATATTGGAATCTAAACTTACGAAAATATGGGTTAAAATATCGAACACATTGTCATTATTCTCAAAATATATATTTTTGACATCAGTTTCTATAAAATATGAAAATATCGAGATATATTAGGGGTCAGCTTATTTTATAATTTTGATATAAAATGATATTTAGTAAAACTTCCAAAAATGATTAATTGATAATTTGACAAGTTTTGAGTTTTCACAGTTGATTATTCCTTCAACAGCTAACGGTGATTATTATAAAAGTTACGGCAATACCAAACTGACCCTAGATATTTAATAGATATTTACTTGCTTAGACATAAATAAACTAAGAACACCAAGAACCCGAGCGAGAAAGAAGTAAGTCTCAACAAATACCAAACCATGCAAAGCCCAAGCAGAAACAGAGATACAAATACAACGACCACCCAACATGTCATTTCTAATATTCACTGATATTTGAAGTAAAATTGTTCCAAACAGATTTGTTATTTGCAAAGGTTTACATTACATTTAGCTGTGACATATTAATAATACATACTAATACTGTATAAAATTCAAAATACCTGCCGCAGGACTTCAATGGAGGAAACACTGAACAGCAAACTAGAGCTGCTGTCCTTCCACAGGAAGAATATCATACAATGGACATTTTACACACGGACTCAAAGATTCGAGCCTATCAAAGCTAGCGCTAGATGGTTTTAAGTTATTACCTCTTTGCGGCAGTCATATACTCCACGGTGCTACCTTATTCGTCTCCTCCAGGCGTTGTTGAACTGTTCCTGATTTGCTTACCGTTAATCTCCTTGTCAATCTTCCTATTCCAACAATCTTTGGTCATGTGACCCTTCTTACCGCAATTGTAGCAGACAATGATCTTACTATCCATCTCTGAATCTCGCCTCTTCCAGCTCATACCTGGCCTTTTCATCTCTCTCATCCTCGGTCCAAAACCTTTAGCCAGTCGAGAGTCTACAGAGTTGGGAAGCTCCCCTTGCTTATTTTGACGGCGTAACTCTTCCTCAACAGTTATACGATCCATCAACATTCCAAAGGAAAGATATTCCTCACGCGTCAACTTGATGCAGAAATCCTTCCAGGATGGGGGAAGCTTGGAAATGATGACACTAACATGAAAATTATCATCAATCATCATTCCGGCAGCAACAACGGAATCAGCAATGTTGTTAAATTCTTTAAGTTGCTCGAGAATTGGTTTTTCATCAACCATCTGAAATTCAATATATCTTTTAACTTGAAGTCTCTTCGTTCCAAATTCCTCATAAAGGTAAACTAATTTTAGCTCTTCCCAGAGTTCTTTAGCACTCTTGGTTTTCTTTGAGAACTGATAATAAAGATTATCAGATAGACAGCTCAAAATGTGGCGGCGACATATGTGGTCATCATGCACCCACTTTTGTTCAGCAGCCTTAACTTTTGAGATTTCTTCGCTGCTTGCTTGTGGGCTTAAAGTAACACCAGGGCATGCATCACTAAGGACGTATTCAATCTTTAATTGCTTCAAGAAAACTTCCATTTTCTGTGCCCAATATAAGTAATTCTTCCCATTGAAACGTTCAGGCTCGGTGGGAACTAATTCCGTCGGTGAAGTCACTGAGTCGGATACAACTCCGTTTTCTTCATCCTCTACTTCAGATCTACATTATATGATTACATGGTTGGAGTCAGTCAATGATTCAACTACCAGCTTGATAGCCAAAAAGATTTTATGGGATAAAGCCTCTGCAATACTGCTCAAACTTGAGAGCTACTAGGCAACATTTTACTCACATGACTGATTGTTTTACATTTAAACTACCGATGTAACCTTTAGAAAATGAAATTCATTTAGCTATTTTGTTTCTCTTTTAAAAAAAAACCGAATTTCAGTTCCTATTAACAATCCAAACTTGGAAGATTACATACCAACACTGACTTTAAACATCAAGACAACACTCTCACCTGATTTTTGCTTGCATCTTCTTAACGGCTTCCTCTATTGCAGGGACACTCTTCCTGAAATTTCCCCATTGATCACGTGCCAAACTAATTCCTTAAAGCACAGCAGTTGAGACAAAAGATTTCAGCCTCAAGGTATTAACTACTTTGTGATCAAAACAATGTAACTGAGAACCAATAACTACTACGTTTGCAACAAAAGTGAAGTGTTCAACTATTAGTCAATGGAACTTTTGATGAATAGAAAAACAATCTAAAGCCTAAAAAATAATGAAAGAACCATCCTACCGAAGGTTCCTAAGCTAAAGTGTTAAAGGCTTAAAGCTAGACAACTTAAACAAAGTATTTGAACCAGATAATTGAAGGAGAATATCAAAATTATGCTAATTTTTAATGATGCATATCTTTTATGAAGAAATATTGACTTAAACAGATAACCAAGAGATAAACAAAAAAGATGCGGAAAACACAATAGTGGTCATATGATCACCTGTGGCAGATGGATGCTGCTTCCCATCTTTTTGATAGAAATCCCTAATTGAAACGAGTGTTTTACCCCAGAATTCGTGAATGACCACTCTCCTCTTGTCTGATAGCTAAATCAAAATGAAAAATCTTCAATAAAAGAAAAAAACCAGCAACAAAACATAATTATAAAACAACGAAGAAGCTTTATATCATAGTGGTTCCTATTTAGGTCTTCCATGTACTATTGATTGTGTTGGCATAATATGTTACCGTTCTAATTAAAGATCCAGAATAATAAATAAATAACCAAATCAACATTTAAGATAACGCCACATGGCCCCTATTTTTAGATACTTCCGACAGATTATTAGCATCCACAGAGGATGTACGTAGAAATGTCATTTCAGTCGCATGCAAAGCAACTCTTGTCAAGACATGCAGGACAAATGTCACTGATAACCCAGATACTAGTTGACAACGCAAACAAAACAATATAGACCAAGCTATAAAAGCATCCTCACAGGTATCTACGGGTAAGAACAACCATTTTTAAGAATTAAACACTGATAATTTACTTTGGTATTAACTGCAAAGCGATCAACTGAATTAAGCATCGGAGGCTGTATGCCAATGACACCCGTTGGCACACCTTAACCAATTTGTTTCTTTGTATCATCAGGAGGTATCAAATAAGAAAGGAACTTTGATTCGGAGTGTCATCGAGCATTTGAGAGCAGACAACTCCAAGTAGACTCTCAGCCTAATTTCACCAACAACAGATTGCATTATGTCAGTGAACCTAGTTTCTCATACAAGTCAATAATTCTATAAGATCTATTTTGGAATCCAATAACAGAAATATTAAATTATAAAGATTACACAATTACTACCAAATGCAAATTAAATCTCAGTATCTCATTCTCAATTAAATAACATAATGCTTCTCAATAATTCACTCAACCAAAACAGATGCCAATAATCAACTATCTTAACAAAAAAAATTGTTAATTTTTGGTTTCACCTGGCAAATAACGCGACCTTCTTCATGATTAGCTTCTTTTTTGATGTTGACTAGTTGGTCTCTGGTCTCTCCTTGAACATTCGAATCAGCTTCTTTACCATCACCAGTCTGTTCAATTGTTGAGAGCAAAAACGACTCCACCACGCCTCTGATAAACTTCTTATGATCAGTATCGGAGAGGTCAATTCCGAGTCGCTCCGATGCCATAGTCCGGACCTTGAACTCAGTGATCTGCTCCATGTCCGCTTCTTTGAGTATCTCGATCACCATTTGCTCCATTATCTGTCGACTTGCTGGTCCCATCTCCCGAAAATTAGACAGAGAAAGAAAAAAAAAAGGTTTGGAATTGGTAAAAGATAGATAGATAATTAGCGAATTAGGGTTTTGAATTCCGGCAGCTAGAGAAGTAGACGTTAATACTTAATAGTAATCTCTATTAGGGTTTATAAAATAAATCCCGGCGAGAATAGACGCTTCTGTTACCGTAAATAGTCCTTTTCTCTTTTTTGGCGCAAATAATCAGAAACTAAAAATTCATCTAGGTTCCACCGAGATTTGAACTCGGGTTACTGGATTCAGAGTCCAATGTCCTAACCACTAGACCATGGAACCATTTGTAACCTTAAAATATTTTTATTTTTCTTAACAATCAATTGTGTGCCTGATCGTCAAATTGTTGTCGAAATGTAAACAATTCGCAACTGAGTCATTAACGAGTTGAATGAACTGAGTCATTAATAATGAGTTGAATGAACGCGAGCCACATTGGGTATAAATAACCGTTATAATTGAAATGGCGGGAAGCACAATCTTTACTCTTTGGTGTATCATCATATTTTGATGCATAAGTTACTCCCAACTTTACTTGCCTAATCAAGGGGACCATGCGCCTTGTTCTCTTCCTTCTACAATGCATCAGCTCTGATCATGTGGTCAGAAAACACACACAAATGCTATTTCTTGAAGTAGGAGACCATAAAATACCATCACACATGGCATGCTCCACCAACCAAACAAATTGAAAGTGGGTTTCTTTTTTTTTTTTTTTTTGCATTGATTATTATTTCATATTTTCATTCGTGTAAAAATGAGATAACCAATTCAGAATTTGCACGTCACAAAACGAGTAGTAATTAGTAACTAACAATCCCAAGTCATCAGAGAAATTACACCAATTTCAATCTCAACTACACAACAAGAAGATCGTGGGTATAAAAAAAATATTTTTTATTATCTTCAAAAGGGTTTAAAGAAGCTTAAATACCGAAATACATATAGAGGCATATAGTTTCATGTTTTCTCTCATAACATGGCATGAAAATTTTGAGTCCCATGGCTTCACAGTTGGCTTCTACTTTAGCTTTTATTATCTCTAGAATTCAGTAGTTTTCATGGAGTTAGCTGCCATTGCTTCAATTCTTCTCCTTGCTTCTCTCATCGCCAACATCATAAACCGCTACTTCTATCAGAAGACTGCGCACAAGACAAAAATTCTTCCTCCAGGCCCACCAAGATGGCCCATTTTCGGAAACCTTCTTCAATTGGGACCACTCCCTCACAGGGACCTAGCTTCTTTGTGCGACAAATATGGGCCGTTGGTCTACCTCCGACTAGGCAGCGTAGACGCCATCACTACCAATGACCCTGATATGATCCGTGAAATACTTCTCCGGCAAGATGAAGTATTCGCTTCCCGGCCACGGACACTCGCTGCTGTCCACCTGGCCTACGGATGTGGTGATGTGGCCCTGGCCCCATTAGGCCCACATTGGAAGAGAATGCGGAGGATTTGCATGGAGAATCTACTAACTATAAAGAGGCTCGAGTCGTTCGCAAAACATCGGGCCGATGAAGCCCAACACCTTGTCCAAGATGTGTGGACACGAGCCCAAAACGGGAAGCCTGTGAACTTGCGGGATGTGTTGGGCGCGTTTTCAATGAACAACGTGACGAGGATGTTGTTAGGGAAGCAATATTTCGGCGGTGGATCAGAAGAAGCGATGGAATTCATGCACATAACGCACGAGTTGTTCCGGCTCTTGGGGGTGATATACTTGGGCGATTATTTACCGATTTGGAGATGGTTGGATCCTCATGGATGTGAAAAGCAAATGAAGGAAATTGAGAAGAGAGTGGATGATTTTCACACGATGGTTATTGAAGAACATAGAAAGGCCAATGAGAAGAAGAAAAAATTAGTTGGAGATCATGAAGATTGTGGAGAGATGGATTTTGTTGATGTTTTGTTGTCTTTGCCCGGTGAAAATGGGAAAGAGCATATGGAAGATCTAGAAATTAAAGCACTAATTCAGGTTATTTTCTCCTACATATAATTGTTCGAAAATTATGCTCCGATAATTGATGATTTCGTACGAAAAATTCATATGGAATCCCATATTGAATAGTTGCTCTATAATTGAATTTTATTTTTTTACATTTTAACTTTACTAAAAGTGTGATTTTGTGGGATTTTAGGACATGATAGCCGCCGCAACGGACACTTCAGCTGTGACAAATGAATGGGCCATGGCGGAGGTGATCAAGCATCCACGTGTCCTTCGCAAGATCCAAGAAGAGCTTGATTCTGTGGTGGGTCCAGATCGGATGGTCAATGAAGCTGATCTGGCCCACCTTAACTACCTACGATGTGTGGTACGTGAAACATTTCGCATGCACCCAGCTGGGCCCTTTCTCATCCCACATGAATCCCTGCGGGCCACAACAATCAACGGCTATTACATCCCTGCCAAGACACGTGTCTTCATCAACACTCATGGGCTGGGCAGGAACACCAAGATATGGGCCGATGTAGAAGAGTTTCGGCCCGAGAGGCACTGGCTGGCTGATGGGAGCCGAGTCGAGATAAGCCATGGGGCCGATTTTAAGATACTGCCATTTAGTGCTGGGAAGAGAAAGTGTCCAGGCGCGCCGCTTGGAGTAACTTTGGTGCTGATGGCTTTGGGTCGGCTCTTTCACTGTTTTGATTGGGGTCCACCGGAGGGTTTGAGGCACGAAGATATAGATACAAGTGAGGTTTATGGAATGACCATGCCAAAAGCCAAGCCTTTGTTGGCTATCGCTAGGCCGCGTTTGGCTGACCACTTGCATCACTGATTGTGATTGGTTTTCAAAAAATAAAGACCGAAGTCTAAAGTGCTTCTCAAATATTTGTGTATTGCCTAATTGGCTCCACTCCACGTTTATTATACAAGGAAATTATCATTCTACCCCTGTAGTTTGCCGTATTCTCCAGTCTTTCCCCTCTAGTTTTAAAATTCTTCAATTTCCCCCCTCCCATGCATGTATAATAAGGAAAATTATTATTCTACCCCCTGTAGTTTTCCGTATTCTCCAGTCTTCCCCCTCTAGTTTTAAAATTCTCCAATTTCCCCCCTCCCATGCCTATATTTATATGGTGAGATTGGTTGTATTTATGCATGGGAGGGGGAAAATTAGAGAATTTTGAAATTAGAGGGGGGAGACTGGAGAATACGGCAAACTATAGGGAGAGAATAATAATTTCCCTTATTATACATGCAACTGATAAATTGAATGATTTGTTTCTTTAATTGCTTTAGTTAATGACTTTTAATGTTGATAATTAAATAAGTGGTTAAAAAGATTTGATACTTATGCAAAATTTAGGGATTACAAAGGGGTTAGACTATATTAATTTATAAGTTGGACTTAAACTTTTTGATTTCAATATCTATTCCTCAATTAGCTTTCATACATGTTGTATGATGTTCTTGGTTGTGATAGGTTTTGACTTGTATTCTCATGTGAACCAAACATACTCAATTGATGTGAAAGTTGTCCAAACGGATTCGGATGATTGCGATTCAAGTGGCATTGAAAAGAAGAGTCTGGGACGAAGCCAACGGTGTCGGAATCCGGTCTCGAACGCACTGGTACAAGCTGTTGAAGGATTTCTACAACACTTGCAAGATATTACGCACCGAAAGTGTTGGGGCGTGTGAGTCACTATTTTGAGGCCCAGTTTGTTGTGTGAGACTCCTAGAAGACATATGAAAACATGTGGTAGTTGGTTTTCTTGTTAGGGAAGGTTTCCAACTACTTATGAGAGTATGATTCCTTAGAGACGAATAATAGTAACCATATAAATAATGTGACTTATTCTTTGGTTGATAGCACTTGGAGCGACACCTGTGAACATCAGAGAGTGGGTAAATCCGTGGAGTGAGACCCTAGAGAGATCTGGGGGGAGACCCTGAGGGATATTTGGGGGTGGGAGACCCAAGGGTTATCTGGGGGAGACCTAGGATGAGATCAATGGAATATCTAGGGGTGCACTCAAGAGTAGGGATGTCAATGGTATTATGCATTTATATGAGCTATGAATTTTGATTACTTGATATTTCACATAAGAGATTTTGATATGATTGAGTTTTTATATGTATATTTTTAAGGGAGGCTTGTGCTTTATTTTTGATTTTGATGATTGAATATAGGTTCCCATGGATGATAGAGTGCATAACTTGAATATGTTAGGGGGAGCCTCTTTTAGAGCTTGTTTGGTTGGACTTTTGAAAAATCTCTATTGGTAAAGATCAACTTGTAGTAGATCTATTAGAAATAGAGTTTTTGAAAAAAAGAATTATGGTTGTTTGGTTGATAGACTTTTTGTTTTTATTATTTATTTTAAAAAAGGTCTTTTTGAAGAAGTACCTCCCCATGAGCTTTTACCTAGTAGAGGTTTAAACTCTACTAGCCTCTACTCAATTTAAAATAGACAATCTCAAAAACCCAATCAAACAACTCTAAAAAACTCAAATAGACGTTTATTCACATTTTGAGGCAGTAAAAAGTTCAACCAAACAAGCACTTAAAGTATTTTTTCTCATGATCTTTAATTTTTCATAATCAATAGAGGGAGAAACTTTCTTGTAATTATTGGTAATATTTTTGGATAAATGCATGATTGTTGATTTTGATGATATTGATTTTCAAATCATGCTTAAACTCTCTCTATGCTCTTGCATAATTTGCAAATAATGTGATATATTTGAATGATGCATGTTTATGGTTATGAGATAAATTTGTTCTTATTGAATATCAATCTATGCTTCAAAGTTTCATGCTTCTTACTTCCTTTTTGATGAAGACAAAATGGGGAGAAGTTTTATGATTGGTTGCGATATTTATATAATTTAACATGTATGAATTGAATTGATATATTGATTGCCATTTATATATGTTCTTAAGGGCTCATTTAGTGCGCCGCGTTGTGCTGTATTAGGAGTTTAAAATGTATTAGCATACAATACAATGTTTGGTTTATTTTGCATTATTCACTGCATTGTATTAATTAATACATTTTAATCGGTCTAATACAGTGGATGTCATATTAGCTAATACAGAGGAGAGATGTTGTATTAGTTTATATAACATAATATAGCGTAATACAAAATATCATCAAACACAAGATTGTTTAAGAATTATATTGTACAGTACAATACAATACAATACAATACAATACAATGTACCAAATGAACCCTAATTGTCTAAAGTTCTTGAAACTTTACTTATGCAATAAATGATTTGTCATCATCAAAAAAGGGGGGGATTGTTAGCCCAATGGCTTTAATGCTTGATTTTGAAGTTAACAAACAATTTATGAGTTACTAATTTTGTTTGAGAAGAAATGGGTTTAGTAAAGTTTCAAGCATAGTGGAAATATAACAAAAAGGTACAATGCAAAGTTCTAATACTTTGAAGAGTTGATCTACATGCATGGAGAAGCAAACATCAAGCTTTTCGACATCAAATAAAGTTTCTCTTAAAGCTTGAAGTAAGCAAGACTAGTTGTTAGGCTTATTATTTTAATATATTATAAACTAGTCTATGTGTATGCATGTGGTGTGAACAGATTGACTCAGATGATTTAGATTGGACCTTAGGATCCATTAATTGTGTTTATCTATTAATCATAAGTGTTCTTAGACCAGATCGGTTGAGACTTAAGACCTATTTGATTTTTCCACTTAACACTTAATGGTCCTTAATGAGTTCCATTAAGTTGTTTTGTTTGGTTTTTCAAGTAATAAAATCACTTAAATAACACTTAAAACCACTTGTTTATAAAAGGCAATTCACATCTTGGCTTCAATGTTGTGTCAATTCTTGTTGTTTTGAACTACTGCAATGCAAGTTCTGAGATAAGGTGATGAGTGGTTTGTTGCAGTTGTATTATGAATTTATGATAAATAAGATCGGTATCCTGAACAAAAAAGTATTATATATAAAAGCACCGATGCAAATCGGGATTTGGCAGTGACATATGTACCTAATTGGATTAATCCATAGTCATCCAAGGTCTTGTAAGCCTTTCTTTTATTGAAATTCTGTGACAATCATCTGATCTGATCCATAGTTATTTATTTGCACTTACAAAAAAAGTGATTTTATCTTGACAGCTATCGGCTAAATTGATAGTATTTAGTTTCTAAGTGCATGTATTTGCCAATGACTCTGTCTCAAAAGTCTTGGATTTTCAAATCTGGACCATCTCAATATTCTTGGCAACCTTCGCATTGGAGTATTGGAATTTTTATTAAAAGACAGATTAATAATTAAATTTTCTTCACTTTTTAAATATAAATTACTATAGATTAACTCAAGAAATTATGAAAAAATATATTATTTTTATTTATAATTATAATAATAAGAATCTAAAATGCAAAACCACTTTTTAGAAAAGTCATTGTACATTTCCTCTTCCGTTTTGTGATAGAGATTCAAGTCTTACGTTTATCTATTAAATTGCAAAACGTAGAAAACATCTCTCTATTCCATGGGGTGAGGTGTCATCTCACTAAAATTCCATCTTTTTCTTGACACCTCATCATTAATGTGTATCCACTCACAATTTGACACCTCACATTCCATATGTAATGAGATGAAAAATGTGGGATTTTAGATGGGATGTTTAGTATTATTGATATATAATATATCAATCAATTTACACATATAAGGGACCACAGTCAATTATGATTTTGCAATTGTCCCTACTACATATTAATTTCCATAACAGTCACATTTTTGTCTGCTTTGACGACTTCAAAAAGGCAGGATCCTTATCTCATGAACAAATGTGAATAAAGTAACTTTCCTGTAAAGATAATTAGTGGAGAGATCGATTGATGAAAAATTAAATTAGACCAACTTTAAGTGCAGTCATGAAGATTCTTGATCCACAAGGGTCATTTCTTCAGTGGTGGAACAAAATATTGACACTCTCTTGTGTGATTGCTGTGTCTATTATAGACCCGTTGTTCTTTTATATACCAGTGATTGATGGTCAGAGGAAGTGCCTTGATTTGGACAAGACTTTGGAAACCACTGCCTGTGTCCTTCGAACATTCATTGATGCGTTTTACATACTTCATATAATCTTTCAATTCCGCACTGGATTTATTGCTCCTTCTTCGCGAGTATTTGGAAGGGGTGAGTTGGTTGAAGATCCTTGGACTATAGCTAAAAGATATTTCTCCTCATACTTCATTGTCGATATCTTGGCAATTCTTCCACTGCCACAGGTTTGTGCTCGTGTCCTTCCTAGGAAATCATCTTACATATAATTTACATTAATTTTTCCAATTTTAACGCTTCCTTGTTTGTTTGCTATTTTCAGGTGGTAGTTTTAGTTATCATCCCCACCGTGGAAGGTCCAGTGTCATTGGTCACCAAGGAGATGCTGAAAACTGTTATTTTTTGTCAATTTGTTCCAAGATTTGCTCGGATGTATCCACTTGCAAATGCAATCAAGAGAACTTCTGGCATTCTCGCGGAAACAGCATGGGCTGGAGCTGTTTTAAATCTCATTCTTTATATGCTAGCCAGTCATGTAAGTTTGATTTTGATGAGTTAACTATGTATCTCAAAAGGATCATGTGGATTTTTCTGATCATTGAGAAAATGCAGGTAATTGGAGCCTTTTGGTTCTTGATTTCTGTGGAACGACAAGATAGATGCTGGAACGATGAATGCAAGAGGCATAAATGTGATTCTAAATACTTGTACTGCGGAGAAGTACGTCCACCATCAGCAGACTATTCATTTCTGAATAGTTCGTGCCCTTTTATCAGTCCTGATGAGATAAATAGTAGTTCATCAGTCTTCAACTTTGGAATATTTATCGATGCTCTTCAGTCAGGGGTAGCAGAGAAACGGGATTTCCCAAAGAAATTCTCTTACTGCTTTTGGTGGGGTCTGCGTAATCTTAGGTTTGATCCTTCTCATTAAATATGATATTCATTTGAAGTTTATCAATATTGAAGGTTCTTCTGACTTGCTCATTGAATGCAGCTCTCTGGGCCAAGATCTCAAAACAAGCACATTTGTGGGGGAGATTGTATTTGCTGTCTTCATATCCATTGCTGGATTGGTTTTATTTGCGCTACTTATAGGCAACATGCAGGTAATGCTTCCCTAGCTACCGTGTTCTTTAAATCAATGTTTTTTCACAATTTTATGTTGCAGGACATCTCATGATACATGTTGTTCCCAACATTTAGAATGTCTATGCAACACAATGCTATCATTATAGATTCAATTAGGAAACATTAATTTGATTTAATTAGGAAAATGAATTTATGAGGGAGCCGGGAGGAAAGAGAAAAGAAAATGAATTAATGATAGATAAAGAAGAAGGAAATTATAAAAAAAAAAAATCAATTTATTAAATCTATGTATTCCAAATCTTATAGATTCAATGGCCTAAAAAATGTGTCAAATCTTGTGTTAAAAATTGTGTTATATATATATATATATATATATATATGTGTGTGTGTGTGTGTGTGTGTTTTTTTTTTTTTTTTCATTGCGGTGGCAACAAGTTTGGACGATTCGAATGTGAAACATTGTTAGACCGAATGGGTCAGAGTAAGCTAAGCATTGATATCTTCTGCTTTTTGCAGAAATATCTGCAATATATTATGCCATCTACAACGGTTAGAGTAGATGAAATGGTAGCGAACAGGCAAGATACTGAGCAGTGGATGGCTCACAGGATGCTCCCTGGAGATCTGAGGGAGCGGATTAGGCGTTATGAACAGTACAAATGGCAAGAAACCAGAGGTGTCGAGGAAGAGACTATAATTCGCAACCTCCCTAAAGATCTCAGGAGAGATATAAAACGTCATCTCTGTCTCCGTCTACTCAGGAGAGTGAGTCCTTTCCTTTACCTTCTTTATATCAGATGCCAGGATGTTGCCTACAACTAAAATGTTTATAACACTTGCTCAGGTGCCAATGTTTGAGCAAATGGATGAACTACTTATGGATGCGTTGTGTGATCAGCTCAAGCTAACCCTTTTCACAGAAAGCAGTTACATTGTTCGCGAGGGGGATCTTGTGGATGAGATGCTGTTTGTGATGAAGGGCAAGCTAGTGAGTACGACTACAAACGGTGGAAGAACTGGCTTCTATAATGCTAGTTATCTCGTGGCTGGTGACTTTTGCGGAGAAGAACTTCTTACTTGGGCTTTGGATACCAAATCCTCCTCCAATATAACCAGCTCCAATCTACCCATCTCAACCAGGACTGTACAAGCTCGAACCGAAGTTGAAGCCTTTTCTCTCATGGCTAATGACTTGAAGTTTATCGCCTCTCAGTTCCGACGTCTTCACGGCAATCAAATTCAGCATACTTTCAGGCAAGTGTTGCAACCACATACACATTTCTATATTTATTCTAAATGACACAACTGAGATTTGTTTTCATCATGCTTTCAGGTTCCATTCAGTGCAGTGGAGGACATGGGCAGCGTGCTTTATACAAGCAGCATGGCGCCGCCACTGTAAGCAGAAACTTGCTAAGTCCTTACGGGAAGCAGAAGACAGGCTGCAAGATGCATTGGCAACAGAAGCTGGGACCTCAACGAGCCTCGGTGCCACTATCTATGCATCAAGATTTGCTGCCAATCTATTACAGCCATTGAGGTTATCGCCATTGATACCCCAAAGGCCAACCGAGCCTGACTTCACGAACTGCTGATGACAGATAATAACATGAATAGTTATGTTTTAAGAGTTTGTTCTACCCAAATTTTGTCTTGCAATGCAAGTGAAAAAGAAAATCTTTGTATATATATCTTGGATTTGGTGGTTTTACTAAAGCAAGATTGGTTTTTAGTATTTACTATTTACCAACATTTACCATTGAATCTTTGGTTATAATTTAATTTAAAAGGGAAAAAAAATCATAAGTATCGCAATTATTTCATATAAAGTAGGGATAAGATTCCATATTGAGCTCCTTTTCTGCTGAACTGTTATGAACATTTCTTTATCCTTTTTTTTTTTTTTTTTTTTAATCCCAAGCATCACCTCAAACTTTACACCTTTTCTTGCTATATCATCTCGGAAAGTCCGGTGACCAGAAAAAAAAAAAAAAAAATTCCAACAAAGCTTTCGAAAATCCACAAAATCCTAGAAAAAAAATGCACAGAATTTAAATTTAAGGATTCCGAACAAAATCTTAATTATAATTAGATATACCTCTCTCTCATCAATTGAATAATGTGGATTTGGATTTGAGAGAGATAAATACTAGTTTCTTTATAAAAGAAACAGAGATGCAAAATGATGTATTGAGATGAGAGAGACGAAGTGAGGGGATTATAGGATTTGTGGTTGGAGAGGTGTTTGGATTTGTTGGTTGATTCGGGCTCCCCTTTTTCGATTTGGACTGCAATTCTGCTTGTATTTTTTTCGAACATATTTTTCATGGTTGTCACTTGTCACTCTCTGGGTTTGGACTCCCAAACTGAGGCACCAGACTTCAATGGCTCCTCTGCTTTAATATCTGTAATTCATCAGTTTCTCTTGTTTCTTCTCATCCAATAACTTCCGCAAGCAAGAGAATTTTTTTTTATTTTTTTTAAATTAAAAATAAAATAAGCCAAGGCTGAAATTCTCATATCATTGTTCAATTTTCACATATAAAATTTGAATCAACCATATATATGTATATGTTATGAAATCTCCGGTAGATCCTAGAATAACTTACATATTCATACTTCAAACAAAATCAAACAACTAAAATGGAGATCCAGTAGAGAGTTAACCCCCCCATAGCGAGAGTTGATTTCCTGGCAACATTTACACACAAACTTTCATTTAGCATAAACTTTGTTAAAATAACAACAAATGATCTCTTTTGCTCGAAAAATATTCATCAACTTGACTATCAGAATATAAGGATCATAATTTTCTACCGTCCTTCTTTTCCTTGACTTTCCATAATCTAAAATATCTGAGCATACAAGAAAGTACATGGTTTAGATTTATTTATTTTTTCTCTCTCATGTAAGTAGGTGTTTCATTAACTCTTGAAAAAAAACGCCGATTATCAACCAACACTCACGACAATTTTGTTTCGCATGTTTTTGAATCTTGTGTATATAGAGGGAATCATTATTATTATTATTATTATTATTATTAAGTATTATACTATTATATAAATTGAGGGTTTTTTTTTTATAAAGGAAAACTTGAACCTGTAACCTCATCCCGTCAAATAATACTTTATAGTGATACTTTTTTTTTAAACAATAAGTAATACTATATAATTCAAAAAATTAACTCAAATGATGAGACAAATGAATTATCATTGCTTACTATATCATTTTAGTTGATTTTTATATCTCGATTGTTGACCATTTTGTGTGTACAATTGATCACCTAGTCAGCTCACGTGACACTTTGACCGGTAACCCTTGAGCCAACCAAATTTTCCTGTCAAGAACCCCAATAATGAAAAAAAAACAAATGAATTGAAAGTAAATTCGTTAGATTAAACAATCGGGTGGCTCACGTAGCACTCTACAGTTTACAGGTAATGTTCAAATTCGTCTACATTCTTATGTATAAATGTTTACATATACGTACATTAATTTCCTTTTAACGGTAAACCGGTAAACGACATCGTAAAGAGCAAGGTTATTTGTTTCATACCCAACGCGGCTAGGGGGCGCTGAATTGCTTCTCTGTTTGCTTCGATAGGCGGTACGTGTGCTCTAGTTTTCTCGTCGACTTGGGTTTCTGCCACCGATTCCCTTTATTATCATCAAGCATTTGTAACGAAACTAAATGTACCGTACTCTCTTCTTTTATTTATATTCTTCAATTTACAAATCATCTTCTTAATTTCTGCTTAGTGTTCGGTTTTTCCTTTTAAATTAGACTACCTTAACATGTTCGCGAAAATGCCTGAACGAGAACAGAGTGTAAAAATTTTAAGTTCATAATATGATTTCCTCCTTCTCTTTCGACCCTTTTTGATGCAACATTAGTCCTTTATTCACTTAGTTTTTTCTGAATTTACTTGCAGCTACCGTCATGATTCTTCGTCGAATTGCGGTTAAATTTCCTCACTCAAGACGGCTGTTTAGTAGTCACAGTAGCCATGATTTTACAAGCACAATTGCGGAGTTCAATAAGGTATGTCACTGTTATAGTTACAGAAATATATATATATTTTGAAAGAATTATAGTTACAGATATAGATAGAAGTTGATTGATATCAAATGGGTTCCTTTCTTATATGTTGTTTTGTTACTAATAATCACATATGTTCTTCTGGGTCATGAATCCGAGGGCATGATTGAGCCCATTTTAAAATTTAGAGAAAACTTGAAACAAAACTATCGAGTGAAAGCTACACCATTTTTTTTTTAAGGTGTTTATATATCTGATTCAGTTTCTAAGGTGTAGTCTAATGTAATACCAAGACAACATATAATTGCTTATAATGGAGGGTTTATTTGATGTACGTTTCCATTTTTATATGGTGATTCTGGTATAAGGAAATGGAGTCGGTCTTTGGAGAAGCTCCCTTAAATGGATTTGCTGGTTCTGTAAGTAATGATTCCATGGCTCAAGAATCTCAGCAGACATCTCAAAAAATAGGTGAAAGCACACCTGGCCTGACCCATATTGGCAGGACTGGAGAAGCACAAATGGTGGATGTGTCTCCGAAAGAAAGCAGTAAACGAATTGCCATTGCTAGTGGCAAGGTAATTTTGGGGAAGGAGGTGTTTGATTTGGTCTTAGCAAACCAGTTGGCCAAGGGAGATGTACTTAGTGTAGCGAAAATTGCTGGCATTAGCGGAGCAAAGCACACAAGCACCCTCATCCCACTATGCCACAACATAACCCTGAGTCATGTTCGCGTTGATCTAACTCTGAACCCTGAGGATTTTAGTGTAGACATAGAAGGGGAAGCGGTGTCAACAGGTAAAACTGGGGTTGAAATGGAAGCATTGACAGCTGTAACAGTTGCTGGCCTAACAGTTTATGATATGTGCAAGGCTGCTTCAAAGGATATTCAGATAAAAAATGTACGGCTTGAGTGTAAAACTGGCGGAAAAAGTGGGGACTGGTCCAGGGAGAAGTAATGGGGTCATTGATGGAAGGGAATAATATAATCATTCTGTCAAATATCATGCAAGTTAGTACTTTATATGAGCGTTTGATTGCCACAACAGAATATGACACCCACTTTGTTTGATGGGATTTCGCAACACGTCTGAATTAGATTTTTATATATTGAACCGTAAAGCTAGTTCATGACCTTAAATTTATAAACAAAATCATCGTTGAAAATATGAGACTGAACTTAGTCATGCTTCAGGATAGGCTTTTCAAATCTGAATTGTGTCTCGGTTCTACTTCATTTGCTCATACATGGAATAAATGCACTATTGATTTTGGCAGTAGTCATCGATTTCAATTCTTTCTTCTTTTGCTTTTTGGGTATGCTGCTCTGTGAGTCTCCATACCAGGAAATGACTTTCAATTTCTTAAATTTTATTAAGAGAGTGAACGGTTCCTACCAGTAGTGTAGCTTTATGTTTAATAGAGAGTTCCAAAATTTTGTTTTGCTGAGTACTACTCAAGCTTCCAAAAGTCAATTTTCTCAATCTATCTTAGCAATTTACGCTGCTTTATGGCAGCATCTGGCTCCACTGCAAAACGAGACTTTGCTTCTGTTGTGTAACATATGCAATTAGTTTCTCCCATGAACCATTAGTTTGTTAATCATTCTCCTCTCTCCACCAACCCCATTAGCTTTGACAACTTTCGTGATGAGAATCTTTTACATGCCGTATTTTTCATATAAAAACTCCCTAAGTTTCAGATATTTATAGTTTTGTAGAACTTTAAACATTCAGGCTGCCTCATTATCGCTTGATTTATGCTGTTGTATGAAGATTTCGTATGTAGGGTTAAATTGTTGAATATATTTACTGTTTTTTGTCACTACTCTTATTGGTGCTGTTGAGTTGGATGACACATCACATAGCACATGCAATGAAAATGACATCATATAAGAGCATCTCTGATGCCATTGTGGGTTGTGAAAAAATTAGATGCCACGTAGGATAGACAACCACTTTGTTAAAAAAATCATCTCCAATGCAACCTCTCTAGTACAACTTAAAGCTGAGGTGGCAACTTTTTTGGACGTCTAATTGGCCCAGTTAACAACCACTATTGTCTTCTACTTTATTTTATTCAACAATTCTAAAATATATTTAAGGAGACCAATAATAAATTGACATATTATTAAAAACATGTATTCTATAAGTGAAGCATTTGAGACTATTTTTTCATTTGAATGTGTATCAAGTTTAGTTATATGCCATATATGAAGCAATTGACTTGACAATGTTGATATATCACCATTTTTTCAAATACAAGCCACATTACCATTGGAAATGCTCTATAGTTCACTCAAGGAATTTGTCCTGGTTTGAACTCTGAAGCTTTCACTTTGTTCAAAGAATATCTTTACAATTTCTCTTCTGCATGAATAAGATACTTGTATTTTAGTATTTTGTAATACTAATGGCATGCTCAATTTTACAGTTCTAACAATTTCATGAATTCATGATTCTTTTCCTCTATTATTGTTTTTTTTTGCTTTTGAAAAGTACTTTTCCCCATCCCCACACGGTTTTGGAAAACAGTCTTCAATTATAATTTTGTGAAGTTGACAAGTTATACACCTCATCTCAGCTGACTGCTCACTGTTCTGCCAAAACCCACTTTCCAAGGTGAGACCTTTTTCCTATGTGAGTAGAGAAGTGTTCCCACCTTGTAAAATATCCCACTGTTGTCTTCCCTTATCTTCTCTGTTTCTTGTTTTGTTTGATTGAAAACATTATTATTATCATTTTCTTTTAGAAGAAAAACATATATTGGTTTCATTCGAAAAACATATATTGATTTCATTCACCTAAGTAATCTCTCTTTAGGTAAGCATTGATTGGTTCTGGTGTTCAATAGTGTTAGCTACACAGTGTGCCACCTACTTGCTGCTGCGAGGGGACCATGGCCAATACCCAGTTTCATAATTAGTTGCTACACACATTTATGTGCTACCCAACTCACCTAGACCAAATTGAAATACATAAGACTATGCTAATTTATGAAGATATGTGGATATGTTGTTGGGTCTCTTGGGAATTTATTTTCTTTCTCTATTGTACTCATATTTATATTATATGGATGTAAATACATGTTCTTCTCTGCTGATTTTTCCAATCAAAATCTGTTTTCGATTGCATATGATTAAGTATTTAGCACTTGGTAGTCAAAAGAAAGAAGAAGAAAAAATAAAATAAAAAATAATGTCTGTTGCTCCGGTTTTCATGCATGTAGATTGTGTTTTGTTGGTTCAATTGACATGATGGAATATTGATGGCTCTCCTAAAAGGAAAAAAGAAATGGAAAAAGAAGGGATGATGGGACCTACAAACATGTGCAATGTAAAATTATTGGCATGTGTTTGTGTCTCTTTCTGGTGAAGTTTTGACAAATTGGTCACTATCTTTACTATCAAATGAACATTATGCTTAATTGTTCTTGATGTACAAGTGCCGTATTATCAACGGTACAAATAAAAAAAAAAAAAATTAGCATTCAAACTTGACATTGTTTATATAGTCCTATTTTTGCCCGTAAAATGGTAAAGTGTGCCGATTATGGAAGTAGATATTTTGATCGCGTATGTAGTGTTTTTATCTTAACAGGTTCCAGCTGCAGTGTTGCGTGTCAAACCCATTCACATGTTTTTCTTTTACAAGTATATGTTAATATTATAATTGACGGTTAATAAAACAAGATGATAAAATAATTAAATTTTAATCACACGATTTACTACTGTAGACAATTATCAAATGATTCTTCGAAGTTTTTAGAAAAAAGAGCTATGAGGTCGCAGCAGATATTTCTAAAGTGCACCTAAAGGAAGCCATTGTAGTAAAATGTATCGTGCACTTTCTTTTTTATGTGAAAGATGAGGGAGATTGCAATTTGCAAGACAAGAATCAAAAGCAACAAGAGTCACGAGGAAAGATCAATCAGCAATAGCAAATAACTCCTGTCTAAGAACATGAAAAGCGTGAAATACTGAAATGTCTCGAATTTTACGCTTTTTGTCACCTCTAAATTATCATCAATGAGGACATGCTATAAAAGTCCAACCAAAGAAATGAGTGATTAGGTTAAGTGAACATGCGTGGAAATTATTTAGAATTATCAACAATAATACATGGAAATCTAATTAAAATTTTCTATTGAATGTTGTCTCCTTCTATGGTTCATCAATCATAATACAAGCGTCCGTGATATGTGTAGTATCTACATGTTAGACAATAATATGCTTGTCGACAAATCTTCTTTATGTACCCACCTCAGTATATCACATCGGAAAATGAAACCATGCAATAGGAGGAAAATGACAATATTCATATTATCCCTCAAATAGTTTTTTTGAAATGGTAGCGTATTAAGGGCTCGTTTGACATACTGTATTGGATTGTATTGGACTGTATTATCATTAATACAAATCTGTGCTTGGTGATACACTGTATTATATTGTATTAAGTTATTCATATATAACTTTATTAATATTTATTTTAATTAAAACAAAAAATTTAAATAAATAATATTTTTATAAATAAAATAAATATTTCCTATATAATTTTGAAATTATAAAAAGATATTAACATCATAACACATATTTTATTAATATTTCATATTTGTTGAAAAAAAAGAGGAAAAAAAATGTTTTTTCTAATACAATACAACATAATACCACTAAATATAATATATTAGTTAATACGGTGTTTGATATTAAAATGTATAAAAATAATACAATACAGTGTTTGCACCAAACTACAATTAAAATGTAAATTGTCTAATACAAGACAATACGGCGAAATAAATGGGGCAAAAGTGTCTAGTGTGATTTACTAAGTAACAAAAGTGAACACACAGGGGATTACTTCACTGTCCTCAAGTCCCCAAGCGAGTCAGAAGTAACTGTTGAGCATAAATACAAACCAGATCCAACTTTCACCCAACAAAAGTAATTCTCATTAGGATGTCTGTTCTTCCCACCAATTAAGGGTATTATAGACTCATTGTCATACCACTCTTTTTTGTTTTTTCACTTCCAACAATTTATATGAAAGTACTACTCAAAACAAGTAGTGATAACTCCACTTTTACCACTCCAATATTATTTATATAAGACTGGATCACCCTTGCAAATCTTCTCTCATTGTCTTCAATGGAAGGAAAATCGAGAAATGCCCTCCTCTTTTCCTTGTTCCTCTCTCTTTCCACCATCACCGTTGCCTCTAACTCTCACCACTACCAGACTCTAGTCCTCAAATCTCTCCCTAACCAACACACTCTCTCATGGCCGCAGTCCGAAACCGAATCCTTAACACCCTTCAATGTATCCGACGCCGACACTAACACCGACACCACACTCTCTCTAGAGTTACATCACATAGACTCACTATCAGTCAACAACGAAGACCCACAACAGCTCTTCAACCTCCGTCTCCAACGTGACTCCTTACGCGTTGATTCCATAAACGCCATCGCCGCCGGTAACCGCTCTAGCGTGCGCGGCAGAGGCAGAGGCAACGGCAACGTCAACGGCGGCTTCAGCAGTTCCGTGACTTCTGGACTCGCACAGGGAAGTGGAGAGTACTTCACGCGCCTGGGCGTGGGCACACCTCCTAGGTACGTATACATGGTCTTGGATACCGGAAGCGACATCGTTTGGCTCCAGTGTTCACCTTGCAAGAAATGCTATTCTCAAACCGACCCGGTTTTCAACCCGAGCAAATCCCGCTCTTATGCTAGAGTCCCGTGCGGGTCACCCATGTGCAGCCGTCTCGACTCTTCGGGTTGCAGACAGAAAACGAAGACGTGTCTCTACCAAGTCTCTTACGGTGACGGCTCTTTCACGGTCGGCGATTTCTCCACTGAAACGCTGACGTTTCGTGGAAGCAGAGTTGGACGCGTGGCTCTTGGCTGTGGTCACGACAATGAAGGTCTCTTCGTTGGTGCTGCGGGTTTGTTGGGACTCGGTCGCGGGAAGTTATCATTTCCTTCTCAAACCGGTCGCCGGTTCAACCGGAAGTTCTCTTACTGTTTAGTTGACCGGTCGGCATCTGCTAAGCCGTCTTCCATGGTTTTCGGCAACGCGGCGGTTTCACGAACCGCTCAATTCACTCCTCTAGTTTCGAACCCTAAGGTTGATACATTCTACTACGTTGAACTTCTCGGGATCAGTGTCGGTGGCGCACGCGTCCCTGGCATCACAGCTTCTCTGTTCAAACTCGATCCGGCTGGGAACGGCGGGGTTATCATTGACTCGGGTACGTCCGTCACTCGTTTGACCCGACCCGCTTACATCGCGCTTCGTGACGCTTTCGTTGCTGGAGCTTCGAACTTGAAGCGTGGGCCGGAGTTTTCCTTGTTCGACACTTGTTTTGATTTGTCGGGGAAGACGGAAGTGAAGGTGCCCACTGTAGTGTTGCATTATAGAGGTGCTGACGTGTCATTGCCGGCGTCAAACTATCTGATTCCGGTGGACAATAGCGGGACTTTTTGCTTTGCTTTTGCAGGAACAATGGGCGGGTTGTCGATAGTAGGAAATATTCAGCAACAGGGTTTCCGGGTCGTCTTCGATATGGCGGGTTCAAGGGTCGGGTTTGCTCCACGCGGGTGCACTTGAGTTTTGCTGCGCGTGGTTATAGTTGTAAGGGAAAAGTCTCTTTCCCGGCATCCTTGGCTTTTATTTATTTTTATTTATTTTTGAAAAAAAAAAAAAAAAAAAAAAAAAAGAAAAATCTTTCTTGGATATTAATTCGAAGAAAGATATGGATGAAAAAGAGGGTAGGTGAGTAGGATTTAATTTGACTTGTATTTCTCTGTTGTATTATTAATCATGAATCTGCTACAGCATTTTTACTCTAATATATATTTGGTTAATTAATAAAAAATATTATCATGAATGCACTTAACATTATATTAACTTAATGAAATATGAATCAAAATTATCTTTTTTATTTTATTTTATTTTAAATTTTATAATTTTCTACATTTTTGGTATAGTCGTTTATATAAAATGCCATTTGGGTTAACTATTGGTAGATATGTGAAAAATCGAAGTTGATTCTGAATTTAAGTACAAAGTCTACCATGACGTGGGATGTTCTTGAGAACAGAAGAGTTTCTCAGTTTGGAAGAAGAAGTTGCTCTAAAAAGAGACAGAAAACAAGAAGAAATTTGAAAACAGTAGTAATGATTAATGAGCTCTCTGGCTTTTCGGGTAATGAAGTACCTCTTCTAGTTGCGTATACTTTAAGTTACTATGCTGGCAGCCCAGTGGCGCTAATTATAACATCACAACAGTAAATCAAAGGTTAATTGGTTGTTGATAAAATGGTTACGAAAATCAATCATATCTTAACCACCAATTTATTGTAATACTTACGTTTTATAAAATTATATAAGGTTATGAAAAATATCATATCAGCATAGGATCCAAACTCCTTATCGAGCATTTTGATCTTCATGTAAATCGTAAAAGTGATTGGAGCATAAGTTTATTACAGACTTTACAGTGGTCTGACGGTGGACCCCACCACATTCTCCGTAATATATTTTACCATAGTGCAAATGTGTGTAATAGTTTTGAGTTCTCTGTTCTTCCACTACTTTATACTACTAAAGGAGTAGCAGATATTTTTCATTGCTTGGCTCCGACAACAGACTACCAATCTTATAATTTTATAGAACAGAAGAAATTTCTTTTTTTTTTTATTCAAATAAAATATTAAAATCACCACGGTGAAATCATAAAGCTAAAATGTCAGTGATTCCAAAGCACATTGAAGCATCAGCCAAGTCAGAAAAAAGTGGGTACCAATTCATGGAATTTTAGAAAAGAGCAATGCAATTGTTTTACTTTACAAGTTGGATTCTAGCTGGTGGCGGTGGAAAACAACAAAAGTGAATGTGGACACACTCATTATAAATTATATTAATCTAATTATGCCTCTACAATCAGCACTACTTATAAATTTCATTTTTTTTTTCCACTATGCATAATGGAAGTGAAGATAAAAATAAAATACTAAATTTATCGAATTTCATTGATATATGTGCACCGATATAACTTTATCAATACGTTATGCATTTGTTAAAGTTTCTCTATAATTAATGGTCAATATGCATTGATACTGATGTAGTTACATTAGTGCGCATTAATGTGAACGGGACCGATATACAGAAATAAACAAGGTTTCTCATCTACAAACCCCTGATATAAAATTATATACAAACCCATTTTTTATCATTTAGATCAAAATCGAAGGGTTGTTACGTAAGTGGTGGGTTTGGAGAGAGAATACATAACAATCCTTGGATTTTGATCCAAATGATGAAAAATGAGTTTGTATATAATTTTATATCAGGGGATTCGCAGGTGAGAAGCCTTATATATTTTATATGTAACTCATAAGAACATACTTGTGAAAAGTCAGGCAAAACAGATCTGGTCTTGTTAAAATCAATTAAGAAATCAAAGAGAATATGATATTATATGACCTCAATCAACGGGTTGGTGATATTTACCAGGAAGCTTCAGATTACTTTCTTGTAGTTTTGTAATTGGACAGTGAACAGAAAATCTGCAAGAGAGGACTCATCTGATCATGCCTGAGAAAAGTCAGACCAATAGAAATTGAGTCTCATGAAAGAAGGTCAATGAGAAATAAATTAACAACTCATTTATTTAATCTTGATCTGGTTTACTAAATAATCATGAGAAGACAAGAACCTAAATCCTCTCCCAAACCTGCAGTATACGGTGGTTCATGAACAAACATCACATGAAATTAATAAATATAAGTATTCAACCTATTCACACCTATGTAGCACGGATACGGATACGGATACGGATACGGATACGGGATACGGATACGGCACGATACGGGGATACGGTAAATCTTTAAAAACTAGGATACGGATACGGCAGGATACATCAATTAAAATAATATATATTTATATTTAAAAAATATAAATATTTAAAAACCATATTTGATAATTCATTCAAAATCAAAACATATTTATAATCCAAATAAAACATGTGACATAACTACATAACATAACTAAATTTTCTATTATCAGTTTGTCCTGGTAATAAATATATCAGAACGAATAATGTGAACCACTAGATTTACATATTTTGACTTAAAATGTATGCACTTGTCAAAACTTCTTCATAATCTGTGGTCCGCATTCAGGACGAACTGACAATAAAAAGACTGATAACATAATTACATAAGTCATAACAATGTAACGTATTACAGGATCCAAATAAAATATGTTACATAAGTCGAACATATTACAAAATCCAAATAAACCATACGTCACATAAACCATAACATGTTATAAAATCCAAATAATACATTAAGAAAAACTCATAAAACATATTTTAAATTCCTAATTAACTTCATTGTCATCATTCACATTGTTAGAGGATCTAAATAATTTGACATCTAACTCTAGTTCATCAAGAGAAAGGTTTACAATCTCAAGTATTCCGGCATTCTCCATGTCAATGGAATCAAAGACAAAATTTCCTTACAAATTCATTTTGACCCCTAATATTTTGAAATTATAATTTGACCCCGTTTTATACTAAAATAATTATAATATTGCCCCAAACGTATCCTCCAAGTATCCCCTAAGTATCCTCCAAGTATCCGTCAAGTATCCGCCAAGTATCCATCAGTCAAACTTATGAAAAAGTCAACGGATACGCCATTTGACGTATCAGATACGTATCCTGGAGTATCCGAACTGGATACGAGTTCGATACGAGTTACCTCCACCAAATGGAGTATCCGTGCTTCCTTGATTCACACTAAAACAGACATTAAAATAAGGAAATTGCTTGGGTACTGACCCCACCAATGGGGTGTTGCCATGTGGCTTTTTTCTTTTAATCTTTTACATTTATCTCTTTGCATTTATTACAAATGGACTACGTGGCAAAACCCTATTGGTTAGTCAATACCTTGGGTAAACCCTATTGGTTGGATTACCAGTGACATCCAAAGGGGCCTTGAAATAAACCATACACCATAAAAGATGTACCTAAGAGTGTATGAACTATAAAATGTGAGAATCCCTTAGCTGACAACCTCAAGGAAAAAGAAAAAAGGCAAAATTAACACGGAAACCGACCACATTCAATGCTATAAGCATAATCAATTACTATTCATATATATTTTTTAATAAGTTGAAATGCCTTGATATAGGTATCATATATAGAATTCAAGAAGTTGCGCGGATTCAAGACAACCGTTGTACAAGAAGAGAGCTCTGCCAGAACAATCTTCAACTCAAATAGATGAGCGGCTATGCTTAAGGGGTATCTCTTTCCAAGCAACACAACATGGATGAAACAATTTTGTCTAGGTACAAATGTACAATTGAGGCTTGAGATCTCATGGGGGTGACCAGCCATAGGTATAATAGTTCAAGAATGAAGATTTGGAATCAAAATCTTTATGTGTAATTGATATTTTCTCAATTCACAACTGGGATGACTGTTATAGGAAAACTCAGGAAGCATTGCTGCTTCCTTTCCAATTGAAATGGAATGTCTTCTGGTTTTGTGGTAGGAGAGAAGAATGACAGGTTTGGACAGCATTTTATGTTGTTCAATCAATGAGAGGCCAATAGTTGAACTTGTAGATTCAGAATGCACAAAGGCAAAGAGATATTAGCGATTGCTTTGCAAATACTTTAGTTACAACCAGAAAGGTTAAAGATTAGAGCATGTATAGATTGGATTTAGGGTTTCAAGCAGGCCAAGCAAACAAGTTGCAGGACACCAAAAAGGAAAGACAACAAAATTTCCATGAATAGACTGAATTGATGCACCCAAAATTTCGATGAACAAGCAATTAGTTGCACCACCGATTTTTATTTATCTAACCCATATAAGTTAATGAATTAGATCTAAAAGAAACATTCTAGACTCTCAAACTTGCAATATATACAAATAGTAAACTTATGATTAAGACACAACACTCTGTCATATCAACCCTGACATTTTTTACCACAACGCTTCATTTAATTAACATAGCCCTATTCAATCATTTCAGATGTAGAACTAGAACCAAGAGAAGCATTCTAAAGTATTTGATCAAATAGCAAGCCACATAAATCAGAGGGAAAGTGTAGTGCAGACAATAAAAAGTAGGGTTTTAGATTCTCAATCATTAAATAACCTAATGGTGAACCTATTGTACAAATTCTCAAATTCCGATCCATTTCATACATTTTCTAAGATCCTCGACGGTGCACAAAATTGTTACGGAGATAAAGAATTGTTGTTAAACAAAAGAACAATTCAACCAATTATAATTTTAAAATGAAAAAAAATTCAAATTTGAAAAGTAGGAATCTTTAATGAATAAGTACAACAAATCCTTTCCAATTTAACCTAATTTCGAGAATATTGTAAAGAATCATAAAGTACGGTAAGTAAATGAAGTACCTTGAATCTTGAAACTTGTGGAGCAGAAGATTTGAGAATGGAGGGAAGCGCCATTCGGCAAAATACCCTAGTGTCATAACGAAATTACGAAACTGCCATCAATAACGGATAACCCATCTATGCCACGTCATTAGATAAGTTTGAAAATAAGTGGCAGTAATGTAAATTGAGAAACTACGAAATGAGGGTAGGACTTTACAACAGAAAACCAACATGTTTGACTTAGCGCGCATTTGACCAAAATTAGGGATTTAAATTGATAAATTGAAATCAATCTGTGCAGATTGATTGATTCGTGAAGAATGGAAGAAGAGAGAGGGAAGGTGAGGGCGTTGATAGATATGGCGACTAACTCTACGGAACGAGAGGTGGATCCACGTCTCCTCAAAGCCATCAAATCTGTGGTTCGCTATTCGGATCCGGAGCTCCGACTCGCCGCTCAAACACTCATGGACCTCATGAAACGCGACCATTCTCAGGTCCTCCCTGATTTCGATTGAGTTTGCATCTTTAATTGATTATTTGCTTATCTTGTAGCTCTAGTGTTCTTTCAATGAATGGTGGTTTTTATTGAAGTTGATTATTTGCTTATCTTGTAGTTCTAGTGTTCTTTCAATGAATGGTGGGTTTTATTGAAGTTTCGTGGTTCTCTAATAATTCTCTTGTTAATAGCTTAAGTGTTTCTTATGTCGTTGTAAATTTTGAATGATAAAAATAATATCATGGTAGAAGAATTGTAAATTTGTGATTGTTTTGCAGGTCCGATATTTAACACTTCTCATAATTGATGAACTTTTCATGCGATCAAAGCTTTTTAGAACCCTCGTTATTGAGAACTTGGATCAATTATTGAGTTTAAGTGTTGGATTTCGGAGAAATCTGCCACTTCCCGCTCCTCCAGCCATTGCGACCATTCTGCGCTCGAAAGCGATTGAATTCTTGGAGAAATGGAATGCCTCTTTTGGGGTTCACTACAGGCAGATTAGATTAGGTTTTGATTACCTCAAAAACACTCTTAGGTTCCAATTTCCTAATCTACAAGCGAATGCAGCTCGGATTCAGCAGGAGAGAAGGGAAAGGGAAATTAAGACAAAAGAAATTTTACGGAACAAATTTGAAATCCTGGGGCAAAATCTTTCTACAATAAAGCAAGAAATACAGTCCACGATAGATGAGATTGGCGAGTGTTTAGACATCATTCGTGCCAAAGAGGAAAATATGGTGCTTGCTCCCTTAGACGATGATGATTTTGAGGAGTTTCGTTCTTCTGAACTGAGGCAGATCCGTCTTGATTCACTGAAAGAAGGGGAAAAGGTTCATGAGAATAATGACAATACGGTGGTTTTTGATGCATTGAGGGAGTTGTACAAGCTTTTAATGACTAAGCATATGGGTTCTGTTCAAGAATCAATTTCTGTTCTAATAAGGGTGGAAGTGCCAGACAATAGGCTAAGAGATTCTATGCTGAAGGAGTTGATTGATATCCGAAACCGTCTCCTCTCGGTGAAGAAGAAATGTGAAGAATCAGGTTGTGCTCTTGCAACCAATGTGAAAGAAGAAGAAGAAGAAGATTTTTGGGAAGAGGGTAAGATTGGACCAACTGAGAAAGGAAGTTCGAGTACACCTATTAAACCCAAGCAAAAATTGCAAAATCTTGCTGTGGCATCAACCTCTGGAGAGATAAAAAATGAACAGTCTGATAACAATGAGTTGTGTAAAACTGATTCAAACTCACCTAGGAGTAAGCTTTTGTCTGAAGCTCCAGTGGTCGAATGGGGTTCTTTCTTGGGTAATTGGGGTTTGGACAGGGATTTTATGGCTAACCAGAGGGGCTTGGAGCTCGACAATCATTGGGGTAGGGTAGACTATGATGCAGTTATTCCGGCAGAGAAGATAGCTGAACTGAATCTTCAGGCAACATTTTATAAAGAAGAACCAGTAGAAATCCAACCATGCCGTGCACCTTTGAGGAAAGGAGGCCTTTGTCAGAGAAGAGATTTGAAAGTTTGCCCATTTCACGGGCCCATCATTCCACGAGATGATGAAGGAAACCCTATCAATCAGAAGAACCCTTCTTCGGATGAGAACCCTATCCAGAAGAACTCATTAATAGATGATGAGACTTCACTTGATTTAGGGTCTGATTTATCAGAGCATTTATCAGAACAATTAGCAAAACAAGCTATACAAAATGTTCGGGATAGAGAAAAAGAGGAAGGAAAGAAGAGAAAAATTGACAAACAATCTCTGAATCGTGCAAAACTTGCAAAAGTACGGGAGCATAATGAAGCAGTTTTACGGAATGCAGCATTGGTGTCTACTTCGAGATCTGAAGCTGTAGGAGAAGACATAGAAGTTACCAATGGGAAGAAATCATCGACCAGAAACAAGAAGAAAACTCTTACATCCATGCTGCGGAATAAAGTGACAACAAAGGATAGGTTAGCTCAGAGACTTCTAAATACACGAGCGAGGGGTGCAACAACAAGACAACTAACCATGGGCGAGGAGGATACCTACAGAGAAAACTTTCCAAATCAGTGGTAAATGGATGTTCAAATACTGGCTGATGGGAATGGGAGCATCGCCATTGCTGGCGATGAATAAACATTTTACTTGTATCAAAAGATACATGAACCATGAACATTTCATGTTGATCCTGCAAACGATCACATGAAATCTCAAGAGTATTTACTGCTATGTTGTTTAGCAAGTTAGCTTGTTAGCAGAATTTGTAATATATGTTGGTTAATTATTCTTTATATTTTTGTCACATATCCAATTCATTGAACATATAAATAAAGAATGGCTTTTCTCTATATGTGAACTCTGCTAAATTTGGTTTCAGTGAAGAATTTTAGCATGCATTAAAGATCTTTCTGGGTATTTGCAAACTAAACTAACAATGATCTTTCTGGGCATTGTTCAGAGGAACCAAAATTTGTTGCTCTTCATGTGTTCAGGCAACTAAGCTGGGGTTTGGTTCTGGTTCTAAGACCATCTCCAACCGTTGTGCCAATCTCCATTTTGCAGCAGATTTTCGCTCCAATGAGTGCTCCAATCTTTGTGCTATTCTACAGATGGTGGTCTGGTTGCGCCAGAAGTAGAGCAAGAAACCTCTCTGCACCACTTCTTGCTCTATTTTGTTTTTGTTTCTTACTTTTTGATTGGCTGAGAGGGAATCAGTGGGGGAATATTCTTTTTAGAGTAGGATTTGGAGCCATGGTTGGAGATGGTGGTCTGGCTATTGCTGTATTTTGTTGCAAACTTTGCAACAAAATGGCGTCCATGGTTGGAGATGCTTTAATAACTTTTTCGAAGTGGGGAACACAGAGAGCAAAAAAAAAATAAAAAAGTTCTAACAACTTTTGATTGAGTAATCATATTCATGGCACAACAGATGAATCAAAGTTGCTACTGTAAAGAGAGTGACATTCCTTCTTTAGTCAGTAATTTTTTACAAAAAGAGTTAATTAAGAATTATGATCCTAGTTTGTTACTCTAATAAGTAATAATAATATACCCCATTTGCTTTCAAGTAACGTTGAATTCAAGTTTTCCATTTTCTCCAAAATTTTCTTTACAAGCATGATCATGAAAATAGAATTAAAACAAAGAAAATTCTACATCATGTTCTGTAGATTGCTCACGTTATCTTGTGATGGGAACAATGATGATGACGACTTTTTACCTCAGACAGATCAGATTATGCCCATGTGAAGAGAAACATGTCTATTAGACTATTAATATAGTATAGATAATAGAACCAAAAAAAGATTAAAAAAAAAAAAAAAGAATTGATCGTAATGACTTTTTACCATAACAAACTACCCATCAAAACAATTTAGATTTTTTTATATGTTATAAAGCTATAGGCCTTTAGCAATCAGTAATAATGAAAATATACATTTGTCCACAGGGACGTAAGTCAATTGGTAGATGGATAGATTTAGGGTTTGTGTAAATAACTCTCAAACCAGTGACTTGAATCTTACTCTATAGAGTAGTATAGCTGATCAATCCCATCTAATATTAAAGACACTGCAAATAAGTGCAAGTGAGATGAGAACAAATGGGACCAATTAAAAGGAAATTTACAATAAAATAATGGGGAATTGCACAAACATCTTTCGAGATTTGATAAAATTGTATGGATATGACAGTTTTGGCTATATACACATAAACTTCTCTCAATATTTGAAAATTGTTGCACAAACATCCCCTGCTGTTAGATGGATTTGTTAATCAATGGTCAAAAGTGTAAAATATCCTTTATTTTTATTTTAAATAAGCTAAAAAATTTAAAAATAAGACAAAAAAGAAAAAAGAAAAAATATTTTAGAAAACATGAATGTATTTTAAATCTGAAACCTGGAAAAAAAAATTCATCTTTACAAATAAAAAAAAAGTTTTTTTTTTAAACAATTTAATAATAAATAAATTTTAAAATTTAAATTTATTTAAAATCAATGGGGATTTGCACAAACTTTTTTTTTTTAAATGATTTTTTTTTCCATGTTTCAAATTTAAGATACATTTATGTTTTCTAAAAGATTGTTTAATATTTTTTTTTTATCTTATTTTTAAATTTTTAGTTTATTTAAAATAGAAATATAGGGTATTTTAGATTTTTTACACGTTTAGCCATTGACTAATGATCCATCTAACGGTAGGGGATGTTTGTGCAACAATTTTCAAATGTTGAGGAAAGTTTGTACGTATATGACAAAAACTGCTATATTTGTACAATTTTATCAAACTTCGGGGATGTTTGTGCAATTCCTCTTAAAAAAAAAAAAAAAAAAAAGGATCATGTAGACCAATAATGTGCACCACATAACATACACCCTCGCAATGTAGGGAATGCTGGTCACCGAGTCACCGACCCACATATAAAAAAACGAAAACAGGAACAGCTAACCACCAACAAATATATAGTTAAACAAAATTTAAAAATAAAAATTTGTAAGCGAATCACAATAATTACAGTTTTCACTATCAATCTATCATCTTTCCCCACCTAATCTCCAAATAAAAAAAAAATAAAAAAAAAAACTTTGCTTATTTTTTAAACTCCCTCTCTCGCTTCTTTGAAACCGTTTGATGTTGATCAACTGACTCGAAACAATTTGACGGTGACACCTCTCTCTCTCTCTCTCTCTCATACGCTCTCTTTTTCTCTTAGAGAACGATGATATGAAGAAGAAAAGCACCTCTTTTGAGAAACGTTTTTTCTTTGCTCTACACGGATTCAATTGATCCTTGTGCTGTACCGTTTTTTTCTCTTCAAATTCTTTGCTCGTTCTTGAATAAAAGTTCAACCTAGCTAAAACATCCATACCCATCAAACAAAAACACTGATTTCTTGATTAAGGTTTCTTCCTTATAGATTTTTTTTAAGGCTGTGATTACCCGAAATGGAGTCGCATACATCGAGCAAATACCCATAAAGTTGTTGATAGTGTTTTTAATTTTTTAATTTTTGTTATATGAATGGAACTGGATAGCATTGAATGTGTGCCATCCTTAGATTTGACTGATGAGGATGAGATCCAACACCATCACCATCCGTTTCCTTCAATTACAAAGCCTCACAATAATAATAGCAACAACAACACTAGTGTCTCTTCAGCTAATCAGCCAGGCACCACCAGTGTCCATGAACTTCTTGAGTGCCCAGTTTGTACCAATTCAATGTACCCTCCAATCCATCAGGTTTGTTCTTTTCTCCAATCTGGTAAATGGGTTTATTCTTTTTCTCTCTCAATTGTTTTGCTATAACTTATTGTGTTTTTAATGAGCTTTTCTTTGTGTTGGATAGTTAGATTTCTATGTTTGATGTGGAATATTTATGCAGTTTTTTTTTTCCCTTTAGTTATTGTAGTTTACACTCAATTGAGTGTATTTTTGTTCAATTTTTAGAATTTTGTTTTAACAGCTGTCAGAATTAGCAGATAATTGGGTGTTGTATTGCAGAAAGGGGATTTTAGGCGGGTTGGTCAGAGTAGGATATGTTATTTTCTTCGCTGAATACTTGAAATCATGTCAGTACTAAGTACATTCTTGCAATGGAAGATATTAGATGCTACTTGTTAGTTTCATTAGTAATCTGGAATTTTGCATTTGTGAAATTGGGGTTTCCCCTGGCTTAATTTGATAGTTTCTAATCTTACTTGAAGTGCATGGGTTGAGAGTAAGCATTATATGCATGTTTCAAATACATCCAAATGAATGTTGGTTTTCGATGAGATGCATTGATGCTTACTGAAATCTGGAATCATCAGTAATTATTTAATAAAGGATATGGAAGATGGCAGAGAACCAGCTGTCTCTCATTTTGAAAAGTGTAAGAAAGCCACACTAGCTTCATTTCATTATTGGGTCACTGGAAATCATCAATAACGATAAACCAAATTCCTATATGAGTGAAGTCTTGTCTTTTAATGAAGATTAACGTCGAGAAGAGTCTTCCAAGGAGCATATGAAAGAGGAGGACCAACTCTATCACATCGTTGAAAAGCCTAAACAGCTCTCTTCTAGTGAGATTTCACTTGTTGGTCATGTGAATTAGCATGGTCCTGGGTCTCCTGGCAATCATAAAAAAAAGGTAAAGTGAGAATGGTTGCTCACATATTTTCTCTATGGTCTTTATTATTGTTCAATTGCAACCATGATTAAAAAGGAGCCCATTCCCAGTTGTTTGTTCTTAGAACTTTTGATTGTGAGGTGGTGCTGACTGTGCGTATGTGGGAAGAGCTGGTGCATGAGATGGTAATTAGACTGTGGTGCATAGAAGGAATCATTGTCAACCGGACTCTTCTTAGGTATTTTTCTTATTTGTTTTATGTTCTGCTAAGTAGAAGGAAACCATCAAAATGGTTCAGTTAGACTTTGCAGTTATAACTGTAAGGAGTGAGGTGATTTCTCTCTATATTAGAGCAAAACAGGAAGAGTGTGACTGGAAGTTTGAGTCAACACATGCCATTTTTATCAATGTTGTGAGCTATGCAATAGGGTACCACTCGGTATTATATGTTTGAGATAATTATGTATATCGATTTTGAAGATATTTTATCTGTGAAAGGCAAGTTCCTAACAACCTATGGTTCAGTTAGTTTATGTTTACCTTTCTTGCCAGAGTTTACTTAAAGTTAGTATCTTCAAAATTTAATTGGAGTTTAATTGCTTTATGCGTAGAAGGTATGGGATCAACGGATCAACAATTACTGAATTGTAGGGGTTGTTAAGGAACTTTGGAATTTACTTTGATCACTATTTGGCTGATAATATTAACTACTGAAGAGATATTTTAGCTCTTTTTGAGGGTTGGCATAAGAGGTGGATGTTGGTGTTGAAGATAGCATTACTTGTTTTGAAGTGGTGTATTTGGATTGTGTAAACTAGAATAGTTTTTGACAGGATTGAGGCTCTCTTGCAAAGTACTAGATTATATCTTCTGAGGAGTCTTTATCCTTCTCTTGAAGGAGCTGCTTTTTCTTTTTCCCAACTTTTTGGTAGAATATGTTGATTTGTTGGATTGCAACTCTTGATGTGTTGAGGGGGGTGGGTTTTTTTTTAATACTTTTCCTTGCGCTTCAGCGCTTCTTTCCTTCATTTTTTCCCCTCTAGACTCTAGTACAATGTTATGTATCAAGTAAAAGAAATTGATTTGGGATGGTGATGATATAGAATTTAAGGGTTCAAATAAAGAACCACTTAACCAAAGAAAAGGAAGAAAATTGAATGTAAGAAGCTTCTTTATGTTCTAATTTTTAATTTTCTTTTATTTTGCTGTATATTTATGTCTAATTTGTAGTTTCACATTATCACTTTTTAGTCAGTGGTTAATTTCTTTAGTTGATTTGCATGATATGTTTATGGAAATTTGATTGTAAAGATTAATGCGGTTTAGAATCATTTTCTCTGCATCTTGGATTGTGTTTAGTCTGTGTAATTCTCTTTGGTCAGAATTCTTTAAAGCCGAGTGGTGCACAAGTAGGCTACCTGGCTGATGGGAAACCCTTCCATTATTTGTAGAGAGTATGAATTGCAAAGGGCAGTACATGGAATATGTATCAGCTTTCTTCACAGCCTCCTAAACTTTCATTTATTATACTTTTGAAATATAAGAAAAGCGAGTGAAATGCTATGAATTCTTGGAGCTTATGATTATTGTTAGTTAAAAGACTGAACTGCTTTCATCTTCCCTATTTTTTTGTTGTTTCTGCAGTGCCACAATGGACATACACTCTGTTCAACCTGTAAAACAAGAGTACATAATCGGTGCCCTACTTGTAGACAGGAGCTTGGCGACATAAGATGTCTAGCCCTAGAGAAGGTAGCTGAATCACTTGAACTGCCTTGCAGATACATGTCACTTGGATGCCCAGAAATCTTCCCTTATTATAGTAAACTCAAACATGAGGCCGTATGTAACTTGAGGCCCTACAACTGTCCATATGCTGGATCAGAGTGCTCTGTTGTTGGGGATATTCCATTCCTTGTTTCTCATCTGAGGGATGATCACAAAGTGGACATGCATTCTGGATGCACTTTCAACCATCGTTATGTCAAGTCTAATCCCCGTGAAGTAGAAAACGCCACGTGGATGTTAACTGTACGTATTATTCTTTTATTTGATTAACTTTTCACAAGGAAACTATATAATTTAGAATGGAACTAAACGAAATTGAATCCATCTTGCTGGTTGGTTATCTCATGCTAAGATGTGGAACTTCGGGATCAGGTAGACCATATATTGTGGCTTTACTACTAATATATGAACCTCAGCCCAAATTATGAGTATGATGCCAGTTATCAACGGTTAACCTTTTGTTATAGATGCAACAACATAATCATTACCGTCCTTATCATATATTGCCTGCATTCAGTTAATTAGATCATTGCTTAGACCGAATGAGATGATGACCGTATAAACCATGTGAAACTTGTACATTTTGTGGTATATGCGTAGCCTTAAGCCTTAACATATCATTCATTCGTTTTCCTGATTCTCACACATTATTGTGATTCCAACAACTTCATATTTTGTAAAATACTGAATGCTTTTTCTTTGACATTTCTGTTTAGGTTTTCCACTGTTTTGGCCAGTACTTCTGCCTCCATTTTGAAGCTTTCCAGCTTAGTATGGCGGCTCCAGTATATATGGCATTTCTCCGTTTCATGGGTGATGAGACAGAAGCTCGGAATTACAGCTACAGTCTGGAGGTAGGAGGAAATGGAAGGAAACTCATCTGGGAAGGCACGCCAAGAAGTGTAAGAGATAGCCACAAGAAGGTTAGAGACAGCCATGACGGGTTAATTATACAGCGAAATATGGCACTTTTCTTCTCTGGAGGAGACAGGAAAGAATTGAAGCTGCGAGTTACAGGACGGATATGGAAAGAACAGCAGAACCCAGAAGGCGGGGCCTGCATACCCAACCTATGTAGTTAAAGTATGGTTGGATCTCCACTTGTATGTGTGTATACTTGCATGCTGGATTTACTGTAATATTATTTGTAGATGCAGAAAATTACTGAGTATCTCCGAAATATGTATGGATGCTGGAGGCTTAAGCTTTTATTAATTGTCAATAAGCTTCCCTTTTGGTTGCAGAAATTCGAGTTCTGGCCACATATACAAGTTTTAGTTAGGAAACTGCAGTCATGATTCGTGTCTATCTTTCTCTAACGAAAACGAAACTGACCATCACCGGTAAGAAATTGCTCTTCTTGGTTAGCCATCTCTTCCGGTTCTATATTGTGTTTTGGAAACCGAGTTTTCTTACAATATAAAAACCTTAATGCCAAGCTAATGGGCACCTGAATCCCCGATCAATTTCAACTAGTGGCGGCAATTTGAATATGGGATATAGTCGGATTGAATAACGAGCACTTTTACACTGAGCCACATTGGACAGACAGGACAGTGTTATTAGTGCTCACATTTTTTAGTCATACAATATAAAAACCTTGTAGAATGCTAAGCTAATGGGAACCTGAATCCCCGATCAATTTCAACTGGTGGCGGCGATTTGAATATGGGATACTAGTGGTGGTGATTTGAATATGGGATATAGTCGGTCTGAATAATGAACACTTTTACAGCGAGCCACATTGGACAGACAGGACAGTATTATTAGTGCTCCTCACATTTTAAAATGAAAAATAAAATAGAAAGAATCAAATAACGGAAGGAAAATTAAATTCATCAAAAAAGAAAGAAAGGAAACGACGCCGTTTTAAATATATCATATCAGCTACCTTTATCACCAAACCAGGGTTTTAGACTTTTAGCAGTAACCTGCTCGACATTTCATAAAACCTGAAAACTCCCTGTAAATTCAAATTTTCATCTTCCACGACCATGGAGGTTCTCAATCTTCCAATCTCAAGAAATTCACTATCTTTGTCTACGTTCTCTCCCTTCACTTCCAAATTTTCCATTAAAACCTGCAACAAGAGAAACCCTTATTTATACAACGTACCGCCCTCCAAATTCCATAAAAATCTCTCATTTCCATGTTATTTGCTCTCCTCTACTACCAGAAGGCTGCAGGTTTCGGCTCATTTTGGTGGACCCACCACTCGCCGCAACTCGCTGAGAAAAAAGCTCCTTCATGATCAACAGGTGCATCAAAAAAATCCCATTCCTTTAGACGTAATTTCTAGTTTCGTAGACAACTTGAATTCTGATAGTGTAAAAGAGAGTGGTTTAAATAATGGGTTTGCTGATGATGATGGTGTTGTTGAAACTAATAGTAGTGTTAAGGACTCAAAGTTGAAACAGATAGGTGAATCTGTTTTGTTGAATAAATTGGAGAATTGGATTGATCAGTATAGGAAGGATGTTGATTACTGGGGTATCGGGTCGGGTCCAATTTTCACGGTTTTTCAGGATTCAGAAGGGAATGTGAAGAAAGTTTCAGTAAACGAAGACGAAATTATTAAAAGAAGCCAAGTAAAGAGAGATGAATTTGAAGACAAAACGAAAGCAAATTCTAGAATTATGTATGCTAAGAGTTTGGCTAGGGAGATGGAGAGTGGGGTAGATGTGATTACAAGGAATAGTTCAGTGGCTAAGTTTGTTGTTGCAGGAGAGGAGTCTGGTTTTGTTAATGTGATTCGTGGTGTTATTGGTCATCCTGAGTTTGTCCCCAAACTCTCAGGAGCTGGGATTGCAGTGTTGTGTGGTTTAATTGTATGTTGGGCGGTGAAGGAATTATTTTCTTTCAGAAAAAAGGAGGTGCATTACACGGAATTGGAGAAGGAGATGATGCGGAGAAAGATAAAGTCAAGAAAGGAGAAGGAGACGTTAGAGAAGGGAAATGTTGAAGTTGTTCAAGTAGCTACAGAACCACCTATGGTGACGTTTGAAAAGCCTAAGATAGATGAGCAAGAACTGATGAAGAATATAATTAAAGGTAAGGCTTCAAAGGATAAATTGTCATTGGAGGATTCTTCAAGATCTCAAACAAGCCAATCTAAGGATTTTGATGATAAAATCAAGGAAATTAGAGATATGGCCAGGCAAATCCGGGAGACTGAGGGCAAAGAACAGTCACAGGTTGATGAGGATGATCAAGAAGAGCATGATGTGGATGGTGAATTTCCTGATGAGATAAAAGTGATAGAAGAGCATAGAGAAGGTGATGTGAGTTTCACGGGTAATATTTCAAATGGACGTTCAGAACAAGACATCAGCATCGAAGGAACTAGTTTGAAAACATTTTCAGTTGAAGCTAACAGTATGAATGCTGAATCTCCCAGCAAGGTAGCTTCCTTTGACAATGGGGCGGTTCAAGCTTCTAGTGCTTCAAGTGCTGAAGTTTTAAAGGATAGGCAAAAAATAAATCAAGATGGTAAGAGTTCTTCACATATTACAGTCACTAAAGAAGTTGTTCAATCATCTGATACTCATGATGGCAAATCTTGTACGTCCAAGACCAATTCCATTAAAATGAAACCAATGGTCATAAGGTCAGTTAAAGAAGCAAGGGAGTTTCTTTCTAGAAAGCGTGGTAAACAAGAATTTGACCAACCCCTGGTTAAAACTTTGCAAGAGGGTGCCCCTGTTTCAAGACAATCGTGCAATATAGAATCTGATAAGAACATGAGCCAAATATTGGAGGTGGACAACAAAGATTATGGACCTGCCATTTTTGATGGAACATCAGAATCTATATCTGCTCCAAATGCTTCTGAAAGTTCAACTATGACAGATGGGGAGTATGGTCCTATCAAGAAAGATTATGCAGGATATTCCAATGAAGGATATAGAGTTAGTGATAGTCAAAACTCAGCAAGTTCCTTAATTCGTGACGTTACTGGTGGAAGTACAGAGACAAGACCATCTGTAAAGACGGAAAACTGGATGGAAAACAATTTTCATGAAGTTGAACCCATTGTTAAGAAGATAGGAGTTGGATTTAGAGATAATTTCATGGTTGCCAGAGAGAAAGTAAATTCAGATATTGATATTACTCAGCTTGCTAGTGAAGATGATGATGATGAGCTTGAGTGGATGAATGATGAAAAGCTTAGAGAGATTGTTTTTCATGTACAAGAGAATGAGTTGGCAGGGCGGGATCCATTCTATCTGATGGATGCTGAAGATAAGCGTGCATTCTTTCAGGGTCTTGAGAAGAAAGTTGAGAAAGTGAATGAAAAGTTATCGCACGTGCACGAATTTCTGCATTCAAACATTGAAAATCTTGATTATGGAGCAGGTAGTTTCTGTTATGATTACATGAAATGATTTATATTATTTTATTTTTATTTATGAATTTTCTAGTAGAAATTGATTTGCTAGCAGTGATGCCAAGTACTTTCTAAAATTGTTTTTCTTAAGCTTGGGTAATTAAATTATGTTATGTAGACCGGTTCTAAATATTTTGGGTATTTATGAATGTCTTTATTAGAATGATTTTGGTTCTCACTTCAGTCAATTAGCAATAATGTCCGTCTGATCTACCATATATGGATCAGTTAACTGTGTAACTATGGGTTTATACATCAAAGATAGAAAATACATGTTTCTAACAACAATGGTGCTAATGGTGTTTTGTTCTTCCTCTAGACGGTATCAGCTTGTATGATGCACCAGAGAAAATCATACCGCGCTGGAAAGGGCCCCCATTAGAGAAAAATCCTCAAGTCCTCGATGACTACCTGAAACAACGAAAGACACTTTTTGCTGCAAACACTGATACTTCATATCTCGGTAAGAAGGATGAGGAGAACTTTCTTCAAAATGTAACAGAGTCCTCTATCCACGAGAAAACTGCAGCTACTTTGGCAACCAACGAATTGAAAAAGAAACAGGATAAGGATCCAAAACATTCCAAGACAGTGATAGAAGGCAGTGACGGTTCTGTTAGATCTGGTGAAAAATCAGGGAAGGAATATTGGCAACACACAAAGAAATGGACCCGTGGGTTTTTGGAATCATATAATGCAGAGACAGATCCAGAAGTTAAATCTACCATGAAGGATATTGGGAAGGATTTGGATCGATGGATCACAGAAGAAGAAATAGAAGAAGCAGCTGGTCTGATGACCAATCTATCTGACAGGAATAAGAAATTTATGGAAAAGAAGCTCAACAAGATTAAAAGAGAAATGGAATTGTTTGGACCACAAGCTGTGGTGAGCAAATACAATGAATATGCAGAAGAAAAAGAAGAAGATTATCTGTGGTGGTTAGATCTCCCTCATGTGCTGGTAAGTATGCAAATCTGCTGCTTGTATTTTCTTCCATGTTGACCTCAATCTGCTGATTTTCAGATTTAGTATGTTTATCTTGTTCATTTTGGATGTCACCCTAAGTCTATCCTGCATATCTTACATTATAGTTTTGAAAATGGTATTAACGAACTTAACTTCGTGATTTTATATGTAAATTGATTAATAGTCGATTGTCGGATGTGGTAACTATTTAAATATTTCAAGAATGTTTTTCCATGTAATGCTTGGTTTGTGGAAATTGTGCCTCACTTGTGCAAGAATGTAATTTTGGTCTGTACTATGCGGAAAAACACAGATTACTGAACCTATTTGCTCATCTCTTGTTTATGTTCCAGTGCATCGAGTTATACACGAATGAAGAAGGTGGGCAAAGAATTGGATTCTATTCATTGGAGATGGCTGCAGATCTTGAACTGGAACCAAAACCATGTCATGTGATTGCTTTTGAGGATGCCAGTGATTGCAAAAGTCTTTGTTACATCATTCAAGCTCATTTGGAAATGCTTGGAAACGGCCATGCATTTGTTGTTCCAAGGCCTCCAAAGGTAAATAGGTTTGGTCTTTGTATCGTAAAATTTATTTTACTTAAATTATTTTTTAAGTTGAACAAAGGAAGTTCCACTAAAAGACTAGGAAAGAAGAGCCTGCTTACAACCCACTTTTTCAGTATATGTACGAAGAGGTTTTAGTCCCAAAACGGGTTAAAAAAAATGGCAGGATCAACAATTCTGATACTTTTTGTTATTTGTCTGAATATTATCATTTTTTTTTTACTTCTGTCAGGTAAATAGAATACTTTCTCTTCTACTCTGACCGATTAAGTTGAAAGTTTGTCCCAATAGGCCTCTATGGTGAGGCGAACCCTTTTTTTCTTTTTCTTTTTTGAAGGGGATATAGTGAGGCGAAACTGATGTTAGGCTTCTAATTCTCTTCAACTAGACATGAATGTTTTAGGAATGCTTTCGATTAAGCCCTTATGCTCTTTAGATTTTTTATGTTTTGGTTGACGATTCAGTCGCATTCACATTGCTGACACTGCTAGGTCTTTACTACATTTTTGTCAATTATATATTTTGTATAACTTGCGAAAAACTTATCTTTTCCTCCTCTCTAGGATGCTTTTCGAGAAGCCAAAGCAAATGGTTTCAGTGTTACTGTCATCAGGCAAGGGGAACTACAGCAGCTCAATGTGGACCAAACACTGGAAGAGGTGGAGGAACAAATCATTGAGATTGGTAGTAAGATGTACCATGATATGATCATGAAGGGACGTTCTGTCGATATAAGCTCAGTGATGAAGGGTGTATTAGGTGGGGGTGACAAACCCACTAAGAGGTAATTTCTCAAATTTGGCAAAACCATTTTCTCAATTTTCAGCAATAGAATATGGTATAATTCTGGCTCATTGGCATTATAGAAAAGGACCACGATATAGGGAAACAATATGGACGTATTTATGGTAAAAGAAGTTTTGCATTGCAAACTAAATGTTGTTTGTATCTCATGGCTGTTTTCCCTTTCCAGGAAAAGGGCAAAGAGGATGCTGAAACGACCTAGCAGGAAATGACGGTGACTCAGGCTTGCCTCTATCACAGGTGCAACCAAGGAAGGGGACAACAGTTAACCATTCAAGAAGACAATTATAAAGGCCTTCCCCCTCCGCATTCCTTTGGGCCTCACAAGTGCGCTGAAACGTCATAGCAGCATGCACAGAGCAACTTTTCTTGACACGGACTACCCGCCTTCCATCTTCTATTCAACTCAGCATATTGTTGGTTGCAAATGCACGCATTTGGGAGTGGCGAAATGTAGATATCTAACGAAGTGAAGAATTTATACTTTTACTCTTGTTCCAGTTGCTTTCTTTTGCTCCATGGAAGATTACATCTGGAGCTTGCTTTCATTCCCATGGTCAAGTGGTAAATCAACGTAAATTGTATTATATAAGATATTTGGTTGGATCCATCCTGCAACACTTCTGGGCATTCACGACTTTCACTTCAGAACCAAGAGGACCAAGAGGTCAGAGTTGGCTTGTGCGGAAGGTCTAGCTCATGTCGTACAGCTATAAAATTTTGGGTTAGTTGATAACGGATTCAATAGTACCCATTATTGTTACTTGTAACTTGGCAGGTTTGGTTGTTTACTGGGTTTCGGTTGATTACTTCTTATTTAATGTATATATACATACGTGTTCATTAAATTTAGCTGAATATTATGATCATTGAGCAGTATTTAAGTCCGCTTCTAACGTGCCTGTTCCGAGGGATACTTTAAAAAGTTTAATCGTTACGTGCACAATGTAGCTAATTTATTTCTGAGCTGAGTTGCCAGATAAACCAAGAAAAGATCAGAAAATGAATAATCGGATTTTCACCATTGTGGCCACACATTTTTGACAGAAACGATCTGCCAAGATTTCAGATTAAACCGAAAAAATCATCAAATTATCTTGTACAGGCAAGAGGATCCAAGATTTTGTTGAGCACTATAGTCACGTTCTTTCATTTATGTTAAGTTTGGTTGGCATTTTAAACCAAACAATAAGTAGGTAAAAGATTTGCAATATGTGTTTTACATTCCACTGATTTCTGGTCATTTAAGACACGTAAAATACTATAACCCGGCATGCCATACAAAGCAAGGGGTAGTTTGAATAAGAGAATAACCATGCCATCAAAAATTGGCAGCAAATGCAGGTTTCAGGTTGCAACTAAGCAACCTTGACAACAAATACAAGCAACCAACATACCAAGCATAGCTCCAGCAAAGACCTGTGATGGAGTGTGGCCAAGAAGTTCCTTGAGCTTTCTTTGGCTGATGGGGTGACCTTGAAACAAGTCCGCAATGATCATGTTGAGAACCTATGTCAAGGAAATTAATTCAGATGAATTTGAAAGGTAAACAAATATCTAAAAGAGAAATCTCATGTAGGTCGGCTTTTAACCAAAACTCTCAGGTTTCTGAAAGCAAATAGATCCAGACAATTTACTAAATGTGAACACACGTGAAATTGATTCAAGTAACTCACTAGTCATCAGTAGAATTTGGAACGAGAGGGGATTTCAATAGGAATTATACAAAATCGAGAGACCAAAAGTTCAACTAATTTATTTCTTTGATTAATAATCCATCAGCAGTTAGGAGACTTGCAAATACTATATTTTACTATAAAGCAATTATAAACATAGAAATTCATGTAAATTTCTTGACTAAGATCACCTAGTCACCTACTACACAATTTTACTAGTTACACGGAAGGGGGTTTCTATACAACTGTAAATGTGAGTTTTGGATACAGATGGGGGGACCAGACACCTACATTCCAATCAAGTACATAGCATTAATGAATAAATAGTATCTGCATTTTGGACATTAATTACATACCCCTTCCAACAATAAACTTCAAAAATTTTCTTTATTTAAATTCTCTAACATCACAAGGAGCCAAGATCATATATCAGTGTTAATTCATATAATAAGTATCTGGAAGTACCCAATAATATGTTAGCTCACTTAGCAGCACAAATTCTCTAATACCAAAGTCCATGAATTACTTAAATAACCAATTCACAAAGTCCGGACCTTCAACTGGCGATTCGACAAGTCATTAAACATTTTATATTTCAAAATATATTGACAAAGAAAAGATAATATCCTGGGTATGTTCAATAATGAAGAGAGTGCAGAGGGAAATAAGTGAAGAAAAGAAAGCCAACAAACCCAGCTACCGTTTCATATCAAAGTAGTTAAAAACTCAACCACTACCAGCAGCTTCACCAAGCCAAGTCAATTCCACTGGAAAATCTTCTGATTCCTTGGAGGTCTTTAGGGAACCAAAAAGTTTAAATATACATCCCATCCCATTAGGCAAAAGGTTCTTACATTGTATGGATATAGTTCCTTTTAGCTGTTTGAATGTAATTTTGGCAATTAGATACATGCTTCAGCTGTTCAGCATAACAGTTAAAAAGACAGGACCAAGAGCATCAGATAAGATGATCCTAACAGCTTTACTAAAGCATGAGAAAAACCCTCACATAGTTTTTAGTGTAATGTATTTGTTACATATGGTTCATTCAAATTGGTTAAGTCTGTTCTGTTCTATATTTCTCCACAAGTTTCCTTACAAAAGAGTGAAAGACTTGATCTGTAAAAACAATTTGGGTTACTTAACACTAAAGACTTTTAAATCCCATGACACTGTTGCGTTGAAGATACTGTATAGCTCTAGTTAATGGCAGTTTTTGGCCATAACTCAATTGTCTCAATTCTATTGACACCACTCAAGGAAAGCACTTTGCATTGCATTCTTGGTGTCGGTCTAGTGATATATAAGTGAGAACAATGCCTAACAAACACAACAGAAAAAAGTTCTTAACAAATGCATTCCCTTATCAAACATCAAGACAGGCAGGAGAAAAATCACTTGCCTGACTAGTGACTCCTGTCGATGTATCCACTATTTAGCACTTTCTTTTTTCCCATCACTTTTCAACACCAACAGGTGAGATAACTTATATACATGCAACAAAAGCTACTAGAGACTAGAGAAATCAAAGCAATGCAACAGTAAAAAATTTACCGTGCATAGCAATACACCTGATATTTCACGCATATATCAAAAACTCATCAAATTTTCAACCAAAACAAAAGCTTTTCTTACCTCAGCTTGCATACCAGCATGGCGCCTAACACCAATTGCATCATACATGACAATCAAACTAAACCCCAAACAAACCGGAAATAACGAATCTGCCACTCCATGACAAAGCGCCACTGACGTCGTCAAAGCAGTACACAGAGCCGAGTGCGAAGAAGGCATCCCTCCACACGAACACATTATTCTAAAATCCCATTTTCTCTCCACGAAGAAATTCAAAAACACCTTCATCGATTGCGCCACAAACCAAGCAAACATACCAGACACGAACGTCGGATTTGCCGCCAATGTCGCCACAAACGGACTGATTCTAACTTTTGCAGTCGACGTCACGCTCAATAAAGCCACCCCAAACGCTCCGTTTTGCAAGTAATTACTACTCTGTAAGTCCACAACGCCCTCTAAATCGCTGTTGTATGTTTGTAGACGCGAAACCCATTTCTTAGTTTGCGAAGAAGCAAGACCTCTGATTGACTGTAAGATTGGAACTAAAACACGAAAAGGGTTTACATGGATTTTCTGATTATCATGCTTTGGTCTAGGGTTTTTGGGATTCGAAGGGTTTCTGTAACAGAAAGTGATGACAGAAGAAGGTTTGAAATCGTTAAAATGAGTGCTGTTGAAGAATGAGAAGCGAGAAGCTGAGGAGAAAGGAGGCTTGGTTTTGGTGTTTATGGAGCTGATACAGAGAGAGGTATACGTGGGTTTAATCGTAAAAGTATCCATGAGTCATGACACAGGTTTTTTGTGCTGCAGTTGTGTGAGTTCAATCAGCATTTCAAAAAGGAGAAGAAGAAGAGCGAGTGACTACAAATATTTGTGATTTTATTTGATATTTATATGGCAGTAGTCGAAACTGGATACTCGATAGTCACCGGTCAAACGAGATCGTGTGGTGGAAAAAGAGCCCTTGATTTGTATTCATTATAACGAAGATGCCATTCTAGCACGTATTTGGTAAAGAATATGCTCCCCAGTGTTGTACCCGTGTGGACCAGGAGCACCTGTACCGTGCAAGACCAGGAGCGCATACCGCATACGGCATATCCTCTAAATATTTCTAAATCTGTCTATTTAATGGAAAATGCTTAGGTACTGACTACCCAATAGGGTGTTGTCACATGTCTAAAACTCCTTCATTTTTTATATTTTTCTCTTTACTGACCGGTCAGCACCCAAGTGTTGTTCTTTACGAATTTTCACTAATTTGGATAGAGTAATGTCTAAATTATTTATTCAAAATTATACTTAAATTATGTTGATATTTTATATACATATATAATACTCAAATTATATTGTAAATGATTTGTAATTGACATATAATTTACTGTATCAATTTATATAGTAATTACAAATAATTTTGACAATTTAGTTTTTTTTTTTTTTTTTTTTTTTTAAATATTTCGTATTATTCAACTGTTTCTATCAAGTTTTTAATGACACACGTACATTCATTTATAATTCGACTGGTTATGTACTTTATTCATATCAATGATAAAAATTCAATTCGTATATTTATTTATAAAATCCAAACTGTGCAAGAGAGATAGAAAGATTCATCATCTTAGTGAAAGTTATTTTCTAAAGCTAACAAGTAGGAATATATATATTTTTTTATTCTTGTCGTTGGATTTTTTTTTTATTTTTTTATAATTATTATTCCTATTTTTACATGTGAACTTTATCACTGAATTATCCGCTTTTACTTGAATTTTTACTTATTTCCTTAAAAAAAAAAAAAAAAAAAAAAAAAAAAAAGACTTTTGGAGTGTATTTAGAACTTTTTAATCTTGTTTAGTAATTTTAATTCAGGTTAAAATTGTCATTAGGAAAAAAAAATTAAAATGGTATATAAATCGATATCTAGTGGATTGTCATCAGCATTACTAGTATTTTTTTTTTAGGGTGCGGATATTGACACCCATAAATATGATAAGCATACCCATATGTATAAATACATTCATGTCTAAAATTTAAAATTAAAGCATTACTATAAACACCCATCTTAATGCTAATAATATCCTTATTTAAATGAATGTTTTCATTTTAATACAATTTATTTATAAACCCTATTAAGTTATTAACAACCCAATTTCATAAATTATAAATTCTTAAGTTCTTCAGGCTCGAAAACATTGTGACGCCATAAGGATTGATCGAACAATAATAGTTCTTGATCCAAATTAAAACCCCAAACCTGTCTGATTTTGACTAAATTCATCTTTCGAATTGTAAGTGAAAGCAAAAAGAAATCTTTAGAGAGAGAGAGAGAGAGAGAGAGAGAGAGATGTTTGCAGCTGTAGCACAAGAACGAAAGTGAAAAAGGAAACTTTAGTCTTAGAGAGAGCAGAGCCCAACACTCAATTTATTTATACCTTGTAATTTGTAAATTCACTGCTGTAGTCCATAGTACATTTGACTCCAACATTGTTCATGCTCGGTTGCAAATTCACAAAAATTCGATCATTGTTCCAACAATGAGATATGTATTGCTATCTTTAAAATAAATAAAAAAAAAAAAATAACTTATCACCTTTTTTTATTGATAGAATTAATAAAAAAATAATAATAAAGAAATACGTAACTCTGTATAACAATGAGATATGTATTGCTATCTTTAAAATAAATAAATAAAATTACTTATCACTTTTTTTTATTAATAGAATTCATAAAAAAATAATAATAAAGAAATACGTACCTCTGTATGATCAAAGTCCTCTAGAAATTCTTTTCCCCTTACTTTGTTATATGATAATGAGAGATTTTGATACTTTAAATAGAATTAGTGTCTAGTTTTTTTTTTAATATAAATAGAGTGATATAGTTGAAGATATGGGTGCAATTAATGGGTGTATATAGTATTTGGTTTATTTTTAATTAAACTAATTTGTCCTTATTGGTAAATTTCTATTGGGATATATTTGTAATTTAAATTTTTATTAAAGAGGACTTCTTTTGACAATCCAATTTTTTCTTTTTACACTTCTTTTCTAAAGACACTTTATTCTCAAAATTTAAATTTAAAAAAGTTTTAAAGACACTTCCTTTTATTCCAAGATTATCATTTTTATCTTTTGACACTCATATTCTAAAGATACTCCATTTTAAAAAATAAATTTATAGAGACATGCACTTCATTTTCTTTTAATAAAAGTTATGACGAATTATCATAGCATTTGGATTTATCCGATGAGTAATCTTTTTTGAATTAAATTATTAAAAAAAGAAATTATCCCTCATAAATCACTAGATTAAATATTACATATTAAACACTCTCTCCTTAATTTTTAATTACCATTAAATTCTCTCTACTCCAATACATATCTCTAACTTTCTATCCCCATTCTTTCTCAAGTAAGACTAATGGTTAAAGAAAAAAAAAATTAATCTAATGATTTAGAGGAGTGAATTTCTTTTTTTAATAATTTAATTAGTTTTGAGTGTCTTTAGAATTTTTTTTATCTTGTTTAGTAATTTTAATTCAGGTTAACATTGTCAATAATAAAAAAAATTAAATTGGAGTGTAAATAGATAATTTGTGGATTGTAAGGAGTAACTCTCTTTATTAAAATATGGATTTACTTAGAGCGCCGATATTGACACCCATATTTTAATAAAAAATTTAATTACAAAAATATCCCAATGTGAATTTACCTACAAGGACAAATTAGTTTAATTAAAAATAAACACAATACTATGTACACCCATTAATTACACCCATATCTTTAACTATATCACTTTATTAAAATAAAAATAAAAAACCAAACCCTAATTCTATTTCAAGTATCAAAATCTCCCATTATCAAAATCCGCTTATGAAGGAATGAAGAATGAAGGGCAAGGGTTGGCCATTGGCCGACCACCACACACATCTTATTGCTCCATCAACTAAATTTCTCTTAGGCATTTTGTCAAACAATTCCCTGGCAGTATTTAAGTTTCCTTATTTCACGTACATGTTGAAATAGCAGTAGCAAGAACCAAATTGGGGTTACAACTTGACACAAATGGATCATAACCGAGTTGGTGAACAAAACTATGAACCAATTTCCCAATACCCAAATCTCTACTTCTAGCACATGCGACAAGAACATGAACGGATGAACCAATGTAATCTCATTAGGCTTTACATTCAAACTCTACATGTCCTTGAACACTTACATGAAAAATAAATTGTGAATATAGAATTAAACGGCCATGATGTGATGGTATATATGTGGACATTGAATAGGGTAGTGACATTGGGTGTCTTAATAACCTAAGAGGGTTTATAAATAAATTGTATTAAAATGAAAACATTCATTTAAATAAGGGTACTATTGGCATTAAAATGGGTGTTTATAGTAATGTTTTAATTTTAAATTTTAGACATGAGTGTACTTATAAATATGGGTATGCTTATATTTATCATATTTATGGGTGTCAATATCCGTACCCATTTACTTATCATATTTATGGAAGTCAATATCAGCACTTTTTTTTTAGAGTTAATTGCAATAAATTACCCTGACGTTTTGCAATATCACAACTATATTGCACTTTCCTTTAATTAATAAAAACATACCCTTGACCAGTTTGACTAGAGTTAGATTTAATGGAGAGTTAATTGTGGGAAAGGCATGATTATCTTTTACTCTTTTTCAATAAAAAAATAAAAAAAACAGAAAATACAAGTTATTTATTATAAAACTAATAAATATAAAATATCTGAAAATATATACTCGCATGTGTCTAAACAACCTAGAGGGGGGGATGTGAATGGGTTGTTAATCGATTATTACCAATTTTTCGATTAGTCAAAATTAATCACTATTAACCCAATTCAACAAACAATAAAAATCAAGTAAAAGTGCGGAAATTAAAGAACACTTGATTTTTACGTGGAAACCCTCAACAAGGAAAAACCACGGGCTGTTATGTGCGCCACACTTAACTCTCAATGAAGAAATCAATAACCTATGTGAATATATGACAATATTCAAAATGCAAATAATACTAGGCTACACTAAATGCTTAACTAGATGTTATAATGCAAATCAACACTCTAGTTATCAACAATGCTTACATGCACATACATGAGGACTCAATTAGATGCAAAGAGATTCTAGCAACCTAATTGTTAACAAACAAAGCCAATTCAACACATGTTGTTAATAATCATGGCAAGAACTAAAAACATGCAATTAACTAATGCAATCAAGGAATTGTCAATCAAAAAACCAATCAACCCAAGTTGTCAATGAACATTGTAAGGACAATAAATGCAATAAATGAGTCATACAATTAATGTCTAAATGAAAATCATGTAGACTTAGCTAGATGGCAAAATGGTCCTAATTGCTAGCTATCAACAAACAACTCATCTCAACCAAAATCAAAGACTCAATCATATTATAAACAACATTAAGTAACAAGTCATGCATTTAATCAACGACTAAATGCTAATCCTAGGCAAACATGTCATAAATATGAAACAAAGAGATGTAGAACATGTAGAGATTACCTAGTCAAAGGAATCAACAAAACCCATGCTTGGATGATGCTAGGAAGATGCTAGATGCTCATGGGAAGTGGTTTGGTTGAGTAAAGATGAGTTCTTGGGAGCTTCTCCCTCTAAGGTTTGAGCAAAGATGGGATCTTGGAAGTCTCTCACTTGAAGATAATTTTTCTCTCTCAAAAATGAATTTTGCTCTAAAAAATGACTAAAGGCTGTCAAGATGTATATATATAAGATCCAAACAAAGTGGTGTCGTTTTGGAAAAATTGCTCCAGCTTCTCGTCATGTGCGCTGGTCTTACGCTGAACGACCTGCGTAGGAAGACTAGCGTACAACCTTTTGGCGCAAAGGCGTTGGAGGACCAGCGCAGGAGAGTGGCGCTCAACCAGCAGAGCTTCTTTGCCACGATTGCGCTGGACGACCAGCTCAGGTAGACCAGCGCAGGTCCAGCGGCAATATTCTGCCAAGATTGCGTTGGACAACAAGCGCAGGAAGACCAGTGCACAGACTGCACACATTCTAAAAAAAAAAAAACATTCAAGGAAAAATGTGCAAGTGTGATTAGTGTAATACAAACATACAAGAAGCAATTATCACACATGCATGCTAGAGAGTGTGTGTGTGTGCAACTAAATCTTTTCAAATTAGAGTTAAGTCAAGAATCTACCTTTCTTGAAGCTCTTGATTCCACAAAGAAGTCCTTTGGCACTTGATGAAGATTTCTTCAATCCTAAGCTACCCTTATATGCCAATCAAAAATGAGGCACTTACAATCTCCCCCTTTGGTTATTTCGTGACAAAATCAACACCCATATAGCATCCTCACAAAAACAAAAAAATGGTTGGTCAACAAAATTTTTGTATATTACAATAAAGCTCCTAGTCTAAGTCTTGAACATCTTTAAGTCAATTCCAAGCTTGTAGAAAAATCCAACATACACACAATCAACAAGAAAAGTACCTTTCAAGAGCAAGTGTGTGAGAGGTGCTTATAACAAGAGTAATTGCAATTACCAAAGTAAATCAATACAATAAAAAAAAAAATGTAGTCATGCAATGCTATGCAACTCCTCCTAAATGGTTACTCTCTCTCAAACTTCTCCCCAAAGCATACATAATACTCCCCCTGTATCTCTCAAGACTTCTCCCCCTTTTTGTCATGAGATAGGCAAAGGAGCTCCCCCTATCGGGTTGCTTTAGCAAAGAGAGCTATTAGCACAAAATGCATTTGCATAATCATATAAACGAACTTTATGCAACTCAAGTAATTGAGAGAGATTCAAAGAGTTTCATTTATAAAAAAAATGTGTGACAAAGATGCTTTGCATGCAAGACATGTTGCATTCAAGTTCAAAATCAATGGTATTTGGCAAAACAAACATCAAAAAGGTTTCCAAAAGAATTCAAACCAATTTGTACCCTTTTGTCATGAATAAGCAATATATAGTTTTTCAAAATATATTTTCGAGCTAAGAGCAACTATATCAATCCTTAAAGGCAAACCAAGACATAGTATCAAGGATCCTATTTGATTTTTCTGGATTAAACATCCGTATGATAGTAGCCTTGTTTACACCTTTAAGAAGAGAGAGAAGACTAATTTGGATATAAAATCCTTATTGATTAAGTGTATACGAGATCCTTATTGATTTTAGTCTTCTCATTTGCTTTTCACACATATTTTGCATATAAGCAATCAAAAACATTTCATGCATATCATTTTACGCATATCATAAATTCTCATGTCATGGAGATAAATTATGGGTCCTTCATATGTACTTTTCCAAATAATTCTCCTAGTCCAAAAATGCATATTTGAGCATAAATATGACATGGATTGCAAGTAAATCAATTGTGCACACTTATTATGAAAAAGAAACATATAAGTATATACGTGCAACCAACAATCTCAAGCAATTATCAAAAGAGCATAAATTTAATCAACTTTTTGCACATGACAAATCATGCAAGTTTGCTCTCTTTGCTTGAGCTCCCCTCATAGAGTCAATTCCAACCAAGTCAAGGGGAGGCATGAGCCCCTATAGACTTACCAAGTCCATTGGACCTAGTTGCATCTACGGGTATCACATTGGCATAATAGCAAGCGGGTTCATTCTTTTTAACCCACTTAGGTTCCACTTTATCATTTTTAGTTGTCATAGACATTTTTCTAAGTTCCCTAGGTTTATGCAAATTTGCATTATTTTTCAACCGTTTTTCTTTCATGCTCTCTAACCTACACCTTTTAATGTATTGAAAGCAATTTGGTCTTAAGTGACCAATCATACCATAAAAATCACAAGTAGGTACAAAGTAAAAATTTATACCATTGCATTGTGATCTCATCAAGGCATTGCCATGTTGATGAGGTTGTCTTTCATGGTGCATCAGTTTGCTTCTCTTCGGAGCTTGATCTTATTGGTGGCACCTTTGTGGTCTAGCTTGTTGAGGTGGTTGAGCCGGTTGAACGTACCTTATTGGTTGAATATGTTTCTTGTGATCACCTCCTTTCTTCATAGTTGGCTTGTTGGAGGAGGTAATAGACTTCTTATGAACTTGTCCTTTCTTCTTGGATTGCCTAGGCTTTGGTTGAGTTGCCAAGGCTTGTGTGGACTTTCCTTGAGTTGAAAGTTGCTTGGATGAAGCATTGCTCTTGCCTTGAGCTTGAGGTTGTTTGACCTTGGCCTTCTTTAATTCTTCAAGGTATCTCATCTCTTTTTCCTTGACTATCTTCAAGGAGTTTTCTTTGTTGGCAAGCTCATCTTTCATTGCCTTCATTCGTTGGTGGCAATCTTCAATCTCCTTCTTAAACTTGGACACATTAATCACATCCGTCTTCAAGGAGTCATCTATATCCGAACCCGAAGTCATCTTAGCAAGTGTATTTCTTGCCTCTTCAAGTTCCTTCTCCATCATCACTTCATTCACTTTGATAAGAGACACTTCCTCATCTAAGTGAGTCATTTTAGCTCTTAGATGGAGATTATCCTTTTCCAACTTAAGGATATCATTTTCCTTCATCTTCAAACACTTGTGAAGAGAGTCAATAACCTCTTGATAATTCACCACATTATCACAAGAGATTTTGGAGCATGTACTCTCTTGACCAAAGCTTCTCCCACTAGTACTTGAGTGGGTCATATCTTCAAAACTTGCTTCTCTCAAGCTTGCTCCGCTTCGGTTTCCACATTCATAGTCACTTTTCTTGAGATTATTAAGTAACAAACATTTGGTGATGACTTGAGTTTCTTCATGGTAGGAAACCGGAAGTGCCAAGTAGTTGTTCTCACAACCAACTGAGCTTGTGGAGCACTCTTCAACTACTTCAACTTCGCTATTACTCTAAGTAGTGATCAAAGCCTCTCCTCCTTTCTTGTACTTCAAGTTGCCGCACATGGAGGCAATGTGGCCAAATCCACCACACTCAAGGCAGGGGTCATCTATCCTTGAGGAATAATCCTTACTTGCTTCATTCTTCTTAAGTAAGGTCATTTTCTTCTCTTCCTTCAATTCGGAGGTCAAACCTTTCTTTTGAGATTTCACAAATCTCTTAAATCTCTCCACCATGAGAGTAATCTCCTCATCAGAGTCATTTATCTTCCTCTCAACTTTAGAGGTCACCGAAGCAATTCCCACTCTAAGTGTTTCACTCTCACACATGGTTTTTAGTGAAGTGAATGAATGAATGCAAATAAATGCAAAGAACAAAAATGCACACAAATGCAAGACACACGAAAGTGGCAAGGATATCCTAAGTATGTCTAGGAACCCGCTCTGATACCAATTGAAAATATATACTCGCGTGAGTCTAAACAACCTAGATGGGGGGAATGGGGTGAATGGGTTGTTAATCGATTATTACCAATTTTTCGATTAGTCAAAATTAATCACTATTAACAAGTCATGCATTTAATCAACAACTAAACGCTAATCTTAGGCAAACATGTTATAAATATGAAACAAAGAGATGTAGAACATGTAGAGATTACCTAGTCAAAGGAATCAACAAAACCTATGCTTGAATGATGCTAGATGCTAGATGCTCATGGAAAGTGGTTTGGTTGAGTAAAGATGAGTTCTTGAGAGTTGCTCTCTCTAGGGTTTGAGCAAAGATGGGATCTTGGAAGTCTCTTACTTGAAGATAATTTTTCTCTCTAAAAAATGAATTTTGCTCTCAAAAGATATGATTTTTTGCTCTCAAAAACGACCAAAGGCTGTCAAGATGTATATATATAAGATCCAAACAAAGTGGTGTCGTTTTGCACTGGTCCTACGCTAGACGACCTGTGTAGGAAGACCAGCGCAAGCCTTTTGGCGCAAAGGCACTGGAGGACCAACGCAAGAGAGTGGCGCTCGACTAGCGGCAATATTCTACCAAGATTACGTTGGACAACCAGCGCAGGAAGACCAGTGCACAGGCTGCACACATTCTAAAAAAAAACATACAAGGAAAAATGTGCAATTGTGATTGGTGTAATACAAATATACAAGAAGCAATTATCACAAATGCATGCTAAAGAGTGTGTGTGTGCAACTAAATCTCTTCAAATTAGAGTTAAGTCAAGAATCTACCTTCCTTGAAGCTCTTGATTCCACAAAGAAGTCCTTTGGCACTTGATGAGGATTTCTTCAATCCTAAGCTACCCTTACAAATTGAACCTCATTGTGATTTTGTCAACGAAATACGCCAATCAAAAGTGAAGCACTTACAATATCCTAACAAAATATTAAAAATGAAAAAGAAATTATAAAAAAAAGGTATACATTGGACTATTGGAGATCTCAATCTCACATAATCTTAGAGATATATGGTTCTATCTCATTGAACCGAGATAGAACCAGATAGAACAAGATTTCCAGATCTATCCAATGGAATTTTGGTCTCCAATAGAGAAGATCCTTCATTTTCCATCTAGGTGACCGGCCTCCACCACCGCTTCCTTTACCGTTGCATTACCGGTCGTCTCTCTTATTCGTCCACAAGCTCGCTGGAAGATTCGAACTTTCTTATGGTGGTAGTTGTTGGGAGGCTTGTAGACAGCCAGTCTCTCCATAGCCACCGTCAGATGGAATGGTGCTCAATCTGTTGTTGATGGAGCACGGCTTCATTTCAGATGAGCCGACGAAGCCCTCGGTGTTTGATGGATCCATGACGCTTCGTCCGTTGGCGTCAATGGATTCACAGCTCTCCGTTCACCAGTGTAGATTTGGTTTGATGGGTTCCAAGGATGGATTTTTAGGTTTAGTTTGTGAACTTGTGATTAGATCTAGTTTTTTTTAATGATCTAAGTGAGACTGAGAGATTTAAATTTTTTGTTCTTTTCTTTTTATGGGTTTTGAATTTTGATGGGTTCCAAGGATGGACTTTTTTGGAGGTCAACTGTTGATGGGTTTGAAGAAAATCATATCTTTAGCTCCAACTTATTTTAGATTGTTTGAGGAATAGCCTCTTGATTTTCTTAAAAAGAAGAAGGAAAAAATGGAGGAGAAAACATTTTTTAAATATTGATTTACTGGAAAAAAAAAAAAAAAAACAGAAGCAAAGAAATGGAGCAAGAGCTACTTCTTCTCACACGATTTTTCATAGATTGAATTCATCAAGATTGGCCTCTTTTGACTTTTACAAAGAGAAATTTTGGGTTGAAATAAAGGCTTTGAGAAGATTTGGAACCTGATCTTAAATTTATTTATTTATTTTACTTCTTAAAAATTCTAGGAATTCTTCAAAAAGAATAAAATGAAATTTTGGGAATCTTCACCCAAAAAAATATGAGAATCTTTTTTATAAAAGTTTGTATTTATTTAATTGTTTTTAAAAGATTTTATTACAAGTTTATTTTTTCTTTAATAGTTTAAAATTGATTATTTTAATAGTAAAGGGAATTTAAGACTTTTTAAAATAAAATGCAGGAGTATTTAAATCTTTTTCAAGTCAACCGTTAAATCTAACATTTGACCACTAATATCAGGGGTTGTTTGTGTAATTAAGGTCATTTTTTGAAATTTTTGCTATAAAGGCAAAAAACAGGGTACGTTTATGCAATTAACCCTTTTTTTAATCCAAAATTACCTTTCTCTCTGTAATACATATAATAAGGGTAATTCGGTCAATTAACTCACCTACAAATAAACAAGTGTAACGTTAGAAAATTTCCAAAAGAGGAGTCTTTTATCTCTCTCATATACCGAACCTTTCTATTTTCCCGGTTCATTCGCCTATCTTCTCTTTTCAAAACCAACAATTTCAAAGCGATCACTGTCGATTCGCTAACCCGAGTTGAGTCACCATCCGAGTCATACTGTATCACCACCACCATCGCCACCGCCAACTCAGCGATCAAACTCGGTCCGACAGGCATGGAGAATTTGATATCATTGGTCAACAAGATTCAGAGAGCGTGTACGGCACTCGGCGATCACGGTGAAGAAAGCGCATTGCCGACTCTCTGGGACTCCTTACCCGCCATCGCCGTCGTCGGTGGCCAGGTCAGATCTCTATTTCTTCTTCTCAATATCTACGTCTTCATTTGATTGATCGTGTATCGGTAGATAACCCTTTTTTTTTTTTTTTCCTTGTTCTCCATATTGAGTCGGAGCCGAAACTGTTTCTTAATTTGTGCATGGATTGTATTTTGCGCGAGTTATGCGACATTTTGGTATTATTTATTCGTATGTTTTTCTTTTAACATAATTATATACGATAGATTTATCTCACGCATTTCGATTACAAGATTTTATGGCCTTTTTGTTTTTTAAGTTTCTGAAATATTGATTCCATTATCGTCTTGCTTGCAATATAACAACTGCTAATGATAATTGTACTGCAAATGCAAAGGTAAATGCTATTTAGTTCATCTAAGAACACTGGCTTTGACTGTGTACGTGGTAGAAGAAGAATTTTTAAAATTAGAGTTTTGCCTCTGTTATTCAAGTTGACAGAATTGAATATTGGTTTAGTTTGAAGATCATTTGAAAAATGTGGTTTGGAATATTGCACTCAATATATCTATTTCTGTCACTATTTCTTTTTGTGGAGAAATTGGATATGTCATGCTCTACTAATTATATGCTGAACTTCAAAGTAGTTATGTGTTCATGAGATGGTTCTCTCTTCTTCTCTTTCGTGTGCATACCCAAGTGTACTGTGTACACATTTATCGAGTGCATGTAGTTTAGCATAACCCAATCTACCTATATGTTAATAGCAAACTAAATGGTAGATGCCTTTAGGGTCAAAATGGATTCTGTGGAGACATTTGGTTGGATGAATGACACTTGTGATACAAGTTACATGCATATCATTGACTCATTTGTTAACAATCATTAACAACTCATTATGAAGATGTTGATTGATTCTTCACAATTCGTTAATGATTTATAGAGCTCTGGGAAGTCTTCGGTGTTGGAAAGTGTTGTCGGAAAAGACTTTTTGCCTCGTGGGTCAGGTAATATATGTTGTTCGATTCCCATTGTGCCTTAAAGAGGGAGATGAAATCCATAATTTGCTTACCAACATCCATTTCCTTTGACATTACAAACAAATTGCGAATGTTTTGTATGCAGGAATTGTTACTCGAAGACCTCTTGTCTTGCAGCTTCACAGGATTGATGAGGGAAGAGAATATGCAGAGTTTATGCACCTTCCAAGAAAGAAGTTCACTGATTTTGGTATGTTTTATTACTTGGTTGGAAAAAAGGTCTTTGTCTTAGTATTTATATATGATGTTCATTTATTTATTTATTTCAGTTCAATGATATTTATTTCTGTGGTTCTCTAGTGAGCTCTTTTATTTTCTTTTTGTTACATCTCTTGTTGGCAGGTTGCAATGCTACTTTTGATGAAGTTTGTTTTTCGATTCTATGCTTTTATTTTATATATATGTTTTTTCTGTTTCTAGTTTTCTTATCCCATCTGACATGATAATCTAACTTATATTATGCATGCAGCTGCTGTGAGGAAGGAAATTTCTGATGAGACTGACCGAGAAACAGGTCGCTCAAAAGCGATCTCTACTGTTCCAATTCATTTAAGTATCTATTCCCCTAATGGTGAGTCAATAAAGTTCTGTCATTTGCTGCTTGTTAGAAGCATTGTATAAGCTAGAAATTGGTGTGAATGGATGATTTTTGACCAGGTAATTTGTGGAACTTACCATTATAATTTCTTTAAGTTGGTGACCAAATTTAAATTCCAGCATCAATTGCTCAAATTCTACTCGTCAATTGTCATCAATTTTACGGTTTTCACTTTCAGTAAATGCATAGTTTTAATCTTTTGTTATTTTTATTATATCTTTGTTCAAGCTGTCTGATATGCACATTATGATTGTTTGACTTTGCAGTTGTGAACTTGACACTGGTCGATCTTCCTGGACTTACAAAAGTTGCTGTGGGTGGGTTATATGTCCCTCAATTATAGTATGTTCAGTATTATTTAGACAAATTCACTAGTTCTGCATCTATCATAGTACGAGACTGATTTATTTATGGACATGTTGCTGGTTGCATCTTGCAGACGGTCAACCTGAAAGCATTGTGCAAGAAATTGAGAATATGGTTAGAGGTTATATTGAGAAGGTAATTATAACTAGTAAATCTTAAACTTCCTGGGTGAAATCTAACTAATAAAAATGCTATTGATTGGAATTTGTATGAGCTTTCGGACCAAGTTTTGTATATCATAAGTATGTGAATTTTAGTCAAATTAATAAGCTTATCGAGTTTTGGGAAATGATACTTCATAAACATTATGACATTACATGTAGATATACCTCCCAAAAGTGTTAACATATATATTTATTGCTTTCTTTGCACGGAAGGGTATATTTTTGGATGAGAATCATTAACAGTTTTTTTCATGTCCTGTAATGCAGCCCAATTGTATCATCCTGGCAATTTCTCCTGCCAATCAAGATCTGGCTACATCAGATGCAATTAAAATCTCTCGTGAAGTTGATCCTAAAGGTCAGATTCTTGACAACTTCCTTAATGGACTATAATATATAATTCACCTGTAACAGTGTAACTTATTTATGTGATGGTGATTATCAGCAGTGATGGCTTGATTCTAAAAGATTACAAAAGAAGGGGAAAAAAAGAGAGACTAAATAATTTGATAATTCAGCTCAAACCTGAATCCGTAGGCTGTGGGAAGAAAAGAAAAAAATAATGAATTTGCAATTCCAATGGCTAGATTTTCCTGTTGATGGGTTTATTTGGAACTGTAAACATGTGTGCTGTTGACTTTTTGCATTGAAGTTGGCCTCACATTTATTTCGCTAGTATATTCATTCAACTTGATTGATTGTGTGATTGGCTTTCATTCTCATCTCTGTGTGTGTGTGTGTGTAAGCTAGTGGGGTGTGTGTGTTGTTATTGTCTCTGTATGGCTTACAGACACTTCCCAACCAAAAAAAAAAATTATCTATGTGACATGTGAATCTTAACTATTTTAGTCTCTTCATTATTTTCAGTTTCTTGGATTATCAAATTTCAGGGGACAGGACATTTGGAGTTTTGACAAAGATTGATCTTATGGACAAGGGTACTGATGCAGTTGAGGTAAGTTTATATCATAGTGGCACAAGATCAAGTAGTCTAATAACACTAAATTCATTGTAAAGTCAGTAACTCGGTTCTTCTGTATCAGATTTATGAAGCTTGCTCTTTCCATTAAATAGATTATAGGCCATCGCTCTTTCTAAATGCATCAATTTCCTGTAAGATTCAAACCAATGAATGCAGTTTTCTGAAATTTAAGTATTTCCAATTTATTCTATATGCCTGGCAGCACAACTGTATAGGTGTATAGTAAATAGTAATAGAATCATTATTCATAAAGTAGGTAAAGATGAATATTAATATGTTAATAAACAAAAATTTTGAAGCATAGTCAAAGAATCTGTTATATATGAAGTTTTATTATTATTATTATTATTATTTTTTATGTTCTTCCAATATGCAATATTCCATTTATTACTACGACTTCCTCCTGATACGGTGGTATGTTAGATCCTTGAAGGAAGATCGTATAAGCTACAGTTTCCTTGGATTGGTGTTGTTAACCGCTCTCAAGCTGATATTAACAAAAGTGTTGATATGATTGCTGCTCGGCGTAGAGAGCGGGAGTACTTCCAAAGTACCCAAGAGTATAGTCATCTTGCTAGCAGGATGGGTTCTGAGTATTTAGGAAAGGTGCTTTCTAAGGTATGAAGGATTCTTGCATTGCAGTTTATATGAATATCTTTACTGTTAGCTTCATTTACCTATTGGTTGTGGTCCCTAAGAAACTTAAGATTATTATTCTGGTGATCAATTTCAACTCTTTCTTTATACATAAATTTTCAGCATTTGGAAACTGTCATCAAGTCTCGAATCCCCGGCCTTCAATCTCTTATTAACAAAACTATTTTAGACCTAGAGGCAGAACTGAGCCGTATTGGGAAGCCTGTTGCTACTGATGCGGGAGTAAGCATTTTGTTTTATGCACTGCTTTTCATTTTTTACTTATCAAAGTGCATTATGCTGTTGATGTTCGATGTGTAAATTATTTGTAACCTCCTCGTTATCAACTGCAGGGGAAGTTATACATGATAATGGAAATTTGTCGTGCTTTCGATCAGACATTCAAAGAGCATCTTGATGGCATGTGTGTATTCGATGCTGATTTTACAAATTAACTGGAGTATATAGTGTTGATACTATCAGCTTGTAATTTGACCTTAGGTTTGATGATAATCAATGTCTGCAGACGTGCTGGCGGTGATAAAATCTACGGTGTGTTTGACAATCAACTTCCTGCTGGTTTGAAGAGGTTGCAATTTGACAAACATCTTTCTATGGATAATGTAAGAAAGCTAATTACCGAAGCTGATGGATACCAGCCACATCTAATAGCTCCTGAACAAGGATATCGACGTCTCATTGATTCCTGTCTAGTAACTATCAGAGGTCCTGCTGAGGCAGCTGTTGATGCAGTATGAAATTTTCCACATCAACCATTTTTGTTGACGTTTCATGCCATGTGGTGATCAAGTCATATTTTATGATTTATTTCATATTTAACCATTTCAAATGGAACTGGACTATATGTGAATGAATATGTGGCTGAGTCATTGCTACCAAAATGCTTGCTTCTAAAGTTAATTTTTTTATCCTTGGAAACTTGTGAACACTAGGCGTGTGTTTGCCGTGTCTACCATGAATTTTATGCAATCATTTTACTGTTGTTTTAATCTGCGCTTTTCTTTTGAGTTTGGTTATGATTACTTTTCAGAAGTTTGCAAATAGTTTGAAAATGTTACACAAAAACCTTGTCAAGTTTGCTGTAAATAATGACATGTTTCTTCCAGAAAAAAAAAGTATTGGATATGGTTTGTGATTCTTATGCATCATTTGCAGTACTTTGTTTCAACATTATTTGTCCTTTCTGCAGTTTATTATGGGTCAGTTGTTTGATTGATACCTGTTTTTGTTATGATTACAGATCCATGCTATACTGAAGGAGATGGTTCATAAGTCTATCAGTGAGACCATGGCAAGCCCCTGACCAAGCTAATTTTATTAGTCCATTACATTTTGTATTTCTGAATTTTATTTTAATACATACATGATATGTTAATGAGAATGAAGAAAGAAAAAAAAAAAAAACTTTATAATCCGTCTCACCACCTGTGAGCTTCCCCCTGTTAACTAGATGGATGTCTCGACGACTAGAAAATAACAGGAAAGCAGGAGAAAAGTTGTGAGGATAGCTGTCTTTATTTGGTTTGTTAATTCTTTTCCACTTATCTAAGCAGATGGCTCTTTGTATTGCATATAGGAACTAAAGCAGTACCCTAGTCTGAGAATGGAAGTTGGAAATGCAGCTGTTGAATCACTGGAAAGGATGAGGGATGATAGTAAGAAAGCAACTCTTCTGCTAGTCGACATGGAATCTAGTTACCTGACAGTTGACTTTTTTCGTAAGCTTCCTCAAGATGTTGAGAAGGGTGGAAATCCAACACATTCACTTTTTGACAGATATAATGATTCATATCTCCGCCGAATTGGTAAGTACTAAGGAACACCTATGTAATGATGTGTAGTTTGACTGATACGTGAAAAACTTGGAGAGATATGCATTCAAAACACCTATTTAAGGGACTAGATCATGCTCCTCTCTCTCTCTCTCTCTTTACCATAATTTAATGAGTTATAGCTCAGTTACTGGATCTGTATTTGTCTTGAAGAGTCCATGAGCTCAGCCGTTGGTTACTTGGTTTGTGTGATTATGTGTTGTATTACTGATCAGTTGCTTGCGCTGATTATGGTTTCATTTCCTTTTGGTTTTTCTTGGGAAACAAACAGGAAGCACTGTCCTGTCCTATGTCAACATGGTTTGTGCAACCTTGAGACACTCTATTCCAAAGTCAGTTGTGTATTGTCAAGTACGCGAGGCCAAACGGAGCTTACTGGATCACTTCTTCACCGAACTTGGTGCAAAAGACGTGAGGATTCAAAGGCTCCATCCTCTTATCTTTCTTCCAAGATAAGCAATGATTTTATGCATATAATTATTTTTATTTTTTTTTTCAGATGAAAAAGTTGTCTGCATTGTTGGACGAAGATCCAGCGATCATGCAACGTCGAACCAACCTTGCAAAGAGACTGGAGTTGTACAGAAGTGCCCAGTCAGAGATTGAAGCAGTTGCCTGGGCTAAGTAGAGCCAAAATCTTTATTTTTTTTTTTATAGTAATAGATGGCTTCTGATTCTTTTATTCATGAATACTAGTAAATTCTACAGATAAAGTTGAGTGAAGGGCCATGGCTTCCTCGGCTAATATATATATATATATTTTTGTGTACGATACATTTTAATTTAATGGCCATTGTTTTTCTTCAGGTAGCTTCATGGTGTAATGAATTTGTTTTATTTTTTTGAAGAATTCATGAATTTATTTCATCAATAATAAGATAAAATTTTGTTGGAGAATGAACTCATATTGCGTTAGAATATTGTTCATCGTCTTTTTCCACCAACTGAAATAATAAATACACCATTTTAATTTACGACTGATGTTTTTGGGATCGATCATACGTGAAGTTTTATTGCAAATTTTAATCAGCAAGCGTTCAGATTTTCAAATAGGGAGTTTAATCTATCGAGTTTTAACGATAAAATTTAAAACTAAATCTCTCATTCATTTTGAAATGAACAAGAAAGTCATACCAGATACCAATATACCATCACTACCTAATGTGGTCTAGATGTAAAGGGTCTTCGGTAAAAATAAAATAAAACCGAAAGCATATATATATATATATATATAAATTTTCCAATGAAGACTTTTATAGTATACACTTTAAGCACTTTTGATGAAATTGCATGGAATATATTGAATCTTGATTTGATTTTTTGTATTCATACTAAGAAAATTAAAATACACATTCGGTATATATATATAGTGAGTCTCTCATGGGGGATCCTTTATTTTAATTTCGATAAGGACCATGATGAAAACACATCGATTTTAATGAATTTTAATCTGAATTTTTTTGTGAATTCCTATGAACAAAAATTGAGAATTTTCCGAGCACTAGAACTATTTATCCAAATTTTGTTAAATATGAAGGCATAGAACATATATATTTATTTATTTATTTTATCCATATATTAATATATATATTTTTCGGTTTTATTTTATTTTTATAGTTTTTTCCTTCCATATAAAGTACAGAAAAAAAAAATGTTGTTGGGCCTAGGCCCCTAGCTATGGGCCTAATAGGCTATATGATCCATGAGAATTATAATTTAAAAGTAGAAAAAAAAAATGGAGGTGCGGGGAATCGAACCCCGTGCCTCTCGCATGCGAAGCGAGCGCTCTACCATATGAGCTACACCCCCATATGTTTGGTTCTCTTGAACTTAATATTATATTCATAAATCACCACACGAAAAAAGTTTATTTCTCTCGCTCGACGTGTCAAAATTTAGTTAGATAAAAACGCGCCACATCATATGATACACCTGGATTCGTTAACGTACTCAAATCACTCAGTCTAGACAACTGTCATTGGTAATAAATATGTACATAACAAACCAGCAAAGCAACGAAGGAAGCCGGTGACTTTACCTGTATTTTACGTGGGCTTGTACCAGAACCAGTATCACCACCACTATTTTTACAGTTTTGAGGGTTACTAACTGACTCACCGGTTTTACCGGTGAGCCCGCCGATTTTTGTCGGCCGCGTAAGTATTATTAGTCATTATATAACTACATTGTTTCAATTCACATATTTAATCACACACAAAAGTGACAAAACTAAAAGCCTCTTTGCCTCCCAAAAAAATATCCCAGAAACAAAGCTAGGAATTATACATAAACCCAGAAAACAATCAATTCAATTTCTTATCATTAATTGTTTTTTAGGGGTATGAAACGTTTAGCTAGCTTGAAGATGGATTGGAACGCAGCTTCGGCTACAGATGCCTATCTTGATACTCTCAGACTGGTATGCTTTTTTCCTTTTTCCTTTTTCTTTTCTCATTTGAATTGTATTCAAATTTGTTTGATGGGCTATTATTTTCATTGCTGTCTTGACATTGTAATTGAAAGTTATGACTTATGATCAATGCCTTTTGTGGGTATAATAATTATAAAGCTTTGCTGTTGAGATGATTCCATGTAATTGAATTATAATTATTCTACTTTAATTTCCATTTTACAGTGTAGTGATTACAAAAGGCAGTGTGATTCGTGGAGGAAAACACAAGAACCTGGGAGCAATGAATTCATATCAGCTCTAGCTGCTGGAATGAAAGCAAAACTCATTGTGGAGGTCTCCTCTGCTGTTTCACCATCAACTTTAGCTTTAGCGGCTGCTGCGCGACACACAGGAGGGAGACTTGTTTGTATTCTCCCTGAGCCTATACTCGCTGAATCTAAGAAAGTGATCAAAGATTCTGGTCTTAAAGACATGGTGGAATTCAAAACAGGAGACCCTTGTGAGCTCTTGTCGCATTATGGTGACATTGATTTCTCCGTTATAGATTGTAAGAATGATGACAATACAAGGTTATTGAGCATGTTAAATGTTAATCCGGAAAAATCAGTTGTGGTGGCAAACAACTTGGTGTGTGAAAAGAAAGGATTGGGAGGTCATGTTAAAGGGAAGAAGGATCGAGTTCAAGTGAGGACTATGAAGCATCCGATAGGGAAAGGCATGGAAATTACAATGATTAGTAGAAGAAATGAGATTGAAAACAAGAGAGATCATCATGGTGATGATGCTATGAAGAGAAATGGAAAGAGCAGATGGGTTTTTAAGGTTGATGAAAAGAGCGGCGAGGAGCATATATTTAGGGTGCCTAAATCTCATGAGATCTCACATGCATTGCCTTTCTAAATTGTTGGCCATTGAGAGAATTATGATTCTTTTAGTGGTAATAATTACAATTACAAAACAGCGGCGAAGGAGGCATGAGAAGAACTTCAAGACCCTATGGAACCTGCAATATTGGTTATTTTAAAATCAGGAGGGACTCCAGTAACATTGCCTACATAGAAGGCTCTATTTGCACATGATAGACAAGGCAGAGATTTGTTGATGAATGATTACCTACTCTGCTTTAAAATAACATCAGTATATCGATCCCTACGTTATTGCAAGTGTGATTCTGCCAGATAAGGAACCGAAAAGCTTCATGAATCGAAGAATATCCGAATTACTGATCGAGCACATCACATTGGTTTGCCTCTCTGCAATGGTAACTTTGTCACCAAATTTTACCAGAAATTTCAGCAATAATGGAACTTAATGAAATGTGTTTATGTAGTAAAAACCAAAAGAAGTTTAAATACTTTATTTTATTTTAAAATAGTGTGGTTTTGATTGTGTGCTTACTTTGCTCTATCTCTATGTTTCAAGAGATTTTATAAAACAATATTTATACAGTATTATAAATTTATATATTTATTCTAATCTTTCTTCTGCAGTTGAGCTGTCAAAGCTAGAGCTTTTATCATGTAAACTTAAAATGCAAAACAAGTTAACATCTAGATCTCATTGCTTTTAGCAATCATATAGTACACCATATATAGTTGAAATCACTCAAATAATTGATCCTTCAAAGAAACACATCCTATTAGCTTATCGAGACCGTTCAAATTTGTTACATAGAACCTCCGAAAAGTAAATTTCAAGATTAATTTTAACTCTCGACTGATCTAAGGGAAAAAAAACCTTTGATACATGTTAATTAATCTTTCCAATTATTGATGTTAATTATTACAAAACTGAAATTTTTTATAGTTAACATCTAGATCTCATTACTTTTAACAATCATATAGTACTCCAATATATAGTTGAAATTGCTCAAATAATTGATCAAATTCTGATCTGATCCTCCAAAGAAACACATGATTTGTATATAAGCCCAAAGCGGACAAAATCTACTTTGTGGGCCTGTGCTGTAACAAATGGTATCAGAGCAAGCTCACTATCCGTTGTGGATGTGGATTCATGATTGTGTTTGGACCCTTGTAACAGCCTAGGCCCACCAAGTAGATATTGTCCGCTTTGAGCTTCACGCACTTGTACTTCACCCTCACAGATTTGCTTCAGATCATGGGCAATACCATTTTTAAAGTAGATATTGTCTGCTTTAAAGAAACTCCAAAAAGTAAATTTCAAGATTAGTTTTAACTCTTGACTAATCTAAGGGGAAAAAGAATTACAAAAGATGAAAAACCTCTAATACATGTTAATTAAATCTTTCCAATTATTGAAGTTGTTAATTATTACAAAACTGAGTTTGAACTACAAGTAACAGAACCGGATGATAAGATTGCAAGATTTAGCGGGAATGAAAATCACCCGCCATCATCCCCACCATCACCAACTACCATGATGATGGAAGCTTCAATTTTAAGAAATTGAAACGTCTTAACCACTTCAATGTCTTCACTCTCACAGTTTCTTTACTTGGCTTATGTTCATCATGTTTATGTCTACATCTTGCAAGAAGCCTTGGATTCCAATGGCAAATCTTAGAATACAGGTTCCGGTTTTCAGGATTCTTGTTGGGTTATTATATCTTCTTCTGAGCCTATTACTCTTGGAACCAAAGAATATTTCTGCACTTGCTGATGATGATGATGAAAATGCTGCAACTACTCTTGTGGGGATCAATAAACAAGGTGATCCAAGTGTACTACCACCACCAAGTACCGGCGATTATTATGTTGGCGGCGGAGGCGACAGCAGCAGTGAAATGCTAGAGCAGTACTGTAATACAGATTTAAGAAGTTTTCTTCCTCCACCATATGGAAACATAACTGGCATGGTCTGCAAACCTGTTTGGAACACTTTCATTTTGAGGGTGAGTTTCATTATCATGACATGTGTAAATAATTAAATATAAAAACAAACATTTGATTTATTTTTTTGTTGGTTTTTTATTGGATTCTTGTTTCTATGTGACAGTATTTGCAAAGAGATGATCATGTAATGACCATCATATTATCAGCTGTATACACATCAGGATGGGTTGGGATTGGATTTTCAAAAGATGGAATGATGGCTGGTTCGAGTTCGATGGTTGGATGGTTTAACAAAAAGGGTCATGCGAGAATCAAACAATATTTCTTGCAAGGGACTCGTCAATCACAAGTCATACCAGACAAAGGTGAATTGCCACTAACTAAAGTTCCTCCAGTTGTTGCTCTCTATGGACCGATGATCTACATTGCATTTCAACTCAAATTCGAAACTCATCTCGCTCGCCAACCGATTATATTAGCTTTCGGAGCAAGGATCCCAAAACATTTTCGCCTTACTCATCACGACGACAAAAGAAACTTAGTTTTCGACTTCTCTGCAGGTTTGTTTTCAGCTTTCTTGTTTTAAATATATACCAATTAAGTAGTAGTAGTACTTTGAAAACTGAAGCCATGCATATATGTATAATTTTGCAGGCTCTTCGTCTGTTTTACATGTGAGTTCTAGTCAGAAGAAGAATCATGGGATATTGGGTATATTTGGGTGGGGTTTGATTCTTCCTGTGGGGGCAATAATTCCAAGGTACTTCAAGCATAAAGATCCGTTATGGTATTATCTTCATGCCATTATTCAGCTTATAGGATTCATTTTCGGGCTCGCGACGGTACTACTTGGCATACAACTCTATAACACATTGAATGTTAAGAATTCCAACATAGATGCACATAGAGGCATAGGAATTTTCATTCTTGTGCTTAGTATTCTTCAGGTTTGCCTCCAGATCTTACTCAATCGATTCTTTTATATATGCATTTTTAGAAAAATTTAATTGGAGGTCGTTTTGTATTTCAGATACTGGCATTTTTTCTACGACCCGGAAAGGATTCCAAGATTCGAAGGTACTGGAATTGGTACCATCACTGGTTTGGCAGGCTTGCACTTTTCTTTGGAGCTTTGAACATAGTGTTGGGGATGCAAATAGGGTATGCAGGAAATGATTGGAAGATTGGCTATGGGTTTCTTCTGGCCGTAATTTTATTAGCGGTCATCGTTTTAGAAGTTTTGTCATGGAAGAAAAATTCACACAAGTTGAATGATCCACCTCCAACATTCCAAATGAATCCAATCCAATGAGCAATTTCCAAGTGCATGCTCTTCTAATACGAATTAAAAGTCTGTGTTTCTCAATTGTGTGCTGAATTCAATTTTGTATGGTGAACGCAGTTTGTAGATATGGTATTGTCTTCCACATTCTATTCATGTAGGTTTTCAATTTTGTTGTAGTTACATATGATTTGATATTCCAAATAAATCTAAAGAATTCATATTCCAAAATATGTAATTCATGCTAAGATCTTGATGCTACAGGATGTACATACATCCCTCATTGTGATTTTGCCACTGCCACGTCTCGAAATTTTATTAGATGATAAGATCATAATAAAAATGCATGGTGTATCTCATTACATGCAAGTTAATCGGACAACATAGAATAGAGGAGTCGTACTACACAGGTTTGATTCCGCTGATTAAATCCAGAGAGGCTGGTTATTACATCACTCTAGTCTCTAGTTAATCTACCTGCTTAATTACAGCAATAAAGGACACCTGTTCAAACCAATTAAACACACAAATACTATCCAATTAATCACACACACCGATCATTGAAAAATTCAATTCAATCTCCTTCACTTGAGGAAATCGTCGGAGATCATGGAGGAATCCGGAACAGATCTAGAAAAACAACCAATTTGTGTTGTAAAATTTTCAAAACAAAAATAACTACTTTCATTAACAGATTCGATTTATCAATGATTGGTCACTCCATAATTAAAAAAGCTAAAGCAAATTTGTATCAAAGTCCAAAATTAAAAAAACCCCTTATTTTTTGGTTAGTTTTAAATTTCACCCCTCAAATAATTATGGTAGAAATTTTATATGATTCAAATAATTTCATAACTGAAAAGTAGGAGAGGATTTGCTTGAATTTGTCTAGGATATGAATTCAAGTTACGGAAGGATTGGAGTACAAGTTTTCTTATTTGGTGACAATTTTGAATCCTAATATATTTTGAACATCATATCTTTAGGAAGATAAAATACAATTAATGGCCAAAACTACCCAATTTCCTTGACAAATGTACGGAAGATTAATGTGCATTTTACCAAAATTTGATGGTTTAGAGTATATTACTTGCACAATTTTCATCCACGTTGTTTGGATTCATCCTACGAATAATCAGTCTCTTTCTCCTTTTTATCCTAATCTAATCCGGGTTTGATCCGTTTATCTGTCATTGTTTTTTAAATCTTTTTATTACTTGAACTCCAGACACCAAAAATAAAAGAAGTAATTGACTAATTGTCTGGACACTGAACAACTATCAACGAGATAAGGTTGGTCCAATAGTAAACCTCTCACATCTACGTCATGAGGTCATGGGTTCGAGTCCCCCCCTCTCCAAAAAAAAACCCAAATTTATGTAATATTTCAAAAAAAAAGAGTTGAAAAACTATCTTTAAAACGTTGATCATGGTCAGCATACGTACCCATATATCCTTAGTTAATCATGGTCAAGATAATTATAGTAACTAATAACCATGGGACAGTGTTCCCTTCCAATGTAAGGACAGTGTAATTTTATAATAGAGGGAAAATGTACACTCAATAACCGTGGGACGGTGTTCTCTTACAACATAGGTATAGTGTAATCTTATAACAGAGGGACGGTATACACTCAATAACTGAGGGAGAGTGTACTCTTATAACCGAGGAACGGTGTTTTTCAATAGGAGGTGATTGTAGTAAAATCACGCATTCAAATTTAACTCAGGGAATGTGTACTCTTATAATCAAGGGATAGTGTACTCTCAATAATGGTGGGACAATGTACACTTAATAACCGAGGGAGAATGTACCGAGGGAGAATGTACTCTTATAATCGATAAAATCACTCATTCAAAAATATTCGATGGGCAAATCACTCTTATAGCCGAGGATAGTGTACTTTCCATAACCGAGGGACATTATACTCTTATGACCGAGAGAGAGTGTATTATTTTAACCTAAGGGCAATGTTTTCTGACATAAGATGATTATAGTAAAATCACTCATTCAAATTTAACTAAGGAACAAATCACTCTTATAACTAAGGGAATGAGTAATCTTATAACCAATGAACAATGTACTGTCATAACCGAGGGACAGTGTTTTTTGACCAACAAGAGGTGATTGTAGTAAAATCACTTATTCAAATTTAACCGAGAGACAAATTACTCTTATAATCAAGGGGCAATGTACTCTTATAACCGATGGACAATGCGCACTCAATAAACGTGGAACAACGTATACTTATATCCGTGGGACAGTGTGCTCTTATAACCGAGGAACAATGTACTTTCTGTACTTTCTATAATCGAGAACAGTGTACTCTTATAATTGAGGGAAAATGAACTCTTTTAACTGAGGGGCAATGTTTTCTGATAGGAGGTGATTGTAGTAAAATCACTCATTCAAATTTAACTGAGGGACAAATCACTCTTACAGCCGAGAACAATGTACACATTTAACCGAGAGATAGCGTATACTTAATAATCGAGGGATATTGTACTCTTATAACTGAGAGATAGTGTACACTTAATAACCATAGGACAATGTATACTTTATTCGAGGGACAGTATACTTTTATAACCGGGGGACAATGTACTTTCTATAACCGAGAACAATGTACTCTTATAACCGAGGGAAAAAGAACTCTTTTAACCAAGGAATAGTGTTTTTCGACAGGAGATGATTGTAGTAAAATCACTAATTCAAAATTAACTAGGGGAAAAATCACTCTGATAGCCGAGGGCAGTGTACACTTTTAACTGAGGTGTAGTGTATACTTAATAACCAAGGGACAATGTACTCTTATGATCGAGGGATAGTGTACACTTAATAATCGTAGGACAACATATACTTATATCCGAGGGACAATGTACTCTTATAACCGAGGGACATTATATACTTATAAGCGATGGACAATGTACTTTCTATAACCAAGAACAAAATACTTTTATAACTGAGGGAAAATGAACGTTTGTATCGAGGGGCGGTGTTTTCCGACAGGAAAATGATTGTAGTAAAATAACTCATTCAAATTTAACTGAAGAATAAATCACTCTTATAACCGAGGACAGTGTACACTTTTAACCGGGGACAGTGTATAAATAATAATGAGACTGTGTACTCTTTTAACCGAAGGACAGTGTTTTTTGATATGAGATGATTGTAGTAAAATCACTTATTCAAAGTTAATTGAGGAATATATCACTGTTATAGTCGAGGACAGAGTAAATTTTAACTGAGGGATAATGTATAAATTATAACAAGAGATTGTGTACTCTTATAACTGAGAGACAGTGTACACTTATAACCGAGAGAAAATATACTCTTATAACTGAGGGGAAGTGTACTCTTTTAACCGAGGGGCAGTGTTTTCCGATAGAAGGTGATTATAGTAAAATCACTCATTCAAATTTAACAAAAGGAGAAATCACTCTTATAATTAAGGCACAGTGTACTCTTACAACCGAGGGATTGTGTAATCTTATAACCGATGGATTATGTACGCTGAATAACTTAGGAACAGTGTACTCTTATAACTGAGGTACCGTGTACACTTAATAATCAAGAGATAGTGTACTCCTAACTAAGGGACTGTACATTTCTTTAACCAAGGGACAGTGTACTGTTATAACCGACGAAAAGAGTACACTTACAATCGAGGTAAATAGTACTCTTATAACCGTGGGACAATATTTTTCGACATGTGGTGATTATAGTAAAGCCATTCATTCAAATTTAACTGAGGGACAAATCATTTTTTATAACCAAAGGACAGTGTATTCTTATAACTGAGGGGCAGTGTACACTCAATAACCGTGGAACACCGTATACTAATATATGAGGGACATTGTACTCTTATAATCAAGGGAAAAGGAACTCCTTTAACCGAGGGGGTAGTGTTTTCTGACATGAAGTGATTGTAGTAAAATCACTCATTCAAATTTAACTGCGGAATAAAAGGCCGAGGATAATGTACACTTTTAACCGAGGGATAGTGTTTACTTAACAATGAGAGACAATGTACTCTTATAACCGAGGGACACTGTACTTTCTATAACCGCGGCACAATATAATCTTATAACTAAGGAAATATGTACTCTTTTAACCGAGAGGCAGTGTTTTCTTATAGATGGTGATTGTAGTAAAATCACTCATTCAAATTTAACCAAGGGACAAATCACTTTTTTAACCGATGGACAGTGTACTCTTATAACAAAGGGACAATGTATACTCAATAACCGTGGGTCGATGTACTCTTACCACTTAGGGACTTTGTTATAATCAAGGGACTATTTACGCTCAGTAACCAAAGGATTGTACTCTTACAACCGAGGGACCGAGTACACTCAACAACCAAGGGACAGTGTATTGTTATAACTGATGGACAATATACTTATGATAACCGAGGAACAGTGTTTTCCGATAGGTGGTAATTGTAGCAAAGACTTTCATTCAAATTGAACCGATGGACAAATCACTCTTATAACCAAGGGGTAGTATATTCTTATAACTGCGGGACAATGTATACTCAATAACTAAGGAATAGTGTACTCTTATAACTGAGGGACAATGTACACTCAATAACCGTATGATAGAATATTCTTATATCTGAGGGACATTGTACTCTTATAATCGAGGGATAGTGTACTCTCTATAACCGAAAACAATGTACTCTTATAACCGAGGGGCATTGTTTTATGATAGTAGGTGATTGTAATAAAATCACTCAATTCAAATTTAACTAAGGAATAAATCACTCTTACTGTCGAGGACAGTGTACACTTTTAATAAGGGATAGTGTATACTTAATAATGAGAGACAGTGTACTCTTATAACCGAAGGACAATATACTTTCTAAAATCAAGGGACATTGTATGCTTATAACTGAGGGACAATATAATCTTATAACTTAGGGAAAATGTACTCTTTTAATCGAGGGGAAGTGTTTTCTGATTGAAGGTGATTGTCGTAAAATCACTCATTCAAATTTAACCAAGGGTCAAATCACTTATAAACAAGGGACAATGTACACTCGGTAACTGTTGGATAATGTACTCTTACAATCGAGCACAGTGTAATCTTATAATAGAGGGAAATTTTACACTCAATAACTGAGGGACAATGTACTTTTACAATCGAGAGAAATTGTACTCTTAATAGCCGAAGGGCAATGTTTTCCGACAAGAGGTTATTATATTAAAATCACTCATTCAAATTTAACTAAGTTAACTAAGGGACAAATCACTCTTATAGCCGAGGGACAGTACGCACTCAAAAACTGTGAGATAATGTACTCTTACAAGCGAGGGACAGTGTAATCTTATAACAGAGGGACATTGTACACTCAATAACCGAGGGACAGTGTACTCTTATAACTGAAGGACATTGTACTTTCTATAACTGATGGACAGTGTACTCTTATAACTGAAGGAAAAAGTACTCTTAGAACCGAGGGATAGTGTTTTCCAACAGGAGGTGATTCTTGTAAAACCATTCATTTAAATTTAACCGATGGACAAATCACTCTTATAACTGAAGGACAATGTACTATTATAATCGAGGGATGGTGTACACTTAATAACCAATGGATATCGTACTCTCATAACTGGGTAACAGTGTACTTTCCATAACCTAATGACAGTGTACTCTTATAACCGAAGGGCAATGTTTTTCGACAGGAGGTTATTGTGGTAAAATCACTCATTCAAATTTAACTGAGGGGCAAATCACTTTTATAGCTAAGGATAGTGTAAACTTTTAACCCAGGGTCATTGTGTACTTAATAACGAGAGACAATATACTTTTATAGCTGAGGGACAATGCACTTTCTATAACCAAGGGACAATGCACCCTTATAATTGAGGGGTAGTGTTTTCCAATATAAGGTTATTATAGTAAAATCACTTATTCAAATTTAACCAACGAACAGTGTACTCTTATAACCGAGGGACTGTGTTTTCCGATAAGAGGTGATTGTAGTAAAATCACTCATTCAAATTTAACCGAGGGACAAATCTCTTATAACTGAAGGACAGTATAATCTTATAACCGAGGGACAACGTATACTTATATCTGAGAGACAGTGCACTCTTGTAACTGAGGGACAATGTATACTTATAATCTAGGGGCAGTGTACTTTCTATAACCGAGAATAGTTTACTCTTATAACCGAGGGAAAAAGAACTCTTTTAATTAATGGGCAGTGTTTTCCGATAGGAGGTTATTGTAGTAAAATCACTCATTTATATTTAACTGAGGGACAAATCACTCTTATTACTGAGGACAGTGTACACTTTTAACTGAGTGACTGTATACTTAATAACGAGACAGTCTACTCTTATAACTGAGGGAAAGTGTAATATTTTAACCGAGCAATGTTTTCCGACATAAGATGATTATAGTAAAATCACTCGTTCAAATTTAACCAATGGAGAAATCTCTTATAACCAAAGGACAATGTATACTTAATAACCGTGGGACAGCGTACTCTTACAACCGAGAGACTGTGTAATCTTATAGCCGATGGACTATGTACATTCAATAATCGGGAGACTGTGTACTCTTACAATTGAGGGACAGTGTAATCTTATAACTGAGGGACTATGTACACTTAATAATCGAGAAACAGTGTACTTTTATAACTGAGGGACAATGTACTTTCAATAACCGAGGGACAATGTACTCTTATAATCGAGGGACGGTGTAGTATTATAACCTAGGGAAATAGTTAGTAAAGTTATTCATTCAAATTTAATCGAGGGACAAATCAATCTTATAACCGGGGGTCATTGTATTCTTATAACCGAGGGTCAATGTACACTCAATAACCGAGGGACAGTGTACTCTTATAACCGAGGGACAGTGTACACTCAACAATCGAGGGACAATGTACTCTTATAATTATGGGAAAGTGCGTACTCTTATAACTGAGGGAGAGCTTTTTCCGAAAGGAGGTGATTGTAGTAAAATTACTCGTTCGAATTTAACCGGGGCACAAATCACTCTTATTATCGGTGGACATTGTTTATTTTATAACCAAGAGACAGTGTACTAGCTTTAACTCAGGAACCGAGGGACAATGTACTCTTATAACCAAAGGACATTGTACTCTTATAACCAAAGAAAAGGGTACTTTTTTACCGATGGGCAATGTTTTCAGACAGGAAGTGATTAGTAAAATCACTTATTCAAAGGGAAAAATCACATATATAATAAAATAGATAGTCAATGAAAATACTGCAAAAAGATTGAATTGAGACCTTTGGACTTCATCACTGAAGGGCCACATATTGATCCAACCATTGATGCACAAAAGTGGATTTCCAATGAAGTCGGAAGAAATATAAATAATCAAAACAATGATCAAAATTAGGAGATATAACCTTTTTTTTTTTTTTTTTCGCACACTTGTCTGGAGGAAATCGCGAGAATTTTCTGATAGGAGGAGGTATGGGTCCTGTTAAGTTGTTATAAGACACATTCCTGAAATGCACAAAAATTGATGTTAGGCAAGACTTTATAAACTATTTAAACAGAAATCAAGGATACAAAGTAGATAGACTGAAACAATTGGTAAGCTGCTGAGGAATTTCTCCATGCAAGTTTTTGTTGTTCAATATACTGTGACACATTTTCATCTCAGATTCGGTCTAAGCACAACATTTTTTTAAATGACAATGTTCCATCAACCATAAGGGAACAACAATACTATGAACTTACAGAGAGACGTGATATTTTGTAACTGACCCATTTATGTAGGAATGCTAAAGCAGAGGTTGTTGTATGACATATCCCTAGTAAAGAGAGAGGTAGTATTTTTATTTATTGTGTGTGTTTGCGTGCGTGTTTGTGTTAAAAGAAGTAGAAGTAGAAGTAGAAAAATAGAAGTAGAAGAGTAGAGAAGAAGTAGAAGTAGAAGTAGAAGTAGCATGCACATTGCTATAAAACAAAATAAAAACTTCAAATAAAACCAATAAAATAACATGTCTCCAAGTCTTGAGGTATAAAAAATTAGATATCTTACAATTGATTCAGTGCTGTGCAGGAACTGATATTGTGTGGAATAGGTCCTTCAAGTTGATTATTAGCGAGATTCCTAATAGAAAACTTTATAAGCAATAGTTACACAGATGAAAAACTACAAGGAAAACGATGAAAACTCACAATTCAAACAACTGCTCTAGCTTCCCAAGCTCAGCAGGAATTGTCCCGGCAAGTTGATTGTCATTCAATTGCCTACAAAATCAAATAATCGACTTAGCTACAGCAATACATGAAAAATATAATCAGAAAAAGAAAGACTGCTTACAAGTAGCTTAGCTTAGACATATTTCCAAGCTCTGGTGGAATTGGTCCGGTAAGCCTGTTGCCATGGAGATATCTAGAACAACAAACAAATTAGGGACGGTACTAAACAAAGAAGCCCAAGTAACATATACAGTATGTCTTTTAATTGGTAGTTTCTTCAACTAGTTCTAAAACAACTTCAAAACCCTTACGTAAATACACAAATTACAGAAATAAAAGTGATAACAAAATGCAGTAAAAATCCTAAAACATAGAATTGAATCTATCAAAATTATAGTGATAAAACAAAATCGAAGAAAAATAACTATAATTTTTTCTTGTTCTTGATTAAAAGAAGCGAAAAACTAACAATTATAAACAGAATCATGAAAATCACTAACCTAAATCACAAGTTTGAATCATTAGGGTTTGATCTGGAAACAAAAACAAATAAAAACACGTTATTAAACAGATAAAAACCTGAAATCAAGATTAAAAGCATAATATCTAGGGTTTAATCCAAAACAAAAACTTTACAAAACACTAACGACAAAAAAAAAAATCAAATATTTCTTCGAATTATAATCGAAAAAGAAAAGAAAATGTTTTCTTGAATCAAAGAAAATGAACAGGGTCGGTGGAAAGCACGAACCTGTGTACGGATCGGAACCGGTGTTGGATTTCTCGGAGCTCAATTCCACCGTCTTATCCATGAAACGAAATCGCCGTTGGATGAAAAGTCGAGAATTCTAGAGAGAGAGAGGATTTGGAGTGTTAAATGGAGGGATATTGAGGATTTGATTTTGAATTGAAGTGAATGTGAGCCGTTGGATGGAATAGCGTTTGATTTGGCTTCTAACGGGCATATATTAACACATCTTCTTCACTTCTTGGTTTGACTAGCTTGCGACGAAAGAAAGATATTGTAGAGGGAAATATATACGGGTGAGTATAAATAGGCGTGGACAGCTATGTTATGCGTCAAAAAGAAGCGAATTTTTTATAACGGCCAGGATATAGGATATATTGATAATATAGAAATTCTATTATCAGTTCGAACTGATAAAAGTTATATCAGTTTCTTGTATATGGGCCACTGGATTTAAATATTTTGACTTGACTGTATGCACTTGTCAGTCAAAGTATTTAAATCCAGTGGCCCACATACAAAGAACTGATATAACTTTTGTCAGTTTGAACTGATAATAGAAAGGCTGATTGATAATATATCCTATTTTAAATCTGAACCATTTAAAGTTGGAAAAGCTATGCATTTATTTTTATTTTTCGGTTGGGCTTGGTTAACCGGAGCTCCGACTCTTGAAAGGTAGACCCATATGAGCTTGTATATGTTGTACATGATTTTGAACTAATGGGTTGTAATCAATAATTATTATTATTTTTTATTTATTTTTTTTGAAATATTACAATAGTTTAGGGTTTTGTAGGCCGCAATTTATTTGGGTAGTCACCCAAGATTGGGTCTTTCGATTCTTTCCAGGAAATGATTGGAAGATTGGCTATGGGTTTATTCTGGGCATGATTTTATTAGCTGTCATCGTTTTAAAAGCTTTGTCAAGGAAGAAAAATTCACATAAGTTGAATGATCCACCTCCAACATTCCAAATGAATCCAATTCAATGAGCAATTTCCAAGTGCTCTTCTAATACTAAAAGTCTATGTTTCTCAATTGTGTGTTGAATTCAATTTTGTCTGGTGAACTTGTCTGGTCCTATATTAAGTAACAACAACATGCGGTTTGTAGATATTGTATTGTCTTCCACATTCTATTCATGTAGGTTTTCAATTTTGTTGTAGTTGCATATGATTTGATATGAATTTTCTGGGGTTGGAGAAGTTATCGCTTCCATATTTTAACTTATGTCATTTTAGAAAATTGAGTTTAGAGATCTTGTTAAAAGGACATGTGGATTTGTTTCTTCTTGAAAAATGACATTTGAGAATTCAACTATTGAACAAAATGTTGCCTCCATAAAATTTGAATAGGAATTCAACAAGCACTATCATGGATCTTAGAGGGATCAAAATAGATAAGATGAGTCCAGTTGCATAATAGACAAAGAAGATGACATTGTTAACTTTCTTTTAATGGGTTCCTTTTGCTTTCATATCCTCATTGACGTTGTCCAGTTAACTGGTGAACTAGGAACACCTCAAAATTAGTAATTTTATCAAAATTCCAACATTTCTCTTAAATAAAGTTATTAAGAAGATTAAAATAATTATAAATGCACCACATATATGATATATCAAATATAAATAATATTTAAGATTTTCAACATGTATAATATCTTTTTATTGTAATTATTAATTATTTATATATTAAACTTAAATTGTGATTATTTAAATTAAAATATTAAATCACTATTATAAAATATTTTTGAAAATAAAAAAACATTTAATCTAATTAACAATAAATTTAAATAAAATTTAAATAATTATTAAAGAAAAAAGTAACTCCATGCCTTTTATTTTAATTATTTTATAATTTATTAGTTTATGGTATTTAACTAAAATCTTAAAGAAAGAATATTTATGATAATATTTGGGATGCATACAAATTATAAGAGCATATCCAATACAAATATACATTTTTTAGTTTCTAAATAGTGTCATGTCAGCATTTCTATTCATTATGGCCCCACTTTTGAATTTTTTTTAGAGAAATGCATATTCGTATCTCCAATGCAATTATCTAAAGTCAAATATGCATCCATTTTATAACCAATCATAATAAAACAATTATCTCACTCTCTCTCTTCTTTTATTTTACATTTAAATGAGCTTTAATCTTTTTGGTGGAAAGAGTTAGAAATCCTGGTTAACATTTCTAGGAGAGTTTCTAGAATTAGAAACTCAACTCCATATTCTCTAATCTTTTTTTTTTTTCTTTGCCACATCATCTCCATATTCAACTTAGATAATAGCATTGGAGAGAGTTTTTCGAACTTTTTAAATATCTATCATATGTGGCACTCCATATTTGTACGTATAGTTTATTAGAGGTACAAATATCATCGCCCCATTCAAATTTAAATTTAGTCGGTTTACCTTTAATCCACCTTCCACACCCTGAACAGAGTCAAGCACAGTTTGTATTTTCCTTAGCGAACGGTTCACCTTGTTTATCTTACGAGATGGCCATATCTTTTTCAAATGTAGTAGGGCAAAGTACAACAAAGTAAGAAATTGAGAAAAAGAAAAGTTAACTGTAATTATTCATAAGTTTTGTACTAGAAATGTTTTTGATAAATGCATAGTGGTCACAACAGTTCATCGCCATAATTTCCACAAGATATCTAATAATGTAGATAATTAACCGGCATTGCTATTTTATGTCAGCATTCTTTACCTCCCCCAATATAAAGCATTAGTGATAAGAGTCATTAGACTTACACATTAACATGATGCAAATATTGAAGTCTAATCAAATAAATTAGGACTATAAGCTCTTTCATCAATAGGAAGGGTTCGACATAAAACAACAAATTTGATCAGTTCGATTATCACCTTTGTCCTTGCCAGAAAATACTGAATCCCTAATGAACCACCTTCATGTTATTTTTGTTTTAATCCATTGTAGGGTTCATAACAACACGCCTGTGAGATATATGACAATTTTTTTCTCTTTACATAACTTTCACAATAGCTATGTAGCCACAATATTTTACATTGACAACACTAATGTTGTCAACATATTATTTAAATCTTATATGAGCAATAGTATTTTCATTGACATTTATCCCTTTAAGTAGTTTCTTTCCACGAGATCCTTTTGATCCACCCTAGTTGCTTGAGTTCCATCAATATTAAATGATAGAATGATACATGATTAAGAGAATGATACATGTTCATAAGGATTATATGCTTTTATTCCATCATTTTTGGAATTTGATGCATTCAAAGACATTATATCAATTGAATTCAAGTCACTATCTATCAATGTCGTATGATAGCTTCTCTTAGATATTTCTATTGGTGAAAAGTTTGGAACTAATCCCTTTTGAAACCCAACTTTAGAGACTTCATCCCCAACCAATTCTACATTTTCTCAAACACTAACAAATCCTCTATATTGTATTTGAGGGATTGTTCAATAAACATCGCTTTTCAGAACTCTTCATCATATTGATAGGAAGGAAGAACTCAAGTATGTAATCATCATCACAAGTGTAGGTTCTTCTTAACCTAATTGCAACAATAGTAATCAAGCCAAACTTTCTAGCATGATGGACAAACGGATATTCATTTATGTTATGTGATATTACATCCGGGAAGAAAAATGAGTGATTTGATTGAAATTCTTTTCCCGATATACCTTGTCTTTCCTCAAGATAATGCTCTACACAGACATGTGATCCTTGCATTTCTCAATCATTCACATAACAAGTGGTACTCTCAATACACAAAATGTTTTTCTCAACTGGACTTTTACTACTCTCTTTAACACTAATTTTAATAATTTCATCAATAGCTTATCGTTGTAATTACAAGGAATCCATGTCAGAATCAATGGTAATCTATGTGCATGACATATAGCTCGTAAAACATCAGTTATTTTAGTTAAGGTAACTCTTTGATTTCTTGGGATTCACCGGAAAGCAAATAAATGAATTTAGACAAAATAGAGCATTGCTAAAATAAAGTAACAAAAAAAAAAAAAAAAAAAAAAATCATTCATAGCTTGAGTGATGGCTTGAGATGAGGAAAGATGTTTTTCCTACTTTAAGGTTCAGTTATGATAGCTTGAGTGACAATAAACTCAAAACTTGTTTTCTATATTGTTTAATATTCTCAGAGGACCATGACATTAGTAATAGGGAACTTATTGAACTTTGGATTGTTCACAATAGCTATGTAGCCACAATATTTTACATTGACAACGCTAATGTTGTCAACATATTATTTAAATCTTACATGAACAATAGTATTTTCATTGACATTTATCCCTTAGTTTCTTTCCACGAGATCCTTTTGATCCACCCTAGTTGCTTGAGTTCCATCAATATTAATGTTGACCTTACAACTGTAATGCTTGAGTTGTCTATAGGAAAACGTGATGAAGAGATTGCTTAATTCTGGGATTGTTTTGCATGCAGGTTAATTAATTTCTGGAGCTAAATTGGAAAGTGAAGAACAACTTGAAGACAGAGAATGAATAAAGGAAATAGATTTTAGGTGGAGAGAGAGAGAGTGTGAGAACAGAGATAAGATTGAGAAAATATTGTAATTTTCATTCATAAGATCTCCAATGATTTTCCACGTTCCTTACATAGCAAAAAAGCATAACGTAATAAAAATGAGAAATTATCCCCTACAACAGACTCATATAGCCTACTATAGACCTCACATGAAAAGACTAAAAAACAACAATAAACATAAAACGTTGCGTTTGGAGTAAAGCTTCGCACTATAAAAAGCTTCATTTCTTGTCAAACACAATCCTTAAATTGCGCAGACATTAACAACCTTGAAACTTCCTCACACTAAAATGCTCATCTTTTCTCTCTAGAAACCAAGCCAAAACCGTCACCGAATCCACCATTATGTTCACTAAAATTCCTCTAAAAAAAGCCACCCTTACATGCCCTACGCCTTCAAACGATCCTTGACCTCAAGGATCAAACTCGGGAAAGTGATTTATGATCACTGAAGCATCTTTCCAAGTCAAATCTTCTAGAGACGCGTTGGACCACTGGATAAGGTACTGCACTACGCCTTTGTTGTTCCTTTTTATCAATTTTCATTCAAGAATGGCTACCGGATAAACTAGGAACTGACCGTCAGGCCCTGTTCTTGGCAGGTTGGAGCTGGAAACTACCCGATCTCCAATTTTCCTTTTTAGTCGGGGAGACATGAAAGATCGGATGCACTTGGGATTCATTTGGTAGCTGCAATCGTTAAGCTACTGCTCCTATTTTGGCTAATATCAGATATGGACCAAAGTATTTAGGATCTAGTTTCATATTTCTTCTAATTGCCACCGTAGCTTACCTGTAAGGTTGTAAATGTAGATAAACCCAATCCCCAACAGAGAATTCTCTCTCTGATCTCCTTTTATTAGCATATAGCTTCATCCAGTTCTGAGCTTAAGTCAAAGCCTCTTTAAGAACCGATTGTAATCTTGTCCTGTCTTCTAGAAATCCTCTTACTTCTGAGGAACTTGGAGTTAGTGAGTTCACATAGAATAAGGGTGGTTTGTAGCTGTACAGGGCTTCAAATGGTGACATAGTTAGGGCCGTATGAAAGTTTGTGTTGTACCACCACTCAGCTAGGGAAAGCCAAGCTGCTCATTTAGCTGGTCTTACACTAGTCATACACCTCAAGTAATTTTCAAGACACTGGTTCAACCTTTCGCTTTGCCCATCTGTCTGGGGGTGATAGGCTGAACTAAGACACAATTTAGTTCCCGCAAGCTTGAATAAATGTTGCCAAAATGAACTCGTAAATATTATGTCCCTGTCACTCACAATTGTAGCCGGTACCCCATGTAATTTATGCACTTGATCAAAGAAAACTTGTGCCACCTGTTGAGCTATGTAGGGGTGGGCTAGGGCCATAAAATGAGCATACTTTGTTAGCCTATCAATAACCACTAGTATAGAATTCTTACCAAGGGAAGGTGGTAGTCCTTCTATAAAATCCATGGCTATGTCGGTCCATGGAGTGTTTGGTATCAGTAGTGGTTGCAATAACCCAGGGGGTTTGTTGTGTTCACTCTTGTTTTATTGTCAAGTAGGGCATTCGATTACCAAGGTAGTCACATCCTTAACCATGTTTGCCCAATAGAAAAATAGGTGCAGCCTTCTAAGTGTCCCTTTAACACCCGAGTGACCCCCTACATAGATCTTTCCATTCCTTCTAAGCAACCCCTCCTTAAGAGTGAACTCCTGATTTGTAGGGCCATTAACCACTAATTCTGGTATCACAGCCTCTGCCAATGGGTCTTGTTGGTAGGAGTCTTCTATTTCAAGTACCCAAACAGGTTTGGATGTAGTTAGAGCTGCCAATGAACCTTCCCTATGTTGAATAGCTCTTAACAACCCATCGGTCACAACATTCTCTCTCCCTTTCTTATAGGATATCTCGTAGTCATACCCTAGCAATTTAGACAGCCATTTCTGTTGTAGCAATGTACTCATCTTTTGCTTAAGAAAGTACTTGAGGCTTTGGTGGTTAGTATTGATGATGAACCTATTGCCCAGTAAGTAGTTTCTCCATTTCTGGACAGTATGCACTATGGCTAGTGGCTCCTTTTCGTAGGTAGATAATCCAGGTTTCCTAGGTGGTTAGGCCTTGCTAATGAAGGCTTTTGGTCTCTTATTTTGCATGAGGATAGCCCCTATTCCTAAATCACTTGCATCAGTTTCCACCACAAAGGACTTAGAAAAATCTGGTAGGGCCAATACCGGAGTGGTAGTCATTGCCCTCTTAAGGGCTACAAAAGCCTCCTCGGCTGAGTCATCCCATTTAAACTCATTCTTCCTTAGTTGGTATGTCAAGGATTATCCCATAATTCGTTACAAACTTCCTATAGTAGCATGTCAATCCCAAAAATCCCCTTAATGCCTTGACAGATGTAGGCCTAGGCCATTGTATCATTCCTTCCACCTTCTTACAGTCGGCTGCCACCCCCTTAGCTGAAATGATATGTCTTAGATACTTCAATTCAGCCTTTCCAAACTCACATTTGCTCTTTTTTACAAATAACTTGTTCTGCCTCAAAATACTTAAAGTGAGCTTGAGGTGAATAACATGGTCTTGCATATTCTTGCTGAAGAAAAGTATGTCGTCAAAGAATACAAGAATCATTTTCCTAAGATAGGGTCTAAAAATGTCGTTCATAAGGCTTTGAAAGGTTGCGAGAGCATTGGTGAGGCCGAAAGGCATTACACGGAACTCATAGTGTCCATGGTGAGTCCTAAAGGCCGTTTTATGTGTATCCTCTTCCACCACTCTAATTTGATGGTAACCAGCCCTTAAGTCAAGCTTAGTGAATATTCCCGCCCCATTTAGCTCATCGATAATGGGTATAGGAAATTTGTCCTTTACCGTTATCTTATATAGCTCTTTATAGTCTAGGCAAAATCGCCATGATCCATCCTTCTTCTTCACCAATAGAATAAGAGAGGCAAACAGACTTGTGCTAAGCCGAATGATACCATTGTTAAGCATCTCCTTCACTATCACTTCTATTTCATTTTTTTGGATGTGTGGCTGTCTATAGTTTCTCATATTTACTGGTTTGCTATTTGGTAACAGAGGTATATGGTGGTCTTGTGCCCTGCATGGCGGCAAGGTGGTGGGTTCCATAAAAAGATCTTCAAATGAGCTCAAAAGGGGCTTAATTTCAGCTGGTACCTCACTACCCTTCTCTTCTAATTCTAGTGCATAAAGCTGAACAACTGTTTCTGCCCTCTCTTGCGCTCTTTCTATTTGTGTTGCTATTTTCTTTCCCGTCATAGAGCTGAGTCTCCCCTTGTCTTTGATTCCGTGTAAAGGAATCCATTTTCCATTTTTTTTTAAAACTCATGCTTAGTCGGTTAGCATCAAGCATGATTGGCCCAACTTCCTTAAACCACTGCATACCCAACACTGTATCACATCCTCCTAGAGTTAACAGTCTTATTTCGGTCGTGAACTCAACACCTTGCATTGTCTATGAGAAAGCATTGCATTTAGCTTGACTGCATATCTTTCCTCCACCACCAACAGTCACCCACAATGTATTTGTGTCTTCTACTTTTATCCCTGTAAATTTGGTTGTTTCTGGGTCTAAGAAATTATGAGTGGATTCGCTGTCAACCAGAATTGTAATATCTCTATTGTTAACCCTTCCCCTAAGCTTAATAGTCTGTAGACCTAAGCTTCCTGTTAAGGCATGATGGAAATTGTTATTTCTTCTTCAACCTCCTCAATAACTTCTTCCCTAGTGTCCATTGACTCTTCTCCTTCTATGCCCTCTTCCTCTCCTTCACCACAAAGCATATACAGTTGCCTTTTGGCACATTGGTGGCCAAAAGTGTACACTTCGTCACAATTATAACACGGGCCCTTATCCCTCCTTACCTTCATTTCGATAGGTGTCAATCTCTTGATAGGAATGGCCTCTGAATCTCTTTGGTTTGGGTAGGTTAATGTGGGAGTCTTGGATGGTGTATTACCTCTAGAATTGAACTGGTTTTGGTAGGGACTTTGGGTGGTAGTTGTGTTTGGTTTGGTAGGTCATGGCTTAGCCTTTTTGGCATCTATAGAAGTTTCTTGGAGCCTAGCCAATTGAATGGCAGATTTAAGGTCTGTAGGTTTAAACATTTTGACCAAATGCTTGATTTCCCCATTAAGTCCACTAATGAAACTCTCTAGGAAAAATCCTTCACTCAACCCTAGGTTTTTATCTAACAACCTAGGTTGTATTTCTTCAAACCTGTCTTGGAAATCAGTGACAGAGCTTGTTTGTCTCAAACGGAGGAATTCCCCAACCACATCTTCTTGGCTAACATCTTGGAACCTAACCAAAATAACTTTAGTAAACTCTCTCCAAGTCACCCCTTCTTTTACTGCATAGAATGTTTGAAACCAGGTCTCAGCTTTTGTTTCAAAGTGTACTGAAGCCATTAACACTTTCTGATCAGGTAGGACTGGATGTATTAAGAAAAACCTATCACACTTGCGGATCCAAGTCTTTGGATCTGTTCCATCGAACTTAGGAAAGGAAAGTTTGGGTGGTCTTAGATGAGTTTCAGTGGTTACCTTGCTGTTGGAACTGGATTGGCCTTGAAATTTTGGTTCTCCAATTGATCCTCCAGGAGCTGAACCTAGAATTCCCTTCCCACTTCCATTAGTTCCCTCCTCATCCATTCTGTTCAGACTTGCTGTGAGTAGATCTTGTAATTGTGCCATTTGACTAGCCATCTGGCCAGCTATCTCTATTTTGAATGCTTCAAACCCATCTTCAAACTTCTGAAATTTGTTTTCAATCTCAGTAAATCGCCTAGTGCCTTCAGCCATGTTAAGAGTGCCCAAGAAAGTGCTCTGATACCAGTTTGTAATGCTTGAGTTGTCTATAGGAAAATATGATGAAGAGATTGCTTAATTTTGGGATTGTTTTGCATGCAGGTTAATTAATTTCTGGAGCTAAATTGGAAAGTGAAGAACAACTTGAAGAAAGGAGATAGATTTTAGGTGGAGAGAGAGAGTGTGTGAGAACAGAGATAAGATTGAGAAAAGATTGTAATTTTCATTCATAAGATCTCCAATGATTTCCCAAGTTCCTTACATAGCAAAAAAGCATAACATAATGAAAATGGGAAATTATCCCCTACAACAGACTCATACAGCCTACTATAGACCTCACATGAAAAGACTAAAAAACAACAACAATAAACATAAAACGTTACGTTTGGAATAAAGCTTCCCACTATAAAAAGCTTCATTTCTTGTCAGACACAATCCCTAAATTGCGCAGACATTAACAATCTTGAAACTTCCTCACACTAAAATGCTTATCTTTTCTCTCTATAAACCACGCCAAAACCTTCACCGAATCCACCATTATGTTCACCAAAATTCCTCTAAAAAAGCCACACATACAACTTGCATTACTATGGTTAAAAGAGAATGACAAAATGATTAAGAACGATACATGTTCATAAGGATTATATGCTTTTATTCCATCATTTTGGAATTTGATGCATTCAAAGACATTATATCAAGCGAAATTATCATTTTCCCCCTTGAGGTTTGCCATATTAGATAAACTGGTCCTCTAGTTTCAATAATGGCCAATCAACCCCCTAAAATCCTAAATATTGATCATTTTGCCCCTTCTGTCAAGTTTTCCATCCAAAATCCCTTTGACCGTTGAGGTCGATAAGAGATGTCGAGGTCGACCGAAGACCAATGATATAAAGAATGCACTAATTTTATAATGTGAAACTTGTATTGTTTTACAAATATAATAGTTTCTTTATTTTTAATTTCTTAAAATTTTTAAATCTTTGATTTTTGTTGACCATTGGATTTCAATCCAATGACTTTAAACTAACCCAGCAACTATACGTGATAATGAGACTTGCATTATCTAATTTCTTTCAACAGAGCCATTCAAAGAGAGTTATCAACCGATAACCTAAACTCCCAACAGTCCAACATACATTTATAATATTGGTCCTCTTTACACTTGATAGATTTCTTCCGTTGGCATCACCTGAAAGTAGGCAGCTGGTTGCGAGGTGGGAGCAAGATCAATAATTATTTAAGCCGGCCCTTGATCATAGAAACATAGGCTCATATGTCAAAGCCGTGGAAATTCCTCTTTTGGCATCTTTGTTTATATGCCTGGCCATGGCCATGGCCATGTGATAATGTCCATGCCACACGGCGTGACGACTGACGAGTCTCCTCCCTTAAATAAAAATACTAGATAACTGCCAAGATAATAGAGAAAGAACTTCTAAGAATCTAATCTCATGAGCTTTTTAGTTCCAATGGCATTGTTGAATTGAACAAGCAAGTATAAACCCGTTTGTTATTGCCCAATTTATGAAATATAATCAAAGTAGTATACAAAATCAAATTAACTATCTCTAGTCATTGCTATAAGCAAAAAAAAAAAAAAAAAAAATGTTTTTAAATACTGTAGTCCAAGATATCAAAATTTCGTACACAATATCATGCACCAAAATTGCCACCTTAAAAAACATCTAGGAACTATGGTAAGTAATCTTCCTATCGTACATTTCCAAATCAAGCAAAAACCAAACCCATGTCAACCTGCAAGTCGATCAAAACCGTTGATCAGCAACAAAAAAAAGCTAAAATAAAATAAAAGATCTATATGATGAGTTTCATGAATTCTATGTTTTATATGATTAAGTAATTTGCTATATTACTTAACCAAGAAATAAAATCCATGAAACGACAAGTAACAAAAAATAGTGGTCAGTGTGATGATGCATAAAATCAGGCTTGCACATTAGTTAGGAGTGAGATTATACCTGATTCAAAAATTTTAGCCTTAGCTCCGGTCACCAGCGTCATTGTTGTCAAAAGAGTATCTGCATATTGATTGTGGCTGTTAATATTCAACTTTAACAACAAACCTTGCTGTCAATTTCATGCATTTTGGGCTTAATATTTCTACTGCAACATATTGTTGTCCCATAATGATTGCAACTTCAAAAATGCTTCATAATAATGAAATGCAGAAGGCTGTGGCATACACATGGTTTCCTTATGAACTTCAGAAAAACACAAATATGTGTGTGCGTGCACGTAAGCATGTTCCTATGAACAGGGAATGCTTGCAACTTCTTATAAATATGCTTTGGTTATAAAGTAATCTGCATTTTCTTATAAAAAAGAAAGAAAGAAGAAGTTAACCTGCATTTATTTTGATGACCATAAAAATGATGAAGCAAGGCAATTTGTGACCAATGGAAGCCAGAAAGTGTTGTGAATACAACAAACGCTTGCAACTTATTTTTCCCAAATAGAGCCTCTACATTTGCTAAGAACAAAATATAAATTATATTGCACTAGCTGTAGAATCTTCAGTTGAAGAAAAGCTGGTAGACTTTGGAGATTCACTCCCTCTGACAACCCTGTTATATATTACTTTGAAGGACTGTGAGCCATATGGTCGACTGAGCAAACTAACCGGCATTCTCAAAGTCTGCTTTCGGTTTCTTCTCCCCCTTATTAAAATGCTGAAGGTTTTCTCACCTTCAACTTCACTTTCTGCACTGCTTCCAGCACTTCCATTCTGGCAATTTAAGTGATGCGGTTCACTGCCAGCATTTTCAATCCCACACACATTTGAGTGACCATTTTCCTTTATACCCTCTAAGCCAACCCCAGCTACTTCATTTGCACTATCCATTGATTTAGAAGGTAGAGGGTTCACTTCTTCCTTAACTTCTCCCACGGTATCAATGTCCACTGGAAGAATCGGTGCTGAAATCGGACTCATAGAGTCATCAGATTGCAACTTTGGCTCTGATATAGGATCAGCTATCGGCTCAACAACTGGTGCTGGAACAGAGAACTCCATGGGGTGACAACCTGGCCAAAATGTTGCTGGAATAAACTCTGGTACATTGGGGTTCACACTGTGCCATTGGTAATGATTGTGATGAAAGGCACTACTAGTTACAGGAAAGGTACTTGTGGGTACCACTTGGGGTTGACTATAGGGAGGGTACATAAAAGGCAATGGCTGCATCATGTTGGGAGTTGGAGGAGGTGACGGGTATGGATGGTGCGGAGACGAGCACATTGGCCCAGGGTGAAGACTCATGTTTACTGACCAAGGTGCAACAGTACCAGGACCAGGAGGCAGTGTCATGTTTATGGGAAGTGGTGAAGCACGTGAAACGGCTGGTGATGGGTTGAATGGTGCAGCTGATGCAGACAACTTTCTATTGGGTAGTCCCTGACTCTCACCTGGATATAGAACTGAGGGTTTGTCCTTCAAATCCTCTACCACTTGCAGCGTGGGGTTTGAATTATCATGGGATTCAAAATGTCTAGATGATTCCTTCTCATAAAATTCTCTGGGGGAATCAATTGAATTGGACTTGTCATCAATCAATATGCTATCTTGTACCACTTCATGAACCTCAACAGCTACAGCTTCAAGTTTTTCCACACTCTCAGACACCATCGAAGAAGGGTTATCTTCCACTGTGTCATTTATCTGAGTTTCTTCCTTCTTCTCAACAATTCCACTTTCCTCTTTTAAGTCATTTGTCGAATTTAAAACAGAACTCTTCTCTTCAAAAGTATTTTCTACCCCAGTTTCAATTGTGTCAACATTGTCTTTTGCTTCATTTGTTAGATTTTCACATTTTCCAATACCAACTTCCTGGTTATCTGGAATATCACATTGAAGCATCCTGACCTGCAACATTGCAATAGAGCCTGGAGGGGCTAATGCTACTTCCTTGTAAGAAGGAGATTTTCCAAGACTGATTATTGAGTTTTTCATAGAACTAACGTCTTTTGGTGCAGAAGTGGGACGAGATTCTGAAGGAGAACTTAAGAGCTCGCCGCCGTTTTTAGTGGTTTCCGTCGTACCAGTTTTGCCAGATGAAGGCATGGACTTGACCCTGTATGTTACAGCCTTGACTATTCTCCGCCCAAATTTGGTACCTTGGGAGGAGTTCATACTGTGGTGTTCTGCAAAACTTCCATGAGACATTGTGCGTTTCTTTAAAAGGTAATACCTACTGTTTTGATTAGTATTCTTGACTGGAGGGTAGTCTGCAACTGTATCCGTATTGCTTTTCTGATAACTATAAACCTTGCCAATTGTTGCTCGCCGCTGCTTTACTCGCCGCCCATATGAGCCAGCTGATCTCGGCCTTTGAACAGGTTGCCATCCATCATCTCCTTCCTCATGAGTTTCGATTAGAATATCTTTGGCTACATTTGGCTTTTCTTCTACAGTCTCTTCCACAGCAGGCTGCTGCTGCTGAATTGGTTCAGAGTTAGTCTCTTGATCAACATCTGTGTCAACTCCTGGTTCAGGTACATGTGTCTCTTCATCTGAACTTTCTTTCAGGATTTCTTTGGGAGATTCATCAGAACTCAACAAACTGATATCTGTGTTGGATTTTCCCTTCACCTGTAAAGAATTACCAAGATAGTATGATCAGGTGCAATACAGAATAGTATAGAGTTGAACACCCAAGGGACTATAAATTGTTATCCATCTTTTACAAAATGTAGAGTGGAGGAAGTTAGCTATGTCTAGGTCTGCGAGGCTGTCTTCGCCTCCGTTGTGAAGCCAATTATGGCTTTTTCTATCTCTTTCTCAGGGAAGCTTAAGCTCCACTCAGATCTTTTCATCTTCATACTTCTAATATTAATTTGATAAATTCGTTAAAAGCATCTAAGACTCTAAGAGAACATTGTTCTCTTGTGGAGGCATGTGACACCTCTTATTTATGTTGAATAGAAGGGGAAATTTCCCATCAAAGGGTTGGTATTAATCCTTTCATGGATGGTATCTCATGAACGATTTTGGACTTCTGGGCCACCATAAGGCCTTATGGATTTTTGTCCCAGGAAAAGCTTCTTACAAGCTCACTTATGGAACATTTCGTTAGCCTCACTGAGGCTGTCCAGTTAGGTCAGTCAACTGCAGCAATACGGCAATTCCTTTCATACTACCATAGCCTAAAAGTTTATCAACCAACCATAAATTAATCTCCAACATACCTTTGTAATATAGCTCTTTCGCTTTACTGCTGACAAATCCCTTCCCTTGGGATCATTACTCGGATTAATGTAGTCTAGTAAATCAGACACACTGCCAAATTTGAGAACAGGGTATCAGCAAGAAATTATGGGTGTTCTGATAAAAAATAAAGTAAATAATATCCTCAAGGTCAGCATTTAAAAAATAATCAATTGCATCGAATGCAAGTTACCTCAGATGGCCTTTGCTGGCAATAGATGCATCAGGTTTCCTAGTACCATTTCGTGTAGCTTCTTGCTGTTCAAAAGCCTTGGACTCAAAGTACTCGAGCCAAGCAGCGGCATCCTGTAGCATTTCATCACAAAGTCAAAAATTACATATTGTAGAATACAAGTTTACAATTAAACATTTAAACCACACAAAGACATGGCAACCCACCCCACAACACCCACCAACCAAAAATATTAAGAAAATTTATACATTAGAGTCATCATTTGAACTCATTATTACTCGCCATTCATAATCCTTTAAGCCTCCAACTGTTGGGACTTTAAAAAAAATATATACCTGTGTACGTAGATCATCTGGACCCAGCTTCGCTCGAAGAATTTGCAGAGTTGTTTGTTCATGCTGAACACTCAAAGGGTATGCCTCCATCAAGGAGAGTGCAATTGCTATGGCATGGTAACTTGCTGCTGTCTGGAGAACATTAACACCAGCATAAAATACTTAGCTAAGAACACAAATTTCAGTACAAATCTGAAATGCATAATAAATTTTCCAGATTTATTGCAATGTGACATGTGAGAGCAAACATGAAGTGCAAAGCATGATCTATTCTTGTCTTGTTAGATCAAACACTACATTGAAGTAAAATGACTGGACAGCATTTTTTTTTTTTTACCAAAAGATAATAATGTGTGTTGCTGTTAAGTTTCATATGTGAAGAAAAAAGTTTTAAAAAATAAAATAAATTATATTGCTTTTCAAACTATCACCTACAGTATTTAACAAGCCTACCTCACCAAGCCAATTTCCATACTAACATACTAGCCACACCTCTGTTCCACGCAGCAAAATAATCCAACTCTCAAGCAACATGGAAATAAGGTGATTTTTTTTTTATCAGAGATGTGGGGATAAGTATAGTACAGTACATAAGAGTTTCATTCCGTCATCAATTACAAACAACCCGAGTATATTATAGATAATATAAGTATATAACTATTAGCAAAATTCAAACAAATTTAAAAAGAAAAGTAACAAAACAAAACCTGAATATGGTCTGGACCAAGTAACCTTTGGTTACACTTCAAAGCTTTGTGGAGATATCTGAGGGCAACATGCACATTTCCAAGTCCTTCTTCCATCATAGCCACATTGATGTATGTTGCAGCAGTGTTTGGATGAGACGGGCCACAAGTGAGATGTAAAAGATATAGAGCACGCTTTACATACCTGATCAGAAAAATCATAAAAAGCACAACCTCCATAATTATGTCATTCATATCACTACTTTCACATCTAAGGACATTCCCTCAAAAAAAAATCATCAAATGCATTAGCAAAGATAAGATTGAGTGTTACAAAAGTATCAAGGAATTTAAAATGTTTCCGACATCTTTTAAACTAGCCCAAAGATCAAACAACTAAGTCATTCTAATAGCCAATGCATAGATTATAAATATAAAAAAGGAACCAGGGCCCTAATTGGGTAACATCTTAAATAAAATATCACATTGAACCATGATTAGTATAAGACATTAAAGTTTATAATATAGATAAACCTTTAGATCTTTACTGCTACCATCCCTCAGTCACAAGAAAAAATATGACCACACACAAATTACAAGAGAGACCCACTCCCACAAAATTGACACTACCTCATAAGATGCACATTACACATGGCACTTCCCTGTTTGGTTCTTTGTGGTAAGGACTTAAACTGAACCCGATTTTTTTTGAGAATTTTGATTAATATACATTACAATAGAATAAAGCATACTTGAGAGCCAGCTCTGTGTGCTGAAGTCTGTAATAGAACACTGCTAGATCCCCATAACTCTTCATTGTATCTGGATGATCAAGTCCTAGTTCTCTCTCATTGATATCCAAGGCCTTCTGCTGATATATCGTAGCCTGTATAATTGACACATTGTTGACAGAGAATTACCTTAAAACCCTTTACATAGATAAATGCAAATAGTAATGCTTTTGAGATGCTTATACAGTAAAGTCTACACAGAATCCATTACGTGCAGTTTTATAATAGTTTATGAAAGCTTGGGAAGGTGGCAAAAATATTAGCGCTATAGATGTCCAGCAATACTAAAACTGAATAGTCAACAGACCTGATTAAAGTCTCCGGTGTGATACAAGACCACAGCAAGGAGGCTGTAAGCACCTGCAGTCATTCGGTGGTAGGGACCACAAACTGCTACCAGCTTTGCAAGAGCCTGCAAGCAAATACCACAGAACTTGGAATAAGATACACACACAAAAAAAGGGTGAAGAGATAGCTGTTATTACAGACCGGCACTAAAGAAGGATTATATAATAATTGGAAGCCATATACCTTTGTACCATAGGTGACAGCATCTTCAAGTTTTCCCTTATCTAAAGCTGTTTTTGATGACTCTAGGAGCTGCCTTCCATCTGCGGATGAGCAGGCTGCTTGCTGCAAAAGATAAGAAACGCAATTAACAACAAAATACAGACAAATTCTACCATTTCACAGAAAATTTTATTTATCATTCCGTCATCTATCTCTAGTTTGTTACCTTATGCACAGGCACCAGGCTGACAACATCTGTTTTCCGGAATGGGCTTGGAGAATCCATATCAAAATCCCTTGAAACCAACTCAATACCAACCTAAAAAGGAAAAAGTAAACCAAAAAAATGCCCAGTGTTAATGTTTCATGGATAACAGAGGACATATTTTCTAAACTTTTAGCACATGCAAAATTTTGTAACCTGCATCCATTTTTTCAAAATTAAGCAAAACACAAATTTATCTGCCCAAATTAAAAATCACTTCTAGTAATTGCATTTAGACTGTAAAGGAATACTGCAATCAAGGAGAATAACAGGCCCATGCCATTTATGGGTCATGCAGATGTCACCAGTTGATGGTTTAAAAGAGTTATATCTTGCCAAATTAATCACTAATATCATACTTCTCATCAAATTAAAACTTAAACAGTACAAACTTCCAAGATTTGACAAGTCAATAATGATTAGATTATCAACTCATAAGGATAATCCCAGGTTAAACCCACTGAACGGCAACTTCTAACATCCAACCTCAAACACATGTCCATCCTACCATAAATAAAGCATTCTTCACTGTTAATATAAATTACTCAAGACGTGTCCCAAAATTCAAGAATCCTAGAAACAGACGACAATATACGATTTATAAATTATAGAATTACAGCTCCATAGAATTAATTAAGTATAATGCAGGTCATTCCAAAAAAAAAAAAAAATTAGAAGTAAGAATCCATAGTTTAGTGTCAAATACCTTGTGACATAACCCACGTAGAATTGCGAATTTCCGCACATCTTTGTAGTTTAAGCCGCTAAGATCCCATTCATATCGCTTCATCAGGAACACCTCCAACCATCTCCACACAAGGGAATGGACATTGTGAGACTTATTCAATTCTTCATTTTCAGGAACCCCAAGCATCATATTCAAAGCAACAGCTATAGATACAGCAATTTTCTCAGTGTCAACAACAGCTGAAATCACTGCCTGAAGAATGTGCTTAAATGCTCGAACTATCATCTCGTGAATACAAAGTGATTGTACATGTGACAGCTTTTCTGAAAGCTTGACCTGGTTTAGAAAACAAATAGCAAGCATGAGTAACCAAATATTAGAGGACTTTGCACCTTCATCAGGATGTAAGATTTTCTCAGTGCAAGATGCAAGGTAGTGCAACTTGAATGCAGCAATTGGACAAAAGTTATTAAAGAGAGGCAAACAGAACCTGAGGAGATTAAATTTTGATGCTTAACCAACAAAGATGAAGTTTCATGGTTTACTCAAAAAAAATGTTTACAAGAGCATATATAGATGGCCAACCACCCGAGATTCAGTACTTACACAGACCCGTCAATTAGAAATTTCTCCATACCACTCCCATTTGGCCCTCATCTTATAATTGGGCCATTGGAGTACACCTTCATTTGAAACTTTGACAGGTAAATTGCCAAAATGGGTGTAATCAGTTTTACAGTATATAATACTCTAAAAGGGGCACGATTATTCCAATATTTGATTAGTTGTTGAAAACAGATGCATATCATCTGACCACATGAAGTCCTAAAGACTGGAATGGGGTATTACAATAAACAAAAGCATATATTGGGCAAACAACAGACTAGTTCAGAATAAGCACTTACAACATGTCCCAGTGAACGCATCCGAAGGCCTCTAGTGTGCATGAAATCAGTTAGAGTACGGCCATCAACTGGCGAAAGTTCCAGAGAACCAAAGTCTGCTACCTGTATTGCATAATAAGTACTACAACTAGGAATCACCATAATCTAACTAACAAGAAGATCATTACAAAAATTAAGGAAATGATACATAGTAATTACCAATTTTGGAAGAGCAACTTCAATGTAATATTTGTGGGACAAGTCAACCAATTCCTTTAAAGACTGTCAAAATACATGGTAAGTTAGTTCACACTATACTATATGGACAAGGAGATATAATCATTCTCCTCAGCTATAGTACAAAAAAAAAAAAGCTACCTTGAGATGAAGTCCAGTTTCGGATTCTTTTAGTCGAGCAAAGGCCGCATCAGATAACATTTCCTTTAGTGCTAGTTCATTATCTTTGGCACTGGTTTCAAGCTGAGATCCTATAGAAGCTGAAGAAGCATTTTCAGATTCTCCAGTAACTCCATCTACGCGGGATTTTAAATCCATTTTTTTCTTGTTGTTCTTAAGGGACCTAAGAGGTGTACCAAGCCCCTCAACTTTCATTTCATTCTTAGCCTTCTCGTGTGATGGTTTCTTATCCTTTTCTGCATTCTTTTGGTCTTGCAAATGTTGTATCCAGCAAGCTCCAAGTTCCCATCTCACAAAACGGTCCTGCTCTAGTTCCTCTTCTTCAAGCTTAGCAATACTCTCTTCCAGCAGTCTCTCCACAAATGCTTGGGAAGCATTAAGCTCTTCATGTTCTGAACTTTGCAAATGCATTGCCGGTTTATTGTGATCTAAAGATGTTTTGTGAAGAAGTAATCTCAAACTGTAAAGAACATGACATTACTTAGTACTGAAAACAAAAATGAGCATAGGAAGACCACAAACAATAAAGAGCACAAACTAGCACCACAAAATGTATGATGAAATCCATCATACAAATAGCTAAAGAGTGGGAAGAACATGCAAACGTTGTGCACATGCAGAATTTAGCATCTTTCATATTGCTACCTATTGACATGTAACTAAAGATAGCATAATGTAAGTACATAAATTTTGAACTTCCCCAAGGAGAGACCAAGGTAAACATCCAATTGCAAAATACATTTGGTTATAACTAAAACAGTATATGCATCCAAGATTGTATTATTATTGTATCTATATTTTAAAAAAATTCCATTAAGAACCAAATATTAAAAGGGAATAAAACTTCATGTTATTTTTGTTTTAATCCATTGCAGGGTGGTCATAACAACCTGTTAATATTTAGGGCATTAGCACCGCCTTCAGGTTGTTCAAGTTCAATGCTTTGAGATATAGGACTGGCTTTCATGTTTTCACTTCCCTCCACTTTCACAACAGCTATATAGCCACAATATCTTACATTGACAACACCAAGGGTGGTAACGTCCTGCGTTCCAAATTGAAAAGTTTGTTTAATGAATTTAGTAAATCCCCTCAACTTAAAAAAAATTGAAAAGACAAATATTATAGATCAATCACATTATTTAAATCTTACATGGGCAGCAGTATTTTCATCCGCAGTTATCCCTTTCAGTAGGTTTCTTTCCACAAGATTCTTTTGGTCCACTCTGGTTGCTTGAGTTCCATCAATTTTGGTGTCCACCTTACAACTTGCATTAGTAGCATCTTTCATGACCGTGATGTTCAAATCCCCAACTATCTCATTGAACGTGGATTCACAATTACTTGGTTTTCCCATTATATGCTTTACAACCTTGATGGCTCTGAAAATGGCAACATCGACAAATAAACTATGAAGAAGAAATGCTTTCCGGTCTCGGATCTGCCTTTCCTCCACTGTCTTGCAAGGCATAGATGCAAGCAAAGAAAACTCATTTGCCCAAGGAATCAAATCGCTTTCTCCATCTCTTCCTAGACCACCGCCATTTCCTCCCCATGCTTCATCCTCCATAGGGAGAGGAGGGAAAACAGATGGTAATTGTGCCGCAATGGAAGGGATGAGCCATGTGTTTGCCCTGAAGCCATAAGGAAGATTCCCAAACTATAGAGAATAAAAATAATAGGTTAGTTAACATGATATAAGAACCTCAAAGCTGAGTGATGCCATAGAATTGTCTTATTCCACGAATATTGTCTGAACTTAAGAAAATGGAATTAAATACAACAATGATTTCTTTTTCTTTTTCATTTTTTTTACCTTATTACGTTCTGAGAATGCTTTCATGAGTTCATCGTAAGCCTGAAAAACAAGAAATGAAAATTAACTTCATCCAAATTTTTTTCCATCCAATATTTAGCTAGTCAAGACCACATGACAATCGAAGCAAACACTATTTCTGATATAAAACATGAAAGACAATATTCAGAGACAAATGTTTGATATAATATACTATCTCTGACAATCTATGCCAAAATTTAGCACAGAAATAGAGTTAAAACCATGTAAATCAATAGAACGTAATTGAGCAAGGCGAGAAAACTGACATTGTCAAATGCTCTGCTAAGCTGTCGCAACAAATCAACAAGGTTGTGACAAAGGACCTGTTGCTTTCCTACACTATAGAATCCCTTCCTGCAAACTTCAACGTGAACCAGCTTTCCATTGCATAGCTTCACCTGAGAATTAACAAAATTACTCAATGAAACAATTCAGAATGGTATTACAAGAAAGAACAATTTCAACATTTATAGTCAATGAGGTTGTTTTGTTAGAGATATTTACATCAATTGAAAAAAGATGATCATCAGCAGAAATGTCATCCACGTTCCGTTTGGTCGCTCTCCTAATAACTGCAAAATCCACAGAAGAAGCACAATGTCTGTCAAAATCAACGATCTTTTTCTTGTTTTCCTGATTCAATTTATCTTGTAAATTTCAAATTTTTTATTTTTATAGAGAAAGAAAGTAAAAACAATTTACACTGAAGAGGAGGAGTGAGGTGGGAAAGAGAGAAGAACTCATAAAAACTGCCTAGCTTAGGGCAAGAGTTGCTCATCTCTCCGTCTCCATCAACCGCCGCATCGTCCAATGATTTTGAAGATTTGGACGGCGTTGGTGGTGGCGATAGCTCGTCTTTCTTCGACTTCGCAGCGGATTTCTTGGCGCTCTTACTTTCCTGCACATTCCTGCCGCCGCCATCAGACTTCGAGCCGTCCTTGGCCGTACCCGACGGCCCAAAGCAAGTCGTCGAGGACACAATATCCAACACTCGTCTAACGTGCGCCACCGCTCGCTCTTCATCGTAGTCCTCTGCAAAGAGAAGAGGGAAAAAAAAAAAAAAAAAGCCGTTAACAGCTCACTGGTATTTATAGCTGTCAGTTTACTGCGTCGTTTTAAAGCTAATTAGAATTCTAGCGCTTAATTTTTTTTTTTCCGTTGTTCACTAATATTTATTACTTGGAGAATGCTATTTTTCTTTCCCATTTGTCTTTCCCACTTATTGCATGACACGTACACATTTTTTTATTTAATAAAAGGTTCTTATTTTTTGCTGTAAAAAGACGGAAACGAGTTTTACAATAAAAAGTGGGAGTTTTTTATTAAATGAAAAATTATATACGTGTCATGCAATAAGTGGGACAGACAAATGGGAAAGGTAAATAATATTTTCCTTATTATTTACCTTCCGTTAAACTGAGAATACACGGCTTCAGTATTGAAACGTCTATGTTGTCTTTTAACCGTGGCCCACGTACCTGAAAAAAAATTATTAAAAAAATATACATAAAATTTAATTAATAAAGAGATTTTCATCTGTACACTACGTCACTACTTATCCTTGTTTTTTTTCTTATGCCGTGGTCGTTTCTTGGACACCAAAAAAAAAAAAAAAAAAAAAAAAAAACCATTATATGATATATATATATATATTTACCTCATGTGACAATGAAAAATTAGTGATATTGCACGTTTCCGTGTTAACGGAAAGCAGCCGACGAACGTCTATAATTCTGTCCGTTGATATTCCCTGTAATTTTCATTCACGTTAATACAATTATCTTATAATGTATTATTTTAAACAAAAATTACAAATATACCAAAGCATTAATTGTGAAATACATTTTCTCAAATGATAAAAAATATATATTAAATTATTAATTGTGAAACACATGGAAGGAAAATGACATCACTTTGTCATGAAACACTTGGTGTTGAATTCGAAGTTAGAATTAATTAATGGTTGACACTATCACCATGGCCGCAATGAGAAAATGAAGTATGCCAAATGCAACCAACTTGTGAAGAATAAAAGAAGTAAAAGGATTCCCAAGAAAAATTGAAGAGTGAGGACACAAACAACACAATCAGACAGTCTGTGCCGCAGCTAACTTGTATTTGAATCAAACAAACAAACAAATGAATTAAAATAATAAATTAATTGAATGGAACAGTTTTGGCTGAATTTGTTCAACACAACATACACGAGAGCCGTGATTAACAAACCTTTAAGACAACACGAGTTTCATCGGGAAGTTCCACAGTGATGTCCATAACAACCGGAAGAACTGCAAAAGATAATTAAATGGTAACAAATAATTATTATATACACATAAACAATTTTTTGAAAAAATATTAATACTTATTTTGTTAATAATTAAAAGTGATAAATATATATATATACCTTTCTCTTCCTTTTTCTTCTTCTCGCCTTTAGCCTTTCCACGACTGTTGTTCCTTGGAGCCATTTTCAACCTTTTTTTCTGGATTCGAGAAATTATAAAAACAGTGTTTCATCAATTTTATAGCCAAAAAATAAGAAAAAATAATTATAAAAGAAAGTGTGTTCTTTTAGATATATATTATATTATGTCAATAATTTTTGAAACAAAGAATACCCAGCAGAGAATTATAGCTCAAGCTTAACTTAATCAGATGCTATATATTGAAAAGCTTTAAAGAAAAGAACAACAAAGTAAGGAACCCCATTGAATGGTTTCAATAGTTGTAGAGAGCATTATTATAAGTAAATTTAATTAATTACCAAAAGTAGCAGAGCACAGAATATCTGGAATTCCAAGAACTGAGTGAAGAAGATAAACTGAATACTGATAAAATAAAATTTAAAAAAAAAAAAAAAAAAAAAACGAAGGGTCTTAAATGCAGTATCAAATGATACCAGCAAGCAACAAAGAGTCTGACAGTAGAAGTAGAGCAACTACTGTATCAAAAAGCATATAATTAGATGTAACGAGCTGAGAGAGAGTACGAAGAGTGCTTGAAATGAAGAAAAAGAAAAAAACTGCGTCTCATCCACTGCTGGAAGAAAACGGTGAGAGAGATAGAGAGGAAAAATAAATAAAAATAAAAGGAGATATGGAGAGAGGTGTGGTGTGATAAGGAAGGAAGGGCGGAGATTTAACAGTCAGATGAGATATATGGCATCTTATGGCAGTTTCTGGTTTATACAGTAATTATCTTTTTCTTTTTTGGATTTTTTATTTTTTTATTTTTTTTAATCATTTAAAAATATCTATAAAAAAAATAATTTAAATATCAAAAGAGAGAGAAAATTACTGAAGAGGGTAGGTAGGTACCCAAGTAGCAACTAGCCAGCTAGAGAGTTGCAGAGATAGACCGCATGCCTATTGGGGATCATTTAATTAATTCACACAATATTAACTAGGTTTATTTGATCTAGATTGATTGAAATTTACAAGATTTATGGTATTCAATCCGAACTTTGAGACATTCTAATAAAACATAGGGTTAAAACTTGGTGCAACTTGATGCACCATGCATCGCCCACCCTAATATGGCAGCATCAGGGTGGGCGATGCATGGTGCATCGAATGCATCCAAGACCTTCTCATAATGTAGGTGTATTAAAAAAAAAAAAAAATGAATATGGGTGTATTCAAAAAGTTAATGAAGTTGTAAATTTTGTTTAAATAATGGAACTGGATAGATTTTAAAATGAGATTCATAAATATAAAGACACATAACAAATTTTAGATTTTGTTGGATTTGATTTTTACCAAGTTTGTGAACATTTTGTCTTTAGGTATAGTGATTGAAATGTATTAAAATTAGCACAAAAAATTATCTAATAATTCACATTAATGAATGTTATTGAAATGATATTTATTTATAGAGCAATGTTACTTTTATCTAAATCTAGTGCCAAAATGATATGGAATTACTGTAAATACAATTTAAACAAATGGATTATAATGATGTCAAACAAATGGATTATAGTGATGTCACTGTCGAGATCAAACAATATATGTACGGCCTAAATATCTACTCTCATAATGGGAGATAACTATTCTTACAATTCGGAAAGAAAACTATCCACACATGCTTATAAAATGTGTATGGTGGGATTTGAATCCCTTACCACTTATATGGAATGGAGGTACACTATCAGCTCTGCTAAGAGGTATCACATCATTTGGACACTAGATTTATACATCAAATTTAGACAAAGTAGTATTATTGTCATAATTAAATCAAGATTCACAATTTAATATATGTAGTCTATGGAACTTGTGGACTCCGCCAAAATTACCTAAAACAAATCACCAAACTCTAGATTAAATACACCCATAAATATAGATTGATAAATAATAATTGTAAGGTAATGTATAAAGTTTGGTCATAATTCATGAATTTTTTTATTTTTTTTATTTTTTTTACAAACAAAATAAAATATTTATTTTTTTTACAAACAAAATAAAATATTTATTTTTTATGCTGTAGGAATCAATAAGCAATATAAGGACTAAGGTTTGTCTGTATTGAGCAGATACGAAACACTAGTGCTTGATAAGATAGATTTAGAGATAATGTTTGGATTTTAGAAGAAGAAAAGTACGTTAACTTTTAGATGTTCCTCCAAGCCATTACATAATTAGCTTGACAATGTTGATCGTCTTAACCTGACAATGTTGATCGTCTTAACCACAAGGTGGTTGCCTTGGTAGTCCAATGCTTGGGATTAAATATTCAAGTCCTTAGAGCATCTCCAATGCAATTATGCATTTAGAGAAAATGGAGTGCCACATAGGATAGATATTAAAAAAGTTAGAAAAACCCTCTCCAATGCTATTATCTAAGTTGAATATAGAGATGATGTCGCCCAAAAAAGTTAGAGAATATGGAGTTGGGTTTCTAATTCTAGGAACTCTCCTAGAAATGCTAACTAGGATTTCTAACTCTTTCCACCAATAAAATGAAAGCTTTCAACTCTTTCCACCAATAAGATTAAACCTCATTTAATTGTAAAATAAAAGAGGAGAGAGAGTGTAATTATTGTTTTATTATGATTAGACATAAAATGGATACATATTTGACTTTAGATAATTGCATTGGAGATATGAATATGCATTTCTCTAAAAAAAATTTAAAAGTGGGCCCATGATAAATAGAAATGCTGATGTGGCACTATTTAGAAACTCAAAAATGCATATTTGCATTGGAGATGCTCTTAGAGCATCTCCAATGCTATTATGCATTTGGAGAAAATAGAGTGCCACATAGGATAGAAATTAAAAAAGTTAGAAAAACTCTCTCCAATGCTATTATTTAAGTTGAATATGGAGATGATGTGGCAAAAAAAAAAAAGTTAAAGAATATGGAGTTGGGTTTCTAATTCTAGAAACTCTCTTAGAAATGCTGACTAGGATTTCTAACTCTTTCCACCAATAAGATTAAAGCTTTCAACTCTTTCCACCAATAAGATTAAACCTCATTTAATTGTAAAATAAAAGAGGAGAGAGAGTGTAATAATTGTTTTATTATGATTGGACATAAAATGGATGTATATTTGACTTTAGATAATTGCATTGAAGATGTGAATATGCATTTCTCTAAATTTTTTTCAAAAGTGGGCCCATAATAAATAGAAATACTGATGTGGCATTATTTAGAAACTCAAAAATGCATATTTGTATTGGAGATGCTCTAAGTTCTACTCTGAGCAATTACATTGTGGTTAGCCCTCAGGGCGTTTAGCTCTCCTGGTGGAAGGAAGGAAGGACGGACGGACATGGGGCTAACGTCAGCAGTTCGAATCCTACCCAGGCGGGGGCGAGTTCTGATTTTAACCGCTTACATTCTTGTGGGGCCAGGGGTGTGGGCCGGGGTTTCCTATTTGTCATACTCCACGATCCAACATACAGGCCACGGAGTGTCATACAGTTGGGGAGGACAGGCTTAAAGGTGCTTGGACGAAGTCCGAGATCTCGATAAAAAAAAATAATAATAAAATAAAATAAAATAAAATGTTGATTGTCTCACCCTAATAAATCAAACCCACTTTTAATGTTATTATTTCATTTTATTTTAATTTACTTTTTTTGAAGGGTTGATGCCATTCATAATCAGGATTTTGTCGAGATCTATTTATATGAAACACGTACAAACTCGTCCTTAATAACTATTTATGTTTTTTTCTTAGTGCTACCACCTGATTAAAGTTTTGATATATGACATATAACACAAGGATCAAACATTTATGATCCAATGTTTCGGATATTTGCTCCCACAAAATATTTGCAAGGTTTTACAGCCCTATGCCTTGGTGGCCTAGAGTCTTCCTAAGACTCTCACCACCAAGGTTCAAATCCTGGCTTGGTGTGTATATGGAGGTTTTCCCACCATGTGTGTGGGTCTTGTCCCACCTTCGTGTGGGTGCGCTCTCCCCTTATGGGAGTTGCGTGTCCGGGCCGTGCGTGTAGAGCCCCATCTCGCTGGTCCCGGTAGTTGTTGATGTAATCAAAATAAAAAATAAAAAAAATTGCAAGGTTTGATTTGAATTTGTTTATCAAATGTAGGGGTGGAGAGAAAAGAAAGATAAAGAGAAAAATGCAATATCAACTCGGTAATATATAGTTTATAAGTTAGTGTACCCAACATATATAAATTCAATGGAATATCCCTAAACACGAATAAAATTATGCTGTCTTGTTTTAAGTACAAGTAAATTATGTTTTAAAATTTGATAAAAACCTTTGTTTACTTTATGAATTTCAATTTATTTATTTTTGAAAGCTTTCGCTATTGGTAGAATTCGAGCTGCTGATCTGAGAGTCATTTGACCAAGCATCAAGCTCGTCTATTTACCAGCTGAGCTACACCCTTGTTGACACTTTATGAATTTCATTGATCAATACATTCTTTGTTGTTTTAATAATTTATATATATTTTTTAGAAATTGAGAGCAGAAGTAATCGAATCATGCTTCAAAAAACTGAAAATCAAAATCTTAAATTGCAAGACTGGGATAGCTCGGTCTACTCAATAGATGACTCGATCATCTTAATTAGCAAACATTTGTCCAATATATTATTATTATTATTATTATTATTATTATTATTGATATACCACATGTGGTGGTGACGATTTGTATATAAAGCATTATATGGTTGAATGAACGCTAGCTCTTACCACTAAACCATATTAGGAGGTGACCGGCAGGGCCGGCCTTTAGGCAAGGCAATCAAGGCCTTTGTCTAGGGCCTCCTCTCTTTGGAGGGGCCTAAAAAAAAATTGAAAAAAAAAAATTTATTTTTAAAGCATTAATTTGAGTCCTCATTTTTTTAGAGGGCCTCAAAAAAAAGTTTTTGAAAAAATATATCAGGTAATTTGGAGTTAATTTATATATATATACAGTCTTTCTATTATCAGTTCAAATTGATATAAAATATATCAGTTCCTTGCATATGGGTCATTGGATTTAAAAGATGCTTTGACAAGTGCATGCAGCCAAGTCAAAGTATTTAAATCCAATGGCCCACATGCAAGGAACTGATATATCTTTTGTCAGTTCGAACTGATAATAGAAAAATTGTATATATATATATATATATATATATATATATATATAGACTCCATTTTCATTTTATAATTACAACATCATTGTTATTTTTTTTACATTGCAAAACCTCCCACTACATCAAGATTTCTCAATCAATATTCTTCTTCAATTGTAATCAATCTCTTGTGTTTCATTAAGGAAAAAAAGAGAAGGTAAGTTTTAATATTTTTTTTTAATGTAATATTTATTTATATTTTATTAGTTTGATTTTTTTTAGGGTTTTAACTATATCAAGTAATTGATTGGGTTTGCTTTCTTGTAGCTATTGTGGAAGATTGAATGTTACTTCAAATCTTCAATATTGTCGGAAATTTCTTCTTCTAAAAATCAGGTGCTATTTTTTCATTTTATTTAATTAAAATTCTGTTTTTATTGTCTTTCATCATTTTATTTTGGTAAAAATGTCTACTAGAAAGAAAGAAAGATTAAATGGATTGACCATCATATCATTTCTATTGAGAAAGATTTTGTTTCAAAACTTGAATACAAAAATTTGATAAATGATTTTGCATCTCAAAAAGCAAGAAAAGTGAATTTTAAGTGAATATTTGAATGCATTGCATGCATGTCAACAAAAAGATGGAGTGAAGACGAGGATCTCAAGTTTCAATGTGATACCCAACTTCATCTCAAGATTTTTCCTTCCGAAGAGCATAATACTTTAATTTTTGTAATTATATTTTTAGATCTATTTCACTTTGGTTTTTATTTTTATTTTTATTTTTAACTTGCATTTTGTAATCTTGTCATTTGAATAAAATTAATTTATTTGAATATATATCACAATAGAGCCTCACTTTACCTATGGCCGGCCTTGGTGGCCGGTTTTATCCACTATATTACAATAGCCGGTTTAGTGAACTTACACAAACACGAAACAAGTAGAACATATGATGAAGCACTTTTGATTTGATGTTGGACATGAATTGATGTACATTTTTCTAGATTCAACACATGAAATACCGACAATATAAAAATTAATCGATTTTTCTTAATAATAATAATAATAATAATAATAATTAGGATTTTGAAATGGTACTTAAAGACTATTAAAACTGAAACATGAATTTGATCATTCTAAAAAAAAAAGCAGTAAAATTTGACACGTGTCATGTTCAGTGAATTTTGATGTCGAGAAAAACTTCAGTGGGACGGTCCCATTGACGTGGATATGGGACCGTCCAATCAGAGCACGCCACATATACATTGGGAGAATACACGTCAATGGGACCGTCCCAATGTATATGTGGCGTGCTCTGATTGGACGGTCCCATATCCACGTCAATGGGACCGTCCCACTGAAGTTTTTCTCGTTACCGAGATATGCAGCAGAACGAGAATTGGCTACAGCAATTTGTAAGTCTTAACCGTGAACCATGCACTTATAACCAACCCACCACCACCACCACCATATTCTTTTGAAAACGATACTCAGTGAGTCAGTGGATAAGTACGTAAGTCTACACACGCCTTTCATTTGGAAAACAACATATTTTTTTTTTTTCTTCATAAAAATATCGTAATTATATTCATTTCAATTATTCTAATTAAGAATAAAGTTAATTGGTCCTGGAAAATATGGACAAAAAAACAAGTTTAGGATGATTTAGCAACGCGTCGTAGCGATAATACTTATCACCACAAGGAAAGAAAAAAACAACTGTTTCGTTTTCCAGATCAGTAAGCTATTCAAAGTTTGGTGGCCTGTATATATATATACACGTATGTTGATGAATATTCAATATTGCTATATTATATAGCGTGACACGCTTCTCTACCTTTGTTTCCACGATTATTTCAACCCTAATTTGCATGGTTCATGATTTTTTTCAGAATTAAAATAATATGTGATAAATTATGTAAATCACAGGTAACTATTTATAAAAAATTATGGTCGGACACATCCCACTTATGTAGTGTGAATTTGCATTTCATGCACTTTTAACGATGGATGATTTCCTCAGAAGTTAGATTTATAGAAACAATAATTGATTTCATGATGTAATGACCTATTGATAGTGCATGCAAACAAAAAGTCATTAAGGTAATAGAGTCGGATTAGTACTGTTTCATTGGAAATTTCGCACTATGTTGCTTTTAGCATTTTAATTACATGCACGATTTTGTTTCTATTTGCTCATTTTGAGCCGGTGATATTACTTTAATTACCGGCCTGATTATCATTACCATGGAAATATTTGACTCATTGAATTCAATATATACTAAAAACACAAAGAGTTCTCCTAATTATGTATACTTACTAATGGTGAATATATACTAAAAACACCAAAGAGTTCTCCTAATTATGTATACTTACTAATGGAGAATCTTGTTACATGAAATATCTATGTATCTATTGTATACTCTTGAGATAATCACGTATGATACCGTTGAAATCTTATTTTCCTTATTTCAAGAAAGTTCTACATGTTTCTATAGCAAATAAAGGTAGTCGATTTGACTCTCTCTTTATTTATTTATTGAATTATGAATTTTACGATAGAAAGTAATGGATACGACTTGAATCCTTTAACTTAATAAAACAATTATGAGGAATTTACCACTTAATAGAACTGTTTCAATCGACAAGATGGGATTGACAAATTAAGTGGTTTACCCCTTACATTGTGGGTTTGAGTCGTGTCTCGTTCTCAAACACTGAATTATCGTAATATTTAACAAAAAAATAAATAATGAATGAACAGATAGGAATGACATGAGTGCTAAAAACAGTGAATAGACACATAACAGCCGTTGATGTCAAATGATCTTATCAGAAGTGATTGTAATTAACAAAGCCATACGATAATTTTTTCCTGTCTCTAATCTTAATTAAATAGTACAATTAGACGTGGAGGAAATAATTGACCCTAAATTAACATAAAGCCAAGCACTCTGTATTACTGGAGATATTAATTTCAAGTTAATAATAGGCGTCCAAGAGCCTCCTTTAATGCGCAGGAGTCTTCTGCATCAGCAACTTTTTTGTTTTCTTTTCTTTTTCAAAAAAGTCCATGAAAACGAAAATTTTTGTAAACTGTAGACGATTATTGGCAACTATTACTTTGACAAGATAAAAAAGGTTTAAAATACTGTTGTAAAAATTTTATTATTAATGTTTAAAAAAAAAATTGTAATTATTTTACAAATAGGCATCTAAATACACCTTAAACGTCGTCATATATTGCTAGGATATAGGGACACATTAAAAAAAACAAAGGATGTGTAGCTCAGCCGGTAGATAGACGAGATTGGAATTTAGATAAATGACTCTCAAGTCAGGTTCAAATCCTACCAATGGCAAAAAGTTTCAAAAAAATATATATATCTGATTTAGATAAGTGGATAGGTTCGAATCCTACCAATGGCAAAAAGCTTCAAAATATATATATATATATATATATATATATCTGATTTAGATAGGTGGATCGATAGATACCGTTAAAATAAATATAAATAAATAAAAAGAAAGAATAAAATAAGTCAACTAATTACTTCAAAAAAATAAAATAAAATAAATGAGTCAACTAATGGCCACTAGTGATTAAGGATTCCTGGATTATTAGGTCCATAATAAGCACTTAATTGGAAATGAGTGGGGCGGTATTAGATTGTGTTTAAACTTTAATAATACCAAAAAAGGACACCTTTTTTATTAGATTATAAGTTCTTTTTGGTGATGTGTCAACTCTGCTGTGAATCGTTAATTAGTGTTGCTCTAGTGTATTCCACTTTTCCATGCCCATTTTGATATTGTTCTTTATTAGTAGGGAGACAAAGTGTTATTAAGATTGGTCAAAACTTCACCAATCAAAAACACTGTATTTTTGTTGAAACTTGAAAGGCCAATGATCGACGAGTCCTCAACGCTAAGCTCAAGCCAACCAGAGCGTCGTAAATGCCATATCATGGGAGAGCAGCAGCAGTTTACTTTTGCAGTTTTGCTCACCCTTAAAGGGGGATGAGTACCAAGTCCATTTTTGCTCACCCCCCTCCATGTGGTGTAAGCATTACACCCCTCCCTAACACTTGACATGTGTCCAAGGAGGGGATATTTTTATCTAAACACATAACAGTTTTTGGATAAAAATACCCTTTTCCGACAAAAATACCCCTCCCCTGACACATGTCAAGTGTTGAAGAGGGGGGTAATGCTCAATGCTCACCCCCCTTAAACTCATGAGTATTACCTCCTTCTAAAAATATGACATGTGTCCGTTGGAGGTAAAAATGAGAGGACCCCCTTCAAGGGGTGAGAAAAAATGGACTCGAGCAGCAGAGGTGATGCATGATCTCGATTGGAACCAAACACACTCACTTTTGTCTGCTGCGACAAATACTTTTCTTTAAATGTTTCTACTTTAGTTGAGCTTTACACGGATCCATAATGTTTTCTTGTCTTCCTACCTCCTCGATTTTTTTTTTTTTTTTTTTTTCAAACATTACCTATATCATTTGAGCAATGAATCTGGGATAATTTTTTTTTTTTTTTTTACCAAAGCCAATAAAACCATTTCCCTGTATTAACAACTTTAGCATCCTGAAATGTACTGGGACATTAATTGATGTGTTTTATTTCATGTAAGTAACCCAAAAAAATAAAGAGCAAGAAAGAAATTACCAAGTTTACACTAACATATTTATGATTATATATAGGGGTGAACAAAAAACTAATAAACCGAACCGGTCCAATCGATTTTTTTATTGGTTTTCTACCTCTAGCCAGTTCTACTCAATTCGATTTTTTAAAAACCGATACTTTTGGTTTGGTTTTCGGTTCAACATGTCGAATCGACGATCCAACAAATATATAATTTTTGGTGGCTGATGCCCTACTTTTATATAAATACATAAAACCTTAAAAAAATAAAAATAAAAAATAAAAAAATTCATTCATCACGCCTCGCTGGAGGCCCTGAACACAAAACGGTCAAACACCCAAACCCTAAGATTTCTCTCAAAATTCTTTCTTTCTCATGTCAACCATAGATCTTATCTCCATCTCGTCGTTCTTCCGCCACGTCTCTTGTCGCTCGTCCTCCACTCACATCGATCTCCCAGCTCTGCTATCACTACCCTCTTCCCTGTTCTCACTGTCTTTAATATTAGTAGAAATTTATTATGTATCAAATATTTTACTAATAAATTTGTATCAAAACAGTGGGGATGACGATTTTTTTTTATTTTTTATTTTTTAAAATTTTCTTTTTCCTACTAAACCAAAGGCCTAGTTTGGTATTGCTGTAACTTTTATAATAATCACTGTTAGCTATATTGAAGGAATAATCAACTGTGAAATTAATCAGCAGATATTTAGTTAATTATATTTTTAAAGTATATATATGTTTGGTAATTTTATTCCAAAAGTGCAGAGATTAGTTACAATGAATAAAATATACATGAGTTTAAAATCCTATTTCATTTTTTTCATTAATTATATATATTAAATCAATATTTAAATTGGAAAAAAATAATTCCATAAGAACAATAAAAATATTTTTAAAAGATTTTATAAATCAAATCAATATTTAAAGAAAATATTTAATTTTAAGATGAAATAAGGTATATAAATGATTTTAACTTAATTTCATAAAGATAATAATGATATTTTAAAAGATGTATTAAATGCTGAAATAGATTATTCCATAACCACTTTCAAAAAATAACCACCCACCTACTTCTTAAGATTATCAATTAATCATTTTTAAAAGATTTACCAAACATCATTTTATATCAAATTTATAAAATAATCTGATTTTAACTTTTCAAAAGCAATATTAAACTGGCCCAAAGATGAAGAACTTAGGAGGTGAATGAGAAGCAAAACAACCTTGAGATGTCGATGATTTTTTTGGTCAAAAATCAAGCCAGATCTGATTTTGTGAGGAATGGAAGCACAATATTTGTTAAAGCCCATATTTTTGTTTGTTCAAATCCGGCCCAAGAATATTAAAATGGCTCAAAAAGATTAAAATATATTAAAAAAAAGAGTGATTTTCAAAAGGGACAAGTTTGTAACTACAAAATTTCCCAAATGAATGATATGTACCTTCCAATTATCAAGTAGACTACAGATGTCTTAGCCATGTATTTTCCACCTATATCATCTGCTACTCCCTGTATCAATACATCCTTCCACAAAAGAAATATCGGCTGTTGCCGTTATTTTCAGCTCTGTAAGTAGTTTCTTGTATTCTAAGAACCAGTGTCATCGATAAACAAAATGCACGGACTTCCTTAAGTTGCCCCAGTGGCCCAGTTACTATCTCCTCACGTCCAAGTTTGATTTAAGCTCGTCGCAAGCAAAACCATATGTCTGTAACAAAATAAGCAGAAACGAGCCAAGCTGATAGGCACATTAATAAGCAGTAATATAAATAAGAGATTATGGCACAAACCAGCTAAGCACAACAAATAAAAGTTTCCAACTGATTATGAACGGGTGTAATATAAAGGCCATGTTCTTGATGGTGTAATACAATTTCAACTATCAGAAGCCAGGAAAAAAAATGAACTCCAAATATTTCATTTCAAAAGATGATGGCAATGGACAAAGTTGAGGTGCTCAATATTAAGCTTCTAACACCCACATACCAAACAATTAAAAGAAAAAAGATGATAGCAATGGCAGATCCCTTGCGGCGGTTAAAAGTAATGCTTTTTTTTTTTTTTTTTTTTAATGATTTTTAGGCCCCAGTAAGATTATAATTCAAGATCAAACTTTGCTCACAAATCTTATACGATTTCAGAACTTTTCTAAGCAAAGCATAGAGTACCCGAACTAATTAAACTCACAAACCATCATTGAGACTATTCCCTAAGTTTTATTATTGCTTTTGTACATGTATGATCTAATTACATGCCAGGTTAAGAACTCCGTTGTCATGTAGAGTTTGCGAGTAAAAGCCTAATACTGGAACTGCTGAAAAGGGGAAAAGCTACACCATGAAAACACATGACGAAAGATTGCATAGTATACAGAGCTGCCCAAATCTAACACGTTGAACAACTTATAGCCTATGGTTTAGACAACATGTATGCATCACAATTCACAAGAAAAAATGCTAGTAGTAAACTGTAATTATAATGTGGATATATCTCTGTAAAATACTTAAAATTAGAAAGTGAATGCAGCAACCATATCAAATATCAAAATTAATCCTTAGAAGGAAAGTTAAGATAGTATCATATTATCAAGAGAGCTAAGAAACACGAAACAGCAGAATGGATCAGCATAAAGGTTTTGATCAATGCAAGAAGCCAGCTGGCGGCCGATAAACGAATGTCGGGATAAGTCTAGATTAGAATTCCATACTAGAATGCAACCCACGCCTTTTATTTCAACCCATATTTTTGTAGGAGAGGTTGCGAAAGTCACAATGTCATGACTCAAACAAGGACAAGGGCCCTCTCCATTTCCCACAAATTTTAATATTATTATCACCACCAGCCATAAACTTTCTGCTCAGACCTTTTACATTTGCCATCATATCCATATATCAAATTCTATCTATGTTTCCTAGTATTCATGCTCGACTTATCTTAAATATTTAAATTTGGATTCAAAAAATATTATCTGAAAGTAAAATGAGACTATCTAAAACATAATAGAAATCAAGAACAACGAAAAAAAAAAAAAAAACTAAATTTACCGACATCATCAGAACGTAAGTCCACCATCCACACGCACCGCTCACAAGCTGTGATTTGCTGATTTTGAAGGAACTGCCAACAGTGCCATAGAAACAAATTAGGGTTTTTGAACTGCGGCTACGTTTGTGTGTGGTGTTCTTTTTATTGAGAGGCGGGACTTATAGTCAAAATGTAAAATCGATTCAAACGACGACGTTTTCTTCTCAGTGTTGGACGGATCGGACCATGGGTTTAAAGGGCCCAGTCACATCCAATGGGCCCTTACCAAGTCCTTCATGGCCCATTTCAAAACAAGATACAATATGCATTTCAATTAGTTAGATTTTAAATTATTTTAGAAAAACGTTATACAAGACTACAAATCAAATAGTCAGTTAAAATTTCGAAAACAATTAAATCGGCTACTGTTTATCATCTGATTTTGAGGCAATTTTATACAAAACCAGTCAATTCCAGTAGCGAAACCCTTTTCTGCCAACTCTTTGGCGGCAAGCCGACGCCGTTTTAACCTAATTAAAGAAAAATATGCTCGCGAAACGATCATCAAGTTACGTACACCGACGACCTAAGTCCTGGTCAAGTTCTAATAGTCATCGGAGCCCACAAGCCCGGCGATTGGGAGACTATTCACCGACTCTGACACCAAAACAGATTTATCCGTCACCGCCAAAAAAAAGCATCCACGTGTACCCTTAGCATAGGAAATCCGTGTTACCTTTCAATTTTTTCGTTTCGCGCTTGTCACGTCGCAAATTTCATACGCCTCCCTCCTTCCTCCAAATATTTGGAGCCAAAACACGTCACCTTAATATTTTTATCTTTTAATTTAATAATAAAATAAATATATAATAACTGTCGTATCTAATAATCTAACTTAAATATTTCGAAAATATATAAGGAGTGTGCCTGTCCAGGATTCGTCGTTAGAAAAACAGATACCTTGTCTTCCACAAAAGCTTGAAAATTCCTATCTGCACACTGCATTGGTTTTCTTGGAATTTTTTGCTGCTTTTTCGGGGATAATCGATTCTCAAGCCTTTTCACTCTCTGAGATCGTAATTGCGAATTGCATTTAATACGCTTCTCAAGATAAAAGAAATAGAAACGTGCGAAGTCGGTCAGTTTTCTGTGACTGTGTCTTGAATTAGGGTTCGAATCAAAACCTAGGGTTCTGATTGGGATTCACTATTGAATGGTACGTGGAATTTATGTACAAAGTCGTAACTAGTTGAGTTTTTGATATTGTGAGTATATAATTTTTGCGTGTTGGATGTGAAATTAGGGTTTGGTTTTGAAGGTTAAATAGAAGATGATAGTGAAACGACCTCTGAAACCTGAAACGCAGGATCCAAGGCGGTGCAAGATTGACGAGACATGTTACGAAGACGAAGAAGACGATGAGTATGTGTGCGCGGTAAATCCGAAAAAACGGAGAAGAAAAACCGGGGATGATTGTCGCCCAAATTCAATGATGGTTGAAGTCGACGAATTCAGCAGCGGTTCAGGCTCCTGGGTTGGCGAGGATGCCTCCTGTTGGGCCTCGGAATTCGAATCCAACTCGAAAAAATTCAGTTATAATAGGAGAGACACAAATCGGAGCTCAAACAGGTTTCGGCCTTCGATATTGAAACCTTCGAAAGGAAGGACTCAAATGCTTCCTTCGAAATACGATGACTCGGTTCTCATTGTCGGTGACACAGATTCGAGCATTGGCGAGGATGAGGATGACAATGACGGTGGATTTTTGGAAGTGAAAGAGGAGTTCGGGAAAAAATACTATGGGATGACTTATGTGAGGGATAAGTATAGATTTGGAAGCTCAAAATACTATTCATTTGGAGAAAAGGGTTTGGGTTATGTAGATTACAATAATTTTGATCCGAGAGAGTATTTGGTTTCACGTAGCGCTGCTATGCCGGCGCGTAATAATCTGAATTCTTTGCCATTGGTAGATAATAAACAGTATATGCCTGGATTTAGTTCTAGGAGTGTAGAGAGATTGACAAAAGAGAAAGCTAAAAAAAAGAAGGATGTATATAAGCCGGAGGATTTTGCTTTAGGTGATTTGGTGTGGGCTAAATGTGGGAGGACATACCCGGCTTGGCCGGCCATTGTGATTGATCCCATTTTGCAAGCTCCTGAAGCTGTTTTGAGATGCTGTGTTCCTGGTTCGCTTTGTGTCATGTTTTTTGGCTACTCAAAGAAAGGCACACAAAGGGTATCTTTTTTATTCTCTTTATTGTTCTCTCATAATTTGTTTTTGTGGGTTTTTTATTGTTCAATTTGCATTCATTCTGTTTTTAATAATACCTTGTTTATGAACGAATGTTGATGGGCAGGACTATGGGTGGGTGAAACAAGGGATGATATTCCCATTTGCAGAATTCATGGATCGGTATGTATGTATTTATGTAAGCAATGTTGAGTTACTTTAATTATAATTTTGTTTGTTTATAACTATTTTGCTTTACTTTTTTTTTTTTTTTTTTTTTTTTGGCTTTTAAAGATTTCAGGAGCCCGCACAGTTGAACAAGAGCAAACTGAGTGGTTTTCAGATGGCGCTAGAAGAGGCACTTTTAGCAGAAAATGGTTTTTTGGATGCAAACCTTGGGATTGAGCAAATTGGTAATCCAGAAGCTCATTCCGGTATAGTCCAAGTGGCAACCTGTTCAAGTCAAAATATGGAATATAACTCTCAGAACCAGGCAATTTCTTTAGAATTTCCTTTTGATTCCTTTTTCCATGTTTTGATTCATAACTTGAGTAGTTTACAGGGATTTGGAAATTTGTTGCATGTTCTATAGGAAATGACTTAAGTTTCAAATATGTTTTGTTTCTGCCTTTTGTTCTGATATTTTCCGTAACACTGTCTTACTTAGATATAGCATCAGTTTGGTACAATTATTTGCAGAGAATTGGCTTTGAATGGTTGAGGGTTTCCTTGACAAATGACTATGTAGTTGCTAAAGTAAGACCTGAAAAACAATGTGATCATAATAAGATATGGTAATCTGTGGAAATTTCATATATATTGTTTTTCTTGGAAGCACTAGTTATCAGTTATGGTCAGAACCATATTTGATGCAAGTCACTGGACTGTTCATGGAGTACATTCTTTTTGTTGGGGTGTATTTTTTTATGCAAACATCTGCTCTTATAAATAATCAAGTTATTTAAACCTCTGATTTTGAATGTCTCTTTCAGATAATAGTTTTTTAACGTAATTTTGGTATTATTTTTAGTTGACACAAAATTTGGTTGTTCAGTTACTGCTTACTAGAACTCATTTGGTTAATAAATTGTGCAGAATGCATGTTATAAGGATGCTAGGCTTTGTGACGGTTGTGGTTTATTTCGACCATGCAAAGTGAGGAAATTGAATGGTTTAATATCTGAAACCCAGTTTCTATGCAAGCATTGTGCTAAGGTTCATAAGAAATTCCATAATCGTGAATTTTGTTTGACATAAATATATATATATATATATATATATACATATATATTAATAGAAGAGAATATATATTAACTTCCGTTCTTAACAACATGACCTTCACATTTTTTTTTACAGTTAAAAAAATCGAAACAGTATTGTGGTATATGCAAGAAAATTTGGCACCATTCAGACGGTGGGAATTGGGTGAGTTTATTAAGCTTCAAATTAGGCTTATAATGCTTTTCTTCGACAGAAAAAGATTGAATGATAAGAGAAATCATTGTTCTTACTCTGGATCAGGTATGTTGTGATGGTTGTAATGTTTGGGTGCATGCTGAATGTGACAAAATTTCTGGAAAACATTTCAAGGTGTGTCCATCCTACCTAAGTTGATATGTTATCTTTATCTTCATTCTTGTTATTTTTTGTGGAGTTTTGGGGGTCACTGACTTGGTCATGGTGCGAAGGATCTGGAGAAAATTGATTATTATTGCCCCGATTGCAAAGCAAATCTTAGATTTGAATCATCTGTAGAGCAATGGCATCCAAATGTCAAGTATGTTAGCTTTTCAGTTATTCTTCGTTCCTTCACTTTGTTTACAGACATTTTGCATGTTAATTGTACATTCTTTGTGCTTTGAAATTGTAAACCTGATATCTTGACAATATCTTTTAAACAGGCCTACAGAAAGTAATGGACAAATGGTGCTACCTGACAACGTAATTGTAGTATGCAACAATGTGGAAGGAGCATATATTCCAAAATTTCATTTGTATGCTCTGAGATCTTTATTACTGTTAGTTATATTTAAATTGTTGTCAATGATTTATTTTCTTATTATAAAGTGCTGTTAGTGCTGACTCTCTCTCGTTGTCCTTCCCCTTCATCCCTTCATTATTTTTTTAAACCCATTAGAGTTCTTTTAGATGGTACATATCTTTAGATCACCATGTATTCTTCAGATATGTAATATTTTGTATGACAGAAAGATGTTTGTATTTTTTCTAGAATTGGGGATTTCTTCAGCTTATTGATTTGGTTGTTTCTATTGAGAACTTTTAGTTACACATTTTGTTTTAGTTCTAAAGCAGATATTTAGGTAATCTGTTATTATTTCTTGAACAATTAATTAAGTTGTTTCTTTTTCCTTGTGCTTCAGAGTTGTGTGCAAGTGTGGTTCATGCGGGTCAAAGAAGTTAACACTTACCGAATGGGAACGCCATACTGGATGCAGAGCAAAGAAGTGGAAGTATAGTGTGAAAGTCAAGGGTACAATGCTAACATTGGAAAAATGGGTGTGTATTGAACTTTTATATTTTAAATTAAATTCTCTGCCCTTTTTTTTCCTTCTTGTTAAGTTATTTAATTTTTTTTTGTTTAATTAATGGAAGCTACTGTTAAATGTGTTGCTAATTAGAACTCATTCAATTGGTCCTGTCAATGGTAGTATATTATGTGTGCTAAACTGCTATACTACACATATAGTTTCTCTAGCACATTTTCTCCTTTTGTTGCTATAATGCTATATTATCCAGCATTTTTCACAAGTGTATGTGACTCTATGAATCCTGTCTTGTTAACTTTTTTCTCTCTGTGTATCAATATGTATCTTTCCCATCAAAGTGATGTCTTGGCTGTTGATTTTGATGTACACATCAATATTTGAGCTCATGGACCTTGTACTTAATATTTTATACCTGAACCTATTGATTGGAAGGCTAATGTGTCACTGGATTGCCCAAAGATCAAAACATTAAATTCCCCATTTCTGGTCATAGATCTCAATACTAGTTTGATGACAGTGTTTACTCTTAATGCAATTGTTTTGATAATTTGTTTATTTAATTTTGTTAGCATTTATACTTCTTATATGCATGAGTTCTATTAACATTGAAGATAATGCAGATTGCTGAATTTAATGCACATGGTATAGATCCAGTGAAGTTAGATAAGCAAAAGCTACTTGCTTTTACAAAAGGTAATAAGTACTTCCATGAGACATATCTTGTTGATTTTTTCCCCTTTTTAATTTGGGTTGGGGGAAGGCAGACCTAAAAGCTTAAGTTGATAAGAAATGGCCCAACAATAGCATTTAAGCACTTTGCACATGCCAATGGGTTTGCCATATGGCTCGAGCTCGAGCCCAAACACATTCAAACCCAAAACAAATGCAGAAACAAATGCAAATTCAATCACATGGGGGGACTCGAACCTAAGATTCCCTTGGTACAGCCGTACAGGAAAGTCATGTCTCCTGATACCATGTTAGTAACCATCCGAACAAAAAACTTAAGCCAATAGGAAGGGGCCCAACAATAGTATTTAAGCACTCTAAGAGGCAGAGGTTTGGTTTTGGTATTGAACAAATTCTCTTAGTAGTTTACAGTTGCAGGAAATCTAACTGTATTCCAATTGCAACAGAGAAATATGAGCCTGTTTACGTAAAATGGACAACAGAAAGATGTGCTATCTGTAGATGGATTGAAGATTGGGACTACAACAAAATTATTATTTGTAACAGGTAGTTCCATTATATGTTGTTTTGTATTGGCAAGTTAGTACATAATGGGTGGTTAAATAATAAGTTATTTTCAGCTGCAAATATTGAAGCTTATTTTATATACTTACGATGTATCTGAATGACAATGTTATTGGTAAAGGTGTCAAGTAGCTGTCCACCAAGAATGCTATGGGGTTTTAAACGTCCAGGATTTTACTTCTTGGGTTTGTAGAGCATGTGAAACACCTGATGCTGAGAAGCAATGTTGCCTCTGTCCTGTAAAAGGTATGCCATTGAATTAAATGTCTTGACAGTTCTTGGCGGTACTGTGTTGACTAATGATAAAATTTGATTGTGATATTCACATGAGTGCAAGTCCCACATGTCCTGGAGGAAAAAAACAAACAAAATAATATTGGAAATATTGCAAGCTTATACTTCTTCCCTGTCCTGCAAAGTAATGAGTTTTGGCCTCCTTTTGGGATTTCAAAATTTTATTGTTGATTTTAGTTTGATTTAGATAGTGCCCTTTTATTGTTGATTGTAGTTTGATTTAGATGATTGTATTTTATGCCTTTTTATAATTTATATAGAACATGGATATATGAATATAGTACTGCATTTTTCTGACAATGTTTGCTTTATCATCAAAGGCTAGTTTTTCTTATTATATGTTAAAACTGGTTTTTAGGGGGTGCTTTGAAGCCAACTGATATTGAGACGCTCTGGGTTCATGTTACATGTGGTTGGTTTCGGCCTGAAGTCAGTTTCTTGAATCATGAGACCATGGAACCTGCATATGGAATCCTTAAAATTCCAGCAAATTCATTTTTAAAGGTACGCTGGCCGTAACAATCATCTATAGATTTTTCCTTAAATCAAATATCTTTTCCAGGCAGTGTTTAAGAACGGGCACTTTCATGCTCGATTTCATTTCTGTCTTTAAAAGAAATTTTGCATGGCATTGGGGTTTAAAAGATACTAATGTTAGCTAAGTAGGACCATTCCCTAATAATGGGATGAGTCTTTTGTAAAGTACCGGTTCATGTTATTCTAATCTTTCTGTTTATTTATCAGCTTATATAATGGTTGGCTATGCTTGATGGTTTAAATACTGAGTGTTTTCCATTGAAATATTGCAGAGTTGCATAATCTGTAAGCAAACTCATGGTTCATGCACTCAATGTTGCAAGTGTGACACTTATTTCCATGCAATGTGTGCGTCAAGAGCTGGATATAGCATGGAAGTAAGTTTTGAAACTTGTGATTCCATAGCATGTACTTTGAAATTGAGACGATAGTGTTCCTATGATTGCAATGTAAATTGTTTTATTAATCTTATTTTTGTAACTTTCAGGTGCAGTCCTTTGAGAAGAATGGGAAACAAATATCCAGGAAGTTAATATACTGTGCCATTCACAGGTTGGAAAATTGTGCATTAAGCGTTTCCTTTTTTTTTTCCCCTTTATCAATTTTATGATTTCTATCTGTCCCTGCAATGGAAGAGAATACAATTTTGTTCTACTTTGGCACCAAAGCTATGAGTTCAGTCTTTGTTTCCTCATACCTTTATTTTGGGACAGGACCCCAGCTCCAGATGCTGCTCTTGTTATACATACACCTACAGGAGTTTTTGCTGGCAGAAGCTTGCTTCAGAACCAAAGGGGGTGTTTCCGGGGTTCAAGGTTGATTTCAGCTAAGAGAAGAGAATCTCCTGAATCTTCAACCTCAGATACTAAGGAGTTTGATCCTCTATCTTCCGCGAGATGCCGTGTCTTTAAAAGATCAAAGAATAAGGTGACAACTTTTTGAACCTTATGTGTTATTAATATTTGTTTCGGCTTTTTTTATGAAAACTTGTAAGATTCTTGTGAATCTTCCTGTATACCTCCAGCCAAGCTTGCATTTCTTGCCTTGTGAAATCCAAGTTTGATGCTATTATGTTTGGCTTGTTGCCTGCATGATTGATCTATTGGCCTCTTTCCTCTCATTCTGATTATGGTTTTTATTTGCAGGGGTTGAGAGGGGAACCAATTTTCCACCGACCAATGGGGCCAAGTCATCATTCTTTAGAAGCAGTAAATAGCTTGAATGCAAATAAAGTAATATTCTTTCTCTGTTTCCAAATGTAGTGTAGTATTTATCTTTGTTATATTAAATTTTGTCTCTTGCCTATTAAATACTCTCACACACTAAAGCATCCTTCCCTAGTTCCCTTTCAGTTCTGTGGTTGGATCTTTACCTTTCGGTTCTTTGTACTTAGTAGTAATATATCATGTTACTTTCGTATATGTGTTGTCTCATAGCAGGAGCTTGATGATCCTAAGACTTTTACTTCATTCAAGGAACGGCTTTGTCACTTACAGGTAAGCTTCATTCTCCAGCTGCAATTACTATTGCCTACTTGATCTTATGTCCTAATTCAATTGTTTTTTCCTTTGAACTTCTGCCTTTAGAGAACTGAAAAGCATCGGATTGGTTTTGGGAAATCTGGCATACACGGATGGGGTCTTTTTGCACGTAGAAACATGCAGGAAGGAGAAATGGTACTCGATTTATAATTTTTTCTGTGCTTGTATACATTTTTAAAGCTGTGTTTAAGTATTTACTTAGCTGGACTTTTGGTGACACTTCCATTAAGAATTATATTTCTGGTACTAGTGATGTGATTCTTATGCTAGGCATGTATATCTCCAGGTTGTTGAGTATCGTGGTGAGCAGGTGACTCAAAGCATTGCCGATGTGAGGGAAGCAAGATACCGTAAAGAAGGCAAAGATTGCTATGTGAGTTTGATTATCTAAAGTCCGTTTTATATGTGTTTGGCCTGCCATGTCTTGTTAATAGCTTGTGGTATTTTAGCCAGATTTGAAATATTATATCATTTTTTTTCTGGTGTAATGAAGCGGTTGAATTTTTACCATGATGAACTATACTGAAATATATTAGATTAGTTGTAAATGATAACAATGAATATACTCTATAATTTGGGATTTTGGGACTCTTTTGGAAGTCTCCAGTAGTATTGACTATTGAGTATGATATAGTAGCAATCATGGATGGGGACATTCCTCTCTAAAACAAGAAAGGAGAAAATAAAGTTTTCCTGACTGTACGTTTCAATTGATGTAGTACACATTGTTTTGACCTTCTCTGAATAAGTCCTAGATGGTTTATTGCGATTTTGAAAAAGTAGCTGAACTAAATGTTGATTGAAATGAACAATTTTCCTATACAATGTATTTATGTGTTGATATGTTGAGCCATGTATGCAGCACCTGACTGAAATCTTTTCTTTTTTTCTCGGTTTTCTCTGCTTGGACAACTGTAGGCTTTTCCACTTTCAAAAAAAAAAAAAAAAACTTTAGGCTTTTCCTTTGGCGGCTTAGCTTGTTTCTGCTTTGAGGATGATTTTATTATTTCTGCTCTCAATTTTGTGTATTTATTTGTTTCTTGAATTCTATTAAATGGTTATGTGCAGTTATTCAAGATTAGTGAGGAAGTGGTAATTGATGCCACAAAGAAGGGGAATATAGCACGATTAATCAACCATTCGGTAAGTTCTTGATATTAGAGGTTTTTTATTTTTTTATTTTTATTTATTTTTATTTTTTTAATATATTATTTTTATTATAAATTCTACTAAAACAGAAAACGTCGTATATAGCAAAAAAATAAAAAGAAATAAAACTTCTTATATAGTTATATCCCATTTGGTCTCAATGTATGTAAGCCAATCCTTCAGAGCTAATTAGGTTTCTTATGCTTTGCTTGAGCTATTGATCCAAATTAGTTGCTTAGCCTGAGTTTGGATTACGTGAGCACGGGTCAGTTATTTTGTCAATTTGTGTTGTAACTCTTGGCAACTTGCATTGCTTCTATTAGCAAATGGTTAATTAGCCCAGGTATTTGAATATAAAGGATGTGAGATTCTGAATCTATAACCCAGGTAGCCTTTTTCTCTCAGTTCTTATCACCTGGGATCTCAACCCTCTGTTCTTGTCTCCCTTGGACGCTAAGAAGAAATACTTTTGAACAAGGAAAGTGAGAATGTACTGGAATGCTAAATTTTGGTTTCTTTGGATTTGAAATCATATATGGCTTCAATGTTGAGTCTACCCTTGATCAAGTTATACTCACCGAATTGCATCCGTCTTGTGCATTGGTCATTATTGTTACCTATTTAATTTTCCCGCTTTAGTTCTTTGTTGAAATTGGACTTTGATTTCTAGTCTTCATAGTTCATACATCTGTGGTATACTACACTTTGCTCGTACGCATACAATGATGCTAAACAATTAATTCTTCCTGCTGCAGTGCATGCCCAACTGCTATGCAAGGATAATGAGTGTGGCTAACCGCGAAAGTCGGATAGTTCTTATTGCTAAGACTAATGTGACAGCTGGTGATGAGCTAACGTATAATTCTCTCCCTCTCTCTCCCATATATTCTCTTTGGAGGGTAGTTTTTTTGGATTAATTTGTTTAGTTTAGATTTCAAAGTCATCAATTCTTCAGCATAAATTTGAGTTAATGAAATATGTTGAATTTGTCTGACAGGTACGATTACTTATTTGATCCGGACGAGAAAGATGAATTGAAAGTCCCTTGCCTATGTAAAGCTCCCAACTGTCGATTGTTTATGAATTAGATTACTCTTGATACAGCAAAGAGCATCTGCTCATGTTCAAAACCCATTAGGATTCTCACAATTTTTCCAGAGCTTATATTGTTTTGCTTCTTTAGCCTAATTTGTTCTATAATGTCTTCAGAATTCAAATACAATAAAAATGTAAATTCAGCAGCTATTTGGCTGGCAGCATTTTTGTAAATTGATTCTAGAATTCTTCTTATAGTCTATTATTTTATGTAATGGACGCATTCCAATTAGTTATTACAAAATTTCAGTAAAGTACATCAATCCGTTTGCAACGCAAGGAGTATATTAACCATGTCTGAGCCCATGGGCACGATCTCATTTCCTTCTACGAGCTTATGATAACCGTCTTCTCCAATTTGTTTGGTAATTGTTTGACAAATGACAACTACATCATACTACACTCCAATTTTATGATGTTGAAATGGTTCAGATTTTGCCAAAATGCTTCGATGAAGTCAACTTTTCATGTATTCTTATCATTTTCTCACTGCTAGCACTTATACCATAAAAAATCCAAAGTAATTCAGAGTTACGGTGCATTTAGAAGTATTTATATTATAAGTTAATTAACATAATAAGCAATTCCCAACAAAGGCCCAAAACCTAGGCCCAACTCATTGCCAAATGGGGTCCTTCAACGTTTTTTTGTTTTTTTTTGGTTTTTTTTTTATTTCTTTTGAATCTGTGCATTTCGCGCGCGTATATAAACCAGGAAACGTGAGCTTCGAGTCATTTTATTTCAAATTTCGATTAGTTCGCGAGAGAGAGAGAGAGAGAGGGAGAGATGAGGAAGAGATTGAAAAGAAGCAACGCACTCAGCAGTTGCAGCTCTCCTTACTGCAATCATCCCGATCCTCTCTCCGCTTTCAGTTGGTACTCTCTCTCACTGTCTCTTTTAATTTAAACATTGAACGAGCTGCTTTTGATTTTGCTTCATTCAATTTCAGCTCAGTTTTAGCTTCATGCATTGATTTGATATTTGAATTTGAAATAAAAATTAGTGTTTCGATTGGTGATACGAGATTCTTCGATGAACTCATCTGATTTTTTGAATCTGTGATGAAAGCAAGTTCTAAAATCCGTTGTGTTTCGAAGAACTGTTAGAAGAAGCTGTTTCCGTGGAGCAATTTTGTTGTTGTTGTGTTAAGATAAGCTGTTTTAGATTTTATTTTATTTTTTTGAAAAATCTGTTTTAGAACGCAGTTTTATGTTTTCTTACATTGTTTCTTATTTCTATCAACAGATCTGTTTCTGAAAAGTTAATCATGAGAATGACGAAATCAAAATGCGTTTTCTGTTTAAACACGAACTCCTCTTTCAAAACGATCAGATCAGTTTCATGAAACCTTACACCGAAGTTAATTTGAATTTCTGAATCACAATTTGGTTGCTGGAAAATAGTTGATGCGGAAATTCAACAAGATACTCTGAAATTGATGTTCTCTGTTGTTCCAGTTTAGTATCAACAGATATTAGAAGATTTTAGTTCTGGTTGTTATAATTTCTTACGTTTTTTCTCCAAATTGTGGTAGTCAAATACAATAATCATGATAAATTCACCGGTAAAATATTTTTTGAATTTCATTTATTTGAATATAGGTTACTTATCTGATTTCATTCTATTGTTATTTTATTTTTTACTTTTCCTGATTAGAACCTGAGAACTCCATCAGTTTTGATAAAATTTTGAATTCTCGGAACTAATTAGCAAATGTACAAGCTGAGTTTGAACTAAGTAAAGTTCTCAAATCAGTTTTATAGTTGATTCACTTCACCGATTCGGCTACAATTAACAGTTCTAAACAAGGAAAGTTAAACCTGTGCTTCTAAAACGGATTCGAAACTAAATTCCAGCAACCACACATTGAGTGATTATTTGTTCGAATAGCTTTTTTTTGGTATTAATTCAGAACTCTCTAAATTTTATCAGGTACGAAGAGGACATATGGACATATATAGCAAGGTTTTTGGATGGAAAGTCTCTGGTGATGCTTGCGTTGACGAACAAATGGTTCCTCAGCGTCATTATGCACGACAGTGTATGGAAGTTCGCGTGCATGCGAGATCTTCAGGTCCCAGATCCAGGCAGCGTGGCTTTTAAATGGTTCAAGATCTATGCTTATGCTTTTGGTATGTATCACATTGCTTGGTTGCTTTACACATCAATTACGTTTTTGGTAACTAAAATTGGTTTGAATAATTACTAAAACTGTTTGATAGAAGTTTAATAGATAATTTGTTTTGGCAGATGGGAGTCACTCTTTCGTGTTCCGCCAACAGGACAGGCACCTTGGTGAGTACTCTCTTTTTAAACCTTTTCAGGTGCTTCTAGTCACTAAAGTAGGACCTTGGTTGGTGTAATTTTAATTTTAGAATGTGCCTTTGACTTTGCTTAGTAATATTAGGACCTTGGTTGGATCTGTTAATTAAGCTCAAAATAGAGAGAGCTGCATACTATTTTGGATTTGTTCTAGGATATTGATTGAACAAAAGCTTGAAGGATGAATGAGGGATGGTTCGTCCAGATAGTATTTTATGAGATGATTATTTGAGTGTAAGAAGAATTTTAGAGTACTAATTTCCAATGGCAAATCAGATGGTCTATTAGTTCAGAATTTCCCATCTGCCCTTTCCATGCTTTTATATGGTCAATTGTCTGATAAGAATTATTATCTGTTCATTTACAAATACGAAATGTTGTATTATGGATTATGTTTGACAATGTGACAATGCCATCAGTTTCATGCTTTTAAGCTTTCTTCAAAAGTAGACAAGTACTAAGTAATATGTTCTTGTAAAAACAACATCAAATGTTGAAACACATGTTGGTAAGTGCATCTGCATACTAATAGCTTTCTTCATCATGTTATGACTTTTAACGGGACAAATCAGATTGGATGCGAATTGGAGCTTTTTTTTTCAACTCACCAGATGCACTGCTGACCGATAAGCTGAACATACCCGTGAAAATCATAAAAGGTAAAACTATAGAGAAGATGCTGGAGGCCTGCGGATCATGCTTGTTGAGGAACATTAAACCTGGAATCTGGATAGCTGGTACTGCAGAGTTCACTAACTACCTTGTCATTTCTCTTTGGTTGCATTTATAATTGGGTTATCATAAATCATAAGCCCAATTAATTTTGTAACTTTGAACATGGTTGATCCTTTCAGATTTGCAGCTTGTACGCTGCCCTGCTTGTAACCTCGATTCATGTGAAGGTAAGAATAAAAATGCTAACTGCTCATAAAAGCAGGATATGGTTTTTTTTTTTTTTTTCTCTAATTAGGATAGGATTTGTGGTTGTGGAGAGTGCATACAAGACATGAAGTAGAATCCTGTGGATTAGGCTTAGAAAATCTGTGAGCTTCACATTTCTTTGTTTTGAGCTATCTTTCATTCATTAAATAGGGCATGTTAGTACCTTATATACTAAGGTAATCGACAAATAGACGTAGAATTGTTTGCAGAACTCATGATGAATAATACAGTTCATAGTTTTATAGGAGGATCTAATTTGTGGAGTGCATTAATTTTCCATGAGTTGCGGTGCATATAACTGTGCTACATTTGTTACTTGTAAAGTGTGGAAAGAAATATAATCGAGATTTTATTTATTTATTTTGTCTTTCAGTAGAAAGACATCAAGACTAATGAAGGAACTTTGTTTTCTTTTTCTAGGTACAATGCAGATGCTAGATGCAAGGCATATAGAGCTGTTTTTGAGTGAGGAGTTCAGGAAAGGGAGCTGGAATTACGAGGTTATCGGAACTCATAAAATGGAAAAGGACACCCAAGGAGCTTGTGGAGCCATTTTTGATCTCAAACACATCAAGGACTCTCAAACAGCAGGTAAAATCTTGATATATAAACCATGCCAAGCTCAACTCACTGTATCGGTCCTCTTTTACCGAAAGAGTTCACCACCATGACCAATTTGAGGAGTTTTACATGAAAACTGGTTTTCACATGATGTCAGGGGTCTTTAATCGCAAAGCATGGATAGGAAAACCTGATGACCTACAACCGAAGGCTATAATCGCATATCATGGAGTTGCTGTCAACACCAACTTACAAAAAAATGATGGTAAAATATTTCTAATCTGTGAAGATTATTACATACAAAATTTGCACAAATCTTAGCAGCTTTTTTAGTTTATTTTTTTCTCTGGGAGCAGGAATTCTTGTCAAATACCATACAATGAGAGATGGGACTAATGGAGATATCGTTTCGATTAGAATCTCTCAGCAACTCCTGTAGTTTTGATCAAAATACCTGAAAACTTGTCTCTTCAAGGAGGCAAATTCAAAATAGCTTTTATAAAGTTCTAACAGGAAGACACCCTCCCCCAAGAATGTTGATTTTGACCCCCTTACAGAAAATTATAGAAGATTTACATAGACCGGTCTGCAATATCAAGATGACACAAAGGTATACCCATTTGTTAATGTCTAAAATACGGATAAAATATCCATGTAAGAACTCAGAATTGCGTCTGCATACATAGATTTGTGTTTGATTGCATTAAGCAATTATCTAATGACAGTTTTTTTTTTTTTTTTTTTGTTCGCTATGGAATTAGCTTATTATATTCTAATGCGTAAGTGCAAGTGATTCTGACACAAATACATTTTTGTTAGGTGGCACAAATGGTTTGTATGAAGCATTAATTGCCACGAAATTATTTTCTATTTGCAAAATTTAAAAATTAATTGCTGAAATAAAAGCTAGAGCACATTTAAATATTAATTGACTTCAGGAATATTATAGTTTAATTAGTTAAGTCTTACTAAAAACTTTTCTCATCATCCTAAGGCCTTGACTTTTCATTAATATTATAATTTAATTAATTAAGTTGTTTTTAATAAGACTATTAACCGTTTCGGAAGTTGTTGAGATAATCTTTTTTAGGAAAATGATTTGATAATCTGTTTCTAGAAAGTATTTTCATGCGACTTAAACATTAATTTTTCTCTCTACCAAGTATCAACCATCAACTTCACAAAGGTTATTTTCAAAAATGATGAAAATCAAAATGCATTTTCTTTTTCTCGAAATCTTGACCAAACTCATTTAAATTCCGGGTTAATTGTACTAACTACCCTAAGTTTATTAAATCTAGTAAGATTTTAAAAGATACAATAAATTAATACAAACACTCCTTACTATCAAGTCAATCCATTAACTTTAACGGTTAACTAACCTTGACCCTTAGAAAGTCTAATATACCCATATTACATCATCCCAAATATAACATATTTTTTTAATTAAAAATTGAAAAATCAAAATAAATAATAATAATAATAATCTATTAACGATGGATCTTCACCGTCGAAGAAAACAAGAAATCTTTAACGATCTCCTCCTACTGAAAGAAATCATCGCAATTGGAGGATATCAGCCTTATGCAGTTAGCAGCTCAAACTAAGGATGTTTCCGTGAACTAATTATCTTGCTTTTCAAAAAAAAAAAAATTGATTTTTCACTTTTTAATTAAAAAATATTTTATGTTTGGGATGATGTGTTAGGGGTATATTTGGTTTTCTACATGTCAAGGTTAGTAAACCGTTAAAGTTAACAGATCGACTTGATAGCAATGGGTGTTTGTATTAATTTAGGGCATATTATTAAAATCTTGCTAAATTCAATAAAGTAAATGTAAGTTAGTGCAATTAACCTTTGAATTCCAAAATCATAATTTGGTAGGTGAAAAATAAAATAACTATGCGGAAATGAGGAGTGCTAGATACACTCTCTCAATCCACTCTCCCAACCTACTCTCTGTTCATATGATGACATGTGGACAACATTAACTTTTTCACATTAAATTTGTAGAATTTATAAATGGCCTCTTTTTTCATTTTATTTACGATACAAACTAACAATTCATTTCCTAGATTGCCCTTCTTCTTTAACTTTAACATTGCCATTTAATATTTGTTTATAAATAAATAAATAAATAAATATATATATCATGTGTTTTTTTTAAGAAAAAAAACTCTACAACTTCTTTTATTTCTCGAGTGTACAGTCCCAAATTGAATTGTTCAGATATTTCTTTTTACCAAATTTTCATTACCAAACACCGACTAATTTGATGGTTGTTATATATAATAAATAAATAGTTAAATTAATTAGAGTTAGATAGCTTAAAAATATATCATAAAAAATTCATATTGAAATTCATTATTTTAATTTTTAACATCTGAGGAGAGGAACGTGAACCTCAATTACTCTTATTGGGTCCACCCTATTTGTATGTGTTTGAGTCAAAATCTTAACCTTTCAAGATGATTTAGCTAATGAAAGAATTTTTTTTTCCTTATCTATATGTGATTAAAAAAAACAAATGGAATATGGTTAGATTAACAAGCAAATTAAGTCAAATTAAAACAAATCAATTTTAAATTAAAAAATAAAAAATATGTAAGTATCTGTTTAACATCATATTTTTTTTTTCTTTATTATTATTTTTAATTTAGATATAGACATTAAGTTTTACTGATCTTGTCTTATGAATTTTTTATAATATATTTTAAAACTATTTAACTCTAATTTTTTTACTATTTATTTATTTAATTTATACAACAACTATCAAGTTAGCCGGTGATGTAAAAAGAAATGTTTGAGTAAATTTGATAAAAAGAAATAGATATCTGAGCAATACATATATTTAAATTATATTAAAAATAAAAAAAACAAAAACAAAATTGATATTAAATGACAGAATGTTAAAGTTAAAAAAGAAGGACAATCTAGGAAATAAGTTGTTGGTTTGTATTGTAAATAAAATAAAAAAGGAGGTCATTTATTAATGGCTACAAATTTAATAAAAAAAAATTAATACTGTCCATATGTCATCACATAAACAGAGAGTGGATTGGGAGAGTGAGTTGAAAGAGTGTATCTAGCTCACTTCGAACTAATAATTAAAAGATTTTTGTTTTTATTGTAATAATTCCTACATCTGTCCCCAATTTATGAAAAATGTAATACATATGTAGTCACTAATTATCCACTAATGACTCTTTCTTCCTTACAATAATGATAATGTCCTTTCATTTGACTTTAAATATAATATAATTTCTACTCTTCAGACTAAAATACATTTTTATTTGATGTCACAGATGTTGTTGTATGAAGTAACTTGCAACAAAGCTATGACAAATAGCAAAATTTTAAGCTAGATCTAGAAAGATCACACATAATTAGCCTTTTGACTTCAGAAATAATTTAGTTTAATTAATTGATCAAGTCTTGATATTAAAACCATCTTCTCATTATCAAAAAATTCAAACTGCCATTTCCCATCCTTGAAACAAGTCCGATGGATATCTTACAAGCTGTCTTTTTTCTTCTCTTCTTCATTTTTCCTCTTATTGTCTCCGCAGAATACTGTGAGACTTCTTTCTGCGACAACGACGGCGACGTCGTCCCGATTCGATTCCCATTCCAACTTGAACGCAAGCAATCAGGAAACTGTAGTTTTCCTGGTTTCAGAATTGGTTGCAACAGTCATGGCAAAACAATTCTCAAGCTTCCTAATTCCGGACAATTTTTCGTCCGGGACATCAGCTATATATCACAGCAGATATCTCTTTACGACCCGGATAATTGCCTTCCGGGAAGGCTTCAAAGCTTTAATCTTTCAGGTTCTCCTTTCTTCGTTTCCTTTTATCACAACTACACTTTCCTGAGCTGCCCAGCTCAGCTCACCAAGTCGCGTTACGCTGCCATTGATTGTCTCAGCAATTCAACGACTTCAGTTCTAGCTACTATTTCAATGAGCCTGGTGAATTCTATGACCCCATCATGTCAGATTATATCAACATTGCCGGTTCCGGTTTCTTGGCCGGTTCAATATGATGAAGGGTTCTCAAATGACCTCAACAATGATCTTCGGTTAACATGGTCTGCACCAGATTGCACTGATTGTGAATCAAGTGGAGGTGAATGTGGGTTCAAGAGCAGCAACAGTCAAGAAATTGGCTGTTTCTACAATTCTAAATTAGGTAATTATCTCAATATCATCATTTTTACATAGATCAACCGACTAAATCAAAAATTCTATTGAGGGACATGTATGTAAATTTATTGGTTGATGGAAAACTTAAAAGAGATAAGGATTTTAGTGGTCTTACACAGTTATACAGATTTTTTACAAATTTTTATTTTTATTTGTTTTTAAATGGGATTATGGGGATGAAAATGTCATTTCTTTAATATAATGCTCAGGCTTGTAGATTATGCATTGCTTACCATCCATTAAGGCCAAAAGTCAAAACCCAAAAAACTTTTTGGTTGTTGCGCTTTGGATCAAGTCAAATACTCAAATCTATATTTTATTATTTTATACTACCTAACCAGGAAGCTATGATAATTTTGATTTTTGAAGCACATGTTCCTCGGTCTGTTTAATTTTGCTGCTTGTAAATTCAGTTTCTAAATACACAGTAGGATTCCTCTATTTTCTTATTACTTCAAGAGGGATTTAGTCACTTAAGGGAAGAAATTAAGAAAATGTGAACAATAATTAGTTGAATGTCAGAATTTTATGATAGTTGTGTGAAAAAATCGAGCCCAAGTCACTAATGGACTCAAATTTCAGGCCGATCAAATAAATATCTCCAAGTATTCAGGATAATTTGCTTGTCCATCTCAATACCAGCTCTCGCATTCATTGCTGGGATTGGACTCTGTGCATGCTTCATGGACAGCAGTCGACCCCGTTTCACCAGGCAGCTGCGTAACACCGTCCCAGTGGCAGTGACACCGCAACCCACTATCGTAGTGATGGGTCTGGATGAGTCGACAATTGAATCATATCAGAAGGTAGTTCTTGGAGAGAGCAAGCGACTACCAGGACCCAACAGCAGCACTTGCTCTATATGCTTATCAGAGTATTGCAGCAAAGAGACGATCAGATGCATTCCAGAGTGCAAACACTGCTTCCATGCCGATTGCATTGATGAGTGGCTTCGATTGAATAGCAGTTGTCCACTTTGCCGAAACTCTCCGGCACCATCCCCTGCTCGTGCTAGTTCACATCACACTTAACAAACAGCCATATTCTTTTCATTCTAGAGTCACTTTTCATAATATCATTGTATATGATCAACCGTAACTTCATTATTAACAAAATATTCTTTTTTTTTTTATTTTACAAAAGTTGCAATTTTTAGATATTCATTACCTGAAATTTTCGGCAAGGTCTTTACCTTCTCGTCGGTGTTTTCCACCATGATTAATAACATTGCAACAATCTTCTCTACACAAACTCAAATCTCAGTCCCAACAAATTATAACTTCCACAACTGCCAGGCTTTTAGCATCCCAGTATTACGAAAAATTACAGAAAAAACATATTATACACCTACTTCGATCTAGTTTTGAGTACTTTGAAGGGAACAAGAACCTTCAAACCAGGAACAAGTTTGACGAAGCACAATATACATAAAACTATTACTTTTTGGCAAGCAGCTTCTTTGGAAGCTTCTCCACAGGAGTAGTCTTCAGTAGGAAAAGCCTGGCAGCTCGTTCTTGCAAGGTGCCGCCACATTTTAGCCCACGTGCCTGGAGTTCAGTCTTTAATCTTTCCATGCCAAGAACCTATCATTGCAATAGAGGTGTTACGATTTAGGGAATTAGTGACTGTTCATGCTAAGTAGGATTACAGATTCATTAATTAAAACCCAGCAACAGGATAAGTACAACAACATTATGATACTGTGAACAAATGCATAGCTGGGGTTACAAGGATAATTCAATGCAATGTTAATGAACTAGGTTGAATTAGCGTAACAATCAGACCATAGACCCATAAATTAAGTCAAACAGGGGTGGGAAAAAGCACATATAAGAAATTTAATTTGGCAAACATACCTCCATCTCTGCTGCTGAACTGAATTCCTCAAAATTTAAAGGCCTCTCCATTTCTCCATTACTTGTACTTGCAGCAGCTGTTTCTTCATGAGATACAGATTTAGTGGCAGGGAAATCACCGCCTTCAGCATCAACAGCTTTATTTTCACTGCCTTCCTCATTTCCTGAACTCAAACCATTTGCGGATTGACCAACAACTCCCTCCGCATTTACAGATACAAGTCCACCACAACACTCCTGTTTTTCAGCCTCAACAACTTCAGTTGCAGACACAAATGCAGGCTCCAAACAAGATATTGTACTCGGTGATACCTTTTCTTCACCAATCTCGGGTTCAACTACGCCATTCTCTTCATTAGGTACATCTTCTCCCCCAGATTCCACGATCTGTTGTGGAAGAATCTCCTTCTCTTCTTCAGAACCACTCTCACATGAACCTCCACCAGAAAATTCTGCATCCTGTTTACCACCAGTAACCGAACCTGAACTCACCTCAGCTTCCTTACTTGAATCCGAATGATGCCCATTATTTACGACAACAGATTTCTCGTTCTCCTCCTCGTCATCATCACTGCTATCCTCATCCTCACCATCACCCAATTTCCTCTTCCCCCTCCTAAAAAAGTAAACAAAATTAAAAATGGTATCGATAACAATTCAAACAACTTCTTAAGATTTCAAGAACAACGCAGCACCCTATTGATTTCCATTTGCTTCGACACCCCAACTAAAATGACAAATAACAATACTGAAACACTCGAAAACGTACCCTTTTATGAAAGGGACAAACAAGTATAGCATATTTCAATATCCATTCTATTCTTTTACCTAAATTCACATCTTTCTTTTTTCCAATTAGTAAATTCAATAAAATCAGATGGTACTAAGCAGAAATCAAGTATAAACAACTCAGAAATCCCATAAAATTAACAAGTACAGAGAACAAAAAAAAAAAAAAAAAAACAATATTAGTAAAAGATTGACCCTTACCAAATCTTCAATCGCTTGGCATCCGCAGTTGTCCCTGCAATCGCTCTTCGTTTGCCATTGCCACAGGCTTCTCTGACCGATTCCTCGACCTTGGCGGCACACTTGGCCGACACCTCTCTGTATTTCGCCACGTACTTCTCGGCCTGTCCATCTCCGACTCCTTTCTTCCCCTTCTTCGCCTCCTTCTTTAAGAAATCCTCGGCGATCTTCTCCAATTTCCTCCCCTCCTCCTCGGCTCTCCACTCCTCCAACTTCTTCTCCGCGTTCACGTGCCTCAGTCTCCGACCACTCATGTCCCGACACGCGTCGAAGTTGTTCGTCTTCTTCTGACCGGCCTTCGTCGCCGCGCCACGGAGTAGCGATCCGAAACCGCCTTTCCCTCCCAAGAGGCTGAGAACGAGGTGGATGGTGGCGTTGTCATCAGAAATTACGGTTCTGTCCTTCAATTGATATCCAGAGCAGATGAGGCGCTGGAGATGGGTGGGTATTCTGGTAAATTCGTAGATGCGATGCTTGATCTCGTGGCCACTAACGTGTGGGGCTGTGAAATTTAAGGTTGCGGTTTTGCCGTTTAGAAGCTTCACGAAGAGCCGTAGTGGCTGCGGACCGGTGTGATCTTCCATTGCTTTGGTTGCCGGTGATTTTGTTGTGGAGAAAAAGATCGATTTACGAGTGGAGAAGAAGTGATAGCGGTTCCTGATTTTGGTAATTTATAGAAGCCCTAATTCCCGGTTCGTTGATGCTCTATTCATAATTAATATATGGGATATTATCAAAATTCCTCTCTGTTTTATTTTATTCTATGTTTTCCCCATATAGTTTCGTTAATGGCCAAACTTCCCCATACTTTACCAAATTTTCAAAAATACCCCTGCCGTCAATTTCTGACTTTCTGTTTAGATTTTAAACAAAAACTTTTACCCGCTAGATATTTATTGAAATTATTAAAAATAAAAATAAAATTAAAATACAAACAGAAAAAAATATATTAAAAGATTTATGTTAAGATTAAAAATTAAAGTTTAAATAAAAATGAATATTCATTGTCCATCTTTATGAAGCATGGATACGGACACGGACATGGCAACACGACACGACACAATACTGGGATACAGCAAATCTCAAAAAACTAGGATACGGACACGGCAAGATACGCCAATTAAAATAATATATATATATATATATATATATATATTAAATATAAATATGAAAAACTAAAAACATAATTCATTCAAAACAATCATAAATAATATATAAGTCACATAAAAGTTATAACATATTACAAAAGTCCAAATATAAGTCCAAACATATAAAAAAAAAAAAAAACTCATAGAAGTATTAATTTCTAAATAACTTCATTCATCACATTGTCAATGGATCCAAATAATACGGCCTCTAACTGTGGTTCATCAAGGGAAAGGTTTGCAATCTCAAGTAATCCGGCATCCTCCATGTCCATGGAATCAAAACCATCTCCTCCAATATCCCACAATTGAGACACACCTTCATTGTAGCTTGGAGATCTCCTCGATAAAAGACGAAGATTATTATGGACAAATACCAAATCTTCAGCTCTTTGTGGTGTCATCTTGTTCCTCCTCATAGAATGAATGAAATTATATGTGTTCCAATTTCTTTCACAACATAAGGATGAACAAGGTTGTTGAAGTAGCTTTAAAGCAATGGATTGAAGAGATGGTGTGGAAGTTCCATGAACAATCCACCAATTCACAGGAGACATATAAGCTCTATCACTTATAGAATTATGACCTAAAAAATGACCAAGGCATGATGTAAAAGCGGCATACTCATTGACCTTTCTTCGCTCGATCTCATTTGTAAAATATCTCTCAATAGATTTGTTTCTTTCCACTGCAATCTCAAGGTCTTGGAGTGGAGCAACACGATCAGGAGCCTCTCTAAACCATTCTTGGCTATAATATCTAGAATTAGAGTAATAAAAACAAATCATAATTCATAAAAAATTAATGTAAAGAATTTACTAAAGACTAAAATGTAAAGAATGTAGAATGTTACCAACTTACCTAGGATTCAAGGAATGTGCCAAGCAATGTAGTGGTGTACTACTTTTGGCCATCGCTCCACCAAAATTTCATACACCATATCAAAGTACCTTGATTTATCATTAAGTTCCCTCCTTTCTTTTCTGAATATAGCAATCTTCACTTTTTCTATCATCGAATCCCACCATTCATAAACCAAGTGAAGACAAGATGTGTCGGTGCCGGTCATCTGAAGCATCTCATATATGAGAGCTGTAAAGCTAAGTATGTAGTCAATGTCAATCTAAAAATATTCATTTAATATTTTTTCCTTCACAGCTCTCGCTTTTTCCACATCATCATCTTTATACACACCCCATCTTTCACTAATCACCATTTGCTCTAACCCTTGCTTAGTTGCTTGATTTGCTTAAATCTCTTAAGCATCACAATTGTAGAAGCAAAATGAGTTTCGGCAACTTAGAGCAACTTCAATTTGGAATGACTATTAAACATCGCCAATCTTATACTATGGTTCATAATGAAATTTTTGATAAAGAAAACATCACCAGAAACCTTTGCAATCCAACCACACTTTTCCATAATATCATCATATTTTGGATGTGGCGATGGTGAACAAATGCTCCTCAAAGTAAGATTAAGGGTATGGACTACACATGGTGTCCAAAAGATCTGTGGAAATTTTGACTCCACAAGAAGTCCCGCTGCTTTACAAGCTGGGGCATTATCAGTGATTACATACACCACATTTTCTGGACTGATTTCTCGAATGGAATCAACAAACGTATTGGAAATAAAGTGTTTGTCTTTCTGATCTTCTTCACAATTTACAACCTTTAAGAACATTGGTCCACTCTCACAAACTGCCATAATGTTAATAAGGGGTCTTTTTTGAACATCCATCCATCCATCACTGCATAAACTTACACCATTTGTTTTCCAAGTACCTTTAATTGGCACTAACAACTGTTCAATGTTACTCTTCTCTTTTTGGAGAAGCGTAGTTCGTAATGCATTGTAACCTAGAGGGACATAACCTGGAAGTGCATTTGTGAAGGCACGTACATAGTAAGGATTTCATGCAAAGTGAAATAACAAGCCGCCTGTGTAAAACATTCTTACAATTTCACCATCCAATTTTTCTCTAGCACCAATGTTGAAAGCCTTCTCAAGAGGACCACTCATTCCCTTCCTCTTCTTTAGCTCATGAGATGGTAAATTGGAATAATTACTAGAGTTGGAAGAACAAATAGTCATATCATGTGAGGATGTGTTGGGTAAAGGAACATGCCTAGGTAAAGATAGTTTCACCCATAATTCCGTTTCTTCCACTACCTTTTGCATTTCCAATAAAGTTGCATTTGTAACTCTCGAGCAACTTGCAATCTCACCTCCCCTAATTTTCATCAAGTGACTCTTCACTCTACAGTATGTTCCTTTGTAAACATTCATGCAAAAGTTGCATCGAAATGAAACATTTCCTCCACCTCTTCCCATTTTATCAAGCTTTGTAACATACTTCCATAATGGAGCTTGATCATTCAAAGTTGTAGCACTACCACTACCCGTTTCATTTTCGGGTGCTATATTAGCAGTGCCAATAGAGTCAGAAGAAATTGGGATATTGTCACTCATTTTCTAAAAAAAAAATAATACAAATTACATTAATCTATATGCAATTAGCCAATTACTAACTACTCAAATAGTAAATATTAAATAATGAAACAAAAGTCAATAAGTCAATAAGTGATAAACTGATAAATAACTAAATAAGTGATACGCTGATATTGATAACCATTAACCAACCGGTCCAACCAAAACAAATGCAAGAGTCAATTGTATATGTTATATGCATAAGTATAACCCACAAATTTCACCAAATTACAATTTTAGGCAAGTAAGGCAACAAAACAAATCAAGACATGGGAATCAAAAGGCACAACACAAAGCAAGAAAAAAATGCGAAAAAAAGAGGAAAAAAGAGACAAACTCACAAACCTGTCACGTAATTGTCGGTCGCCGGTGGGAGGTGAGCAGCCGAGCAGGTACTTCTTCTTCCTCTTTCCTTCCCTTCTTCTTCCTCTTCTCTTCTTCTTTAGTTCTTCTCTACTTCTGTATCTCATAGCCCAGTAGCTGCCGTCAGCTCTTCTTCTTCTTCACTGAGTTATTTACTTATTTTGTTTTTTATTTTGTTCTCTTCTTCTTCATTGAGAATCTTCAGTTCTCTTCTTGATTTCATTTTTGTCTTTTGAGTTTTGAGAGAAAGAGATGAAAAGAATTAAAGAGTAAAGAGCCTTCTAGAAACTCTAGAGTTATTTTGTAAATTTATGATTTAACCCCATTTTTGTTCAAAACTATAAAACCGACCTCGTTTTTTACAAAAATAATTATAATAATGCCCCAGGCATGTCCTCGCCGTGTCAGATAGTCAACTTCATCGGAAAGTCAATGGATACGGAAAATCGCGTGTCAGACACATGTACAACACGTGTCTAACAAGTGTTACCCCTAAAAAAATGTATCTGTGCTTCCTTGTCCATCTCTGAGAATTAATAAACCATTTTATAATGAGTCATAATTTTCTAATGTTAATTTGGGTATTAGGTTTAGCTACAATACATTAACTACACTGTTAATGAGTGGTTATATGTCATTGGATTTGAATCCAATGGCTTACAGCAATCAAACGTATTAAAATTTAAAAAAAAAAAAAAAAATTCTCATAACTACTACTGTAGCTATACAAATCCCGTAAAGTAGTTAAATCATTGGTGCTATTATAGACTCTTTTAACTTTCTCACGTTGGGGGATTCTCAATAGCCCAAATCCTCTAGCAATAAGAGTTTCACAGGGGCGCTATTTCAAGGATACAACATTCTTACGAGCGGAGCGAAAAGCCTTAGGTTCTTACATGTGGAATAGTCGAGTGTGGGGAAGAGGGTTGCTGGAGGATAGTTCTAGGTGGAGAGCGGGAAACGGTTTGAAGATCAAGATTTATAAAGACAAACGGATTCCAAGGCCTACTACTTTCAATGTGATTACTCCTCCGGTATTAGGAGAAAACACCACTGTAAATCTGTTGAACAATTCGTCAGGAAGTTGGAATATTGACCTAATTAGAAGCATGTTTCACCAAGACGACGTTAAAGCTATTTTAAGCTTGCCAGTTGGGATAAATCAAGTTGTAGACTCTTTTTCTTAGCACTATGAGCATAATGGTGTGTATACAATTAAGAGTGGTTATTGGGTTGGTCGTAAGATGAGTTGGTGGAAGAGTTTATGGCGAATTGAAATTTCCATTAAAGTTAAACTTTTTATCTGATGGGCATGTCACAACTGGATTCCTAAAAAGACAAATTTAGCACGGCGAGGTGTCCAGGTGGCAACTTTGTGTCCCATCCACAATGCTAAGAATGAGTCTACTATTCATGTCGTGTGGGGCTATAAGCACTTGAAGCTTTTTCATGTAGCGTGGCCAAATTTGACAAAGGTGTGTGATGGGAATATGGTCCAGTTTTTGGATTTTATGCAACACTGTTTTAATTACTTAAGTATTGGTGAGTTAGGGCTGATGTGTGTTATTGCTTGGAGATGTTATTATCGCCAAAATGAGATAGTGCATGGGTTACCAAGATTTTGTATTGATGAGATTGTAGAGTGGTCCCGTAATTATATGGTTGATTTTCAGAATGCATGGTTGGGGTGGGATCGGTTGGAAAATCAACAAGGGAGTGGTGGGGGTATGTGGAAACCCCCTGACCCAGACTATTACAAAATTAATACGGATGCAGCTATTGATGCAATAGGGAAAATTGTTGGTTTTGGTATTATTATCAGGGATTTTTCTGGGTTAGTAATGGCTTTGAGCTCTCAGAGAATTATGGCCACATACACTCCTCAGGTGGCAGAGGCAAAGGCTATTCGACGAGGCCTCCAGTTGGCGCTTGACTTTGGTTTACAACCGATAGTGATAGAGTCTGATGAAGCTATGGTTGTGAAATGGATTAATGATGATAAGGAGTTCAATTTTGATATAGGTTTGGTTCTCTCGGATATTCGAATGTTGCAGTAGCTTGTTAGATGTGCCTCAGTGTGTTTTGTGCCTAGATTAGCTAATCAAGTTGCTCATCATTTAGCCAAATTGGCTTTAGTGAATGTTGAAGACTATTTTTGGATTAAGGACTCTCCTTCATGTGTGAGAAGGTTTCTATTTGTTTTTAATAAAATAGCTTTTGTTAAAAAAAAATAAAATAAAAAATGTAGCAATAGAGACACCGGATCATTTTAGATTAAAAAAAAAAAAAAAAAAAAAAAAAAAGTAAATTGCAATAACATACCCTCACGTTTTCCAATACCACTGCCATATCCAACTTTGCCTTAATTACAAAAATATACTCTTGACCAAGTTGACCACAGATAGAATTTAACGGTGTAAGGGAAAAACAATCTTTTTCAACTTGTAAGAGAAAAAGAGCTATTATGGCGGTGGTGGGAACGACGATGGTAGGCGTGAAGTGGCTAGAGCTAAGGATTTTGTTGGATTGTGTTTGGTTTGATGAAGGCTGCGGCAGTAGGCGTGATTGTGGTTTTATTGGATTGTGTTTGATTTGATAAGTGTGGCAACGGTTGGCATGGCAGTGGTAGAGCATGTATTTTGCTAGGTTGTGTCTAGTTTGATTAGTTTGAAGATACAATTCAACTCAAGCTTCCTCCTCCCTCAACATGACTAAGTCAACTCAGTCCCCTTCTCCACCAACACACTCAACAGTCAACCTCTGCATCTAGAACTCCCGCGTCGACCTCTCCAATTCCTCCTCCATCTCCAACTCCATCGAGATCTTCATTAGCCTCCTTCACATGCTGCTGATATCCTCTCCCGCGCTGGCGACGAACAAGTATTTGAAATCGTAAGATTCTGTCGCCGATTCCTCTTCCTCTTCCATTGCCATAGTAGAATCGGCCTTTGTGACAAAATCACAATTTCAATCGCAAAACGGAGGAGGCCTCCTCCACCACCTGAAGAGGACAAGCTTCCTCCAACAACTTCGATGTCGCCGGAGGTAACCGGCCATCCTTCGGCCTCCATCGTGGTGGTGGCCACCACCAGCAAGCAGTAGTCACACTGTACGATCTTCACAAAATAATTATTTTTAAATGTTTTCAGTTTTTCAGTTTTTTAAAATATTATTAATTCAAAAAATTATCACTATTAAATAAAAGTGTATTATTGTCCTTATATTAAAAATGGTAGGGGCATTATATACATTCAAATGATAAAAAGCCAGCTTCTCCAATAATAAGCTTCCAAAAGCTACCCGGACATGAAATAAGTCGCTTATTGAATGTTTACCAACCACTTTATGGGTCCTAAATTATGAAATAAGTGATTTTTTTTAATTTTTTTTAATTTTTTTAATTTTAAGCAACTTCAAACATAGCCTTAAAGAGTTAAAAAGTCTTCAATTTGAAAACCTACCATTTCCAAACCTAGAATATGAAAAATGAAAAAAAGAACAAAAGAAAAAAGAAAAAAGAAAAAAAAAAAAGGAATTTTTTCGATAAATGCGACCTAAAGTAGCATCTAATACTTGACCACTTGTATATAGGTTAGACATTGCGATTAAAAAATGCTATATGAAGAACGTGACGCGTTTTCCATTCAATGAACTAGAGACGGTGTTTTCATCGGTTTGTTTTTTACATTAGTTTGTTTTTTAAATGAGTAATGATACTTTATCCAAATAATGTTTTATCGATCATCAGACTTTGTTCCGTAAATAAATAAATAAATAAAATAAAATAAAAAAACGTTTATGATAGTTTTCTTCGGCTTTAGGAAAAAAAAAACGTATGTGGGTCAATTCTTACGTGGGTGGTGGGAGAGACAACAAATCATCAGCTGACATGGCAACAAAATGCCAACAAATCTTATGAGAAATCGGGTATGAATAAGATCCGAACCACCTGCCCTTTGCCCCGATCATCCTAAAAGTGAACCATGGATTGTTAGGACTCCATTAAACAAAATCCAAATATCCAATACAAAACCTTTGTAATTTGGACGAGCTCAACCAAAGAAGAAGATTGAATTCAATTTGCGAGAGTAGAAGTATACAATACAACAATCGAATCAATCAAGAGATAATGAAGAAGGAAGACGTACCGGATAAGGGTCGGACCTTTTCTGTGGATCCGAATCTTCCGCGATGGGTGTGCCAGAACTGTCGCCACAACCTTTGCATCGTCGGCGTCGATTCTTACGCCGACAAATACTTAAACGATTCCACCCGCTCCAGTTAGGGTTCCTTTTCTCTATTTATGTTGTTAATTTAATTCAGATAAGCCGTCAATTAGTCACTATTTAGTTTTTCTTACACATATTAGGTTCTGTTGTTTTCTATCAATTGTTGAATACTGACTTGTTTCCAGCTGAATTGTATATTAGGATTAACAATTATGTATTTATCGTCTAGTTGTGTTTATGGTACTGGAGCCTATGGATGTAAATTAAATTCTATCTGTAGTCAGATTGGCAATTAGGGTTTTAATACCCAAATATAGAATGATACGCTCTTGTGGAGATTGTTACGAACCTATTTATTGTTAGAATCCTGTAGCAAGATTAAATTGAATTTCCATACGGATACAATTATATGATGTTAAATTTGTGTTTGCATATCTTCATTCCCTGCCTTCATTTAATGCAATCACCACATTTAAGCTATTTGCAATGCTACAACGTAGATAAAACATTATTGAATTACTAGCCTATGTGCGGTGATCATTCATTAGTAACTTGGTTGTGTATCTTAGCATACTGCAGCAATATCTTAGGAAATAATTCATGAGGTGGAATTCATTCTTATCACCATGGTTTTGCATGAACACAAACAGCAATGCAGGGATCTTCAATTCATGTGGCCAACAGTGTTCTAGGTTCAACACGCATGGACAATTCTTTTGTCGTGTTGCCAAAACAAAGACCCCAGTTACAAGGAGTACCTCCCCGTCCTCATGGCACAGCTGTCCAGCCTGGTGTTGGGCATTCTGGAAAGGCAATGGATGAATCCTTTGTGGTCGTGTATAAATCGGAGTCTGCATCAGATGGAGGAGGGGCCCAATTACCATCACCGGAAGGTGGAACAAATGGTCCTCTGCAGCCAAACAACTCTGGGTTCCACTCCACTATAACTGTACTTAAACGTGCATTCGAGTTTGCAACAACTCAAACACAGGTAGCAATAATGAGAAGGCCTTTTGGTTGGTTTTCTTGCATTGTTTTAAGGTTCAGTTTTCTTTAGTGGTAATATTAAAGATAGTTTTTAGTGATTTACAATAAACTCTCTATGTCTCTCTCTGCATTTCCAGGTTGAGCAACCTTTATGTCTTGATTGCATGAGGGTGTTATCTGATAAACTTGATAAGGAGGTTGAAGATGTAACTAGGGACATTGGAGCATATGAAGCCTGCCTTCAGCGTTTGGAGGGAGAGTCTCGAGATGTCCTTAGTGAGGCTGATTTTCTTAAGGAGAAACTAAAGGTGCTTAGTTTGAAAGTGTTGTCAACACATAATTTATTTTTTGAATTCTGCTTTTGTAAATACTTCTAAAAGAATTCTTTGGTTAGATACCTGGGAGAAGGGTTTTCCATCAAATGTAGGGAACTCATGGGAAATGCAGGGTTGGCAATTATTTCCTTTGATAAGAATCTGTGATTTTACATACATTTGATTCTACATTGTATAATTGTGCTTCCGAATGATATATACATGAAAAATTTCAGGGTTTTTAAGTATTGATATAAGTCGTTAAAAGACAAACCATAATTTTATCTTTTAGCGATTTGTAACGATGAAATCCTAAAAATTTTCTTGTGGACTGCCCGCAGTAGAGAATCTTCATAATACACACACACACATATATCAGAATATGTGGTTTAATATCTGCAAAAAGAATCTTAAATGTTTTCCATCTGATGTGAATTCCTTACATCGTCATTTCTTGATGTTATTTCAGATCGAGGAAGAAGAAAGAAAACTTGAAGCAGCAATTGAAGAAACAGAGAAGCAGAATGCAGAAGTACATGCTGAACTGAAGGAGCTAGAATTAAAGTCTAAACGCTTTAAGGAATTGGAGGAGCGGTATGTTTATTTGAAAGATACACTCTTTATTACTCTTATCTTAATTTGAGTCCATTTCTTTTCTCATTTATTACATACTTTATATGTATAGATCTTTGTTACTTCACTATTTATATTTCTAAAATTCAATGTTGACAGGTATTGGCAGGAGTTCAATAATTTTCAATTTCAGTTAATTGCTCATCAGGTGCATTGCTGATGCCTTTTTCCTGTCAATTTTTTTTCCTCCAGTAGCTGTTATCCAGTGAAATTTCTAAAATGGCTTCAGAAGTTTATTAGGCTTTGAAACTTTTCTGTTTCACTGTTTCTTTTCTTATTGGGCCTTCAAAATTTCCTTTACCTGATCAAAATTTTGGGGATGATTACAATAGACTATGGTGCTAGTTATCAGGTGACATTAATGTGACCATTTAAGGCATTGTAGATTGATATAGTTAAATTAGTTAACTATTTAATATAGGTCTTCGGTTATGCTGATCTTCTTTGGTTGGTCAATACACATGTTTGTTATCATCTTAACAAGTTTTGAGAATTTTTTGCAAGAAAGCCATCACTCACCCACCCTTCACATGCTCAAGTTTTTCTTTTACTTTCTTCATATGTCAATAAAAGATTTTGGAATAACAGGAAGAGAGAGATGCAATTTCGGCTAAGATTGAAGTTTCACAAGCTCATTTGGAGCTGTTGAAGCGGACTAATGTACTGAATGATGCTTTTCCACTCTTTCATGATGGGGATTTTGGAACAATTAACAATTTTCGGCTTGGACGACTTCCTAAAATTCCGGTATTATTTTATTTATTTATTTACTTTTATCTTTTAAGAATCTTTTATCTTGCTATTTGAATGCTATCCTCTTGTTGCCACTTGCCATATGACAATTAAAAACATGTTGGGTTCATAATTTGGTTCACCAATGAGATTTATGGGCTGAAAGTTAAAACCAATGCTTCAATTCAATACTCTTCTCTTATAATTTATTTAAATGGATAGGAATAAAGCTTAAATTATGTTGTTTACTGTTTTGTGGCAACAGGTTGAGTGGGATGAGATCAATGCTGCCTGGGGCCAAGCTTGTCTTCTCCTCCATACAATGTGCCAGTATTTTCGGCCGAAATTTCAGTATCCTTTTAAACAACACAACTATTAATTTTTGTCATCTCTATATATTGTGAAACTATTTCATTTTGACTGCTTGTGTTACTTTTCTTTTTAACCAATGATGTCAAGTACACAGCTTAAGCAGTTAGGTAAATCCTCATCTAAGTAGATAATTGTTTACAGCAATCTTAATGCTTGAGATATTGAAGTGTGGTGGAAATGCTTTATGTGTTAGTGAGTTTTAGGTATTCCTGATACTGAGTATGCCTATTCCCTTATCTCAAGGCTATGCTTTGAATGGTGGTTTGTAATTAAAGGCCAAGTGTATAGGCTTAGGTTATTAACAGTGATGACTTTCAGCCTATACTCTTTTATGCATCGATTTGCTGTTATTCTTGTACAACCTGTCATGCCAAAATTTCTCAAAAACTTTTGCAGAGTATGAAATAAATTACAGCAAGATATTCAAGTTTATGAATGTGTAGGTTCCATTTGTGATTTAAAATAGATCTTAGTCCCGTGTAAAGGACATTTAACACTGATGTTTTCAGAGCTTGTCTCAACCAACGTAAAACATAGTTTGCTACCTGTCTCTACAACTTTGTGAGCACTGTTAGAAGCATATAATATTGGAATTGTTGTTCCTGCTCCTATAAGCTTTCATTGTGAGGAAAGCATCCAGTCATTTTGAATCTCTGAAGTTAGGATGGTCCAGCAAACTCTAAGCCATATTGTTCTGCCAAACTTCTCCACAAAAGAAGGTTATGTGATTAATTCCTTAATTAGTACAGATATCGAATAAAAATACTTCCTATGGGGAGCTACCCACGAATAATGGACAGCAACAACAATACTTATGAACTGTAAGTACTAATACTCCATTGACATTGATTTGGATTCCTCTTAGTTAATTTTCGTGTTAAATTAGGCACAGTTGAATGTGGTGCCTGTGTTCATGCAAACATAGTGCACAAAGTGAGTTTATACTTGATTCGTCCTCAGAGTTTATGAGGCTTGGTTAGAGATCGTCACCTCTAACTGTATAGTAGAGATTCTGATAGATGTCTTTAGATAAGTGTAGATCCTGCATCACAGTTTATTTGTCGGTTTTCCGACCATTCTTATCCATTTGATGTTTTGACTAATGCGTGATATCTCAGGTTTGGTCCGGTGAATTTGTTCTGGAGCACCCGATATGACAAAGCAATGACATTGTTCCTGACTTGTCTTAAGGACTTTGCTGAGTTTGCGAATTCTAAAGATCAAGAAAACAACATTCCACCAGAGAAACGTTTCAAGTTACCCTATAAGTTTGTGTTTTTTTTTTTATTCTGTATAAATTATTGCTCATAAGTATAAATTGAATGTTTTTGTCTGCGTTCCCTCTATGTCTCCAGTAATCATGGGCAAATCTTGCAGGATCGAAAATGACAAGGTTGAAAACTACTCTATCACACAGAGCTTCAATAAGCAAGAAAATTGGACCAAGGCTCTCAAATACACCCTCTGCAATCTGAAGTGGGCTCTCTATTGGTTTGTTGGGAATACAAACTTCCAGGCTCTTTCTGCAGTTACACCTGCTGAAGTTCCAGCTGTAGGCCCTTTGTATGCAAAGCGTGGTGCTGACTCGAAATCTGTTGCTCGAAACTCGTCAAAGCCATAAATAATACTGAAAATGCAATCATAGCGAGTTATTATGTAAATAGAAATAGATACGTGTTCAGTCAGTATGTAGTTCGTAGCATAATTTGTCGTTCTGTATTATAGTCCCCATTTGGGATATAAAAGGTGCTGAAATAGATAGGAATTCTCTAACTCTCCAATTTCATTTACTCATTCTGACCTCCAAATGTCCTCAGATAATGCATATGGTGATCTGCCCTAAAGCTTTGTCTTTTTAATTATCTTGCTTCGTAGTTTTCATGTTTTGAGGGTAGTTTAATACGATATCCATCCGACCTAATCTTTCTTGAACCAAAACACCCACACAAGAAGCATGATGGCGAATTTCGTTCCCAGCACGACTAAAAGCCTTTTCCGCGATATTGAAGGGAGACAGACATGAGAATTGCATTGACAATACCATCAATCAAGCATGAAGCATGTATATAAATAAATACATATGTCCTTCCTTGGCAAATCATAAACTGCAACTACCCAAATATACAATAGGAGGCAACAATCATGAATCGCCTAATTAGCTTCCTTTCCATTCTTGCATTACTTTCAAGTTCAGGTTCAGTCCTGGCAGTGGAAGAACAACCTACTGAAGTTCCATGCCCAACGGTTACCCTACAACTAAGCCCTTGCCTTGAATATATTAAAAGCAAGGCAGACACGCCACCACCGGCTTGTTGTTCAGGCGTTAAGGAAATTAGTAGTAAGGTAAAGTCCCCGACAGATCGAAGCAGCGTATGCAGTTGCCTCCAGAAAACACTGGGAAACATTGGACCATATGATAAAAACCGCATCCCTTTGATTCCTCAAACATGTGGGGTTTCAATCAATCTCCCTCCTATTGATTCTAAGACCGATTGTTCCAAGTATGTAGTTTACTATGTCCATGCATGAAAATATCATTAATACACTATCGTATACTAATATGTAATTTTATTTTATTTTTTTTAATGCAGGACTAAGTCTAAAATGAAGGCGAAATTTAAATTTTTTAATTTAAATGGAGGACTGACGATGAATATGGCATTTAATTTGACGGGAGAAAAAGGACGTCTTAAGTTGAAGAAAAAATCCTTACCAAAGAAACTCGACATTATGTAATATTTCAACCCAAAAAAATAATAAAGTTGAAGAATAAGTGTAGCAGGATTCACTAGTATTGCATTATAGAATAAATTAGTCTTCGAGAAAGGGACTACTACTCATGTAAACCAGAGTCACCCTCTACTTTATTTGTATGAAATAATTGAGATTCTTATAATGTGCTGTTATGATCTCCTTTCACTGATCTTTTTTGTTTCTCTTTTTCCCTTTTAAATTAGTTCGGTGGTAAACCTCTCACGCCTACGCCATGAGGTTATGGGTTTGATCCCAAAAAAGACACCGAATTTATATAATATTTCAAAAAAGAAAATTTTAAGCAAAGATTCAATAGTAACTCTTGCTAAATACTAAAAACCAATCTTGCTTAATACAACCAAAGCCAAGTTATATACAGCGATTTTTTTTATTTTTTTATTTTTTTATTTTATTTTTTTTGTATACATTATAAGACAAAATTTGGGTAGAACAAACTCTTAAAACATATAAACTATACATGTTATTATCAGTCATGCGCAGTGAAGTCAGGCTCAGTTGGCTTCTGGGGTGGTATCAGTAGCGGTAACCTCGGTGGTATTCTGGTGTTGCGTGGACCGTTCTGTCTCAATGGTCGTAATAGATTGGCAGCGAATCTTGATGCATAGATAGTGGCACTGAGGCTCATTGAGGTCCCAGCTTCTGTTGCCAATGCATCTTGCAGCCTGTCTTCTGCTTCCCGTAAGGACTTAGCAAGTTTCTGCTTACAGTGGCGGCGCCAAGCTGCTTGTATGAAGCACGCTGCCCATGTCTTCCACTGCACTGAACTGAACCTGAAAGTTTGCTGAATTTGCTTGCTGTGAAGACGTCGAAACTGAGAGGCAACAAACTTCAAGTCATCAGCCATAAGAGCAAAGGCTTCAACTTCAGTTAGAGCTTGTACAGTCCTGGTTGAGATGGGTCGATTGGAGCTGGAGGAGGATTGGGGATCCAAAGCCCAAGTAAGAAGAGCTTCTCCACAGAAATCACCAGCCTTGAGATAAACAGCATTAAAGAAGCCAGTTCTTCCACCGTTTGTAGTCGTACTCACTAGCTTGCCCCTCATCACAAACAGCATCTCATCCACAAGATCCCCCTCGCGAACAATGAAACTGTTTTCTGTGAAAAGGGCTGGCTTGAGACGATCGCACATTGCATCCAGAAGTTGATCATCCATTTTCTCAAACATTGGCACCTGAGCAAGTGTTATGAACATTTTAGGCAACATCCTGGCTTGTGAATTATGATATAGAGAAGGTAAACGAAAGAACTCACTCTCATGAGTAGATCCAAACAGAGATGACGGTTTATATCCCTCCTCAGATCTTTAGGGAGGTTTCGGATTAGAGTTTCTTCCTCGACACCTCTGGTTTCTTGCCATTTGTACTGATCGTAACGCCTAATCCGGTCCTTCAGATTTTCAGGGAGCATCCTGTGAGACATCCACTGCTCTGCGTCTCGCCTCTTCACTCTCATTTCCTCTACTCTAACTGTTGTAGATTGCAGATATTTCTGCGAAAGCAGAAGAAAATGATGTTTAGCTTACTTTAAGTCTCTAAACTAAGCATAATGATAGCATTGCGTTGCATCGACATTCTAAATGTTGGGAACAATATGTGCATAAGCAGAAGAAGCAGAGTTGTGCTTATATTCTATCATGTGATGTCTTGCAACATAAAATTGTGAGAAAGCATTGATTTAAAGACCGCGGTGGTGAAGCATTACCTGCATGTTGCCTATAAGTAGCGCAAATAAAACCAATCCACCGATGGATATGGCGATAGCAAATACAATCTCCCCCACAAATGTGCTTGTTTTGAGATTTTGGCCCAAAGAACTGCATTCAATGAGCAAGTTAGAAGAACCTTCAATGATAAACTTCAAATGAATATCTTGTTTAATGAGAAGGATCAAACCTAAGATTACGCAGACCCCACCAAAAGCAGTAAAAGAATTTCTTTGGGAAATCCCGTTTCTCTGCTACCCCTGACTGAAGAGCATCGATAAATATTCCAAAGTTGAAGACTGATGAACTACTATTTATCTCATCAGGACTGATAAAAGGGCACGAACTGTTCAGAAATGAATAGTCTGCTGATGGTGGACGTACTTCTCCGCAGTACAAGTATTTAGAATCACATTTATGCCTCTTGCATTCATCGTTCCAGCATCTATCTAGTCGTTCCACCGAAATCAAGAACCAAACAGCTCCAATTACCTGCATTTTCTCAATGATCAGAAAAATCCACCTGATCCTTTAAGAGATATAAGTTAACTCATCAAAATCAAACTTACATGACTGGCTAGCATATAAAGAATGAGATTTAAAGCAGCTCCAGCCCATGCTGTTTCCGTGAGAATGCCAGAAGTTCTCTCGATTTCATTCAAAAGTGGAACCATCCGACCACATCTTGGAACATATTGGCATAAAATAACATATTTCAGCATCTCCTTGGTGACCAATGACACCGGACCTTTCATAGTGGGGATGATAACTAGAACTACCACCTGAAAATAGCAAACAAGAAATCGTTAAACATGGCGAAATTAATGTAAATTATATGTAGATGATTGATTAATTTCCTAGGAAGGACACAAACAACAAACCTGTGGCAGTGGAAGAATTGCCAAGATATCGACAATGAAGTACGAGGACAAATATCTTTTAGCTATAATCCAAGGATCATCAACCAACTCACCCCTTCCAAATACTCGTGAAGAAGGAGCAATAAATCCAGTGCGAAATTGAAAGATTATATGAAGTATGTAAAACGCATCAATGAATGTTCGAATGACACAAGCAGTGGTTTGCAAAGTCTTGTCCAGATCAAGGCATGTCTCTGTAGCATTAATAATTGGTATATAAAAGAACAACGGGTCTACGGACAGAGCAATCAAACAACAGAGTATAAATATTTTGTTCCACCACTGAAGAAATGCCCCTTGCGGGTCAAGAATTTTCTTCCGGGAGGAGTTTGAAGATGATTTCTTCGCTGACCGATTGACAGGAGGAGTGTGGACCATCATTGTCATTGGCCTCTTCAAGCTTCTGATTCTCTCAGAACTCGTTTCGAATCCTCTCTTAATACTCTCCATGACTGCACTTAAAGTTGGTCTGATTTTTCTTTGATATAAACCATCATCTATGGATGGTTTCTGCTCTGAGTAAGAATTTTGAGGACTAAAATCTGCAAACCTGAATAAAAGAAATACAGTAAACTGCCATTAGCCACAACCATTTTCTTGTTTCGTGGAGATTCAAAAAAGAAAACCAAAACTAAACATATTTGTTCACAACCTAGACTAGAATGCATGAACCGGAGGTGATCCTGTGAAAATTAATCAAATTTCTAGAACTAAATCATTTCATGAACTTCGCATAAACAAGTTTTTACATCAATTTTTCCGGTCAATCAATTGGAAAAGAAGAAACCAAAACAGACAGCTAACCTTACGAATTTAACTTTAACTTTATCCATATTCAATTCTTCCACAAATTTTTGTGCAGCTTCAAGGATGAATACTCTGGTGTTGAATTTGATGATTCAAAAAAAACATACAAGGCCTGCAGAATCCCAACTTTAATGTGTAATCCTGTAAAATAAATATCAAATTAACACAAAGAGGAAATTTGAAACATAAAATGAATATTTCAAGCAACTTTTAGATTGAGCAACTATGAGTATCATCACATATGAGAGACCTAACTCTTTTAAATATTTTAGTTTTTTATGATGGAAATTAGTCAATAAAGATACCAATAAATGCACAACCAAATTTATAAGCATGCCTTGATCACAATGTAGCAAATTCGATTAGAACTAGATACTAAGTACAAGATAAGTAAGCGGAGAATATAAAGAAAACAAGCATAAATAAGGGAAACAAGGGAATCAAAAAGGTATTATTCTTCGTCGTCGTCCTAGTCTTCGACATCAGAAAGGGGGCACCAAACCAATATTTTAAGTTGCGGTTTGCTTGATTAAAAAAAAAAGAAAAAAAAAGATTTATATAAGTTTAAGAATCTCTCTGTTTTTCTTTCACACAAAAAAAAAAAGAATAAAAATCAAAATCATGTTTATTTACTGTATTATATTTCAGTCTGCAACTCAGCAAAATAAGAAATAAAATAAAAATAAAAAAAATAAAAACTGAACTTTTATTCAAAATTCAAATAAGAAAAACAAGGAAGTTGGAAACCAAAAAAAAAAAGAGTCAAAAATTCAAGTTTCCTTTTAGTTTTTGGTAGAAAAACTAAACATAGTAAAATTCTCAGTGTTACGGTGTTGTCTTCCCAAAACAACAAGTATAAGGTTTGTCTTTGAGACACTAGATTTTTTCTCATGATCCAAACAGAAAGTATAAACATGAAGTAAATGAGTAGTCGCCATTCTTGAACATACCTGTTCCTCACATGAAGAGGACAAGACGAGAGAGTAGTATTACGAGAAATGGTTTAAAATGAAATGAAAATAATAAAAAAAAGATGCAATGGGGGTGTGGTAAATGTATCCTTTTGGAGAAGAAAGTTCGCGGAGCGAGTCTGGAATGGCAGTTACTGGCTTCGCTTCAAGAATCAAGACTTGAAGAGAGAGGGAAAAATAAATAAAATAAAAATATATACAAAGACCAAATATGAGAAGACAGAGTCAACCCTCCGTGGGCACTGGGCAGAAGACTGTTACTGGCTTCGCTTCAAGACTTGAATAGAGAGGGAAAAATAAATAAAATAAGACCAAAGACCAGAAGACAGAGTCAACCCTCCGTGGGCCTTCAAGGGCCCCATTTTCAGATATCTACTTTCATTCATAGCATTTAAATACGACAAAATCTTGCATGGGGCTGTCTCAACGCCAATTCCAATCATAGTGTCCATTTTGTATTGAAAATGTAAGAATAAAATTTAAAATATTAAAGACGTAAAAATTTAGACAACATGATTGAATGGTGAGTTGAGACCGTCCAACACAAGATTTTCTATTTATACACACGGATCAACCTGCATATCAAATACGAAATATATTGTCGTTTCATGGTATTTGTACTTCAATTTTAGGGTTAGTATTCAACTTGATAGTGTCTCATAATTAAACCACATATTTACCACAAATGTTATATAACAAAAATCTTATATTTTACTGTAGTCAATTTTTGGTTGGGTCATTGTTGTTGTACAGATTTATTTTGGTTATAGGATTTCAATAGAATAGTTAAAAGAAAAAATATTTTTTAAAAAAATTGAAATAATTTATTGTACTCTTTCAATTCTCCCATAAACCATAATTGTCCTTTTACAATATTTAATGAGCATGTTTTGTGTGTATGTAAGAAAATTCAAATTTATTATGTTCGTGACTTGTGAAGAACCCTAGAAATGTGTCTTTATCATTATTTAACTTTTGAATTCTAATTATGGATTCAAGTGAAAAAGGGAAAAAAAAAATTAGTTCCAAGTTAATGGTGTCTTTATATAAAAAAATGCTAATGTTCACCGGCTTGTTGTTCAGGCGTTAAGGAAATTAGTAGTAAGGTAATGTCCCCGACGGATCGAAGCAGTGAATGCAGTTGCCTCCAGAAAACACTGGGAAACATTGGACCATATGATAAAAACCGCATCCCTTTGATCCCTCAAACATGTGGGGTGTCAATCAATCTCCCACCTATTGATTCTAAGGCCGACTGTTCTAAGTACGTAGTTTACTATGTCCATGCATGAAAATATCATTAATACACTATCGTGTACTGATATTTAATTTTATTTTTATTTTTTTTAATGCAGGACTAAATCTAAAATGAAGGCGAAATTTAAATTTTTTAATTTAAATGGAGGACTTACGATGAATGTGGCGTTTAATTTGTCGGGGGGAAGAGGAAGTCTTAACTTGAAGAATAAATCCTTACCAAAAAAGCTCAACATTATTAATGTTATATTTCAACCAAAAAAAAAAAAGTTGAAGAATGAAGTGTAGCAGGATTCACTTGTGTTGCATTATAGAATAAATTAGTCTTCGAGAAAGGGACTGCTACTCATGTAAACCAGAGTCACCCTCTACTTTATTTGTATGAAATAATTGAGATTCTTATAATGTGCTGTTATGATCTCCTTTTACTGATCTTTTTTGTTTCTCTTTTTCCCTTTTAAATTAGTTCGGTGGTAAACCTCTCACGCTTACGCCATGAGGTTATGGGTTTAATCCCAAAAAAGACCCCGAATTTTTATAATATTTCAAAAAAGAAAATTGTAAGCAAAGATTCAATAGTAACTCTTGCTAAATACTAAAAACCAATCTTGCTTAATACAACCAAAGCCAAGTTATATACAGCGATTTTTTTATTTTTTTTATTTTTTTTTATTTTTTTTTTGTATACATTATAAGTCAAAATTTGGGTAGAACAAACTCTTAAAACATATAACTATACATGTTATTATCAGTCATGCGCAGTGAAGTCAGGCTCAGTTGGCTTCTGGGGTGGTATCAGTAGCGGTAACCTCGGTGGTATTCTGGTGTTGCGTGGACCGTTCTGTCTCAATGGTCGTAATAGATTGGCAGCAAATCTTGATGCATTGATAGTGGCACTGAGGCTCGCTGAGGTCCCGGCTTCTGTTGCTAATGCATCTTGCAGCCTATCTTCTGCTTCCCGTAAGGACTTAGCAAGTTTCTGCTTACAGTGGCGGCGCCAAGCTGCTTGTATGAAGCACGCCGCCCATGTCTTCCACTGCACTGAACTGAACCTGAAAGTTTGCTGAATTTGCTTGCTGTGAAGACGTCGAAACTGAGAGGCAACAAACTTCAAGTCATCAGCCATGAGAGCAAAGGCTTCAACTTCAGTTAGAGCTTGTACAGTCCTGGTTGAGATGGGTCGATTGGAGCTGGAGGAGGATTGGGGATCCAAAGCCCAAGTAAGAAGAGCTTCTCCACAGAAATCACCAGCCTTGAGATAAACAGCATTAAAGAAGCCAGTTCTTCCACCGTTTGTAGTCGTACTCACTAGCTTGCCCCTCATCACAAACAGCATCTCATCCACAAGATCCCCCTCGCGAACAATGAAACTGTTTTCTGTGAAAAGGGCTGGCTTGAGACGATAGCACATTGCATCCAGAAGTTGATCATCCATTTTCTCAAACATTGGCACCTGAGCAAGTGTTATAAACATTTTAGGCAACATCCTGGCTTGTGAATTATGATATAGAGAAGGTAAACGAAAGAACTCACTCTCATGAGTAGATCCAAACAGAGATGACGGTTTATATCCCTCCTCAGATCTTTAGGGAGGTTTCGAATTAGAGTCTCTTCCTCGACACCTCTGGTTTCTTGCCATTTGTATTGATCATAACGCCTAATCCGGTCCCTCAGATTTTCAGGGAGCATCCTGTGAGACATCCACTGCTCTGCGTCTCGCCTCTTCACTCTCATTTCCTCTACTCTAACTGTTGTAGATTGCAGATATTTCTGCGAAAGCAGAAGAAAATGATGGTTAGCTTACTTTAAGTCTCTAAACAAAGCATAATGATAGCATTGCGTTGCATCGACATTCTAAATGTTGGGAACAATATGTGCGGTTGTGCATAAGCACAAGAAGAAGAGTTGTGCTTATATTCTATCACGTGATGTCTAGCAACATAAAATTGTGAGAAAGCATTGATTTAAAGACCGCGGTGGGGAAGCATTACCTGCATGTTGCCTATAAGCAGCGCAAATAAAACCAATCCACCGATGGATATGGCGATAGCAAATACAATCTCCCACACATATGTGCTTGTTTTGAGATTTTGGCCCAAAGAACTGCATTCAATGAGCAAGTTAGAAGAACCTTCAATAATAAACTTCAAATGAATATCTTGTTTAATGAGAAGGATCAAACCTAAGATTACGCAGACCCCACCAAAAGCAGTAAAAGAATTTCTTTGGGAAATCCCGTTTCTCTGCTACCCCTGACTGAAGAGCATCGATAAATATTCCAAAGTTGAAGACTGATGAACTATTTATCTCATCAGGACTGGTAAAAGGGCATGAACTATTCAGGAATGAGTAGTTTGCTGATGGTGGACGTCCTTCGCAGTACAAGTATTCAGGAACACAAGCATTCCCCAGCTTCTTGCATGCTTCATGCCAGCAACTATCTTGTTGTTCCACCGAAAACAAGAACCAAAAGGCTCCAATTACCTGCATTTTCTCAAGGATCAGAAAATTCCACATGATCCTTTGAGATATAGATATAGTTAACTCATCAAAATCAAACTTACATGACTGGCTAGCATATAAAGAATGAGATTTAAAGCAGCTCCAGCCCATGCTGTTTCAGTGAGAATGCCAGAAGTTCTTTTTATTTCATTTGAAAGTGGATACATCCGAGCAAATCTTGGAACATATTGGAAGAATATAACAGTTTTCAGCATTTCTTTGGTGGCCAATGACACCGGACCTTTCACCCTGGGGATGATAACTAGAACTACCACCTGAAAATATCAAACAAGAAATCGTTAAACATGGCAAAATTAATGTAAATTATATGTAGATGACTGATTAATTTCCTAGGAAGGACACAAACAACAAACCTGTGGCAGTGGAAGAATTGCCAAGATATCAACAATGAAGTACGAAGACAAATATCTTTTAGCTATAATCCAAGGATCATCAACCAACTCACCCCTTCCAAATACTCGCGAAGAAGGAGCAATAAATCCAGTGCGGAATTGAAAGATTATATGAAGTATGTAAAACGCATCAATTAATGTTCGAAGGACACAAGCAGTGGTTTGCAAAGTCTTGTCCAGATCAAGGCACTTGTTTGTAGCATCAACAATTGGTATATAAAAGAACAATGGGTCTATGGACACTGCAAGCACACAAGAGAGTATAAATATTTTGTTCCACCACTGAAGAAATGCCCCTTGTGGGTCAAGAATTTTCTTCCGGGAGGAGTTTGAAGATGATTTCTTCGCTGAGCGATTGACATGAGGAGTGTGGACCCTCATTGTCATTGGCCTCTTCAAGCTTCTGATTCTCTCAGAACTCGTTTCGAATCCTCTCTTAATACTCTCCATGACTGCACTTAAAGCTGGTCTGATTTTTCTTTGATATAAACCATCATCTATGGATGGTTTCTGCTCCGAGTAAGAATTTTGAGGACTAAAATCTGCAAACCTGAATAAAAGAAATACAGTAAACTGCCATTAGCCACAACCATTTTCTTGTTTCGTGGAGATTCGTAAAAGAAAACCAAAACTAAACATATTTGTTCACAACCTAGACTAGAATGCATGAACCGGAGGTGATCCTGTGAAAATTAATCAAATTTCTAGAACTAAATCATTTAATGAACTTCGCATAAACAAGTTTTTACATCAATTTTTCCGGTCAATCAATTGGAAAAGAAAAAAACAAAACAGACAACTAACCTTACGAATTTAACTTTAACTTTATCCATATTCAATTCTTCCACAAATTTTTGTGCAGCTTCAAGGATGAATACTCTGGTGTTGAATTTGATGATTCAAAAAACACATACAAGGCCTGCAGAATCCCAACTTTAATGTGTAATCCTGTAAAATAAATATCAAATTAACAAAAAGAGGAAATTTGAAACATAAAATGAATATTTCAAGCAACTTTTAGATTGAGCAACTATGAGTATCATCACATATGAGAGACCTAACTCTTTTAAATATTTTAGTTTTTATGATGGAAATTAGTCAATAAAGATACCAATAAATGCACAACCAAATTTATAAGTATGCCTTGATCACAATGTAGCAAATTCGATTAGAACTAGATACTAAGTACAAGATAAGTAAGCGGAGAATATAAAGAAAACAAGCATAAATAAGGGAAACAAGGGAATCAAAAAGGTATTATTCGTCGTCGTCGTCCTAGTCTTCGACATCAGAAAGGGGGCACCAAACCAATATTTTAAGTTGCGGTTTGCTTGATTAAAAAAAAAAAGAAAAAAAAGATTTATATAAGTTTAAGAATCTCTCTGTTTTTCTTTCACACAAAAAAAAGAATAAAAATCAAAATCATGTTTATTTAATGTATTATATTTCAGTCTGCAACTCAGCAAAATAAGAAATAAAATAAAAATAAAAAAATAAAAACTGAACTTTTATTCAAAATTCAAATGAGAAAAACAAGGAAGTTGGAAACCAAAAAAAAAAGAGTCAAAAATTCAAGTTTTTGGTAGAAAAACTAAACAGAGTAAAATTCTCAGTGTTACGGTGTTGTCTTCCCAAAAAAACAAGTATAAGGTTTGTCTTTGAGACACTAGATTTTTTTCTCATGATCCAAACAGAAAGTATAAACATGAAGTAAATGAGTAGTCGCCATTCTTGAACATACCTGTTCCTCACATGAAGAGGCCAAGACGAGAGAGTAGTATTAGGAGAAATGGTTTAAAATGAAATGAAAATAATAAAAAAAAGATGCATTGGGGGTGTGGTAAATGTATCCTTTTGGAGAAGAAAGTTCGCGGAGCGAGTCTGGAATGGCAGCTACTGGCTTCGCTTCAAGACTTGAATAGAGAGGGAAAAATAAATAAAATAAAAATATATACAAAGACCAAATATGAGAGAAGAGTCAACCCTCCATGGGCCTTCATGGTCCTGCTTTGGGGCCATTTTCAGATATCTACTTTCATTCATAGCATTTACATACGAGAAAGTCTTGTATGGGATAGTCTCAACTCTCAACGTCAATTCCAATCATATGGCTCATTTTGTATTGGAAATGTAAGAATAAAATTTAAAATATTAAAGACGTAAAAATTTAGACAACATGATTGAATGGTGAGATAAGACCGTCCCACACAAGATTTTATATTTATATACACGGATCAACTTGTGTATCAAATACGAAATAAAGACTTGAATAGAGAGGGAAAAATAAATAAAATAAGGCCAAAGATGAGAAGACAGAGTCAACCCTCCGTGGGCCTTCATGGGCCTGCTTTGGGGCCCATTTTCAGCTATCTACTTTCATTCATAGCATTTAAACACGAGAAAATCTTGCATGGGGCGGTCTCAACGCCAATTCCAATCATATTGTCCATTTTGTATTGGAAATGTAAGAACAAAATTTAAAATATTAAAGACGTAAAAATTTAGACAACATGATTGAATGGTGAGTTGAGACCGTCCCACACAAGATTTTTTATTTATACACACGGATCAACCTGCATATCAAATACGAAATATATTGTCGTTTCATGGTATTTGTACTTCAATTTTAGGGTTAGTATTCAACTTGATAATGTCTCATATTTAAACCACATATTTACCACAAATGTTATATAACAAAAATCTTATATTTTACTGTAGTCAATTTTTGGTTGGGTCATTGTTGTTGTACAGATTTATTTTGGTTATAGGATTTCAATAGAATAGTTAAAAGAAAAAATATATTTTTTTTAAAATTGAAATAATTTATTGTACTCTTTCAATTCTCCCATAAACCATAAATGTCCTTTTACAATATTTAATGAGCATGTTTTGTGTGTATGTAAGAAAATTCAAATTTATTATGTTCGTGACTTGTGAAGAACCCTACAAATGTGTCTTTATCATTATTTAACTTTTGAATTCTAATTATGGATTCAAGTGAAAAAGGGAAAAAAAAAAAATTAGTTCCAAGTTAATGGTGTCTTTATATAAAAAAATGCTAATGTTCACCGGCTTGTTGTTGAGGCTTTAAGGAAATTAGTAGTAAGGTAAAGTCCCCGACAGATCGAAGCAGCGTATGCAGTTGCCTCCAGAAAACACTGGGAAACATTGGACCATATGATAAAAACCGCATCCCTTTGATTCCTCAAACATGTGGGGTGTCAATCAATCTCCCTCCTATTGATTCTAAGACCGATTGTTCCAAGTATGTAGTTTACTATGTCCATGCAGGAAAATATCATTAATACACTATCGTATACTAATATGTAATTTTATTTTATTTTTTTTAATGCAGGACTAAGTCTGAAATGAAGGTGAAATTTAAATTTTTTAATTTAAATGGAGGACTTACGATGAATATGGCGTTTAATTTTACGGGAGAAAAAGGACGTCTTAAGTTGAAGAAAAAATCCTTACCAAAAAAGCTCGACATTATGTAATATTTCAACCCAAAAAAATAATAAAGTTGAAGAATAAAGTGTAGCAGGATTCACCAGTATTGCATTATAGAATAAATTAGTCTTCGAGAAAGGGACTACTACTCATGTAAACCAGAGTCACCCTCTACTTTATATGTATGAAATCATTGAGATTCTTATAATGTGCTGTTATGATCTCCTTTCACTGATCTTTTTTGTTTCTCTTTTTCCCTTTTAAATTAGTTCGGTGGTAAACCTCTCACGCCTACGCCATGAGGTTATGGGTTTGATCCCATATTTCAAAAAAGAAAATTTTAAGCAAAGATTCAATAGTAACTATTGCTAAATACTAAAAACCAATCTTGCTTAATACAACCAAAGCCAAGTTATATACAGCGATTTTTTTTATTTTTTTAATTATTATTTTTTTTTTTTTTGTATACATTATAAGACAAAATTTGGGTAGAACAAACTCTTAAAACATATAACTATACATGTTATTATCAGTCATGAGCAGTGAAGTCAGGCTCAGTTGGCTTCTGGGGTGGTATCAGTAGCGGTAACCTCGGTGGTATTCTCGTGTTGCGTGGACCGTTCTGTCTCAATGGTCGTAATAGATTGGCAGCAAATCTTGATGCATAGATAGTGGCACAGAGGCTCGCTGAGGTCCCGGCTTCTGTTGCCAATGCATCTTGCAGCCTATCTTCTGCTTCCCGTAAGGACTTAGCAAGTTTCTGCTTACAGTGGCGGCGCCAAGCTGCTTGTATAAAGCACGCTGCCCATGTCTTCCACTGCACTGAATGGAACCTGAAAGCATGATAAAAAAGACCAATTTTAGCAAATTACATCTGTGTGTCATTTAGAATAAATGGTTGCAACACTTGCCTGAAAGTTTGCTGAATTTGCTTGCTGTGAAGACGTCGAAACTGAGAGGCAACAAACTTCAAGTCATCAGCCATGAGAGCAAAGGCTTCAACTTCAGTTAGAGCTTGTACAGTCCTGGTTGAGATGGGTCGATTGGAGCTGGAGGTGGATTGGGGATCCAAAGCCCAAGTAAGAAGAGCTTCTCCACAGAAATCACCAGCCTTGAGATAAACAGCATTAAAGAAGCCAGTTCTTCCACCGTTTGTAGTCGTACTCACTAGCTTGCCCCTCATCACAAACAGCATCTCATCCACAAGATCCCCCTCGCGAACAATGAAACTGTTTTCTGTGAAAAGAGCTGGCTTGAGACGATCGCACAATGCATCCAGAAGTTGATCATCCATTTTCTCAAACATTGGCACCTGAGCAAGTGTTATAAACATTTTAGGCAACATCCTGGCTTGTGAATTATGATATAGAGAAGGTAAACGAAAGAACTCACTTTCTTGAGTAGATCCAAACAGAGATGACGGTTTATATCCCTCCTCAGATCTTTAGGGAGGTTTCGGATTAGAGTTTCTTCCTCGACACCTCTGGTTTCTTGCCATTTGTACTGATCGTAACGCCTAATCCGGTCCTTCAGATTTTCAGGGAGCATCCTGTGAGACATCCACTGCTCTGCGTCTCGCCTCTTCACTCTCATTTCCTCTACTCTAACTGTTGTAGATTGCAGATATTTCTGCGAAAGCAGAAGAAAATGATGGTTAGCTTACTTTAAGTCTCTAAACTAAGCATAATGATAGCATTGCGTTGCATCGACATTCTAAATGTTGGGAACAATATGTGCGGTTGTGCATAAGCACAAGAAGAAGAGTTGTGCTTATATTCTATCACGTGATGTCTTGCAACATAAAATTGTGAGAAAGCATTGATTTAAAGACCGCGGTGGGGAAGCATTACCTGCATGTTGCCTATAAGCAGCGCAAATAAAACCAATCCACCAATGGATATGGCGATAGCAAATACAATCTCCCACACATATGTGCTTGTTTTGAGATTTTGGCCCAAAGAACTGCATTCAATGAGCAAGTTAGAAGAACCTTCCATAATAAACTTCAAATGAATATCTTGTTTAATGAGAAGGATCAAACCTAAGATTACGCAGACCCCACCAAAAGCAGTAAAAGAATTTCTTCGGGAAATCCCGTTTCTCTGCTACCCCTGACTGAAGAACATCGATAAATATTCCAAAGTTGAAGACTGATGAACTACTATTTATCTTATCAGGACTGGTAAAAGGGCATGAACTATTCAGGAATGAGTAGTTTGCTGATGGTGGACGTCCTTCGCAGTACAAGTATTCAGGAACACAAGCATTCCCCTGCTTCTTGCATGCTTCATGCCAGCAACTATCTTGTTGTTCCACCGAAAACAAGAACCAAAAGGCTCCAATTACCTGCATTTTCTCAAGGATCAGAAAATTCCACATGATCCTTTGAGATATAGATATAGTTAACTCATCAAAATCAAACTTACATGACTGGCTAGCATATAAAGAATGAGATTTAAAGCAGCTCCAGCCCATGCTGTTTCAGTGAGAATGCCAGAAGTTCTTTTGATTTCATTTGAAAGTGGATACATCCGAGCAAATCTTGGAACATATTGGAAGAATATAACAGTTTTCAGCATTTCTTTGGTGGCCAATGACACCGGACCTTTCACCCTGGGGATGATAACTAGAACTACCACCTGAAAATATCAAACAAGAAATTGTTAAACATGGCGAAATTAATGTAAATTATATGTAGATGACTGATTAATTTCCTAGGAAGGACACAAACAACAAACCTGTGGCAGTGGAAGAATTGCCAAGATATCGACAATGAAGTACGAGGACAAATATCTTTTAGCTATAATCCAAGGATCATCAACCAACTCACCCCTTCCAAATACTCGCGAAGAAGGAGCAATAAATCCAGTGCGGAATTGAAAGATTATATGAAGTATGTAAAACGCATCAATTAATGTTCGAAGGACACAAGCAGTGGTTTGCAAAGTCTTGTCCAGATCAAGGCACTTCTTCGTAGCATCAACAATTGGTATATAAAAGAACAATGGGTCTATGGACACTGCAAGCACACAAGAGAGTATAAATATTTTGTTCCACCACTGAAGAAATGCCCCTTGTGGGTCAAGAATTTTCTTCCGGGAGGAGTTTGAAGATGATTTCTTCGCTGAGCGATTGACATGAGGAGTGTGGACCCTCATTGTCATTGGCCTCTTCAAGCTTCTGATTCTCTCAGAACTCGTTTCGAATCCTCTCTTAATACTCTCCATGACTGCACTTAAAGCTGGTCTGATTTTTCTTTGATATAAACCATCATCTATGGATGGTTTCTGCTCCGAGTAAGAATTTTGAGGACTAAAATCTGCAAACCTGAATAAAAGAAATACAGTAAACTGCCATTAGCCACAACCATTTTCTTGTTTCGTGGAGATTCGAAAAAGAAAACCAAAACTAAACATATTTGTTCACAACCTAGACTAGAATGCATGAACCGGGGGTGATCCTGTGAAAATTAATCAAATTTCTAGAACTAAATCATTTCATGAACTTCGCATAAACAAATTTTTACATCAATTTTTCCGGTCAATCAATTGGAAAAGAAGAAACCAAAACAGACAGCTAACCTTACGAATTTAACTTTAACTTTATCCATATTCAATTCTTCCACAAATTTTTGTGCAGCTTCAAGGATGAATACTCTGGTGTTGAATTTGATGATTCAAAAAAAACATACAAGGCCTGCAGAATCCCAACTTTAATGTGTAATCCTGTAAAATAAATATCAAATTAACAAAAAGAGGAAATTTGAAACATAAAATGAATATTTCAAGCAACTTTTAGATTGAGCAACTATGAGTATCATCACATATGAGAGACCTAACTCTTTTAAATATTTTAGTTTTTTATGATGGAAATTAGTCAATAAAGATACCAATAAATGCACAACCAAATTTATAAGCATGCCTTTATCGAAATCTAGTGCACCAAACCAATATTTTAAGTTGCGGTTTGCTTGATTAAAAACAAAAAAAAGATTTATATAAGTTTAAGAATCTCTCTGTTTTTCTTTCACACAAAAAAAGAATAAAAATCAAAATCATGTTTATTTACTGCATTATATTTCATGCCTGCAACTCAGCAAAATAAGAAATAAAAATAAAAAACTGAACTTTTATTCAAAATTCAAATAAGAAAAACAAGGAAGTTGGAAACCAAAAAAAAAAGAGTCAAAAATTCAAGTTTCCTTGTAGTTTTGATAGAAAAAAACTAACAGAGTAAAATTCTCAGTGTTACGGTGTTGTCTTCCAGAAACAAAAAGTACAAGGTTTGTCTATGAGACACTAGATTACTTTCTCATGATCCAAACAAAAAGTATAAACATGAAGTAAATGAGTAGTCGCCATTCTTGAACATACCTGTTCCTCACATGAAGAGGACAAGACGAGAGAGTAGTATTAGGAGAAATGGTTTTAAATAAATGAAAATAATAAAAAAAAGATGTATTGGGGGTGTGGTAAATGTATCCTTCTGGAGGAGAAAGTTCGCGGAGCGAGTCTGGAATGGTAGTTACTGGCTTCGCTTCAAGACTTGAATAGAGAGGGAAAAATAAATAAAATAAAAATATATACAAAGACCAAAGACGAGAAGACAGAGTAAACTAGAGAGAAGAGTCAACCCTCCATGGGCCTTCATGGTCCTGCTTTGAGGCCATTTTCAGATATCTACTTTCATTCATAGCATTTACATACGAGAAAGTCTTGTATGGGATAGTCTCAACTCTCAACGTCAATTCCAATCATATGGCTCATTTTGTATTGGAAATGTAAGAATAAAATTTAAAATATTAAAGACGTAAAAATTTAGACAACATAATTGAATGGTGAGATGAGACTGTCCCACACACAAGATTTTATATTTATAACTTGTATATCAAATACGAAATATATTGTCGTTTCATGGTATTTATACTTCAATTTTAGGGTTAGTATTCAACTTGATAATGTCTCAGGTTTAAACAGCATACCATACAATTTACCGCCAATGTTATATAACAAAAATCTTATATTTTACTGTAGTTAAATTTTGGTTGGGTCATTGTTATTGTACAGATTTATTTTGGCTAAAGGATTTCAATAGAATAGTTAAAAGAAAAAATATTTAAAATAAAAAATAAAAAATTGAAAGAATTTATTGTACTCTTCTGATTCTCCGGCCCATAAAACCATAAACGTCCTTTTACAATATTTAATCAGCATGTTTGTGTGTATGTAAGAAAATTCAAATTTATTATGTTTGTGACTTGTGAAGAACCCTATAAATGTGTCTTTATCATTATTTAACTTTTGAATTCTAATTATGGATTCAAGTGAAAAAGGGAAAAAAAAAATAAAATTAGTTCCAAGTAAATGGTGTCTTTATATAAAAAAAAGCACTTTTGTCTCACCAAACAAAAAAAGCACTTTTTTTTTTTTTTTTTTTTTTTTTTTTAAGAGTTACAATAACCATACAAACCAGGAAAGCTAAATCCAAACAATTGGAATCTAAAGAGGCATATCCAATTGGACCGCTGTCCTCACACAAGGAGGAACGTCCTCCATCCAGAAAAGGTTCTCATTAAAAAAAAGCACTTCTACATTCAGAAAAAAGGTGATGAGAAATGAAAAGGGTTTAATTAATTGATGATATATATATATTTTTTTACATGGATAAGAGTTTTGTTAGTGTGTGACATTTTAAGGGAATTTGTCTTGCTTTAACGAATTTAGTGATAAATTATTTAAATTTAATTTCCAATTTTAAAAAAGAGTAACATCAACCGATACATATTCATTAATGTTAATTTCACATGCGCAATTTATATTTAAACTTCACAAATTTTACACTCAAACTTGTTGAATGAGTTTGAAGATTGAAGAAAGTTCTAGAGATGAAATTGTTTTTCATGGTCTTATTTAAATCATTGAATTTATTCTTTAATATTGTTAAAGAAAATTGTAAATAATTAAAAAATATATATATATATATTTATTTATTTATTTATTGCTTTTTTTTTTCTTTTCTTTTTTTTTGTGATGCACATGACGACAATGATAATTATAGAATTTTCATTTTAGAATAGTCAAAATGTGAGACCACTTATTCATCATTCCACTTGTCATTATCTCAATTTTTATTATCAAAAGAAAAAGAAAAATTAAAAACTGTAGTTGTTAAAAATAATAATAATAATCAAATATTTAGCAAATTTATAATTAGCAACTAGTATTAGGTTGGTCACCTGTGCTATTCTACACCTCGAGACTCGAGTAAGTCAATTAATGAAAATAATAATTATGTTGATGGTGGGTTCCTGGAAAAAAAGGAAAAACCCTAAAATAAATGATGTTTCTTTGGAGAATTTTTTTGTAAAGATAATTGAATATTGAAGATAAAGCGTCATTTTCTGGTTTGGTTTCACCAATTGTGGATGGTGAGTCTTGTTCGTATTCTCATATAAAATAGGGGAGATGCTACTGAAAATCCCCTAAATTTCTTTATACACTCCATTTTAAGATTTTTTATCGTTTTATCCTAATTAAAATTATTACAGAGGTGAAAAAAAATTCTAAACACCAACTTTATGTGAATATTACATTATTACCACTCACCCATTCAAAAAGTTTCGGATAATCTGTTGATAGAAAGCTTTTTGGATCAGCCATTTTGATCTCTTTACATTTGATTTATTATCTCCTGATTATAAGAAATGAGCACACACCGAAAGATGTTCATGGCAAGCCCCAACCAAAACTTTTTTTGTGAACATTAACAAGTGCCTATTCTACCGAAGAAAGCAAAGTCCCAGTGACTTGATTTAAATTCTACAAAGAAAATTCGATATATTTTCAAGTGTTGACGGTTATAAATTCTATATTGCATATTTTTTTATTTTATTTTTTTGAAGTGTTGACCATTATAAATTTTGAAAATAATTAAAAATTCAAATGAAGTGAAAAAAAAAAATCAATTTCATTATTCAATGAAAAAAAAAATTTAATCGAAATGAAATATTTCTAGATTTTTTTTTATAAAAAAAAAAATTAGGTTTTTATAATGAAGTACATAATTTAAAAAAAAAAAAAAAAAAAAAAAAGTATCAAAAGATAAAAAGGATAATTTTGAATCAAATGAAGTGTCTTTAGAAATTTTTAAAATTTAAGTTTTTATGATGGGGTGTCTTTAGAAAATGAGTGTGAAAAGATAAAATTGGATTGTAAGGAGAAAATCTCTAAAATAGTTGCTAGACATTTTGAAAGTTAATTATTATTATTATTATTATTATTATTATTGAAATAATAGTAGTGGCACGATGATTCAAATCCGAGATATATGAAATGAATTAATTATTATATGAGTTGGGATCCTCTCCTTGATCCTTATTTTTTCTTGGCATTCTTAAGTGTAATTCAAATATCAAGTTGCACGAGAGAAAAAAAAAAAAAAAAAAAAAAAAAAGTGAACCAATCTTGACCATGTATTTTGTATTTTGCTTAGGTGTCATTGAATTATGGAAAGTCAAGGAAAAATAAGTCAAAGAGAGGATATTGATCCTTATTATATCTGCTATGGCATTTCTCTTGTGTTATCTTGCAGTGCTAATACCAAATTTCAACATTACATTTTTTGTTTTGAAGTATAATTTCAACATTTCATTTTATCAAACTTCAAAGAGACAAACAGCAAGAAGAAAACTATATACGTGCATAAGATAATCAAACATAAAAACCTTCATATATATAAAAAATTTCTTTCCTAAAATTAATCGGTCCTCATAGATAAAGAAGAATATATATATATACAGTGGTTCTCTTATAAGGGATCCCCTATTTTAATTTCAGTAAGGACCACCATGAAATCATATCGATTTGAATGAATTTTAATCTAAATTTTTTTGTGAATGATAAGTTAGTTGAAATCTATCTATGAATAAAATTTGAGAATTTTTCAAGCACGAAAACTATTTTTCTTGAATTTCCTATATTTCGCCTATTTTTCTAATGCCTTCGTATTTAAAAATAAATCGGTAAAAATAGTTTTTGTGCTTGAAAAATTCTCAAATTTTATTCATAGGTAGATTTCAACGAACTTATCATTCACAAAAAAATTCAGATTAAATTCATTCAAATTGATATGATTTCATGGTGGTCCTTACCGAAATTAAAATAAGGGATCCCTTATGAGAGAACCACTATATATATATATATATAGATTTTCTATTGTCAATTCGTCCTGACAATAAATATATCAGGACGAAAATTGTGTACCACTAGATTTACATATTTTGACTCAAAGTATATGTACTTGTCAAAACTTCTCCATAATCTATGGTCCACATTCTTCGTCTTGATATATTTATTGTTAGGACGAACTGATAATAGAAATATATATATATATATATATATATATATTTTCTATTATCAGTTCGTCCTGGCTATAAATATATCAGGATGAAGAATGTGGACCACTAGATTTACATACTTTGACTTAAAGTGTATACACTTGTCAAAACTTCTCCATAATCTATGGTCCACATTCTTTGTCTTAATATATTTATTGTCTAGACGAACTAACAATAGAAAGACTGATACATATAATAAGGGTTAATATTATAAACCTCCCCTCACCTTTGAACTATTGTTTGATGTATAGTTATAAATGCTTTTATTTTAGAAACCTCCTCTATGGACTAACACCGTTAGCATTCCATTTGTGTTGACTGAGTTTGACCGTTAAAAAGTCCAAAAATATCTCTATTTAAGCTTCAATTGTATGAATTGACCATTATACCCTCATACTTTTTTACCAAATAAATTAATAAACTGATACAAAATGTGAGAATGTTAACTTATAAAAGAAAAGTTGTTTTGTGGACAATTTAATCCCTAAAAATAACAAAATAACGGAATGAGAGTATTATTAATTTAAGTTTCAATTGTAGTATTTTATTAATTTATTTGGTAAAAGTATGAGAGTATAATGGTTAATTCATACAATTGAAACTTAAATATTGATATTTTAGACTTTTTAATAATCAAACTCAGTTAACACAAACGGAATGCTAACGGTGTTAGTTTATAGGGGAGGTTTCTAAAATAAAAGCATTTGTAACTGTACATCCAATAATAGTTCAAATGTGAGGGGGGGTTTTTAATATTAACCCTATATATATATATATATATATATATATATATATATATATATATCAATCGGTCATCTATAGAATGGTTATCTCCTAAGGGATCCCTTATTTTAATTTCAATAGGGATTTTGATGAAATCACATCTATTTTTATGAATTTTGATCTGAATTTTTTTTTTTTTTTTTTTTGATGATATGTTCAATGAAATTTAACTATGAATATAATTTGAGAATTTTTCAAGCACTACAACTATTTTTCTAGAATTTTCATATATTTCGCCTATTTTCTGATACCTTCATATTTAACAAAATTGGGATAAATAGTTACAGTGCTTGAAAAATTCTTAAATTTTTTTGCTTGGTCGATTTCACTGAACTTATCATCCACAAAAAAATTCATATCAAAATTTATTGAACCGAAATTAAAATAAGGGATATCTTATGAGAAGCAATATATACATACATATATATATATATATATATATATATATATATACACGCGTGTGTGTGCGCATGCGCGTATATTTTGTCAAAATTCATGTTGAATAACAAGTCATCACACGTTTAATTTGGAACTTTTTCAATATATTAACTAGACAATTAATAATAATATTGCTTTGCTTAATAATATTCTTTATATTAAATCATTCATCATTGGATTTATATACTCTTCAATTCAATGATCTTACATCTTTTGAATTGACTATTATATATCAATATAATGTTTTTTTTTTTTTTTTTCAAATACGAATATGATATGAAAGTGTAATGATTATGTATTCACATTATATTTCCGATATTTTCTATATTTAAAATGTATCGATATATTTTTTTGTTGGTTGAAAATATTGGTGATATTTTCAATAATTCTACCAAAATTTCCAAAATTTTGAATCCCCTATATTTTCATTGGAAGCTATGTAATATGTTGTAGATTTAGATTCTTTAGAGAAATGGGTGACCAAGTCCAGCTTTTGACCTTTGAATTTTTTTAAATAAAAATAAATTAAAAAATTGGTTGTTGAACTTTAAATCGCCTCTATTCAAGAAAAATAAAAATAAAAACTTCAAATCGCCTTTCAAGAAAAGAAGACTTTGAATTAATTATAATTATCATTCAAAAAGTGACGACGGTTAGAAATCAACGTATAAAACCGATTAATGCAATTATAAATTTACAATTCTAGAAAAAAAAAAAAAAAATCACACTTGTATATATATTATATAATCATCAACGATGCTAGTTTAAAATACATTAATTGTAAACCAAGTGATTGGAGTTTGATTTAAAGTTTTATTTATTTTATTTTTAATTTTGCCCTGAAAGTTGGAAAGGAACAAGAGAGGCATCACAATCCTAATGACTTTGCAACTACTTTTAGTGGCTTAATTAACGATAGCAGTTAGCCTCTGCCAAAAAATAATCAGTTTTGGCTCGAAGATGTAACGAAGAATTAACTTATGAATTTTTTTTTTTTTGACAATATCTATTAATTCGGAATCAGATATTTTTTAAAAGCTTTCACCAGTGGCAAGATTCGAACCGCTGACCTGAAAATCATTTGCCTAAATCTCAAACTCGTTCATCTACCAGCTAAACTACGCCCCTGTTGGCATTAACTCTTGAATTATTAGTTTTTGGTAAATGCGGATGTTTCTTTGGTCGATCAAAAAAAAAAAAAAAAAAAAAAAAGAAAAAGAAAAAAGTAGAGTGGAGAGCTGAAGGAAGTAAATTAATGTAGTTGTAAAAGCTTTGCAGGATCAATAATGACGGTTGCTATCAATTTTGTTTTCTAAAATGACTAACCAACCAACAAAAATGTAATTAGACATTCACATATCTTGGAAAAATCTCCGAAACCAGACTCGTCACACCCGGTCACTTTCTCATTCTTGGAAAGTATTGGCCTTTCGGTGTGTATCACTTTTTCCCATTTTTTTTCCGTGAAAGTTTCGACAATAAGACGTACAACTTACGTACCAGCAAAAATATTAAATTATCCACAAGAAAATATGGCACGCGGAGTGGCAAATGGCGAATAATGTTAGAGATATATATATATATATATATATATATATATATATATATATATGTATGGCTTGAATGTAACTCGATGAATGACCTTATTGAGAGTCTAGGCTGAAAACATCACGGGTCGTTTAATATGACAATGATGCCACCAACATCGAAAACGCGTTATTAAAGAAAAATGGTCATCAATTTTTTAGATTATTGAAGTTTAATATCCATAATCGAAAAGAAATATAAGAAAATTTTCAACTAATTGACAACATGGCTAGTTCCCTATTTTGCATGCTAATTATCAATTAGACTAAACTGCTACAAAAGCTCAGAAGCTCGAACCTGTTAATAACTTGAGCCCCGAACTGCCAGCTAAGTTGTTGCCAAATGCTTATTTCATTAAATCTAAACTCTGCCCTATCCTACAAAGACAAAAGGATGGCCTCACCTTGGTCTAAGGTTTCTCTTCGTCTGACTGAGAGCATGGTGGCCCAGGAACTGAATCAACAAAAAACTCCTCTACTGAAACGAAGAAAATCAATCAGTCTGTATTTTATCTAATCACCTCTTAACTTGCATTGCTTTTAATCGTTCCACACCGGAAATGATAATTCTATAAAAGAAATGAAAATTGCAATGCATTTCCCATCATCATATACTAAAGTTACACACTAATTGGTAAGGGCATTACCTATATCGTCTGGCTCTGGGGAATCAAGCAAAATTTCTGAATCAGAGGGGAGAAAAGGGGAACCAGGATAGTTTCCAAGAGCTCCTAAATCTGCAAAAGGTGCCAAAGAATTGTAAGGTGAAACATCATATCAGAACAACAAAATATAGTTAACAATAATTAAAAAGTATTATATATATTCAGAAAGGGTTACAGATATAAATCCAATGAAGTAGCAGTACTACAACTCCTACCGTATCCACACCTACACGTAACTATTATCTCCCAAACAACAGAATCTGATCTAAAACTTACCCCCCAAGTTTGACAAATCTGCTGTTAAATCCGAGAGGCTGAAATTCCATGGAATCTGATCCAAAGATCGAAGGGAATCTCTGGAGTTTCCAGCTCCACCATCCGGTCCAAGCTGCAACCCAACTGAACTTGCCACATCAGATGTAAATGCTGTATCTAGTGCACATGTGTCTACACCCATTCCCGATATGTCTGATGCAGTGAAGGGAAAATGACCACTAGATGCCACCGATGTAGGACTCACAGCCATCTCTGACATGGATGACATGCCACTGCTAGGAGGAATAACAGGAGCTACTTCAGCTGTACTGTTGTCCATCACCATGCTACAGCAAAAAGAAAGCAGCTACTTAACTAAAACCCCACTAAGCAAAAAGAAGAATCATTTGGATTTACATGCTATTAACCTGATAACATTTCAATTTTCAACCATGGGCCAGAGACTCTAAAGCATATTGTACATAATACACACTTCTAAATATATATATTTATATATGTGTGTATTATATTAAAATCAAAGGCTACATATTTAACCAACATGCTTAATAGGAAAATGGCAATACACCATGCCAGCACCCTGTATGCAAGCGACTAAAAGTTATCCATATGAAAACCTAGACAGATTAAATTAGTCTATAATCACTAAGGCATTAATTCATATATATATAAACCAAATGCCTAACATGAGTTGTGGTACGAAGATAGAGAAATTGACATTTTTTGATTCAGTAATCAACAAGATTTTTAGTGAATAAGGGAAGATTCTCACTCATTCCCAGAATTCATTCGCATGGGATGAAAATGTCCTGGTGCAGGGACTCCATTAACCACATGACAGCTTGATATTCCACATCCCATGGAATCGAGATGGTGTTGACCTGCAGCTGCCATTGGAGGTTGTTGAAGAACAGGGTATCCCATAGGTAAGTTGTTAACTGCACTGCAAACAGGCGGCGATGAATAACAATGACATGATACAAAAAACAGCTATAACCATATAAACATCAACGATGACACGAACCTTCAGCCAACATAGAACTTTCATAAACAACTTTATTTTACTCAAAAAGCATGAAAAGAAGAAGACATAACAATCATAATTATAACTTATCCACCACATATTCATAAGGAAAGTACTGACAATGAAAAAAATGTCAAAATAATTGCTTAACAGGATCATTAACATGTCTTAACATCACAATTATCAGTCTATCTACCTATTTGTATACACAACAATTTCGTGCACATGAACACTTAAAATATTCTACTTTATATATAAATTGCGCCTTTTTTCTTAATATGAAATGAAACAGAAAGACATGAACACCAACATGAGAAACTTTGCATGCATATATAACAGCAATACATTGCACACCTCTTGAATGGCCTGTAAAGTTCATAGAAAAGTTGACATCTTTAAAGAACATTTTGTCTTCAATCAGAAAATAGTACGAATGTTTTGTGTCTAGAAAATAATACAAATGTTTTTTCCACAATAATAGATTATAAAGAACATTTTCTCTTCAATCGGAAGCAGAAACTGGTCTTTAAAGAACATGAATCCCTTCCTCGCAGACTAGAATTATATCAACATAGCAAGGGCAATGGTATATGAGAGCACTGATGCCACTACGAAAATAAAAGAAAAAATAAAGAACTTAGAAAAATATGAATTCTGTTAAATGCTTCATGTTCGACAAGTTTTCTGACAATAGTTATTTGGGCATCCTAATCACGCCAAGATTACAAAGTCTTTAGAATTCACTATTTAATCCTTCCAAGAAAATAATACGAATTTTTTTTCCACAATAATAGATTATAAAGAACATACCAGGCATGGGATGAATCCCATTTTGTATGGGGGCCAAAGGTACCTTTGGCGGTACTGGATACTTCATGAGATGATATTGATACTCAAGCAAATGATTGAATAAAAGGATTTGCTTTTTCAGCTTCAACCTTATATAATAGGCCCTGAAGAAATCAGCATTTTCTTCTTCTAACTTCTGCCACACTGCATTAACAAGAAAAAATAAGAATAGAGATGTTCAGACTAGAAATTAAGTTTTAGTTGAGAACAATATACAGATCAACAAGAATATTTGCTTCAAATTTTGACTCACACAAACAGACTCAAGGGCATATTTTGTGGTAGCAAGGTATTTGGTCTGTGATTGTAATGTGCATTGCAGCACTTCACGAAAGAGAAAAGAAAAAAGACAAATAAAAAAGCTTAGCAAATTTTAATTTCAACCAGCAACCCATTCTACGATCAACAAATTAATAAGCTACAGTACACTTAAAATAAGGAACTTATGAAGGAGTATTAGAAGCCTACCCAAAGTAGTAAATCCAGGATCTATCCTTGCACGAGTCAGGAGGGTTTTTACTACTTCCTCTCTATTCATATACAATTGTAGACACCGTTCTATTAAATTCTGGACCTAAAACAACCAACAAAATTATCATCATCAAAACAATATCAAAAATGGTACAGCTCTTTAAGTATCGAATAATATAAGAAAACTAATAAATAAACTACTGGAAGAAAATGTTACTCCTACAAGTTCAATATCTTGGCGTGAAACTTTTCTTCCATCATTGCTTGAAGCGGATATTGAACCAGAGTCTGCCAAAGGAGCCTCTGTCGTTTGGTTATTCTGCTGGTCGTTCTGGGATTCATGTGAAACTTGGGTTGAGGGCTTTACGTCTTGTGTGCTCTGTAATCCAATAAAAATTCTCTTCAACTTAGTGACAAGCAAGTAAGCAACAAGTTACCTTACATGATTGTGATTAAGAGCCAGACTGAAAAATGCACCAGGGTCAGGATTGAAAGCATATCCTGGTGCTTTTATATGTTATTTATCAAAAACACATATCAACTGATGAGGGAAGCAATTTGTAGAAAGGCCAAACAGTAAAACAGAAGCAGTATGATAAGAAAGAAAAAAAAAAGAGCATTTTGTAAAACCTGTGAGTTCTTCATTCCAGCTGAATGAAAGCTGACAGCATTTCTTTGCTCAGAACAGAAAGTCCCTAACTGCAGTTAAAGTCACTTGATTTACAAAGGGATAATTATGACACTCATATATTGAGCGAGTTTCCACCTGAACAGAGAAAAAACTGATAACAAAATATTAGGGTGAAGCAGTTTGAGCATGTTGTGGCTAAGTAAATGAGACATACTGTAGAAACATAAATTCACTAGAACAGAAAACCCTGCTAACAAGTAACAGTGAGGCAAGACATAGTCCCAAATTGCATACATATGAATTACCAAATATCAGGAATCAATACGCAACATGTGCTTTAACTATAGCCAATGCCTTGAAAAGTACACATAGTCATGGATTCACCCAAAAACTGTTTAGTAGAACTGTATTTCATCTTCAATAATTGATTAGCTTGAATAGTGGAATAATGTATGCAGATTGCAGATATGATAAATACTTTGGTAAAAGAAAAAACTGAATTATCTACAAAAAAGAAATTTCAAAACAATCTTACTAATATTTAAAGGCATTTAACCACTCAGATAATTCTTCCACACAAGCAACCCCAATTCTTCAAAAACTCATTCTCATGGGACAAATACTCACTCCACTGTTACACCTTAAACATCCACTAAACTATAAACAAAGTGACGAGTAGAGGCAGCTTCATGGGCCAATTTTTATTATTAATAGAACTAACAAACACTAATGCTCCATATAGATTTTTCAAATGCAAAAGACAATATGAAACTCTACTCTTGGTGAGAAAAAAAATAATAATTAAATTTCCCAGATTTTCCCTTGAAACAAACACACACAGAGCTCTAGAACCTTAAAATGGAGACAAATCGTCCAGATCTCAATCTAGCTCATAAATCTTGCTATAAACCGATATCCATACTTGCCTAACAGTGGAAAAACAGTTGACATAGCATTCAAAAAACACGTACCTTGTTGTTTCCGGAAGCAAAAAAAAATCGCTTTTGTTTTTGGCTGACTTCAAACAAAGAAAGTGCTGCCAAAACAAATTTGTTGTTAACTAAAGAAACTACAAGAACAAATAGAGGACCACAAACTTCAAATCAGCAACACCAATTTTAGAAATCAAAACTAAATCTGGTTAAAATTTACCTCTGTGCCGCCAAGACGAGAAAAAAAAAAAATCTAAAAATTAATTGATTTCGACAAATTCAGAGATTCTGCTGCTTCTTCTTCTTCAAAGCTTGAGATTGGAGCAAGAAACGGAAAAACACGCTCTAAATCGGAGTCGGAGCTGAAGCAGTGAAACTAAAGAAGTTGATGAAAAATCTTCAGTGGAGCTTAAAAAAAAAATGGTCTGACATTTAAAGATATTTGAAGGGGTGCGGGTCAAATGATATTTACATGAGAGAATTAAAGAGGATTCATTGGGAATTTTGGGAATTAGTGAGGGAGAGCGGTGGAAAAATAATTTATATATTTGGTAAGAGAGATTATGTCTTTTAAGTACGGTTGCTGTTAAGGCATTATTGCAAGCTTGGAGAGTGTTTAGCGGAAACAGAGAGGAATTGGAGAAGGAAAAAAAAAAAAAAAATCTAATTTGACGGAAATATAGTGGAGATTTGATTCTACATTTTGTTTTTTTCTTAAAAATTTCTGTGATATGTGAGTAAGCTAGTTGGTTACCATATTTTATAAAAGACCTTTGTTTTGTGTCTATTTGCTAGACTGAATTAATTCTATTATCGTATTTTTTTTTTTTTGATTGCAAACAACAACTTGGATTACAACACTTGGAATACAAATCCAGGACAGGAATACATGAAAACATGAAAACAAAAGAATCTAGGACCCATCAACTAATGACATCCAAGCACGGCCCAGACAAGATCTCCCACGATGGGGAGAGAAACCCACACACAAAGGTGGGACACCCCACACAAGGGGGACAAACACCCTCACAAAGAGGGAAACAACAACAGTAATAGCAACCAAATAAACCTAAACCGAAGCTAAAATAAAACCGATCGGAGGAAGGGGATCCTTGGCTGCCGGAAAATATCCAAGACCAGATCGGACGACGCCAAAGTTTCGGCTGGAACAAGAACCAACTGATCAGCTCGAGTGGAACGTCCCAAACCGGAGGGCTGCCGGAGTCAGCTGGAAAAAGACCAAACGACGCCGGAAAGGACTTCCGGACGAGCTTCGTCCCCGGCGCTGCAACCGAAGGAAGACCTTAGCTGGATCGGGAAGAAGCCGACGAAAAGAGGAGAAAAACCACCGGCAAGCCGCTGAGAAGAAAGAGAAAACCTCCGCAGATCTTGCCGGAGAGCGTCACCGATGGACCTCCCAAAAGATCGACATCGTATTTCATAATGGATCTTATGAGTGTTGTAATTGATTTAAGATAAATGTATAGTGTTATAACATACTTATTAATTAACCTTACAAAACTACTTATCTTATTATATGATTATACGATAGTTCATGCTTATATAAACACAAGTAATTGATAGCAATGTTTATTAACCGAGTGAAAATCTATAAGATATATGACTAAATAAGCTAGTTGGTTGTCTTACTTTATAAAAAGACTGTTTTATAGTATATATTTGCTATATTAAATTAGCTCAATTCTTGTATTTATAATCAATTTTCTAATTTTTGTAATTGGATTATATATATATATATATATATAGTTTTTCTATTGTCAGTTCATTCTCATATAAAATATATTATAAGGAAGAATGTGGACCATTATATTTACATACTTTGACTCAAAGTGTATGTACTTGTCAAAATTTCTCTATAATCTATGGTCCAAATTCTTCGTCGTGATATATTTTATATCAGGACAAACTGAAAGTAAAAACACTATATATATTTATATATATACTGTGTTATGCTCTCTTATATTTTATAATATGGACATGCTTATAATTAAGCTTTCAAAACTATATACCTTATTGGTTCACAACATAATTATATAATAGCTCGGTCTTGTGTTGACACAAGTTGTAGGTAGAATAATATAGTAAGTGAAAATCTACAGGATATAATACTTAATAACCCAGTTTTTATTTATTTATTTATTATTTTTTTTTTTTATGTATAACCACTACCGGGATCCGGAGAGAATAAACTTTACAAGCACAGCCCAGAATACTGCTCCCACTATCGGGGAGAGGATACAAGTGGAATACAGCTTCTCTTACAATTGGAGAGAGGAATACTCCTAGAACCGGGAGAGGGCAACCCACACTTGTTGTTACCACATTCTCCTTTTGTTTTTGATATAGTAATTGAAAATCTACAAGATATAATACCAAATAAGCCGGTTTGTTACCACATTTTGTAAAAGACTTTTTTTTTTTTTTTTTTTTAACCTATTTGCTAGATTAAATTAGTTGTAGGTAGAATAATATAGTAATTGAAAATCTATAAGATATAATACCAAATAAGCCGGTTTGTTACCATATTTGTAAGAGACTTTTTTGTGTGCCTATTTCCTAGATTAAATTAGATAAGTTATCGTATTTAATGATCAATCTCCTAAGTTTCGTAATAAAATATGTAGGAATCGCATTATATTCCCTTATTCATTTATGGCGTGGACATGCTATTGGCGAAACCACTTGGAGGTCATGAAGTGGCCATGGCCACCGGGCCTTTTTTTATTTATAATTTTACCTTAGATTTTTTGTTATTTACATTTATTTTAAAAAGTTTCTTGCTATGACCTTCTCAATCCCTCCAAATTTAAGGAAGTTGGCTTTGCCTCTAAACATATTCATAATTAACCTTACAAACATACATACCTTATTAATTCATAACATAAATATATGGTAGCTTATGTGGACACAATCTGTAGGTAGCAAAGTATAGTAAGTGAAACGCCGTAGAATACATTACAAAATAAGCTACTTTGTTACCATATCTCTAAAAGACCCTTGTTTTGTACCGATTTGTTACACGAAATTAGCTAAATTCTCGTATTTTATGATTGATTTTATATATTTTGTAATTGAAGTAATTTATATGTATCGTTGTTATCCTCTATTTATACATACCCGTTATAGTATAAACATGCTCATAAGAGCATCTCCAATGTAAAAGTGGATTGCATGTCAATCATTGTTAACATGGCAACAATGTCAAAAGACTTGATCCCTATGTAGCATAAAAATAGATTTGATAGACAATCAACTCAAATTTTGGTATCCAATACTTCCGTCTAAAACACAAAAAAAATTTTAATGACGTGTCTATCTTTTTTTCCTATTTTATTTTTGATTTTATTTCTTTATTAAAAATATATGAAAAATTAATGTCAGTTTTAAATGTTTGTTGAGTCAACCTAAAAAATAGTTGTGCAATAGACCGTTTGAAAGTAGACGGTCATGTTAACAATGTCTAATTTTATTTTTATTTTTTGCCACGTCAGCTTGAGATTGAATATGCACGGTTGCATTGGAGACACAATTATTAATATAACGTCTATTTATCCTACGTGGCATCTTTTTTTTTTCACAAGTCACGCTTGCATAGCAATAATTGTTGACATGGCAACAATGTCAAGAGACTTGCTTCCTATGTGGCATAAAAATAGACTTGATAGACAATCAACTCAAAATTTGGTCTCCAATGCTTCCATCTAAAACACATTTTTTTTAATGACGTGTCCATCTTTTTTTCCTGTTTTATTTTTTATTTTATTTCCTTACCAAAAATATATGAAAAATTAATGTCAGTTTTAAATGTTTGTTGAGTCAACCTAAAAAATAGTTGTGCAATAGACTGTTTGAAAGTGGACGGTCATGTTGATAATGTCTAATTTTATTTTTATTTTTTGCCACATCAGCTTGAGATTGAATATGCACGGTTGCATTAGAGACACAATTATTAATATAACGTCTATTTATCCTACGTTGCATTTTTTTTTTCACAAGTCACGCTTGCATGCAAAAGTGGCTTGCATAGCAATAATTGTTGACATGGCAACAATGTCAAGAGACTTGCTTCCTATGTGGCATAAAAATAGACTTGATAGACAATCAACTCAAAATTTGGTCTCCAATACTTCCATCTAAAACACATTTTTTTTTAATGACGTGTCCATCTTTTTTTCCTGTTTTATTTTTTATTTTATTTCCTTACCAAAAATATATGAAAAATTAATGTCAGTTTTAAATGTTTGCTTAGTCAACCTAAAAAATAGCTGTGCAACAGACCGTCTGAAAATGGACAATCATGTTGACATTATCTAATTTTTTTTTTTGCCATGTCAGCTTGACGTTGAATATGCACGGTTGCATTAGAGACACAATTATTAACATAACGTCTATTTATCCTACATGGCATCTCTTTTTTTCACAAACCACGCTTGCATTGGAGATGCTCTAAGCTTTACAAAACTACACACTTTTTAGTTCATGCATGTTATAATATTTACGGTTTAGTGTTTACAGGGGCGGAGGTATTTGAAAATCAACCTGGGCTGTAGCCCGTGCTGTTTTTTTTTTTTTTAAGTTGAAAGTTTTACTAATTACCATGTTTTACATTTATATTTACCAAAATTAATCTAATTATTATAAAAAAGTTTCAGGCACAAAACAAACAAATAAAACACAGCTTCCAAACTGTGAATCACCAAGCTACCAACTAAATTTTAACTTCTTCATTCTCTCGAAATATGTCTCTCTCATAACATTGATAGTTAACCTAAAAAAATCATAAAAAGTAAATATTTTTTTAAGTAAACAAAATTTATTAACATGCCTAAATAGGTTTTTTTTTTCCTATCTTAACAATCCAATTAATATCATAGGCTGCAATATCAAACAATTATATACAAAAACCAACAATATGAAATTGGCCTAGTGATATGTCTCTCACAACTACACTAAGAGGTTGTCGGTTTGAGTCTCTCCTCCTCTCGAAATCATCAATTATTGTAATAAAAAAAAATTGGTTTAGCCCACCCTGCTATTATGTCGTGGCTTAGCCAATTAGTGTTTACAAAACTACACATTTACTGTTTTTTATACAGACCAAATAAATACGTTATTTTATTTTTAATTAATCAAATGACAAACCACTTTTTTTTTTTTTTTTTTTTCTTGAACTTTTGAATAAAGAATCGAAAACATCTCCAATCAATAATATAGGAGTGACTGTGTGAGAGCTGCTTTTTCTGAATAAAGCCATAAAGAGCTTATTTTGTCAAAACAGCTTTAAATTGAACGAAAAGGAAAACAAATATAAAAACAATAAACAAGAGAGTAAAAAAAAAAAAAAATTGGCATTTGTCAATTAAGGAAAAATAAAAAAACGACAAAAGCTGGTGCATTGCAGAACCCCAGTTGTTGATTGTTTGTTTGTTTTACACTAGTCTATATACACACATGACCTACATAACATGCTTCAAAAATAATTATTATAGTAATTTTATATGTTGTGGGGTCCACCAGAATAGAGATACATCCTTCAACGTAAATATAATCTCATATTTATCCATTAAATCGCAAGGTGCAAAAAACCCTACTCTAGAGAGAGTTACATTCGGATCGACAATGTTTATAGAGAGCCTAATCTCTCCGGGTTTCGATATAACTCTGACACATAACAACGTCATCTTTCAATATATATATATATATATTATTATAATAATATACGTGTTGTGGGGTCCATTGTTAGTGTGGTCCATCCAAGTATCCAACCTTGACGATCTGTTTATTTGCCCATCAATCTGATTTTTGATTATCAATCGGAATCGGATCTTCTTGATATCATCATGCCCTACAAATTTGCTTTGGACCACACCCTGTCTCTCTATAAGCTCTGTAAATCAACTTTTATATATACACTCACTCTTTCAATCTAATATCTAGATCTCATTCTTGTTAATGAAATAATGAATCATTGAGCTGCTTGTTGAAAGTCCACTCCTCAATCATTTTTACCTTTAAAAATTTTCAGAAGGGTTAGTTGTTATATTATTACCAAGTGAATGTAACCTGAAAGGCGCGTTTTACTTGTAAATACAACAAGAAATTAATTTAAAACATATATATATATAATAATAAATATTTGTCCATGTATAAAAGAAGAAAACACCAAATAATGCCCAAAATATTCATAGAAAAAATCTCACAAATAATGGAATGATAAATTAAAAAAAAAAAAATTATTGCCTAAAAGATTCATAGAAAGAATATCATAAATAATGGAATGGGAATTCCTCATTTGATTCCTTGACTAGTCAAAAAATAAATAAAAATAAAAATAAAGGATCTATAGAAAGAATCTCATAATTAATAATGGAATGAGAATTCTTCATTAATTGATTCCTTGACGAGTAAAAAAAAAATGGAATGAGAATTTCCCACCGGATCCCTTAAAAATTTTAAAGTATGCATAACATTGAGCCAAATACATTTATAATTAATAAATTATATTTATTATTTTAAGAAATTAATACATAATAATTATATATCTCCTGCCAAAATATTTATTATTTATATTAAATAGTTTTTACAAAAAATATTTTTATCGGACGTCTCCTAAGAGATTTTTAAAAAACACATTTAGACGTTAAAAAATGAAAAGGGCTTTTTTTTTTTTTTTTTTTTTTTTTTTTATTGGAATGAAAAGGACTTGAAGAACACATTATAATTTTTCATGATAAGTATTAACATTTAAGTCCAAGGAGTAAGTAACTTGTTTTACAAAAAAAAAAAAAAAAAAAAAAAAAAAAAAAAAGTCTTCATGTCGATTAACAGAATCGGCGGCTTTACGGCGGACCGTCGGTGGCACTTGGAAGTTGGCTCGTGAGCCATCACGAGGCCCAACATGCACAGTCACGTGAACTTTAAGGTATGGATTAAATATTATTCAAGTCGTGGTTTAGTATTAATCACCCATTTAATATAAAATATGCACATCAATTTAGTTGAAAAGTATAAAATATATTATGCCTCTTACCAATGTGGTGTGACTCTCCAAAGTGAGACTCCACCACCAAGGTTTAATGCCAAGAAATGCATGTATATATATATATATATATATACATATATTCATTGTCCCACCTTAAGTGTGGGTGACCTCTCCCCATTTGTGTAAACAGTAATTTAGGTACTACTAGTAGAGCCTAATTCTCACAGGATCCGGTAGTTGTTGTAATTAAAAAAAAAAATAGTCATTAAAAAGGTACTAAACAAACAATTAAAGCAAGAAAATAAATAATAATGAGCAATTAAAAAAGATACACGTGACAGGTTTTGTTTCCTTATACACACCAACCAATGAGGGACTAATCACATAAATCAAGACAATATTATCAGATTTGTTTGTTTGTATACACGTGGCACGAAAGTAGCGAGGGAGCGTGGCATGCGTGTGGCCTTTTATTGCCTTGGAATTTGGGGGTCAATATTGGAAAAATATTGACACTTTCAAAATTCCCGCTAAAGTTGAGAACTGGATTTGAAGACGTATTTTCTTCGTTCAAAATTTAATTTTTGTATTTATTCAACAGAATATTATTGACTGTTGACGCCACGTGAATGTAATTTTTTTTTTTTTTTTCATTTGTCGAAAAAATAAATCTCATTGTATTTTTAGTCTTGCTACTAATCAAAGGATTTAATGATTATGTTATAAGTATGAAACCCTCATTTTCCACATCGGTATGATATTGTCCGTTTTGGGCCTAAGCCCGTACAGATTTGCTCTTGGAACACTTCCTAAAAGGCCTCATACCAATTGAGGTTGTTTCCATACTTATATACCCAAGATCTTCCTCATGGCTAGACAATGCGGGACTTTGGTTGCACATCCAACAATCCTTCCCTCGAACAAAGGACCATCATTATCTTCATGGTCCGGGCCTCCTCTCAAGTGATCATCCATCCATCAATGCTAGGGGAAGCACTTCATCGAGGTCACTCCTCTCCACCACGTCGGAGCACACGCCCTACGTGAAGCACTATCGCGAGCTACCTGGGCCCCACCACCTCCTGGTTTGGTTCGGCTACAGCTGGCTAAGTTTGGAGGTCGGCTCTGATACCACTTGTTATAAGTATGGAACTCTCATTCTCCACATTGATATGATATTATCCGTTTTGAGCCTAAGCTCGCACGGATTTACTCTTGGAACACTTCCTAAAAAGCTTTATACCAATGAAGGTTGTTTTCCATACGTATATACCCAAGATCTTCCCTGGGTCTAGCCAATATAGGACTTTGGTTGCACATCCAACAAGTTACGAAACCCAATTTTTATGGTTGAATTTCAGGATATTATCAAACTAAACGAGCATTATTTTATTTTATTTTGAAAGAGAAAGAGCATTATTTATCGCAAACCAAATTGGACGATGTGATTTAGGAGAAAAACTTACCTGCACCCGGTGCAACACTCAGCACATGCTGAGTGTTGCACCTCAGCCAATTAAAATTGGACACGTCATCCAATTCAGCCACCCAACTCATCCAACTCAACCACCAACTCAGGAACTCATCCAACTCAGCCATCCAACTCAGCTGAGATCCAAGATCGGCGGCAGGTGCAGCGACGACGGCGACGGGACGCCGGACGTGCAGAGACGACGGCGACGGCGACGGCGACGTACAAGGACGACGGCGACACGAAGAGCCACCGAGGGTTTCAGTCGTCCTCCGCTCTCACCACCACCATAACCTCCAGCTTCTCGGCGGCTCTTCCCGTCGCCGTCGTCGCTGCTGCAGCGACGACGGCAACGGGAAGAGCCGCCGAGAAGCTGGAGGTTGTGGTGGTGGTGGTGAGAGCGGAGGAGGAGGGCTGAAACCCTCGGTGGCTCTTCGTGTCGCCGTAGTCCTTGCACGTCCGGCGTCGACGTCGCCGTCGCTGTCGTCCCTGCACGTCCGGCGTCCCATCACCGTCGTCGCTGCACCTGCCGCCGATCTTGGATCTCAGCTGAGTTGATTGGCTGAGTTGGATGAGTTGCTGAGTTGGTGGCTGAGTTGAATGAGTTGGGTGGCTGGTTGGATGACGTGTCCCATTTTAATTGGCTGAGGTGCAACACTCAGCATGTGCTGAGTGTTGCACGGGTGCAGGTAAGTTTTTCTCGTGATTTAGACTATATTTGGCAGCACAGCTATCACATCAAAAACAGCTCTTGTTAATTGTAGTCAATTAATGATAAAAATGTTTGGGCACCACAGGGTACACATGTACAAGACATTTTAAAGTTTCAAAACAGTTGTTAATTAATTTTGTAATATCTTTGTGATACCAAGCAAGACAGGTGACATTAAACTTATCACCATAAAATTTGTTCTCTTCTTGTGATGTTCACTTAAACCTACCTTTTTTAAGTTTTATAGTCTCTGTGGTCTGCTGCTTATAGCCTGGTTTGTTTCTTCTAAACCATCAAATAATTTTCAGTTTCTCATCTTAATTTAATCTCATAAAATTTTAGAAAATTTTACTGTATATATCAGTAATTATTTCAAAACAAAAATTTATATTTTACGGAAAATTCTAAAAAAAAATAGTATTTAAACGATCTAACAAATATAATTATATTTAGAAAGATTTTAGAGTCCTTTAATTGTTTTTTTTCAACACTTATCATTATCATATCCATTAATCATCAAAATTCATTTTATCAAAACATGTGGGTTATTATGATTTGCAAATCGCAATAAACTTCCAGCTCATCAGCTCATTGATGAATAATTCTCCTTTCTCATCACCAAAAAAATCAACCATATATAAGCACATAGAACAATAACCCTAACATCAAGAATTCATGACGATAATGACAGGTAAAATAGATGGTACGTGATGTGCTGACAAGGAAGAACAAACTCTTAGTTGCAAAAAGCCAAGCAGCTAACCAGTCCACTATTTACCTACCAATTTGGAGCCACAATTATTCATTTACTGATTTAACTTATTAAAAATGGGTAACAAAATCCCTATAATCCCTATCATCATCCCATGTAGCTTGGTGGTAATAATTAAAAAGGGTTCATTGAGCCCAGTAATTTTTCAGGTTCGATTGACATTGATATAAAACAAATTAAGCAGACCCATATGATGATGATGAACTGGTGAGCACCCATTTTTGAGGGGCCAATACTTGGTTAAACTTATTATGGGAATTATTGGAAGGACCACTTTATATCGCCTTCGTCAACTTTCCACTTCACATGCATGTGTAATGTGTACGCCGTATATATATATATATATATATATATATATATATATCATATTGTACGTACGTCCACAGTAGTCCACACCAGAACAGTAGCTAGCGTTAACTAGGTGGATGGTGTGTGTGTCTTGCTTTGCGTCCAACCGAGGAACATCGCCCGCCGCGCATGGCCTTGTTGGCTTCCTCTACAACCGACTTCTCCTTTTGATTGCTCAGTTTTTGGGTCCATGTGTGGAGAAAAACTTCAGTGGGACGGTTCTATTGACGTGGATATGGGACCGTCCAATCAGAGCACGCCACAAGTGTGCCACATATTCTCCCAATGTAAATGTGGTGTGCTCTGATTGGACGGTCCCATATCCACGTCAGTGGGACTGTCCCACTGAAGTTTGTCTCCCATGTGTGGCCTAATTCATTAATTGTTATTTTTCCGTACTTAAAAGTCTAGTTAATTAAAACTATTACTTTGTTTGACGATTATGCGCTGTGTGGCTGAATCTTGAATATTCAATATATTTTAATTTTTTTATTTTTTTTTATTTTTATTTTTTTAATATGATACCGAGTAAGCTAGCTACTATTACGAGCAATATTCACTATATGGGCTCCTATAACATGAGGCGAAAACCCTTAACTATCTTTATAAAATATGTATGTATGACTCGAACCCTCCGCCACTAATGTGAAATGGTAAATGCACACTATTGGATTAAGAGGGATGTGAGTAATGTGATCTATCTCTGGTTAATAGTTTATTTATTTATTATTATTTGGGGGAGGGGATTTAAACTTGAGAATGAAGGGTGTTGTTATCATCGTGCTATTGTCGTCTTTGACCACATAAAAATATAAAATCAATAATGTTTACTTGAATTGGAATTTTGAGAAAAATAAATAAATTGTAATGATGAAATCTAAAAGTGAATGGGCTGGGCTGGGCTTCTTCAAGCTGTCAGTGTGGAGCTAGTTTGGCCCAAGTCGTTTTATATTTCCTATTATTTTGATTTTGCTTGAATACATTATACACCCATCAAGGAAGTTGTCTTCTACATATATATATATATATATGTATTTTGAATTTACAACAACTGTCAGGACCCTGCGAGATTGGACTCTACTAGCACAGTCCGGACTACTACTCCCACACATGGTGAGAGGGCACCCACACAAGAGGAGGGACAAAGAATGAATATATATATATATATATATATATACATGCCGGGCATTGAACCGTAGTGGTAGAGTCTCCTATCGGAGAGTCACACCACATTGGCTTGTCTTCTACATATCTATCTAAAACGCAAAAGCTCCAAAATTGAAACAATTTTTGGTTGTTTCAACCTGTGAGATTCAATTTGGATACTATCTCAGTGTTCATTAAGGTCGTTGAACTGAAACAATGTTAAATATCATATGAAATGATTGTTTATGATAGGTTACAATCCAAAATACTAGTCTATTGGGTTATGATATCAATAAGTATATATATTTTTTCAATGTGAAATTTATCACATCTTCTCGAGCTTCACACATGTATTCCAACACCTATGCTTTTTCTCCCGTCTCTATAATGAAAGTTAGATTTCAGATTGTGTTTATAACGGTAAATCCCACTAAATTTCAACAAACCCTACCGTCTTTCATTTGGAACTTAACATTATTTTATACTATCTTTTATTTAACCGTTCAAATTAAGAAAGAATATATCATTTTCACTCGTACAAAAAGGTGTATGGGTCTGTCCACTTCCAATCCATCATGGGTCCATTTTAATCACAAACAATAAACCCATTATCAGCAACAAGAAATATTAGACAACTTTTATAAATGTACTAAACCTGTTCATCGTAATTAACTATTACATATTCAAAAAGTTTAGGAGACAAAAGATGAACAGAAATGGGAGCACTATATATATATGATCATGGGTATCCACATTGTAATAATATTGTACATGGAAAAAATAAAAATAAAAAAAAATAAAGGAAAGGGACATGTAAGAAAAACCCACTGGCCACTTTGTGTAATTGTGTCCCAACAGCTTTAGTCGGTTTAGTTAAACTTGATTTGAAAGGAAAAAAAGAAAAAAAAAAAAACACTAGCTCTGTTGTTGACTAGTCTCTTGGATTGATGTTTGGCAGAGCTCGGCCCGGGCCCATGATGATATTAGTTGAAAGCTCTAATACCATGTTGAATAACTTTATCATCCAAAAGACTAATATTTTTTTTGTCAGTTCGATCTGATATAAAATAAATCGGTGTCTTGAATGTGGGCCATTAAATTCAAATGCTTTAACTTAGTCTTCCATGCACTTGTCAGTGCTAGATACTATATATATATATATATATAGTTTCTTACCTACAAATCCCCTGACATAAGGTTATATACTAACTTTTTTTTTTTTGTTGTTGAAGTATTACACGATTACATTAATTCAGAGTTTTTTTGGGAAGAGGGATGACTCGAATCTGCAACCTGCTCGTGGTGTAGGTGTAGGTGTGGGGGGTTTACCACCGAACCAACCTCATCTTATATATATAAACATATTTTTCAACCTTTAGATTAAAATCCAAAGGATGTTATGTGAGTGGTCGGTGGGCCAGGAGAGAGAACACATAACATCTCTTGGATTTTGATCCAAAGATTGATAAATAGGTTTGTATATAACCTTATGTCAGGGGGTTTGTAGGTGATAATATATATATATATATATATAGAGAGAGAGAGAGAGAGAGAGAGAGAGAGAGAGAGAGAGAGAGAGAGACTCATCAGGGATCTCTTATTTTAAGTTCAGTAAGGACCTTGATGAAATTGCGTTGATTTCTATGAATTTTGATCTGAATTTTTTGTGGATGATAAATTCAATGAAATCTACCAATCAACAAAATTCAAGAATTTTTCAAGCACTACAACTATTTATCCCGATTTTGTTAAATATGAAGGCATTAGAAAATGGACGAAATATAGAAAAATTCAAGAAAAATAGTTTTGGTGCTTGAAAAATTCTCAAATTTTATTTATAGATAGATTTCATTGAACATATAATCAACACAAAAAATCAGATCAAAATTCATAAAAATGGATGTGATTTTATAACAGTCCTTACCGAAATTAAAATAAGAGATCCCTTATGAGAGAACCATTTATATATATATATATATATATATATATATATATATATAGTTATATAGTTTTTCTCTCCTCATGACTGGACTGAACTTTTAAGATTATGATTGTTTATGGTGATTTTTCATGGTCAATCGGTCAACGATTTGTTTCAAAGAAAACATGTAATTATGAATGACAAATAATACGTATGAAAAGAATAACAATAAGAGACAAGAGTACGTGGTAAAACTCCTAAGATCGGATAAACATCCACGGATTGTTGCCTTGGCAACGTAGTCAAATCCACTATGAATATTGTGAAATACACACTCAGATTTCTCTCTTCAATTCTCACGTACCCCTCTATTAGTGTTTTGTAGGGGTATTTATACATGTTGCTACTAGGGTTTGTAGATATCATTAGGGTTTGATGTCGGTGACTAAGTTCCAAGAGGCTACCAAATCCTAGAAGGATTCGTTTTCCTCTTTGGTCTTTGCCACGTTCTCTAAATTTGGCTGAGTCCGGGTCTTGATAGGATTCTAGCTTCCTTATATGCGGCGAGTTTGTTTGTTTCCTTTTCGGACTCTAGTCAGCTTCACCGTAGTTATTTTGGAGCTTCCAGTTGCGGATTCTATCTCTGTACTTGAATAGAGGATGTTTTATATTCTATCTCCCTTGTTAAGTACCGAGTATTCCCGAGCAGACTTTGTTACCCGAGTCGATTCGCTTTAGTTATGGTCGGGGTGGCTCTAGTCGATGCCGAGTAGATTGCTTTATTGGAGATTCTGCTCCTCAAGTTAATTTCTCCTTCTTTTTGCTTACTTGGCCTCTTACTGTGATGACATGTCATTTATGACGATTTTTACCTATAACAATACCCCCTTAAATATTTGAGCCGAATGTACCGAATCAGGTCTACTTGGAATGAATATTTAATCTTCACTTGCTCTCTTACTGATAGTCTGTTCTTTGTTTGTCGTTTTTCACATAAATGTAGGGTTTCACCATCCTCGTTCAATTCGAAGTATTAAATGAGTCATTGATTAAGTTTAAGAAGACTTTGACTAAATTGAAGTATATGAATCTAATAATTGATAATTGTGGAACTAATATAAATAAAATCATATCGTCCTAAGGAGAGAAAGACTATATATATCATTCTCTTTTTATATATGTTTTCAATATGATATTCATTCTATCCTTACTACCTGTAATGAGTTTAATTTGTTTTTTTTTTTTTTAATAAAATAAAAATAAAAATAAAAATATAAGACAATGACAAGATTAATATTGTTTGATAGTTGAGAAGTCATAAAAATAGTTTAATTTATAATTCAATTTAATTGAGATAATCTCAATATGTTCACTAGAATGATATACTTAATATTTGTATTGACACTCAAACACGTTAAATTTTTCATTTCCTCTCCATTCTCCGTTCATTTCAAAAACAAAAGAAACAAATTTTAAACCTTACTTTGTTTGCTAAAATTCGAACAAATAAGCATTTAGTTTATTTTACTATTTTTTTTTTTTTTTTTTAGTGAATTGTTTTAAATGTTTTTAGGGCAAAGATCATTGTATTTTTCTTATCAAGGTATATACTTTAAAGTGGAGAATTTGTATTGTAAGGTTTGCTTAAAAAAGCTATGTACTACCGCCCAACATGACTTAGGTGCTAACTCATACTAGGCGGTAGCTTTTTTAAGCAAATCTTAAGTCATGCTGGACGGTAGTACAGAGCTTTTTTAAGCAAACCTTACAATACAAATTCTCCAATTTAAAGTATGACTTAGATAGGAAGTTACGTTCATTTAACATAACAATATCTCATGTTCGAGTCGTCGCACCACATGTGATATAAAATAAAAAAATTAAAATATATATATTTTAATATTTATACTTAATTTAGCCCATCCAGACAATAAGTCCTGCCTTTGTCCATGCTTTCAACGTGTGGGGAAGTACTTGGTGGTCGAAGATAATATTTTATATTAGCTTAATTAAAAGTGGGTTCTCTTTCTTTTATATATTTTTCCTCTAGAAACTCTAGTTCCAATTTAAATTACATAAAATCATTTAGACAGGAAAAGTGCAAGACATTAAGCCAATTCAATATAAAATTTTGTAATAAAAATAGATTTGACTTTGTTGAAATGAAGTCATATATCTCTTACATCTTTTGTAAAGTCGGATTTTGTCTTGTCAGACTAATTTTTTTCTCGAGAGCGAACATCGTTTTCGATAACTATATATGTTACATAATATTGTTGGCCATTAGACCTGACCAAATGAAGTGAATTTATAAATTGTGGTTTTGTTATAAATACAAATAATTTATTTTATTTAAGTGGGATTATTTTGGTTTTAAATTGGTTGAGAACTGGTTGATAGTCCACGTCGATGGCAATTAAGGAAGTTGAATTCAATTAGCAGCTCTCGGTTTGGTTTTCAGTTTTCTCGGTTTTATCGAAGTTTTTTTTTTCCTGAATGTTTATTGGTCAAGTCGATTCTAATTTCAAAGTCAAATGAAAAGCATACACAAATTTCATGAGTTATTTAGATGTTTTCAAAGAAAATTTATAAAGCGGTTGGCGAGTTCATCATTTGCAATTAGTTTAAAAAATAAAAAAATAAAAAAATTACTATTTGCAATATAACTCATATAATCCAAAACCATCTCCAAACCAAAGTATAAGTGAAATTCTATAAGATATAAGCTTGTCGATTGGATGCCATATCATTTAAGAAGCTCTTATTTGTTAGATTGATTTAGCTCCAGTGTGAATACGTATGAGGCATTATTAGTTATTACGAGCTTTAACTTTTAGGTTGCGTTTGGTGCTTGCCTGCTTGGGATATGATTTGACTATTTTTAAAGAGATGAGATGAGATTGGATTGGATTATATTGGATTAATTATAGTGTTATCATGTGTTTGGTACAATATAGGATATGATTAAAAATATAGAAATAATGTGTTTGATGCAAAATAGGATATGGTTAAAAATATGAGAAGAAATTACACACACCTCCCTTGTATTTAGTCAAATTTGGTCAAAATTAATAAAATGGAAGGTTTTTTTTCGTTATTTTCATCAAGTTTTTAAAATTTTCTTTAAAAAAAATATCAAAAAAGAAATTTAAAAAAGAGATGGATCTATTAAGATCCAGATCTCCTCCTCTATTTTGTTATATATAAAAAAAGATCTTTGCCTCAAGCAAAATACAAAATACAAGCTTGATAGTGAGAGGAGACAGTGGTTGAAAAATGGATGCTAGAGAGGAGTCACCAGTTGTTTTCTTCTCTTCTTCTGTTCTCTTTTCTTTATTTACAACATTTTTCACTTCCACCTTAGTTTGCTCACTCTTTGTCCATCAATAATATTCACAAAAAAAAAAATCATTCTTTTTTCCTTCTTTATTAACTTTCTTAGAAACCGAACAAAATCACAAAAGAAATTGATAAAATCGATACCTCCTTTAGCACTTTGTTCTTCATCATGGTCTAGAACCACTATCGGAATCGAAACAGGAACAATTTTTCATTTTTATTCTTCTTGGTTCTTCAACCCAAAATTCTCGCCCAAATCAATTAAAAGCTTTGATCTTTATTTTCTCTCAAAATTCATGTTTTTCACCAAAACTCCATTTTTGGAACTCATTGAACAAAAGAAGAAAAAAAAATTCATTAAAAACCCATAAAACCTTCAAATCCAGATCTCCCATTTCAAGTCATGCTCTCTTCTTCTTTTTCTTTTATTTATTTATTTATTTATTTTGTGAACAGATTTAGATGTTCCACGATCTGCTCTCTTAATATATATATATATTTTTTTGTTTAAGCATATTTTGGTTTTTCTTTTTGAACGAATTTGGGTTTGTGAAATGAGATATTGTTTGATTGATGATATATGTTGGGTCTTGAACCGGAAAATCTGGGTTTATGAAGTGTGAAGATTGATGATGAGTTGGAGGGGTGTTTATGTAATAAAGAAGATGGGAAAGAAATTAATCCCATCTATTTTGTTGGTATTAATTTATCCCATTGCAATGGGATAATATGGGTAAATGGGATTATTTTTATCCTATCATGTTGATGAGCCAAACATGAGAAAAGGCTTAAAAATAAGCCAATCTTATCTTATCCTGTCAAACAAACGGGTCCTTAAAGTATATATATATATATTTTTTGAAATATTACATCAAGAACTATTATAATAAGACTGCCGAGACCTATCGAGATTAAACAATACATTTGCGGTCCAAATATCTACTCCCATAATGGGAGATAACTACTCCCTCACCACTTATGTGGAAGAGAAGTGCACTACCAACTATGGTAAGAGGTGATGTGCTTTAAAGTATATCATTGGAATTTTATAGGAAATTTCATCACATAAATTAGTTGATAGCTTTAACTTATCGAAGTATATATCTTATGGGCTCGTTTGACACACTGTATTATATTAGATTATATTGTATTATTCTTATACAATCCAGTGTTTTGTGATATTTTGTATTATCTTGTATTATGTTGTATTAACTAATACAACCTCTCTAGTCTCTACTATGTATTAGCTAATACGACATACATCATATTATACATTAAAATATATTAGCTAATAGACAAGATGAGTTGGTCCGATAGTAAACCCCTCACACCCGCACCACGAGGTTACAGGTTCGAGTCCTTCCCCCTCCCCAAAAAACAGTGAATAGTGCAAAACAAACCAAACGCTGTATTGTATTTTTCTAATACATTTTAAACTCCTAATACAATACTGTACAGCGCACCGAATGAGCCCGGCCTGTTAGTTCATGAAATTATTATACAATAGCTCATGTTTATGTGAACATGAGTTGTAGCTACAGAACTATATTAAGTGAAAATGTACTAGATATATCACTAAATAAGCTAGTTGGGTGCCATATTTTAGAAGAGACTTGGTTTATACCCATTCGCTAGACTAAATTTGTTAAATTATCGTGTCTCACGACCGATTCTCTAAGTGTTATAATTGAATTAAAGAATATGTACTGCGTTATACTCCATTATCTATTTATAGCATAAACTTGCTCATAATTAACCTGACAAATTAAAACAACTGACCTTGTTAGTTCATAACATAATTATACGGCAACTCGTACTTATGTGAGCACAAGTTACACCTAGCAAAGTATAGTATGTGAAAATCTACCGGCAATATATACAAAATAAGCTAGTTGGTTACCATGTTTTATAATAGACCCTTATTTGGTACTTATTTTTTAGATTAAATTAACTTAATTATCGTATTTTACGATCAATCTTCTAAATTATATATATATATATATTTTTTTTTTTGAATTAAAATACACGTACCGTATTATACCCCTTAATCTCAATTTATAGTATGGATTTACTCGCAATTAACCTTACAGCAGAACTACTCACTTTATTAGTTCAAAACATAATTATACGACAACTCATAGTTACATGTATACGATCTGTCGATGAAGTTGTCATTACCATATATCTTATGTGTTGTTAATAATGTACTGTAACACAACAAGGTCATTATTTATTTTTATTTTTTTGAAACACAATAAGGTCATTATTAGAATATTTACCCTCCCAAAATTTACAACTTTAATTATTCAATCTCTTATTTTAATAAGTCAAATATAAAATAAAGTAAGTACAGTAGGATTATAAAGATTCCTTATAAAAATAAGCTTCCATACTTGAAAAGAATTAGAACAAGTATCATTGTCAAAAAAAAAAAAAAAAAAACGAAGAATTAGAACAAGTATATTCAGGACCCTCCTCCACTAGGACCACTACTATAAATACAACACCCTAGCTTCCCTTTGTAATATTTTCATATCCAGCAACTCTCTCTTTCTCTATCACCTTTCATATTTTCTCTCGAGTCTCAACTTCTTCAAGGTACGTTTTTTTTTCTTCTTTTCTTTTTATTTGACATTATTTTGATAATACACCGTCTCTTTGTTGATTTCTCTTCTTCTTGTTTTAGTTTCTTTTAATCAATACAGATTTTAATTTTTCAGCCATTTTTGATCGGTTTGTACGTACTTATGATTTTGTGTTACTGTTTTGAGTCTTTTCAATGTTAGATTTTGCAAATTAACAAGAATCTGTTTTTCGTTTTCTTGAAAAAAATTAACATGTTTAAAATACTATAGATGCTGAGAATTGTACAGTGCTACTAGAATTGTTGTTGGGATATGAGTATGACTCATACTTCAGGAAAATATAATGACGATATGAACAAATTTTCATCAATAAAATATATTTTTCCCTTTAGATCAGTCCAATTTTATTATAAAAAAAAAATGTTTAATTTAGTCTACAAATTTGTAAACAAAAAATATTTAATTTTATAATAAAGAGCAAATCTTCTCTAATCTATATAATAAAATCATATAAAGTTTAGGCGTTCATTTATGGGATATAATCATTTTCTCCCCTGTAGTTTGACATATTAGACATTTTACCCCCTCTAGTTTTAGTAATGACCATTTTCCCCCTGAAAACTAAAATATTAGACATTTTACCCCCTCTAGTTTCAGTAATGACCATTTTCCCCCCTAAAAACCAAAATATTAGAAATTTTACCCCTTGACCGTTAGAAAGTTCGTTAGTCAACATCTTTAACTGTTAAAAAATCAATTAAATGACATTATTACCCTTAAATACATTAGTTATGCCCCCACTAATTGTTTTTAAAGAAAAAAAAATCAGAAATAAAAAATTAAACTGATAAAAGTATTTTTTTTTAAATAATTGAAAATAAAAATTATAAAATTTAATTAAACTTTAATAAAAAAATTATTTAAAGAAAAATAAATATAAAGAATTAAATGTACAAATAAAAATTTATTTTAAAAAAATTAATATAAAGAATGAAATGTAAAAATAAAAATTTCTTTTAAAAAAACATTAATATAAAGAATGAAATGTAAAAATAATCATAATTTTTAATATATGTAAAAATAATGTAAAAAAACATTAATATTTTTTTTTTTGAAATACTGAATAATTTATTTAAAAGACATTAATATAAAGAATGAAATGTAAAAATAATTAAAATTTTTAATTAATGTAAAAATAATGTAAAAAACTTTTTTTTTTTAAATACTGAATTTTTTTATTAAATTTTAATTAAATTTATAAATTTGTTTATTTTCAATTATGTTTTTTTAAAATACTTTTATTAGTTTTTTTTTTATTTCTGATTTTTTTCTTTAAAAACAATTAGTGGTGTCATTAGAGGGCATAACTAATGTGTTCAAGGGTAATAAGGGTATTTAAATGATTTTTTAACGGTCAAAGTTGTTGACTAACGGACTACCAAATGGTTAGGGTGTAAAATGTCTAATATTTTGGTTTTCAGGGGGGAAAATAGCCATTACTGAAACTAGAGGGGATAAAATGTCTAATATTTTAGTTTTCAGGGGGAGAAATGACCATTACTAAAACTAGAGGGGGCAAAGTGTCTAATATGTCAAACTACAAGGAGGAAAATGATTATTTCCCTTTATTTATTTATTTCAATTGATTTTCTTATTGAATATATCGTGCTAGATACTTATATATTTTTTTATATCAATTAATTGACTTTTCTGCCACAACTCTATTTTGAGTAACATATATGTCAATTTGTTGTCATAGTCCAAGTAAAATAGGACTCTTGTAAAAGTGCCTTACTTGAAAAGAGACCATAATAAACTTTTATAGCAAATATAATTGCTAATTTATTTTTTATTTTTTTAAAGGAAGGTTTTCTGCTTGTTTTAGAAAAAAAAAAAATCCAGATACATACTTTGATTCAGTAGTATTTTATTCTATTGTTTTTTCCTATCCGAGGCACATTTATATCAATTACAATTTCCTGTTTTATGTCCATATATCCATACCTATCCTTAAAATATATATTTACGTCCAATTAATCAAGTATGTATATTTTAATTTGTTTATATTTTTATATACAAACGAATTCAAATCATTTTTCAACCTCACTTGGTGCTTGTCGCGTTTATAGCAGCCATCGAAAGGATTCAAATCAGATATCTAAAAATGACGTTTCAATTTGTGTCTAATCAACCAGATACAAATTGGGATATGTGTCTATATATATATATATACATATAGAGGAAATAAGGCTTTTTAACCAAAAATTATAGGGACTAATTGTTTTTGTCACCAATTATCATTTTTATTGTTTTTTGTCAACAAATGGGCTGTGAAGACAAAATTGCCCCTATTTTTTTTACAAAAGCTCTTCTCTCTCATTTTCATCAGATCAGAATTTTTTTTTCCTCTTTCTCTCTCTCCTTTTGCTGCCTGACGCCTCCTTCTTCTTCTTCTTTCTCTCCTTCTTCTCTCCTCCTCTCTCCTCCTCTCTCCTCCATCCGATCTCTTCTTCTTCTTCTTTCTCGTCATTTTCGCTCTCCTTCTTCTCTTTCACTTTCTTTTTTTTTTTCCAGATTTAAAAAAAAAAAACAGATTTTTTCAAATAAAAAATTTTCAGATTTGGTGGTTTTTCGATCGTCGGTCATCCGATCGTCCCTCTTTCTTCTTCTTCTCTTTCTCTTCTCTCTTCTCTCTTCTCTTACATGTTTTTTCCAGATTTTTTAAAAAAAATTTCAGTTTTTTTTTTATTTTGAATTTTTTTCACGTTTTTTTCCAGATTTTTTTTTTAAATTTCAGTTTTTTTTTTTTTATTTTGAATTTTTTTTCAGATTTTTAAGTTTAGGTTATGGTTGTGGTTGATTTTCCAGATTTTTTTAAAAATTTTCAGGTTTTTTTTAAACAAAAATTTCCAGATTTTTTTTTTAAAAATTCAGTTTTTTTTCTTTTTTTTGTTAAATTTTTTTTAAAAAGATTTGGATTTGAGTTTTGGTTGTGGTTGTGATTGTGATTGTGGTTGTGGTTGTGATTTAAAAAAGGTTTGGATTTGAGTTGTGGTTGTTGTTAAGTTTGAGTATTGTTTGTTTTAAAAAAATTCAGATATTGATTTGCTCAAAAAAAAATTCAGAAATTTCAATTTTGAGTATTATAAGTTTGAGTATTGGTTGTGGTTGTGATTTTAATTTTTTTTTCCAGACCGGTGTGTTTAATTGTGTTACTAGTGACCAATTAAACACACTAGGTGTAAACCAATTAAACACACTGGGTGTAAACCAATTAAACACACTGGACAACCCAATTAAACACACCAACATTATCATTAAACACACCGGACTAATTAAACACACCAGGCAAAATGAATTAAACACCGGACTAATTAAACACACCAGACCACCAATTAAACACACCGGACAAAATGAATTAAACACACCATAGAAAAACCAATTAAACACACCAATGCAAACCAATTAAACACCCTAGGCCAAACCAATTAAACACCTCAGTGCAAATCAATTAAACACACCAGTGCAAACCAATAAACACCTTAGACCCTGGTGTGTTTAATTTTTTTTGCCGTGGTGTGTTTAATTTGTGGTCTGGTGTGTTTAATTGGTGGTCTGGTGTGTTTAATTAGTCCGGTGTGTTTAATTCATTTTGCCTGGTGTGTTTAATTAGTTCGATGTGTTTAATTGGTGGTCTGGTGTGTTTAATTAGTCCGGTGTGTTTAATTCATTTTGCCTGGTGTGTTTAATTAGTGGTCTGGTGTGTTTAATTCATTTTGCCTAGTATGTTTAATTGTTTTTGCCTGGTGTGTTTAATTGGTGGTCAGGTGTGTTTAATTGGTTAGGTGTGTTTAATTCATTTTGTCTGGTGTGTTTAATTCGTTTGCCTGGTGTGTTTAATTCGTGGCCTGGTGTGTTTAAACAAAATAAAATCTGAAAAGTTTGTTTGAAAAAGATCAAATCTGAAAAATCTAATTTTTTTTTCAACAAAACCCAAACCTAAACACAACTCCCACCATTCATAAAAACAACCCCAACCCAAACTTAAATACAACCACAAATCAACAACTAACACTCAAATACAAACCTTTTTTTAAATCTGAAAATTTTTCAAAAAAAAAAAAAAAACTGAATTTTTTTTTCAAAAATCTTGAAAATTTTCCTTTAAAAAAAACCTGAATTTTTTTTTTTAAATCTGAAAAAAAAAAAAAGAGAAAGAGAAAGAGAAAGAGAAGAAGAAGAAGAAGATGATGATGAACCCATGAGAGAAAGACAAGCCGTGAAAGAGAGAAGAATGAGAGAAATAAGAAGGAGGCGTGAGAATATGAGAGAGGAAAAAAAAAAATTGTAAAGAAGGGCAATCTTGTCCAAAATGTGCATATGTTGACAAAAACAATAAAAATAATAATCATAGACAAAAACAATAAACCCCATAATTTTTTGGCTAGTTATGGAGTTCTCCCTATATATATATATATATATATATTTTCAACTTCTTCTATAAATATAGACACATATCCCAATTTGGTTGGTTATACACAAATTTGAACACCATTTTAGACAACTGATTTGAGTCCCCTTCGAAATCAGGGTAACGTTTCTTCTTTTCTTTTCTTCTTCTTCTTTTTAACTATTCATGCACGTGAATCACTTGATATTTCATGCAAATACACAAGAATTTGGATCATCTACTAATCTGATCTTTTTCCTGACCTTTTTAATGCATGTAATTGGTGGATAATAAAGTGGTTGTAAAAACCAATTACATCTTAACCACCTATTCTTTGAAATGCTTATATGTCATCATGATATTATGTGAAGTTAGGAAAAAGATCAAATTAGCAGAGAATTCACATTCAATACATAGACTATAGTCAATTTTCCATTCTCAGTAAGTATATATATATACACACACACTTGCAAGAATCAATTAATAATTCTTTTTAAAATTAAATTTAGAACTTTGCAAGAACAAAACCTATACATATACATTCATATGTTATCTCTCATGAAGTTTTTATTAGCATTCTTTTGATCAACAATTAGGGGTCGATTGTTTTTTTGTCTGAAGACTGAATAGTCCTAAATTTGTTTGAAAACTGAATAGAGATTGAAATCTAAACTTGAATAACATGTTTTTTTTTTTTTTTTTTTTTTTTTTTTTTTCTAACATTTGAATGTACTGTCAATATGTTTGTTTTTTAAAAATAAAATTGTCTAAAAACAAGTAATTTTACATTTATACTCATGCTAATTAAAAGAAGTAATTTAACATGCATGTTCATATGCAAACAAAGTTCAATTTAACAAAACAAAAAATTCATCAAAGAATATAATTTTACAGTTCTGCAAACAAAGTTTAAGCTCAATCTTTTTTTGAAAAGGAAAGTTCAAGCTCAATCTATTATAAAAAAAAAAAATCAAGTTATTTTGCATGTTGTCCACGTTTCCAGTGTATATAATTGAGGAAACCATTTTTGTTTTTTTTTGTTTCCTAGATCATATGCATCGGAAACAAAATAATAATAATAAAGGATATTGATTTTTTTTTTTTTTTTTTGAAATAGGTTTATGAATTATATGCACCGGTCTCTATGAGAAATGATTAGGGTTTTATTTATTTATTTTTATTTTTCTAAAATCCGTTTAAAATAAGAAATATATTAAAATAAATATCTTTACACATTATCGAATTAGGATAAATTTGGAAATATATCTTTTTTGGGTGGATAGACTTGGAAGAGAATATTTTAATTGTAATATAGTGATTTAGAATTAAGTTAAATGTCAGAATTTCTTACTTTATTTTTTAAATTGTTTTTTGATATTTTTAAGTTGTTTGACCATTTGAAAAACAAATAAAACAACTTAATTAGTTCAATTCAGACCCATTAAGTTTTAAGTGGGAAAAACAAACAACTCCTTAGTTTATCAAATCATATACTAAGTAGAAAATTCGACCTTATACAAAACAGATCAATAGCTTGCGATGGGATCGCTCACCGAATCAGCTGTGGACAACAATCATGGTGATCTGCTGGATTCTTATAGAACTTGGCTGGTAATTAATTAAATTAGTTCAATTAAGCTTGGTTTACTCATGATCATTATCATGTATGGGTCCACAAAATTTTTGTCACTATTTGGGGCGCTTTTTGTAAGACAAACACCATATTACTAATTTAAGTTTAAAAGGCACCTATTTAGGTGACTAGACAAAAATACCCCTTTTTGTCACTTTGTGTCTTTTTCAAACATTGAGAGAAAACCTTTTTGAACTTTTTCCTGAACTGAAATCGTGCCTTTTTGAAAAAAATTTCAAGCCTTTTTGAACTGAAATCGTGCTTTTTAAAACTTTTTTCAAGCCTTTTTGAATTGAAATCGTGCCTTTTTGAACTTTTTTACGAGCCTTTTTGAAATGAAATCGTGCCTTTTTGAACTTTTTTTCGAGCCTTTTTGAACTAAAATCATGCCTTTTTGAAAAAAAATTTGAGCCTTTTTGAACTGAAATCATGCCTTTGAACTGAAATCGTGCCTTTTTGAAAAACATTTCGAGCCTTTTTGAACTAAAATCGTGCCTTTTTGAACTTTTTTTTTTAGCCTTTTCGTGCGTTTTCGAGCCTTTTTACATTAGATTCGAGCCTTTTCAACAGTGTATGAAAAGGCTCAAACCTAGTATCAAAATTCACACAACCATCTTAAGGTTTACAAAAGACTCGGAGAACAACCAACTTAAGGTTTTAAATTGAAAAAAAAGCTCGACCTCCGAATGCGTATGTGTAGCGCCACTAAACTAATGGAGGTCTGTTTTGATGTTCAACCTCCATTGGAGATTTATTAAACAGACCTCTATAAAGAAGATGAAAGAATAAAGTCCCAGAAAATTTCAAAGTAAGAGAATGTGTAAAGTAAGGGTATTTTTGTCCGTTTACCATAATAGGTGCCTTTTAAACTTAAGTTATTAAAGAAGTGACTTTCTTACGACACCAACTTAAAAAGGTGACATTTCTCATCATTTCCACATGTTTTTTTTTGTATACGATCGTGCATGATCTCATCAATCTGAATACATAACATCACAGGAAGAGCATCCTTCTGCTTTGGACTCATTTGAAGCGATGATAGCTGTTGCAGGAGGGAAAAAATTGGTCTTGTTTCTTGATTATGATGGAACCTTGTCACCGATCGTAGATGACCCCAACAAAGCTTTCATATCTGACGCGGTAGTAATTGATTCTTTAATCATACTCTCTCTCTCTCTCTCTCTCTCTATATATATATATATATAATTCGAATATACATACATCTAATAGATAATATTTGTTGATTCGTTTTATTAATTCAATTGCTGAATGTTCACGTACACACTCTAACGAACTCGTACATGCCATAAATTGTACGTAGATGCGCGCAGCAGTACGTGAAGTTGGCAATCTTTTTCCTACTGCCATTGTTAGTGGAAGGTGTATTGATAAGGTACCAAAATTCTATATAAATGATCAAGTAATTATATATATACTGTATATATACACATTAATTGTTTTTTTTTTTTTTTTTTTTTATGTTAATGTATTTATATTAACATAAAAAAAAAAAAAATACATTATGTTAATCTTTTTAGATTATTGTTTTAGGGTTTGCACGTCACTTTGCTTTCGCTTTTCTTTTTGTTTTCTTTTTTTATTTTATTTTAATAATGTAGTCAGCTTAATAAAAAAAAATGTTAATGTATTTATATTATATATATATATTTGTTAACATAATTGTAAATAGGTGAAGGGTTTTGTGAAACTGGACAATATAGTATATGCTGGGAGTCATGGTATGGATATATCAACTCCAACTGGGTCTTTGAAGTATGAAGACGAAGGGCATCAGACCAAATTTGTTGATGAACAGGTTTCATATAATTTTATGTGATATTCTAGATAGATTTTTTTTAATGCAAATTTTTTCAACATAAAGTTGAATTTAAATCTTCTTTTTTTTTTTTTTGTTTAAAGAATTTAAATAAAAATATTAATTGTTACCGAATTGTATCTTGACACAGTTTCGTTTCATTTCACAGGGTAGTAAAGTTGTAAAATTCCAACCTGCTCAAGAGTTCTTGCCAACTGTTAAGGAGGTACAGTACAATATATTAATATTTATACATTTTTATTTAATTATATGTATTTGATGATTTAACACAGAATTAAGTTGTTAATTTTTTTTTTCTTCCAGATAATCCAAGTGCTGGAACAAAAAGTCAAGACTTTTGAAGGTGCTATGGTTGAAGACAACAGATTCTGTGTCTCTGTGCACTATCGACATGTAAACGAAAAGGTAATGCAAATGCATCAATAATCCGAACACAGAAAATTTCTTTTATCAAATATTTAATTTGATGCCAGAATTAATTTGTGAAACACGTACAATCCTTGAAATTCAATAAGCTAATCATTTTACTTGTTCGTTAACAATAGGAAGTAGACACATTCAAAGAGATGGTGCAATCTACTATGAAAGCTTACCCAAATTTCCGCATCAACGGTGGCAAAATGGTATCGTGAATTTTCTTATACTTATTAGCTACGATTTATTTTGTAATATAATATGAAACAATATTAATTAAGGCTCTTTTTTTATATGGCACATTGGCACTATTTTCAAGGCTATTTGTAGAAAAGTCACCAAGTTATTAAGTATTATGGAAATAGCATCAATTATTGTGTTCTGTCAAATTTACCCCTAATTCTTTTACTTTTGTTTTTGTTTTGTTTTTTTTACTTTTTAAATCTCTCTCTCTCTCTCTCTCTCTCTCTCTCTCTCTCTCTCTCTCTCTCTCTCCTCAGTTTTTTTTTTTTCAAAGACCTCCATTGATCCATTAGAGGAGGTCATCGAAGTGGTCGACTCCTTTGGAGGTCGTCAAAATGACCTCCGTTAAAAAAAAATCTGGAAACAAGTCTCGGGTAGTTGGCAATAAGTTTCGGGTATTTGGAAATAAGTCTTAGGTGGCTGGAAATAAATCTCGGTTATTGCTAGTATGGAATAAGTGTCGACAAACTAGCCAAGACTTAATTTCCAGATTTTTTTTGGATTTTTTATCTTCTTCTTTATTGACCACCAATGGAGGTCGACCTCCATTTGAGATTTGTTCGAGGTCTTTGAAAAAAAAAAAAAAAAAAAAAAAGAGGAGAGAGGAAGAAAGAGAGAGAAATTTAAAAAGTAAAAAGAAAAGTAAAAGAATAAGTGAAGGATATTTCAGTCTCACCACATACTTTGGTACTAAAAAACATAGAGTTAGTGCTTGTTTGGTTGAGCTTTCTACTGTCTCAAAAGGTCTACCAACGTCTATTTGAATTTTTTAGAGTTGTTTGGTTGGACTTTTGAGATTGTCTATTTTAAATTGAGTAGAGGCTAGTAGAGTTTAAACCTTTACTAGGCAAAAGCTCATGTGGAGGTGCTTCTCCAAATAGACCTTTTGTTTTTAAAAGTCTACCAACCAAACAACTATATTTTATTTTTCAAAAACTCTATCTCTAATAGATCTACTGCAAGTAGATCTTTTACCAATAGAGATTTTTCAAAAGCCCAACCAAACAAGCTCTTAATAACTTAGTGATATTTCCACAAAACCAAATCCATTTGGTGCTATTTCCCCAAATTCCCTCTATTAATTAAGTCCGCAATTTTGATCAAAATATTGGTTTTTGACGTGAACCAGTGAACATGTAAAACGTAACCTGAGTTTGCATGAAAATAAAGTGCATACATCCATATATATTTAAAAATGACTCGAAGATCATTTCTTAATTTTCTGTGCATGTTTTTTATTAATAGGTGTTGGAGATAAAGCCGTCCATAAATTGGAACAAAGGTCGTGCTTTGGAGTATTTGCTTGACACCTTTGGTTTCACCAGTTCAAGCGATTTTCTCCCTCTCTACATAGGAGATGATACGACTGATGAAGATGCTTTCGAGGTATAATATAAGCAATTCTAATATAAATATATACTTGTGAGTATTTCTTAGCCTTATATTAAACTTAATTATTATAAATTATCAAACGTCAAACTGTTTACACCCGTTTTTGTTCACTTGCGTGATATGGAGGCCGTACGGTTGACCTTGTTTAATTAATGAAATGAAAATACGGTAGACGTCCACGAGAGATAATTACTAAACTATTTGGATGGCTATTTTCATAATCGGAGGTATTTCGTGGTGTACCGTGTACGTATTGCTAATTTGAGTAATGTGAATAATTGCAGGTTATTCAAGGCCTTGGACGAGGATTTCCGATAATAGTTTCTTCGGTTCCAAGGGACACAAAGGCTTCTTACTCTCTCCGTGACACAGATGAAGTGATGGATTTCATGGTGCGCCTTGCAAAGTGGAAAAAAGCTGAATCAACTGCCTAAACTATGATACTTCCATTACTAGCTAATTTGCTTGAATTTTGTCTAGCAAATTAGCTCAGTGATCATAGTTAGGTAGTTAATTACAAAAATATTCCTAGGAGTCCTTTCTTTTAAATTGAGGGCAACACATGTTTAGAAACAGAGACGTAGGAGACAAATTTAAATTTGTGTTGAAGAACCACAGATAATTGTAGGAGGAGACAGATTTATTTAATTTTATATTCAAGAACCACAGATAATTGTAGGATTTACTAATTAGTTTAGACAATATCGTCTCATGTTTCATTGTTGTTTAAAATGGGATTCTTAATTTAAAAAATAATCCTTTTATTTTGAATATTTTTATTTGTGTGAGTGAATGAGTTTCACTTTCAATTTATATTCATATTGTTAATTGAAAGATGGTGTCGTATTGATTATTATAGTCTTAATTCTAAATAGTATGACCTCCATATTTGTTATGATGTATTTGTTATTGTATATATATATATTTGTTTGAATATCACATAATTGAAGCCAGAGAATAGAGTGGTCAAGAACTTTGCCATGGCTTGCACCACAGATTTCAGAAACCTCGACGAAGGCTTCGGCGGCAAAACCTACAAGCGTAAGCGCCAAGAATCCGAAGCACATGGGACTGATGATGGAAAGTCATGGAAGCAGCCGCGGAAGCACCGGTTGTCTGCAGCGAAGGTGCGCCTGAGAAGGACTCCGTGGGAGTAGGAGAGGGAGAAAGAGAAACCGGTGAAGAGTGTACAAAGAGAGGATTAACGAACTGAAGGAAGAGATCAGAAACAACAAGGTCAAGAAGAGGAAAAAGCGAGAGGAGGGGAAGAAGATGAAGGAAGATAATATATTGAAATCTGAAACCAAGTTTCAGGTTATCTCTAACAAGAATACACTCAAGAAAATCGCTAAGGGGTTGTTTTTTTTTTTTTTTTTTTTTTTTCTTCACTATAAGACTTATTGTCTCTTATATCTTAAATTAAAATAAATCAGTTTGTTTGTTTTTTCAATTTATATCTTATTTTAAGATATATATGTCTTTTAGAAAAAATAATTTTTTAATATATATATATATATTTTATCTTATTCAAAGAGTGATACATTAGAGTTTTTATAATAAATTTCCACAAATGTTCTATAACAATTCATACATTTATAATTTTATTCGCACATAATAAAATCCCAAAAATCAATTTTCCAAAAATTCCAAATTTTAAAGAAACCCTAACACAACCTAATCAATTTTATATTTGTAATAAGTCATCCAAAATGAAAAAAATAATAATATCATAGTATTTTAATTTATAAAACTTATCCATATGTCTAACAAATTAAGGTCTTATAAGACTTTAGATAAAAATAAAAAAAAAATAACCCCTGAGTCTAATCATAAGAAATTGCTCAAAGTTGTCCCCAATAGTTTCGTGAAGAATAAAAAATAGCTTTGAATTAAATTTTAGCATTTTAATTTTTCTGGAAATTTTGTTTTAGTACGTGTTAGTTCTTTCTACAATATATATATATATATATATATATATATATATATATATATATATATATATATATGTCCTGATATAACTTCATAATGATATTGAATGTGAGTCACTAGTTTTATATGCTTTGACTCAAGTGTGTATACACTTGTCAAAACTAGTGGTTTACATTCAATATCTTCATGAAGTTTTAGGACGTCCGCCTGAAAACGAGACTATATGTATATATATATATATGTTTTCAACAACAAATCCTACCCACATTTAAATATGGGAATTTTGGTAATTGGTATATATAATATGTCAAGATCAACCACTACAAGTACTTTGGAGGTCTTCCTAAACTTTGCGATTTATGCACATAAGTGAAACGCGCAAAAGTGAAACTTAAACCTCCATGTCATGTGTAAAAGGATATTCACAACCACTAAATTATTACCGGCATAATTTCACATAAGTTTTACCTTTTTGGTGATTTGTCACTTTTATAAATGTCTTTTCAAATTCATCATTTCAGTCCTTACTGTTCCAAAACTCATCACTTTAGTCCATTTGACCAAATATGTGAAAGTCAACTATTTTAAAATCTGTTAAATTACATTTTTACCCCTATTACTATTTAATTTAGCTAAAATGATTATCTTAGCTTTAAATTAAAATGAAAAACAATAAAATTCTCAATAATAAAATCTTAAATAAATATATTACAAAAAAAAAAAAAAAAAAAAAAAAAGCTTAAATAAATAATTAAAAAATCCATTAATTTTTTCTTATTTTGTATTTTTTTCATAATGGATTTTTATTTAGCTAAAATGATTATCTTAGCATTAAATTAAATTGAAAAACATTAAAATTCCCAATAATAAAATCTTAAATAAATAGATTACAAAAAAAAAATTATGAAAAAAAATCATTTAAAGCTAAGATAATCATTTTAGTAAATTAATATCCATTATGACAAAAATACAAAAAAAAAAATAACAAACAATTAATGGATTTTATTATTATTATTTATTTAAGATTTTTTTATAATATATTTATTTAAGATTTCATTATTGAGAAATTTATTATTTTTCATTTTAATTTAAAGCTAATATAATCATTTTAGCTAAATTAAATAGTAATAAGGGTAAAAGTGTACTTTCATAGGTTTTAAAATAGTTGACTTTCACATATTTGGTCAAGAGAGCTTCTTTTGACAATCCAATTTTTTCTTTTTACACTTATTTTCTAAAAACACTCTATTCTGAAAATTTAAATTTAAAAAATTCTAAAGACACTTCATTTTGTTACAAGATTAAAAAAAGAAATTATCTCTCATAGATCATTAGATTAATTATTACATATTAAATACTCTCTCTTAAATTTTTAATTACCATATTAAACTCTCTCTCCTCCAATACATATCTCTAATTTTCTATCTCCATTTTTTTTCAATCAAGACAAACAGTTAAGGTAAAAAAAAAAAAAAAAAAACTTACTAATAAGCTTGATTTTTAGAAACCATATGTATGTATATATTAAAAAATAATAATAATAAAAAATAAAAATAAAAAAATAAAAAAAAACTCAAAAAATAAGTACCTTGTTTTTTTAATATATATTTTTTTTGTATTTTTTTTTTTTTTTTAAATCGAAACATGAAAATGCTTTTTGTTACTCTTGTAGGTATGTGATTGCCTAGAGAACTTTAATTCTTTCATTAGTCTTAGAAATTTTGAGTTTAATCGAATATAGTTGAAACAATTTAAGCTTTCATATATATATATATATATATATATATATATATATATATATATATATATATATATTACTGTTTGTAAAAAACTAAAATATTCATAATTAAGTTTTTTTTTTTCCTTTAACTATTAATCAGAGATTGATCGAGAACGTATGGAAATGTGATTTTTTTTTTTTTTTTTTTTTGAAAAATGGAGAGAGATTAATTAGAAGAAAGTGTTTAATATGGTAATAATAGATTTAAGGGAGAGCGTTTAATACGTAATATTTAATCTAATGATTTAGGAGAGAGATTTTTTTTTTAGTAATTTAATTAGTTTGTAATGTCTTTAATTTTTTTTGTCTTGTTTAGTAATTTTAATTTAGGTTAAAATTGTCATTAATAAAAAAAATTAAATTGGAGTGTGGATAGATAATTTGTGGATTGTAAGGAGAAGCTCTCTTTGGTCAAATGGACTAAAGTGATGAGTTTTGAAAATAGTAAGGACTAAAGTGATAAATTTGGAAAGACATTTATAAAGGTGACAAATCACCAAAAAGGTAGGACTTATGTGAAATTCTACCATTATTACCATATATGTTTCCTCAAATTTAACTTTAACCTAAAATGGAAGGTGCATAATCACTACAATGCGGTCTTGATGTCTACTTCTATAAACGGAAGAAGTTACCTTTCAACACCGACAGAGGTCTCCTCACGCTTATTGTGGTTTTATGTATAATGTTGGGACAACTAGTCGGGTTAGAGGGTTGTTGAGACCTATTGAGATCAACCAACACTACAATAGTTTTATGGGAAACGATAGGACAACTAGACGGGTTAGAGGAATGCTAGGACCTACCGAGAACGAGCAACACTACAACACGACTTAAATGTCTATTTCCATAATCAAAAGAAGTCGACTTCCAATATCGAGAGAGGTCTCCCTAAACTTATTACGGTTTTATGTACAATGGTGAGACAATATATACAAGATGTCAATGCTTGAATCTCCATGGGTTGATGAAGATTGTCTAGCCACCAACGCAAGGTGCCTTTGACATAAGGAGATTACTGCTATCATTTAAATAAAAGAGTATAATATGACATTTCATCAAACATCAGGGGCTTATTTCCAATTATTCCTTGATGACATAGTAAACGATAACGTTTAATTTTGCTGGCGCCCAAGCCTTAAACCCTACCGCACATTCCTCACCTCTCAAAATCGAGGTCTTAAACCCTAAAAAACCCAACTTCCTCTCTATATATGTCTATCTCTCTCGCTCACTGAATACCACCAATTCCTTCGGCGAAATCTCGCCGTTTCGCGATATTATAATTCCAGAACAACCGTCTCTCGTACCGACAACCGGTAGGTACAGGTTCGGCTATGCCCATTAAGCTATTACCGCATCTCCGCTTTCTCAATCCTTCTATGAATCTTCAACCTACAGTTCGAACCATACCCACTTTCTGTAGAATCTTCCCATTTAAACTCCAATACCTAGGCCTAACTCGCATAAACCAGCAGCCACAAATTCCCAGTGTACGGAAATTATCGACTCGACCGTTTCGTACCCGACCCGGGTCCCAGTCGTCGAGTTCCGATTTCAACCGTACTCGCGAGAGAGGTAGAGGAGGAGAAGTTCGGGCTTCAAAGAGTTTAATCGAGGACGAGGCGGAGCTGAGTGACTGGGTTAGTGATTTAGGGTCTAAACGCAACAACAAATACGACGACGACTCAGATTTTAAGTCGGCTGGTAGCGGAGAACGTAGGGGTGGTAGAGAGAGAGAGTCGTTTCCGATGAAGAGGAGAAGAGAGAACGACTCTGACGGGTCGAGGGGGAGGGGAAGAATGAATCGGAACTCAGCTAATTCGTTTTCGACGAATGATAATCCAAGGTTCAATAGGAGATCTGACGGTGAATCAAGGGACGATGGTGGGGATTTTTCGCGGAGAAAGAGTGGCGGCATTGAAAGAGGAAATGGGAATTCTTTTAGAGGAAATTCGAATTCTTTTAGAGGAGGAAATTCGTATTCTTCTAGAGGAAATTCATATTCTTCTAGAGGAGGAAATTCGAATTCTTCTAGAGGAGGAAATGTGAGTTCTTTTAGAGGAAATGGGAATCCTTCAAGGGGAAATTCGAATTCTTTTAGAGGAAATTCGAATCCTTCTAGAGGAGGAAATTCGAACTCTTTTAGAGAGAAGAGAAATGAGAGGAATGATGGAGAGGGTTTTAAGAAAGAAGGAATGCAATTAAGAAGAGAAGCAAAGTTTTCGGAGGATGATAGTGACGATAGTGATGTTGAAGATGAGGATGAGGATGAGGAGAGAGGCAAAACTATGAATGGTTTCGAGGATTTGCTTATTGAAGAAGTTAGTGATGTCGATGATGATGATGATGATGATGACAGCACTCTTCGAACGAATGCAAGGAAGTCAATTGGATTAGATAAGGAGGATGATGTGAAGAGTGTGAAGAGAAGTTCACCAGGGAATGATAACTCTTACTTGAGTGAGAGAAGGTATGCTATTAAAAAAATTGTTTACTTTGAAGGGTTTCATTTAGCTTTTACCGATTATTTGCACTTATAAGTGTTTGATATAGTTATTCTAAAGAGACAGGTTTAGTAGCTATTCAAACTAATGCTATTTAACTCTCTGCTTAGTTCTCTCATAAATATCTGATTTATCGTTACGTGTACAGATTTGAAGAATGTGCGATATCTCCCTTGTCATTAAAAGGAATCAAGGGTGCTGGATACGAGAGGATGACCAAAGTACAGGAGGCAACACTTCCAGTAATACTAAAAGGTTCACTTCTTTTTGGTTTATTTCATAATTTCACGGATGAATTTTTTTTGTTATATTTTGAATAACAGTCTGTGATTTGTTTATATGTTAACTGATAGATTTTGAGTAAATATGTCAATATCAGATTTTGTTTGCGTAAGCTAACTAACTAATTTTGTTCAGGTAAGGATGTTCTGGCCAAGGCTAAGACGGGTACTGGAAAAACTGTAGCTTTTTTGGTAAGACATTTTTTTTTCTTCACATAATTGCATGTTAATTTCTAAACCAACACCAGACTCTTTGGCTCTTTGCAGAATAGCCATCTTACTAGTACCTTACCTGATGTCATTGCAGGTTTTCTGATGACTTCTACAAGCATTTAGTTCATCAAAGCATTGAAATCTTCTCCCTTATCATACTGTCTTAAAAACAGATATCACACTTTGAATCTGAAAAGATTTCAGGAAACCTTGCATTACACTTGTGAAATAGGAAAAATAGAAGTTTAAAGTCATGATTACCCTTTGGCCCTCATCTTTTTTGGCTTTTTTTTTTGGAGAAATAATCACTATCAGAAAGTGAAAAGAAGCATTATTTTCATTTTTATTAGTCATTCACTTAATTGATGTTTGTTGGTTTCAGCTTCCATCTATTGAAGTTGTCATTAAATCTCCTCCTGTTGGTCGTGATCAAAAGCGCCCCCCAATTCTTGTGCTTGTAATGTGCCCTACACGAGAACTTGCTAATCAAGCTGCTACAGAAGCTAACACTTTGTTGAAGTATCATCCATCTATTGGAGTTCAGGTTGTGATAGGAGGTACAAGGCTTACACTAGAACAAAAACGCATGCAGACAAACCCTTGCCAGGTGAATTTCTTATCTTCATCGTAAGACATCCATCATGCTTAATTTCATATCCTGCCATCTATTAGAGCCTCATAGGATATTTAATAGGCCAGTTGTTGAACAAATGTGATGATCCTACTTGTTTGATATGCTGTGGAACTGTTGGAATGTCATGCACTGGGCATAGAATGAGAGAATTGGAATGGCTTGGTAGATTGGATATGTAGGATCTATATTCTCAATATTTTACATTCACTTAGAGAGGATCCCCGACCATCTACCAATCAGACACTGGATCTTCATAGCATGTACTGTATATATTAGTGCATGGTTAGTTAATACTTGGTAAACATCTTTATCACGAAATACAGAAATAGTTAAAATCTTGTTGATATATTTTCACGTATTCAAAACTCACAGATTCTTGTTGCTACACCTGGAAGGCTCAAAGACCATATTGAGAATACTGCAGGATTTGCAACAAGGCTCATGGGTGTGAAGGTCCTTGTACTTGATGAAGCTGATCACTTATTAGACATGGGATTTCGTAAAGACATTGAGAAGATAATTGCTGCAGTTCCAAAGCAACGACAAACCCTTTTGTTTTCTGCCACAGTATCTGAAGAGGTTTACCTTTTTTATCTTTGTTTTATGTAACTCATGTAAGAGTGCCTTGTGAATTTTGAACAAAATAATAAAGGTGCTTTCTGGTGTGAAGGTCCGTCAAATTTGTCATATCGCTTTAAAAAGAGATCATGAATTTATCAGTACTGTTGAAGAGGGAAGTGAGGAAACACACTCACAGGTAGGCTTTTTGTGACCCTGCTCAATAACTCAGAGCGTGTACTCGATAACTCCTCAAATCATGATATGTTGGATCATTTCAGGTCAGACAGATGCATTTAGTTGCCCCATTAGACAAACAGTTTCCCTTACTGTATACGCTTTTGAAAGAGCACATTGCAGATAACCCTGACTATAAGGTATTTATTTACTCCATAATCCTGTAATCCAAAATAACTTTGCTATTTTATTCATTATTTTCTCATTCTTATGTGTTTAGTACCAAGAGGAAAAAAAAACATGCTCGTGGCTTATGAATTATTGTGCGTAGAACATTTATGGATGTTGCCATAATAAATATTTAAGGCGTCTACTCCTCTTAAGCTGCTATGTAATATGAATTTTTGAAGTCTCATAAATAGCAACGTATTCTTTTGGCCATTTCTTTTGGGCATAATGTCAATTGGTTTCTGCAGGTTCTTGTGTTTTGCACAACCGCTATGGTAACCAGACTGGTGTCTGACCTTCTTGGTGAGCTGAAATTGAATGTTAGAGAGATACATTCTAGAAAGCCGCAGAGTTATAGAACAAGGGTTTCTGATGAATTCCGAAAGTCAAAAGGCCTTATTCTTGTGACATCTGATGTGTCTGCTCGGGGGGTTGATTATCCTGATGTTACCCTCGTCATTCAGGTAATAGGAAATAACCTACAAGCACGTTTTTCTACTTCACGTCTTGCAGAATATTCACTTTTGCGAGGCAAAACTTTACTTTATCAAACCTTTTTATCTTGGAGAAAGATTAGATAATTTTTTTTATATATATTTTTTTATACTTTCCTCGGTGTTCAAGCCTCTTGGATATGAATACAAAACATGCAACTTTCTCACTTCCACTGTGGTTATTATATTATGGAATGATTTTTGCAATTGTAGGTGGGTTTGCCAGCTGAAAGAGAACAGTACATACACAGGCTTGGCCGAACTGGACGCAAAGGTAAAGAAGGACAAGGCATATTGTTACTTGCACCTTGGGAGGAATTCTTTTTATCTACCATCAAGGACTTGCCAATTACAAAAGCTTCTGCACCTTCAGTCGATCCAGACACACAGAAAAAGGTGAACCTGGATGTTTTCTGTTTTGGCATCTTGCTTGTTCCATTCTTCTGTGGTTTATGATCTTTGCAATTCTTTTGCCACAATCATTTCTTGTTAGTAAGACATTTGCATTGTAATGAACAGGTGGAACGTGCCCTTTCTCATGTGGAGATGAAGAACAAAGAGGCAGCATACCAGGCCTGGCTTGGTTATTACAATTCGAATAAGAAAATCGGCAAGGACAAGTGTAAGCTTGTGGAGCTTGCAAATGAATTCAGCCGATGTATGGGGCTCGATACACCTCCTGCCATTCCAAAGCTTGTCCTTGGTAAGATGGGGCTTAGGAATGTACCGGGTTTGCGTGCGAAATAGATATGCAGTACCTCAACTAGGAATTGAGAGAAAATTGTCCTCAACATGGATTTTTGATAAAGGCCTTTGAAAATTTATTTGTTGCAGAACAAGCTTCGTTTAATGTTTTACATTTTACTACATTTATCAATTATGTTGAGAGGGGTCTCGTAATTTAAATCCTTGTTCTCTATTTTATCAAGCTATAACACAGAGCAAAGGTAGATCTATGTTTGTTGGTGCTACCAAGTAGTTGGTAAGAGAGGATATAGTTTCATGGACATCGATCACAATATCATTTGGTGCACCTAAAAAACCCAAATCAATCCATCATCCAAAGAAATTCTACAAGTTGTATAGTAATAAAAACCCTACAGGTATACAATTATAATTAGAAACCAGATTCACTTCCCAGTTTCTTGCCCTGGCTCTGCTACTTATACAGTGAACTCCTTGATACCATCAAGAGCCGCGGCTTCATTCATCTTAAGGTTTTCGTTCTCTCTCGGATAATGAATTCTAAAGCTTGTTCCTTCTCATGCAAGGCATCCTTGGCAATCCTAGCTGCTTCTTCTGCAACATGGCTTTCATTCAATATCTGTTTAATTATATCTTGCAACTTGTAATTCTCTTGCACTGCAGTTGTGATCGCATACTCAGCTAGCTTTAAGCGACTCTAGATTAGATGCATATATCTAATAAATCCCAAAACTGAGGAACGACAATGGTTTGGTCTCACCAAAATTTGGTTGCACGCCCTTAAACAACACTTCTTTGAAATGTTGCATGTTTCCTACCTTGCATAAAGGAAACGAACGTATGTAAAACTTCATGTCTACAGGTAGCTTCGTAAAAACTGGTCTGTGTAACAATATAATTCAACTGCATGAACCATCCGTTACGAATCAGAGGAAGCAAAAGCTTTCTTTTGAATTATCAACAATAGTCTGCGTAATAATAATAAAAAAAATCAGCTGACCTATCTTTTCTAGCAACGAACATATTGCGAAAAACAATTAATAGCAGGGCCTTATTATGAAGTTTAACTAAACAGCAAAAAAAAATTCTAAATCTTTTCTTATCTTGGTGATATTTCTGCACCATTAACTTCTTAAACAAAAGTTAATAGTTGAGAACTAGTACACTGACTTTTAATGAATCAAAAAGCTATCATGTTCTGTGAAAGAAATTCATAACAATAAATTTATAACATGATAAACCCTAAATTTCTGAACCTGAGGGTATTTTACTTCAGTGGAGTTACAAATCTGTGGAGTCCTAAAATGAAAACCTAATCACCGAGTCCTCGCAACCAGCTTCAACCCTAGTCTGTTCATTGAAAAACAGAGCAGGTTAGGAAATGGGCTCCTGTGCCTCTCTCGGGGGATTCTTCTTAGTGTACATACAAGCACCCTGCAACATGAATGGGTGACGTTTCCAGGAGAGAAACCGTAAGGAATCATTGAATCACAAAAGTAGAACTCCCTTTCATGTGTGAGATGAGAGCAAAAAATCATGGTAATGAGAGGGTTTCTCATTATAGTTACCCTCAACATCATTCTCTCCCTGGTTTTGAAATGCAAGAGGAGGAAAATCCTCATCTTTTAATTGATAATTCCTCTGGGCCACTGATCTGGCAATAATATCAAGTCCCCCTGTTAAGATGATAAATTCACAGCCCATCAATCACAAAACAATCCCAGTTAACAAAAAGAAGCAATTGACGAAAGGAGTGCAATAGCATATTTAGTTACAGTACATTAATATAGACAAAATTACGAACGATCATTGGATACAAATAGTAGCCCAATTGTTTTTTTACTAGTGAGACTATTTTCTTATGCTTGTATTTAATTGAACACAACCCACCAAATCCAATTGAAAGCAACTGCACAATCAAAGTAGTGTTGCTGAATATTACGGTGAATGCCTAAATGGATATGGCTTATTAGATAAAGTACTGCATTCTCCTACCCATAACATTCTGAACCAGCAAGAATTTACAGTTAGACCGTTATTCAAACAAGAGGTGCATTCATTAATCATGTAAATATATAAATATCTTGGAGAAATCCAATGACCTACCTCTGGACATGGGGAGAAGGCTGTTCTGGTGAAGACCGTTGAGTAGAGGTACCATTAAAACTTTGTTCATCAAATGTCCCACCTGACCGGCTCCCCTCACTTAGCTGTGATACTTCAGTCACACCTGAGAAACCTACTGGTCCAAGAGACCCGAACTCAAGCTGCTCAGAGGGAGTACCATAAGCAGCATTATGATCATAAGGATAAAACATGACAACAGATGGCATTGTAGGTCCATTCGACGACACCCCACTAGGGTTCATGGCTGGCAGCGGATACATGCCATATGACACATTGGCAGAACCACCGTGAATAGAATTTGAGCGAATTGCACCATTATGAGACTGGTATGAAGGGAATGTGTCATGTCTATGTGAACTCCAAGGCCTGTCAGCTCGATTATCATTTCCTGCCAACCGGTCTGGTCTTGAATTCGATTTCTCAGCTTGGCTGCGATTGTGCATACGTCCTGGAGCTCGTGACTTGGAATTGACATTCCAGTTTCCTTCTCTATCACCATGGTGGTCAACCCTGTCGTGGCTGTAATTACCCCGTCTAGTACTAGTAGAATGCCGGTCCCTTACAGAAACCTTCTGAAATAAAACAATACAAAATGTAAGATCTACAGTATAAAGCTTTATAAATAACATAAAATTTAGAGAATGAAGATGTTTAAAATAAGATGATGTACATAAACATAACTAATAAAACTCACCCCAAGCAACATTAAAACCAAGCTTGACAAACGGCAATCACATACGCCAAAGAAATTAATTAAGGAAAATGAAAAAAGTGAAGACTAAATAAGGAAAGTATGTTTGTTATTCACCTTACAAGAATAAGGAAGAAAACAATAAAATTTGGACTTTTTGAGTCTCCGAGTCATTATCAGTGGCCTCATCACCAATCGAAATTTAGGGGCAGTGATTTGAAATTGGGTTATTTATGGGGCCAATAAGCCATAGAAATCATATTAAGATACGTTCAAAAGATTACTCATCTTTGATTCCAAAGATTGTGCTTTAATTAAGGGGGATCCCTTGCAACTCCACTCATATTATTTCAATATTTCTCCAACAAAATTATCTAATTACTAGGAAGAGTATGAGAAAGGGAAACAAGAATGTTACATAGAGAACACTGTCGTAAAACATTGACATGTAGTACTGCATGGCACACAATGTAACGGTCAATGAGACATTGACTCCATCTTCAGCAAGCTACAAACTTGGAGAATAACTCAACCAACGAATAGAAACTAAGATGTGGCCATGTCTGTTCTACATAAATCTAATCATTATCCACTAAAATGCACGCAATTAAAGGAACCAGAAACTGCTGGCAATATGTTTCTTGAAAAATGTTTACCAGAGAACTACTCGTACAGATCATCATTGTTGGCAACTGACGGAAAGAATATGTACGTGAAAAAAAAGGCTTGTATTTTAAACGCACCAGAGACAAAGCCTAAATACATTTAAGTGCATAAAGAAATATGAAGTCAGGGGAAAAGGATTGTGAAAATGTATCTTACAGGATTTGGTAGGTAGGTCCCAGTCCCGCCACGATATCTTGGCATTTCATCAATATATCGTTGGTAAACACCAGTAGGCCTATTAGAAGCAGACTGAAGAGGAGAAACAGGAACAATGCGAGGCCCATAGCTCATAAGTTGCGTAAAAAGATTCATGTTGGCTGAAGAAAGTGGTCTTCCTGGACCATCCCACGGAAAACGGCCCTGTAAATAGATAGGGGGCACAGCAACAGGTGAAGGATACATAGGAGGCGTGGATAACTGAGGGTTTTGGCAAAACCGCCCATATTGTAAATTTTTCCAATGACTAAAAAAGTCACTGTTAAGAATGTCAGACTTGTGCTCTGATGGCTCAGCAAGAGAAGCCCTTCTCATAGAACTGGAAGTACTTGGTACCTCAGACTGATCAAGTCCCTCAGACAAATCAAAAGTTTGACCAGAATCACTGCTATCCAGTGCTTCATCCCCACTAAAAAGGCTTGTTGTTGCGTCAGAGGTTCCAGTCTCAGTTGGAAAGTTGTAAAATGGAAGCATCGTAAAAAATGGAACTGGCGGTCCCGTTGGGACAAATGTCAAGGGAGCAACTCCAGAATTATCCACAGCTCTTTGTTGAGAACCAGGACCTAAGAGAACTGGACCCATGGGAATCATTGAATCTGATCCACTGGTCTGAGCTTCTTCAGAACCAGGCTTTTGATGCCTTGTGACATGCAATGAAGCAATAGACTGAGAACCTGTGCTTCTATCAGACATATCAGATCCCATGGTTGGGAGAGGATTCCAGTCTCTGCTGTCATCATCAGCCTGAACAGAGGAATGTTCAGATACACTCTTACCTTTTCCATACACAGGAGTAGGAGCCGTTTTCCGACCCCTTTTTTCTCTACCTGACTTTGAGTTCTTTGCTGATGATCCATCCCAAGAACTCTCCGAATTGGTTTTACTTCTTACGGAACTTGTTTGTGAAGTAGGGATGGACCTTGAACTCACAGATCTGTCATCAAAGTGAACCTCATTACCTCTATTATCTTGATAATGGAATGGATCCGCATGATCTTCCCTCGTTGACCCTCGAACTTCTTTAGTGAATTTATGTGGAGTTCTTCTAGAACTGCCAGAGCCACCTGTTCTGGATGGAGGAATGTAGATATTACTACCTGAAGTTGACTGTTGCTTATCATCTGACTGAAGGATTTCAAAACTTCCATTATCATCGAACCCGCCAGTGGAGCCCCGGTCATGTTCATGCCAGTAATCATGATCGGCCTCCCCAGGGTTCATTTCCGCAGAACCAAAATTCTCATTACCAGGTTCAAGTGAATCTTCTGGATTTGATGTCAACCCAATGCCAGGAAAATAACGAGTTAAGGGCGAGGAAACCAAACTTTGGGGAAACTGCATGTTTGTACCTGAAGGAGTTTCAATCAAGGGAACGTTGGTGGGAACCATTCCACTAAAATTTCTGTGATATCCCATTGAAGCTAGAAGGGAAGGTGGCAGCGGAAGTGGTAAGTGACTAGAAGCTAAATTCAGTGGAATAGGGACCTGTCCATTAAAACCATGGGCCATGGAAGATGCCATCATGTTCACAAGATCTTGCTCTTCTTGTTGCATTCTATGTGTCCCAACAAAAGAAAATTCTTCACCCATGGCACTCAAGACTGAATCATCATTGTAACTATTAAATACACTGTTTGAATCAGCAGAAGCATCAAGGCTTTGATGGGATGAGGTGTGCCTAGTGGATGAAGGATCGTTGATTGAAGATCTACTGCCCTGGCCCAGGTTTTTTCTGCTTTCTGAGGCCCTAATATGCTTTCCTTGAGAAGGACCTACTCCATATGAGTCTGTAAGCTCAGGGCTAGATCGTGTCCTTACGAAAAGATACCTACCCTTCATGTCGTTGGCCAAAGTATCAGGCTTAAAATTCTTTTGACCTTTATCATTGTGTGCAATCTGATTGGAGTTGCTATCCCGTCTGATCTGATCAGAGATCCTGTTGTTCATATTACTGTGATTCTTTTGGGCTTGGATATGAGAATCCGTAGAAACATAACTGGTCCTAGAAGTGCTTTCTAAAGGATAATTACCATGCTGAGATGGAGCACTAGAAGTGCCACGAGACCTGTCAACTTGAGTTTCACAACTAGTGGAAATCTCATTTCCTTTGTCACTTGAATTTGAATTGCGTTGATAATTCTCAGCCTCATTTAGATGGTCCAAATTTGACATCCTCAAGAGCCACAAATCATTCTTTGGCGCATCAGGGCGATGGCCACTACCATGTCGGTCCCAAGTGTTCATAAAAAACTGATTTACTTCATAATACAAGTCCTCTTTCTGGCAATCAAGTAACCTTGCCAGCCTCTTAGCCCCGAATGCAAATGCACTGCGAATCCTAAAGAAGTTACCTGGAAAAATGTATACCATATTGCCAACATAATACAGATTACAAAAAACTCAAACCAATAGTAGGAACCAAACCAAGAATTACAAGCACATCAAATGCTTTGAAATTCAAGGAGATGTTATATGTTTGTATAAAAAATAAGTTGAATTCCAGACTATAAACAAACAGAATTATTTAAAATTCCTAATGAAACAGAAACCCAATTCTACTCAACTAAGTCTCCAACACAAAAACTACTTTATTTTATTTTAAAAATCTCTCTGACCTTTCTTTATTCATCAGGCTTTATAATGGGGAATGAGATAGACCCACAAGCCACAACCTTGGAAGTCAGGAAACTCGTGAAACAAAATATCTTGAATGGACAACTCAAAGTGAACCCCTGACCTCTTGGTTATAAATGAAAGCTCTTGCCAGTCACCAATCAGCCTATCCTTTGGGGTTAACAAAAAAATTACATCAACAACTGTTTTTTTTTAATATAAAAAAGGAACACCCCCTTAAAAATGTCCTCTAGAGCCTAGGCCTTTATGAATTTCCATTAATATTACAAGTCATATGACAAACACAATGAATGGAAAGCTAAAAGTTGTCACACAATGGCAGATAGTTCTCCACCCCACCCCAACGCACACAAAAACTAACACCCCAAAGAGAGAGATGAGAACTCCAAGAGCGATGTTATGGCCCGTAATTGTAAAGAAGTTAAGAATATTTTTACTCCATTTCACTGATAACTAATAAGTTTAGTTTTAGACTTTTAGTTCAAATATAGGGTTGATGAGATCATTATAATTAAATAGAAAGGAAAAAAAAAAAAAAAAAAAAAAAAACACCCAAATATTGACTTGATAGAACCAAAAATCAGTCAAGTAAACATACAGATTCACTTGATATGTTAGCATAGAAATCCCATTGCAGATCAAATAAAGAAAGAATTTTTTTGATAGGAAAGAAAAAACTTTATTAAAACGAACAAAATGACATTATATGAAAATCACTGGGAAACCAGAAATGGAAACTTGAACATAGCAATGTTTCGATGGATTTTAAAGATCAATCAAGCAAAGAAAATGCATTAACTCCCATAAGAACAAACAGAAACCAACAGTAACACACATTTCCTATGCCAGAGACATGAATAAATGGGATCACCATAAAAAGACTAACCGAAACAAAAAAAATGAACCAAGAAACCAACCAACAAAGAAGTTAAAAAGTGAAGAAATCACAAAATGCACCTTTACTAACACTGCGTCCAAGGTTGTTGTTTACACGCAAAGGATCAATAACATTAAAATTCTTGGAAACAAATGGTTGCCCCTGATTGTCAACGGCATATGTAGAGTTACAAGCATCAAGCAATTTGCTAAGAAGCAACACTCCGCCATCTTTTCGAGGAGGTTCTGCTGCAAAACATATCAATAAAGAAAAAAATATTGTGTCAGCATACTGCTGAACAACTGCAAGTATGAGAATCACTTATTCAGAAATCTTTGAGCCAAAATACTATACCGGTAACATCTGGAAGCGAACTGATGGGTACAGGACCCCAGAGGCTAAGACAAAAGTTATCCCAGTCAAACTTACTAAAGAACTCTAGAAAACGATAAAGAACCTACAAAGGAACAAACTTTCAGATAGATAAATAAACAAGTAAAAAGAGAGAGGTAAAAGGGTCACAGAAATACCTCAAGCGGTCCAGCAAAAGAATTGTTGAAAACATGAAATATGTAAAGAACTAAGGTCTCAAGGGCATAAGTTGAGATAAGTCCATGGTGAGCACCCAGTATACGGCTCTCATAATAACACCAGGCCTTTATCAATATAATGCTACGCTTGAATAGATGCTCCTGATTTATCACATGATCAACCTATGGAATAAAAATTATACTATTTAACAAACATATGTAAGCCTTAAAAATGTCTATCATTGGAAAAGAAAGATTCACTACAAGATTTCTAGGATGCACCACTTACCTCCTCAAGGAAACAAAGGGTGCATAACCCGCCAAGCTGGTTAAATGATATGTCTACCACAATATTTTCCACAAGACACTTTATTATCTTTACCTGTAAAACAATAACAGTAAACAAGATGCTATATTAACTGTGAAACACAAATCTTGTAGTGCTAAAATGATTTATAAGAAAACATCCAAAATAAATAATGATGATGACAGCAATGGTGATGTTGAGGGAAGGGATAGTGATTTAGATGACAAACAAGTATCTTGTTGAATAAATATATCATCACAACACTAAACCTAAAACTTCAAAGCCGGAAAAATATTGTGATAGAGATCCAAAGCATATATGTGGAATAGAAAATATTACCCAACAAATTACAAACTAACAACAGAACAACTAAGCATTACAAAAATGGTTTTTCCCATATCAATAATCATAAGTTAAAAAGCATATAAAAAGGAAAATCTTTAATATATGATAATGATTTCTAATAAAAAGCATTGGACAGATGCCCATGCCACATTGGGATGGCAGCAGACATATCATGCTAAGGGGTTGATTCACATTATTAAATGCCAAAAAAGGAAAAGACCAAAGGCCTCCTATCTGACCTAAGTTTTTCATTATATATAATCAGCTTCAAAAATCTTATGCAAACCAATAGATAGACATCCCCATTCTTCATTTTAACAAGATATCTACAACATGCGATATTTTGGGAATATAAGATAAGATTTTTCAATCATCAAATAAATCTCCTGCAATAGAAATGATATGCAATACAGAATTATTCTAACTTCACAATCAAATCACTGATTACGCCCATACAACATACATGGCTATCAAAAGCACATGGAACACTAAAGTAATAAACATAAATACAACTCGATTTCATTTCATGCCACCAAATAAGCTAGAACACAATCTGCACTATGCCACGTCATAAAGCGAGGATATGGAGACATTGTTATACAATACAATTTGGTTGGATTGAGCCTTTGTATGGAAAGACCAATGCTCATTGGGTGTTTTGGTTTGCACCTTCTTCACACCGAAAAATAAACACCTCTGAACTAAGTTACATTTATAGATGGAAGCATTCTTTCATTCTCCAGATCAACATTTGTAAAATTTACTTGCAGACAGAGTCAACGTAAGGATAATAAATAGAATAGAAAGACATAAATGGAAGATGATAAAGCATAATTTGTAGAGAGTGTAAAGACATTAAAGGTAGGAATGGACACTTACTTCTGCCTGAATGTATTGAACCTCCTTGACACGGAATTCGGCATGCTCATTCTTCTCCTCATTCTCCAACATATCACGAACCTGATGAGCCCAATTGTCCTTCAAATTTTGGTTTTCGCTGAAGGCTGACAAGTCAATGTCTCCATCAGGCAGATAAGTCTTGAGGGGCACTGATCCAAAAGTAAAAACCTGTAGACAACAACAATCACAAATGAGTAATGGTAGAAGTGTAGAACACTATATAGAGAGGAGATAAAGTTGCATAATTTTCCACTGTAAACAAACATAGACGCCACATGTCCTATCAAACCAAACCAAACCAATTTGTTAAATATCGCTTCACATTAACTGACTATAAAACAACAACAAATGTGCCTTGTTAATTGCTTGCTCTACAGTTCAATTTAGGACCAAATAAAAAAAAATAAAATAAAAAATAGGGATCAAAGTAGTCAACTTGCTCTAGCACCATAACATACTACACGAACAACCAAACACAAACGAATTCTTATATCATTAAAAAAAAAAAAAAAAAAAAAGTGAAGGGCGACCTGACAAGGGAAGCATTTGGCGATGAGGCGTTGGACATATTCTGCAACATCATTGCGACGCTTTTCGGAGAAAAGGTTTGGTTTAATGCAGGCAATGAGGTCTGCAGTCCTCTCCTCCGCCTTCAACCATCGTTCCCGGTCAAGCACTCGTATCACTGAAGAAGCTTCATTGGCCATTAAGCCGTTCAACAACATCCCACTCAGTGGTGGCTCCGACCACCCTTCATGCTCTCCCATGCAAACCCTACGCTTTTGACCACCACAACCTCCTCCTCCTCCTCCTCCTGCCTGAACACACTCAAACAGCAACTACTACTACAACTTGTTCGATCTTTCACTGGATTAAATTAAGTTATTTGGATTCATATAATTACAGAAACTCAAATACTGTCATTAATTTTTCACCAACAGAAGAAATTGGTAGGTATTATATTACCTTTGAAAAATATACGAAATTGCAATTCGTAATAAAAAAGTGAATCTAAAGACGAAACCCTAGAAAGTATGATAACCAACAAAAAAAAAAAAAAAAAAAAAACACGATAAAACGGGTGAGATTATCAGAACCCTAAGGAGGATATTTTCTTTTTAAAACTTTTTTGAAGTATTAAAGTGTCGACGAATCAATGATGAGATGAAAGTCTAGGGATAGTTGGGCGGAGGAAGATTGGAAGAAGGACCGAATAGCAAATGTGGGAGGGAAGATTGGGGTATTAAATTAAATTGTGGAAAGATGAGGGGTGTGGAATCAATATTAAGTTTTTGTGCCGAGAAGATATAGATATAAAGAGAGTTAGGTTATGCGAACAGAAAATCGTGGAGGCGAGGAAGATAGCAGTTTGACGATGAGAGAGTTGGTGCATTCATATTCATATGAGGGGGGTTTTGATTTTTGAAATCAAAAATTTATGGAGAGAGAGAGGGAGAGGGAGAGGGAGAGAGAGACGATGATAGAATTTGGGGAAGAGAACATAGGGTGGAAAGAAAGGGCAAAATCTCTAATAATAAAAAAATAAAATATATAATTTTTTACCGTTGTTATTTTCTGTCACGAATCGTTCCAGGCCCAGTACGAGGATTGGGCCCAAGTTCTATTTAATTATTATTTTTTGCCCTCTATTATTTTATTTTTGAGGGTTAAGTTATGCCAATTTATTACTTTAACGAAATAGACAAATCTAACCTATTTTTGAAATTTACTTTTAACCTTGTTTTCAAAATAAAACCATATTCAACCAAAACTTTAAAAAACTATTCAAAACTAACCTAAAGTGACGAAAATGCCCTTAGAGTTTTTTTGTATTCTCTTTCTTTCTTCTCTCTTAGTTCTTCACTTTCTATCTCCAAAATCCCATTTTCTTCCTTCCGGTCACCATAAGGTGAGTTTTAATGCTTTAAATAGCTAACAATTGTTTATATTGGTGTATATTTCATATTTCATGGGTTTTGAAACTATTTTAAATTATGTCGTGGTTTTCAAAATCAATTTGAAGTTTTCTAAAATTTTAGATTTTTGATAAATGTTGCAGGGTAGTTAGCCGTGTAATATTTTATAGTTCATTATGTAACATATTTCTTCAATTTCTGGGTTTCTGATGAACACTACATGATAGCTTGCCATATAATATGTTTTCAGTTCATCATGTAACATATATGACATGTAATTCATTAAGGACAACATAGTCTTTTTACTAGCAAGGTTGGTTAAAAACGAAATTTTACCACAACCCGGTTAGAATTGAATTTAAAGAATTTCATTTAATTAAAAAAAAAAAAAAACCTCTCTAATTTTTTTAATTAAATTTATGACTTCAAAATTATTCATCCATTTCATTTTAATTCAAAGCTTGTCATTTACCTTTAAACCATTGGTTCTCACCATTAAATTTAAGATAACAAATTTTAAATGAATATAAACTGATTTTATTCTAAATTATTCATAAAAGGAATGTGAGGATTTTGTTTGTCAAGTGGTATGCACTTACCCTACTCTTACATTTACACCGTTAAGATTATGAGTTCGAGTTGTGTCACCATTTACAAACCCCGAATTAATTGTAATACCTAAAAAAAATTGAATATTTGCAATAAACGAGTATGGTTTTAAATTTCGAATTACGGCCTTACCTAAGTCGGAATTCTCGAGTAGAACTCGGACATTCCTTTCTCGACACAGGGTAAGTGTTGTTCAGATACCCTAGCTAGTTGTGTTCTGGCCCAGGTCCGGGTATACCTGAATACTCAGGTGGGTACCTAGTTTTGATTTATTTTTTTCAATAAATCTTTCGAATTTAAAATAAAATAAAAATAAACTAAGCCCTATTTTTTTTTTTTCAAACTTTCCAATAGCCAACCCTCTAACCTCTTGTCATGCCTAGGTTTTTGGATTGATCTTGTGTGTTGAAATCTAGTTGTGTGATAATAGATGAGTTGATTTTCTGGAGTGAATTAATTGTTGAGGATCTGTTTTTTCAGGTTTAATGGAGGTATTCTGGAGATATTGTTGAAGAAGAAGATCGAAACAAAGAAACAGATTGTGAAGAAGAATAAATTGAGAATGATAACTTTAAGAGAGAGAGAGAGAGAGAGAGAGAGAGAGATTTTTGAAAAATACTTGTCTACTCTTTTCATTGAATCCAAAATGATTAATATAACAATTTTCAACTGGAATTTGATTGTAACAACAATCCGTTACATGACTGACATCATTATGACCTCACTACAATTAACTGGACACTAACAGAACTTAACGGATGGATAATAGATCCACTAACTTAGGGGGGTATTAGGATTCTTATGGACATTTAAATATATTTTTTAAGTGACAGATTTTCATAGATTTCTACAGACTTTTATAAATCCATATTGACTTTTATAAATCCACATGAACTTTTATGAATTTGTTTAGACATCTATCTCGGACTTTTATAGATTTGTTTAGATATCAATGGACTTTCATGGATTTGTTATCTTTGACTTCTATTATAGATGGATAATTATACCACTATATGGCCCAATAACACAATCTATACACTCAACCGATATGATCCATTAATACAATTTGCAGTAATAACAAAAATCTCTACTTTCTTCCTTTTCTCTCGTATTACTTTTCACCTTCTTAATTAGTTATTTCCCTTTCCAGTTCTCCATTTGGACTTTGCTTATGGCTTCCTTTTTTTTTTTTTTTTTTTTCCATGTATTATGTTTCAATAAAACAAACATATCAAATAAATATTGATTGATTATTAGACATTTTTTTAAAATGTTTGAATATATAGGACGAGCTTATCATGTATCATGTATCATGTCATCAATATACTTGTTCAATATAATTAGTATATGTAATAATGTCAGGTGGTTGTCAATGAGGCAACTAATATATAGCCAATGATGCAACTGGTGATGTATTGATGCAAGTGGCTATAGTGTCTGAAGCCTATATATATGTGATCATTTCTTTGTAAAACGTTGATGACTTGATATCAATATAGAAGTTGTTCTCTCTTTCTCTCGTCTCTCTCTCACTCTTCCTCATCTATCTTCTTTATTTATAAGTACTCAACTTTGCATCAGAGATCACAGTCCAACTACTATTGGCTTTTGCACCGATAAATTCTTTTGTTGTTGCAAACACGTATCCTTCTAGTCTACTGTACTTGCCCTTCCATTTCATAATTAATAAAATATTTAAATAATTTCGTTGTTTGCCTTTGTAATTTAAATTTATTCTCTTTGATTTTCGATGATTATGATATAATTTTACAAAAATAAAAACATAAATATAAAATAAATATTTGAGGTGTATTTCTAAATGATATAAAGTTCAATATAAATAAAATTTTAAAGGTAAACATTTATTACCAAGGTTTAATAAATATAGATTTTCTTCAATCACACTTTCTTCAATCACACCGGTATCTACGGAGGGACAATCGTCTTGAAGAATAATCTTAAGAACCATAGTGTACCATCGAATGATACTCAACCATCGTGAAGATACTTTTCAGATGGTCAAAATAAAAGTGAAATGAAAAGAGAATGAATATCAATTTGGCTATTCGTTTTTTCACAGTGTTCATATTTGTTTTTTTTTTTTTTTTTTTTTTGCTTTCAGATACATAACTAATTTCCTTTTTTTTTTTTTTGAATATCTTTTATATCTTTTTTATATATATTTGATGTGTATAATTTATTCCAAAAAATACATATTAATGGGGCATACAAAATATATTAGTTGCAGAAACCGTCTTCAAGTCAAAAATAAATTATATAAATAATTATATTACTTGTTGACGAACTGATTTTGCATGTCCGTTAAAAAACACACTAAAAAAAATAAAATAAAAAAATCATGTCAAATTTTTTTTTTTTTTACAAAATATTTTATAGTTTCTATTTTTTTTCAGCTTAAAAAAAGTAAAATAAGTCACGACAACAAATTGTATATATGTTTTTGTTTTGAGAGAGAGAGAGCAAAGTCCACCAAAATCTTTAGGGAGAAGGCTAGACATGTTATGACATTTGATATTTATATCTCTCACCATCAAGTCCACCAAAATCCATGACATAAGAAAATCTTTTAAAATCTAGTCCTAATTGAATACACCTTGATTCTTGTAGACATTTTTAAAGTCTTAATTTAATACACCTATATTTGGAAAGATTCTTTAAAAGTCCATTGAAATCTGAATTAAATACCACTGGATTAATATAGACTCTTTTAAAGTCTTTAAATGTCCAAATTGAATACATCAGGATTTGTAATGTCTTTAAATGTCCTCAACAATCCTAATTGAATACACCCCCTAGACTCTAACTTTGACTAGCTAACAAAACAACTCAAACAATGGCGTTTTGCCTTAGGGAATTAAGGGGGGTGTATTCAATTAGGATTATTGAGGACATTTAAAGACATTATAAATCATGATGTATTCAATTCGGACATTTAAAGACTTTAAAAGAATCTATATTAATCTAGTGGTATTCAATTCATATTTCTATGAACTTTGAAAGAATCCTTCCAAATACGAGTGTATTGAATTGAGACTTTAAAAATATCTATAAAAATCAAGGTATATTCAATTGGGATTGGATTTTAAAGGATTTTCTTAAGTCATGACTTTTGGTGGACTTGATGGTGAGAGGTATTAATATCAAAGACCATAAAAGTCCAGCCTTCTCCCCAAGGATTTTGGTGGACTCAATGTGTTTTCGAAATATACAAAGGCCTGCTGGAACCCCTCTATTTTGACAAATTGCTAGAATTCGTAAATTTATTTGGGTAGGTTCCTCTATCTAGAAAATTATAAAAAATTATATGTAGATAGAATGTTATGTCTACTATTATTCTGCAAAGTTTCGTGATTTATAAATGAGTAAAAAAATTGTTATAATTTTTGGAGTTGACAAAGGTCAATATTGATTTATGCTTGACAGATTCGGGAAACAAGAAAATAATGAATATTTTCATATACAAATGATCATGGATTAAATTGATAATTTACTATAGCATGTCCTATATGTCTAGATTATCCATGTCAAATTTTGTAAGATTTGAAGCTGTAGAGAATTAATTAAAAATCATGGATCAAAGGGTGGTCAGTTGTGATAAAGTCTGGGTTAGTGTTATGCTTTTTTTTCAATATTTTATGTATAGCTTTACTTGGTTATTCGATTGATTGATTATTGTTTGTTTATATGATTAGACAAGAGTCTCTTTTGTTTGACAAAATGTTTTCAAAACCTGAAGGGTAGGTAGATGTGCAATAAATAGTAAATTCATCATGGAAATACATTTAATTCTAGTCAATATCGCAAAAATTTCAATTGAGTAGTCAATCAGTCATTGTCAGTTGTTATACTGAAATCCATATTATCAATCTTATCTGCTAGAAATTGCGCATTATATAAAAAAAAAAAAAACGTGATGGTTTATAATTAGCTACTCTCTGATCAGTTGTTCTTGTGATAACAAATTCACCTTGATACCCAAAACCAAGTTGATACCAAGCCCATGCTACTGCTTTTACTATTGATAATTCATCTATATTATTACTTCTACCTCCTCTTGGGGTTTTTTTTTTTTTTTTTTTTTGTCTCCTTGAAAGAGTTGAAAATTTCTTTAAGTGGCATGACATCAAAAACTTGTCTCCTTAAGGTTTACGTTGTTACAAGGTTCGCAATACTCAAGTGGTTATGGAGAGACAAATGGAGAACTATAAAGGGAAATAGCTGATTAAGGAGGTGAAAAGTAATAGAAGAGAAAAGGAAGAAAGCAGAGATTGTTGTTAGTACTGCAAATTATATTAATGGATCATACTGGTTGAGTGTATAGATTGTGTTATTGGGCCACGTAGTGGTATAATTCTCCATCTATAATAGAAGTTAGAGATAACAAATCTATGAAAGTTTATGGATGTCTAAATAAATCCATAAAATTCTGAGATAGATGTCTAAACAAATCCATAAAAGTCTGAGATAAATATCTAAACAAATCAATGAAAGTCCATATAGATTTATAAAAGTTTGTAGAAATCCATGAAAATCTGTCACTTAAAAAATATCTTTAAATGTTCTCAAGAATCCTAATTAAATACACCCTCATTGAATACACCCTCCTAAAAAGACTTTGGGATCATTTTTTTTATTATTATTATTCTTCACATCTGAATATACTGTTAATAAATTTGTTTTTTAAAAATAAAATTGTCTGAAAATAAGTAATTTTACATTTATACTCATGCTAATTAAAATAAGTAATTTAACATACTTTATTCTTTATAAGATTTTATATGTTCTTCCGCAAACAAAGTTTAATTTTTTTTTTTTTAAATTCCATCAAATAATATAATTTTGCATGTTCTGCAAATAAAGTTCAAGTTCAATTTATTGTTAAAAAAAAAGTTCAAGTTCAATTTTGTATGTTGTCCACTTTTCCAGTGTATATAATTCAGGAAACCATTTTTATTTTTTTTGGATTCATGGATTGTATGCACCGGAAACCAAATAAATAAATAAATAAGGTTCTTGATTTTTTTTTTTTTTTTTTTAAATAGGTTTCTCATTATATGCACCGGTTTATATATATATATATATATATATACGTATAGATAGATAGATAATTTTTCCAATGAGGATTTTTTATAATACACACTTCAAGCACATATGATGAAGTTTAATGGAATTTAATGAATTTTGATGTGATTTTTTGTGTGGATGATAAAAAAAAATGAAATACATTTATAGAAAAAAAATTGAAAATTTTCCGAGTACATTTCCTGATTTTTTTGAAGATAAAACATTTAAAAATAGAGAAATATTAGAAAAAATAGTTTTCAAATCCAAAAAAAAAATCAAATTTTTACTAAATGTGTATTTTAATTTTCTTATAATGCATACAAAAAAATATCATCGAAACACATTCAATTGCATACAATTTCATCAAAGGTACTCACTGCATTAAAATGGGGGTGCTGATAGGAATAAACAATTATTCTATAACATTTTAAAGCAAAAATAATAGTTTTTTTTTTTTTTTTATAATTTTTTTATAATTTTTTTTTTTTAAAGAGTTCTTGTTGTGATTAGTTTTTGTTTCCCTAAAAGTAGTTTAAATAAGAAATATATTAAAAGAAAGAATTTTATAACATATTAAATTAGGATAAATTTATAAATATATCTTCTCCGAGAGAATAGACTTGGAAGAGAATATTTTAATTGTAATCCAGTGATTTGAAATTAGGTTATAAGTCAAGATTTCTTACTTTTTATTTTTATTTTTATTTTATTTTTTTTTTAAATTTGAAAAAATAATTTAAGTTGTTTGACCACTTTAAAAAAACAAAACAACTAAATAGTTCGATTAAGACCCATTTAGTTTTAAGCCGGGTACCCAGATTGCAACATCCGGGTTTTCCTGGGTGGATACACGGACTATCAAAACCCGAGTACCCGGACTCGGGTTTTTGCCATCGGTTTGAAGTATCAACAATTTCCTCGATATTTTCGTTGATATATCTATATTTTAAAGGTATTGATATCGGTATGAAGGTGTTACATCTTATAAAAAAAAATAGTAAATTTTTCAAAAATATCCTCAATATTTCTATAAAATATTGATATCGGTAAATATGTTACGTAATTTTACATAATATGAGGGAAATATCCGTGAAATCGGAGATATTTCTACCTATTTAATGTAAGAATTGATAATATTCCATAATGTTTTATTTACCTTGTTGTTTATTTCTTAATTTGGTGTAATATATTTCTATATTTGAACCATCTAGGTCTTAGGTTCGGTATTTAAACTGTTATGACTTGTATCATGCAAATTATTAGAGAATTAAGTCTTAATGGAAGTTTATATATATATCATTTATGGTGGCAGTGACTTGAACCTGTGCATTGTCAAACTGAATGAGTGTTTTTACCGCTTAATCACATTGAGAATCGTGTTTTAATGGAAGTTCTTAAATTTTATATTACTAGTACGTGCATCATATATTATATTAATGTGAATAGTTGTGGGATATTATATGTTTCTAATAAAAAAAAAAACGTGTTTTTATTTATTAGAATTTTAGCCTAATTTTCATAAATTTTAAGTTAATTTTCGTCGTTATTTCTACAGATTATATTTCAATATCGTATTTTATTCCTCGGCTCCTTGCTTATACTTATGTTGTGGAATTGTTTTTTAAACGTAAAAACTACGTCGTTTGGCCAATCCCTAAAACTTATTGAATTCTCTTAACGTGATAGAGATTTGAGCACTTCTCCTTCCTCGTTCCATATACTCTCCACAACCTCGCCACTGTCGAGCATCAATTGCAGTGCACCTCTCGTCGCTAGCCAAGTCAACGCCACCTCAGCATTGTCCGTGTCCCGCTCTTGCAGCGCAAGTTGTACGTTGCTATTTATACGCGCCGCCACCACCACCGCCTCTCGCTGTCGTTCTTCAACACCGTCAGGTAACTTCAATTTCTGTTTTACATATGCAAATATGATTTCGTTTATTTATATATATGTTTGCTGCAAGATACGCTAGAGTACCTAGCACATGCTGCCGGATTTTTTTTTCCAAGCAATCATCGTGATCAAAAAACGTGAAAGTGTTTACTAAGTTTGCTATTTGAATTAGGTTTCCTGTTTTCGTTTCGTTTTGGTATTAGATTTCTATTTTATCAAATAAACAATTCTGCACTTAGGGTTCTTCTCTCATCTGTTTTCTTTTATTTTGAATTTATTGTTAGACTCCGTCAAGTGTCTCAAGTCAGCCACCACCACCACCCCCCGCTAGAAGCAGCCATTTTCATTTTCTGAATAGTTATTTTAGGTTAGCTATCCTTCAATTTATTGTTGTATATATATAGGTACTATTCGTGTTTAAGAATGTGAAATCTGAAATCCACATTGTCTGTAGATAGTTTCGGGGTAAAGGATTCGTTGGCACTATCAAAATATCTGTTTAGAGCCCTGGAGCATTGCCTTTTGTGAAAACATTAATATGGCAGAGTCTGGCGAACCCCAACAGTCGGAACAAGGTATACATCTTTTTTACTCTTTGTATAGTTTCATTAGTTGTAATTTTTTATTTTTTATTTTTGTTCTCATTTTTATTTATTTCATTTGAATTTATTAGCTGTTGTCATTCAACATTTTAACTAACAGTATTATGTCTTCTTTATCTCTCAGTCTGCAATTTCTTTAGAAAGCCATCAAAAAATAAAAACATCAGAAAAAGAACTATCGATGAAAATGAAGATGAAGATTCGAAAACTGAAAGCTCGGTGTTACAGAATCTTAGAAAGGTCCCAAAGCCTGACAGTAAGCTATACTTTTCGACTGGATCTTCTAAGAGCGCTGGGCCCACTGAATCCAACACGGAAACTGAGAAGCCAATGTTTCAGTTTGACTCTTCCAAGGAAATTCAAGTTCAACACGACAGCAAAGCAACAGCAACTTTAGAAACTGAAACCGATTTTTCAAGAGACTCTCGTGCTCTTCGTGAGAAAGTCCTTAAGCGGTCGGAGGAAGCTTTGAAGGGGAAAAGCTCAGCTCCTAGTAACGAGAAGTTGTATAAAGGGATGCATGGATATGTTGACCACAAGGCTGGGTTCCGAAGAGAGCAAACCATTTCAAGTGAGAAAGCTGGCGGTTCGCATGGGCCTCTTAGGGCTTCTGCTCATATAAGGGTATCTGCAAGGTTTGATTATCAACCAGACATATGCAAAGATTACAAAGAGACTGGTTACTGTGGGTATGGAGATTCTTGTAAGTTTATGCACGATCGAGGGGATTACAAGTCTGGGTGGCAGATGGAGAAGGAGTGGGACGAAGCAGAGAAGGCAAGGAAGAGAAAATTGGCTATGGGAGGGGATGATTCGGATGAAGGGGGCGTAGACCAGAGTGATGACGATGATGATGATGCATTGCCCTTTGCTTGTTTCATTTGTAGAGAGCCTTTTGTGGATCCTGTTGTGACGAAGTGCAAGCACTACTTCTGCGAGCATTGTGCTTTAAAGGTATAATTTGTCAGTTATATCATGCTGTGACACAACAGTTGTAGTGTTTCTGTTGATTTTATTTTATAGTTGATATTAATGCATGAATTTAATGATTATCATAACTTTACAAAAGGGTTCTCGGGGAGGTGATGGATGTGGGGAAGACTTGTGAGATTGGTGGGCATTGTGATAATATTATCTAGGCAATTCAATAAAGTTTACAAAAGTAGTATGTTTGTTTTGAGTTTTGACAAAGTATTTGTTTATTCGAGATTCCCTATACTGTGTCAACTCTCGACACACAAGTGCATCCACCAAAAGCCACACATTATTTAAAAAAAAAAAAAAAAATGCATTTCTAATAAGGAGCTATGTTTTCTGGGGAAATTGTAACTGATGCCATGCATAATATACAGCAAGGTTCTACCAGAATGGCTACACAAGTTTATGAAATTGAAGTTCTCCGTCTGCTTAGATTTTTCAAAAACGTGTATTACCATTTTAGCAGCCGTTTCTTTTGGTTATTTTATGCTTGAAGTTGTTCATATTTTTAACCATACGTTGTTTAGTCTTATCTAACTTAATAAGTTCATATATACATAGTCACTTTAATAACTTTTTGAACATTTTTCCTTCTGTTGTTTCACAGCATCATGCGAAGAACAAGAAGTGCTTTGTGTGCAACACCCCTACTCTTGGCATATTTAATACAGCTCACGAGATAAGGAAAAGAATGGCTGAAGAGGGTAAGAAATAAGCTCATAAATTTCCATGCCCTGTGGTACTGCGGATGTGACTGTTTTCTTTGGTTAGCATTGTAAAGGAAGCTTCTGTATTCTGTGACTCCAAATATTACGATCAACATGTAGAAATGCTTTCTGTTTGCTAGAGCTGGAGGATGTTTGAATTATACTATTGCAAGCACTTCACAGAGGCATTGGGCATGGGTTAGTTCTAAGCTGCATTCTTTTGATGGTTGTTTCTATGCCCATGCCTGATCTTTTTAATTCTTGCTGGGATGACAAATAAATCTGATCAGCACTTTATATGTATATTTTGGATCTCTTCCTTTATGATGTACTTCAAGATTTTGATGAAATCTTCCTTTATATGTCTAATTTAACTGCAATTTTAGCAACTTCATTGTAGTTAATTTGTTTGAACTGACTTTCTGGAATATAATAGTTTTATTCACCATGATTGTACATATCCTCTATTACTTCAGAACTTCACATCCTTTTTATTCTGTTTGTGTAGTACTTTCAGTAGCTGAAGCATTGTTGTCATTGCTTAACTTTCAGTTCTTTCAGTAGCTGAACTTTCTTATGTCAAGATTTCTATTCCTTTGGGAGGCATTCTGTTGTGCAAATTATGAGTGTTGCACTTTGAAATTCTGTTGTAAAAGTCTCTTTGTATTTCATGCTATTAATTATCAATTGCTTGTGATGCTATTAGAAATTTCAGGAATATAAACAATTACACCAGAGAAGATATGATATTTCTTAAACTTACAATCTGGTAGTTTTTTCTTCTCCATCTTAGGCCTTCGCTGTCTGCACTCTGCAGTGAACACAATAGCTTAATGTTTTGGAAACTAATGTAGGTGATGATTCTCTCTCATTCTTTGACAAAGTTTGTGCGTCGGGTTTGGGTTGTAAATCTAGTTTGCTGGGTGTGGATGGTAATTCTAGTTTGCCTTTTCTATAACAGTTATAGAGAATTCAATATATATGCCTTGAATTTGTCGCTCTGGCTTATATAAATATAGGATTTAAGTTTTGTACATTGTCTAATCCGAAAAAGTAAGGTTGTTCTTTGTTCTTGTGACACGGAAAGACTTTGGAGTAAATCTGTTATTTCCATGATAGTGGTCCAAATGGTGATGGAGTTAATTACCATTAGTGAGAGAATAAAATTGTACAAGATATGTTGACATTTTTATTAACAGTGTCAATCAGTAATGTACAACTCGTACAGGTAAGTAGCAGATGTACATGAGATGAGAGATATACAAAACTGAGAACAAAGTAAAACAAAACACCCAATTCGATGTCTTATGAACTTCGTATATGTATTGATAGATAACCACCAAAAATGGCTTCAAACACCGGTCATGATCTCCTTGGTCACTAACATACTACCCTGCAACTTATTTTCATGGCTCCAAGTGTGTGGAGACGGTGAAGTAAGTAGAGGCCATAATAGATTCCTCTGTCTTCTGGCTTTGCGGGGGGAACCCATATTTGTTTGTTTCCTTAGAACTCCATTCATTGCTTTTAAGTAATTGCTCGAGTCATGGTCTCTTAGGATTGTACCTTCTGAACCATATGCAGTAGGATCACTTAGAGTTTCCAGTGGGTGAGGACGATTCAGGAACGACCTTAATGCACTTGGTGAGTATCCACACTTGGTCTTGTCCAAAACATATAGAGCATTCCCTAGAGGAAGTAGTGGGTGTGGCGGAGATGACTTCTCATTAGGTTGAAGAATAAACAGTTTACCCATCGGAGAATACAACAGTTTCTGCATAAACATCCATACATAAGATTCAGCAATGAGGAAACTTAGATAGTAAAAATTTGAAAATGGATTCTTCCCATCAATATATTTGAACGTCTGTTAACGATCATTAACATGATGAGAAGTGTTCAAGATGATACTTACATTTTTAATTAGACAAGGGTGGGACCTGAAGGAGCTCAAACGTTTCAGGACTAAGGCAACATGGTTAGGGTAGTTGCAGGAGAAGGCTCTAGGTACAATATCTCGGTGCATCATCACACAATGAATATGGCTCTCATCCAACCCCAAGTCATCGAGTAACTTTTGGCCTCCGCAGAACACAAATGGTGAGCCGAAGGTGACAACTGGGCGAAGAGCAGAAGGCTTGACAACCTTTCTAGTCAGAAGCATCAAGTTTACTAAAAGAGAAAGACTACCACCGAGTGAATGACCTGTGAACTGAAGCTTTGCACGTTCACCGTATCTATTTAGATGATCCATAATCGCTGGCATGAATTGGTCGAATATTCCTTTAGCAGCTTCATAGATTCCTCTGTGAACAAGCACATCTGTATCCTGTGTGGAAGATAATGTGATTCTTAATGATCCTAGATTTCTTTCTTATTCCAATTTGGCACAAATTTCAAATTTGATGAGTATCCATTCAGATTAACTTATGCTCACCTCAAATTTAGTGGGTTCAAAGAAGAGGTTTGCCTGCCAAGATGCCAAGGAGTCTGACCCCTGCAGTTAAATAAAGATTAGCATTTCAAACATTCACTGTGCTCTCTTATTAAGATTAGCATTTATGCACAGCGGCTACTTCAGAGCTATCGGTGTTAGAGAGCTGTGGGTTCATGGGAGAAAGGACTGACCTGAATGACGAAGCAGCGGGTGTATGTACTTGTATCATCACATATGAACCATTCACAAGGTGATGAATGAAGTGACTGAAGATCTCTTGCTGCTTCCTGCTTTTCCTTCTCCCCTGCTGCAACAACTGCAGTCATTGTTGATGCTGCTACGTAAGCAGCCACCTCCGATTTATACACTCGAGGCGAATTCCCACCATCCTCTTGTGGTTGTTGATCTTTACCCTCACATGAATCTATACTATTCTTCTTCTTCTTCTGTAACTCAGAACCAATAGACAGAAGGTCCTTGGCACGAGATTGGACATAAGATGCAGCTGAGGCAGCGATTTTAGAAGAAACAGATGGTCGAATTGGACGCGGTTGCACTGTATCCATGGTGTTTTCCAGTTTCGATTCAGCAGCCGATGGAGTAGCAACAGGTACAAGAGTAAAGTCCTGATCAAGTTTAAGTTTTATGGCAGCCACCTCTGCTTTCTTTTCCAAAGAAGATGTTATAAACTGTAAGTCATAATATCTTCTCAAATCCTTGGCCTGCATATTACACAATACAGATGAATTTACTTACTTTTTGTTACTAGAAATATTTGATTCAGTTACCTAGTGAATCAAAGAAATATATTGATTAAAAGGTGTTTCGAGAATGTAAATTGAAAAGTTCATCAAAACAACTTTGGACTGTTCAAAGATCTAATAGTTGTTGTAATTTCCAGGTCTAGCATGATTTATGGAGGACAAAAATGCATACCTTGATATCTGGTATCACATAAGCCATGTTGCACAGGAAAGCCAGCTGAGAAAATAGTTTGGTATCAGACAATGGTACTTTTTCCAATAATCGCGAGAAGGATTCGGAGTCATATGTAACTTCACCTCCTTCGTCATCTTCGGAACCATAACACGCCTCACACCCACTCTCATCCTCATAACAATCACAAACACCATTTTCATTCTCATCACGAACTTCTCTGTCTACACTCTTTAGTTGCTGTCTATTTGGCCACTGTCTTCTTATCTCCATTAGCCTCTCCACCCAATTTGCCCTCTTTATCTCCTTTTCTTCTCCATCGCTCTCTCCCTCCTCCGAATTATCAACAACAATCATATCCTTTTCAATTATATTCATGCCTTTACTTGTTTCCGGGTCAAACATAAATGACCGGAGTGAATTTGGCATTATGGAGGTTGATATTGGGAACGGGAAAACCCCAACTGAACGGCTGTTCTTTAGCATTGGCTTTGTCGCTGTTGCACGGATCCGGTTAACAGAGTGGCAAAGGTGATTATCGGAATACGACCTCCGAATACTAGCTCCTCGTTTACAAAGGTCTTTGCCTGATTCCGATCTGCGAAGACCATTGTGTTCATTGTAGATGTCTTTTGTTGCTGTGCCAACTTGGGAGGTAGGAATCGTCACTGCTGCATATGCCATTGCTCCCTTGTATCAGATATTTTGTCGACAATGAAGAATCTCTACCGGTTGGCTTCGCCTGAAAACAAACTGGTTCGTTAACAAGTTACAATCAAAATTCTCTCTCTCTCTTTTTCTCTTAACTATAAAAAGAAGTATAACGAGAAACTTGGAGGTAATGGCGGATTCTGAAAACGAATTTAAGTTATAGCAACGAACCTTACAAGGACACTATGGGGAACTAAGAACAACATTGGAAATAACGGAAAAATCAAGATGCCACGTTGTTGGTCGGTTGTATTTTGGGTCAAAATTACAAATTTAATTTGAATAAAGATGGTGAGACCAAAGGTTATAGTAGTCATTTACAAGCAAAGACATAGGTATGCTCAGCTTCATGTTTTCCATTATCTACTGTTACTTGGACTAAGGAGTTGTCATTATCTAGACACTAAAAGGCAAATTTGTAGATTAAAAACATATTGACCCTTTTTAACTTGACCAATTCAAGAACACTCCTCGTGTCATCCTCGTTAGGGTTCACTCAAACACTCAAACGTCATTCACTCATGACCCAAAATATATATACTTAGTTTAAAGGATATCGATTCTGGATTAAGGGGTTCACATAAACGTCATTTACTCACGACCTAAAATGTGTTTATTTAGTTATAGGAGATCGATCAATATACAAGTTCTGAATCTCACTCGCTAACAATATGGGATGTGATACAAAACGGAATGCAGAAAAATTAAATTTTGGAATATACCTAAAACCGTTAGATTGGATGCGATGGTGTTGATATCAACGGGGTTCCAAAATAAGTATCAGCCATCCTTGAAAATGTCCGTCCTGAAGACTTCCAGGGATTTGATTGCAAAAAAAGTTAGATTAGGCTGTTATCAAAACCCACACGTCTATCAAAGCAAACAATGTAGGACAACAATAATAGAAACTAGAAAGATTGGCAAACACAAGAATGAACAAATATTTCCTTAAAAATATATTTATATAGTTTTTTTTTTTTTTTTATGTTTCTTATAGAAGACTCAGTTTGTGAATAAAATCAAAACTCAAAAGAAGAAGATACAAGTAGTATAGTGCATGCGTGTGTTTCGTTAAACACGTTTGGTTGGTTTGACACTTGACAGTGACTTTTAGTCGTGAAAATTAATGGAAATTAATTACATTTTAACTATTCATTATCTCTCTTGGAAGTATCGATCGTCTTTCAGAAAAGCTTGGAGCTGACGTTGTCGAAATTAGAGGCTATAATCTCATCTAAAATCTTCTAGGTTCGGAATTACCAATGTTATCTTACAAAATATGATCCGTACACACAACAACACACGAGTGGATAAGAAATTAAGAATCAGTAAAAAAAAAACAAATTATAACTTTTAAAAAAAAATTTGAAATCTAAAAGACCTGGACAAAATCAAAACAATTGTTGGTTTAAATAAAAAAAATTTTAAAAAAATGGATGAGAAAATAGAGTACTTTCTAACTTGTGGTGAAACTCATTTACTGCATTTAAATTAAAGGAATGCCAACTCCTAACAATCTTTTTAATTCTATATTTAATAAACAAATTAAAACAATTAAAAAAAAAATGGCAAAAAATCACAATACCTGGAATCTACGCGAATGATTTTAATCTTCATGATCTCTCCATATATAATCTCGATCAATATTCGAATGGAGATTATGGAATCACACTGAAAACTATCGAAAACGAACAACGTACGATCTCAAGAATGCAGAAAGATCCAGAGAATGCGAATATAATTTGTAGCTGTGGTTGGACAAAAATGCTAAAAATCATTGAAACTCGTCTTATATATATACATTTTAGTTTCAAAAGATTCAAGATCTCTCTAGAGAGATCTGGTTTAATTTGATTCAATGTTTTTATGTATTAATTGACAAATGGAATCTATCAACGAAGAATCTCTCAATCACAGCGAGAAAGTGTCCACGTACCAGAGAATCTAATCACGTGGAAGTCATGATATGCGTTACCAGTTACCACCTTCGAGCTTTGATTCTTGTTTGACATAAACACAAACACCCCTCGTGTTCTCATTTAATAACTCCTCGAAGAGCAAGGTGGACTAGTGCCGTTGTGCCAGTGGACCGATCGATTTGTGATAAAAATCCAAAATGCAAGGGTGTTTCCGTCATAAGAGAAGAAGGTGGTAGAGAAATCGATGGAGATATTTTGAAGGAAGGGTAGTTTGGTAATTTCGTTGTTGAGTGGCAGCCAAATGTGCGGTTGCATGGAGGACTCAGTAGTCAGTGCCAGCAGCAAACACATGCATATCGTGTCACAGTGGCGGTATCTCGATCTCCTCCACTCCACCTCCTGTATCTCGATCTCCTCCTGCAGCCAACACATAATTCTAGTTTGCCTTTTCTATAACAGTAGAGAATTCAATAAATATGCCTTTATGGATTCAACTTTCAGATAGGAAATTAAAGCAGTGTTTCCTAACTTACCTCTGTCTTCTGGCTTTGCGGCGGGAACCCATATTTGTATGTTGCCTTAGAACTACATTCATCGCTTTCAAGTAATTGCTCGAGTCATGGTCTCTTTCAAGTAATTCCTGGGCATCTTGAGCATTTTTCCTTTTGATTCTTTCGAAAATGTAAAGTTAAAAGTTCATCAAAACAACTCTGGACTGTTCAAAGATCTTATAGGTGTTGTAATTTCTAGGTCTAGCGTGATTTGTGGAGAACAAAGATGCATACCTTGATATCTGGTATCAAGAATCATAATATATATAAGTATTTGTTTTCATTCTGCTAATGCATGTTGCAGAGGGCGATCAGATACAAGTTGAAGGTTGTCTAAACATTTATGTTTGTAGGCATTGGTATGGAGATAATGTTGAAGGGGAGGTCGTCGAAAGAAGTGTTGCCTCCATAGATCTCAAGACTACAATTGCATCATGTACCGTTTCTGAAAAATCTACAAAGTGTGAGTCGGGTTGGTTTATAATCTAGTAGTTATTGAATCTGCTCAACTAATGTATTAGGTTATTGGCATGATATGCAAATAGAGTTGGAATATTGTAAATTTTGAAGTTTGAATTATTTGTGATTTTTATTTGAAATTTAAAATATTTTATTACAATTTGATTCTTTGGGTAAATGTTTTTTTTATATATTTAGGATTTGTCTTTTGATGGTATATAATCATCAATATAGTTTGGAATTCAAATTCCTCTTCAAACTTGTTTTGGCTACCACTCACTTCCCTCTTCCTCAAATCATTTTTTTTTTCTTCAACCTCTCCTACATCTATTAGATGGTTAATCTCTTTATTATGAAGCCATTTCCACTATTTGGTTAGAATCTCTCTCATCCCATGGTTGTCACTATTTCTACTACAAATAAATAATCAACAATTTATTTATTTTTTCTGGATATTGTTATTAATTTTCTTGGCTTTTGGTTCAATTTGTCGAGGCATTTATTGTTGATAGTATTCGTGATAAAGTTTGTTGGAAAACCAAATTGATTGAAATCTGAACATGCAGGGTAAGTTATAATACTTTTAGCTTCTTTATTTTATCTTAAAATTTAATATATAATTTTTTATTAAAGATTTAATTTCTGTAATTTTTTAGTTATTTTGTGAAGTTGATTATTGTTCTTCATTATATTTTGCAGAATCTGTGCTATGAAGAAATTAATAGTGATTTTAGGCTCTCAAACAACACATTTTCTTGGCTACAAAAACTTTAACCATTGGATCCATTGACTACATCGTTGATGAATATTCATGTACTGATAGCCTAGAATATTGTTGGGAGAGAAATCATTATTTCCAGTGATTCAAACGAGGTAGTTTCATGGGTTTCCAGTGAGGACTTTGGAAGCCTTGAAAATGTAGTTTAGATTTCGACATAATTTGTAGTTTCTTTAAAATGCAATAAAATAGATTTTATAGCATATAAGAACAGCTACGATTTGAAAAGCTACTAACTTGGTCAATATTTTATAGCTTTTAAGATTGAAATGAAAAGAACTTATAGCATTTGCAAAAAGCTATTATATGACTTCTGAGTTCTGATAGCATTTCAAAACACCTTTTACATAGCATTTATAAATTGCAATAATATCTAACACTTTTTCAATAGCATTCATAAATTGCAATAATAGATAGCATGCTTTTAATTGCTTTGACTATGTTAGCATCGGTAAAAACGCTATCTATTACCTATAATAGCATTCATCGCATGCTACGAAATGTGAAATTTGTTGTAGTGACGTTATTTGAATTCCAAACTATATTGATGATTATATACCATCAAAAGACAAATCCTAAATATATATTAAAAAAAAAAAAAAAAAAAAAAAAGCATTTACCCAAAGAACCAAATTGTAATAAAATATTTTAAATTTCAAATAAAAATCACAAATAATTCAAACTTCAAAATTTACAATATTCCAACTCTATTTGCATATCATGCCAATAAGCCTTGAGAATGTAGTTTAGACAAAATAATAACAGTTTCGACATAATTTGTAGTTTCTTTAAAATGCAATAAAATAGATTTTATAGCATATAAGAACAGCTACGATTTGAAAAGCTACTAACTTGGTCAATATTTTATAGTTTTTAAGATTGTAATGAAAAGAACTTATAGCATTTGCAAAAAGCTATTATATGACTTCTGAGTTCTGATAACATTTCAAAACACCTTTTACATAGCATTCATAAATTGCAATAATATATAACACTTTTTCAATAGCATTCATAAATTGCAATAATAGATATCATGCTTTTAATTGCTTTGACTATGTTAGCATTGGTAAAAAGGCTATCTATTACTTATAATAGCATTCATCGCATGCTACGAAATGTGAAATTTGTTATAGTGTGTAGGAGAGGTTGAAGAAAAAAAAAATGATTTGAGGAAGAGGGAAGTGAGTGGTAGCCAAAACAAGTTTGAAGAGGATAAACAAAATAAAAGATAGGGTTTGGAGATGTTAAAAAAGTAAATAAATGACATTTCAAAAAACAAAAAGTGTAAATAGAGGGAAAACAAAAACTGGGCGGAACTTTTCCCTCTTACCTTTTGGGTAACATTTCAAATGAATATCCTATTATAGCATTTCTTAAATGCTATGTTAATTAATATAAAAAGTTTTATAATTTTATGGCATATCATAGCACTATTAAAATGCTATGTAATGTAAACATTTAATGTTATTTTATAGCATCCATAAAATGCTATATCATTCAACTAAAAATACTATAAAAAATAAAAATGGTATTTTTATTATAGCATTGTGCTTTAAATGCTATAATAAGTGCATATTTTATAGCATTCTTAAAAGAATGCTATAATGACATGCTATAAAATGTCATATTTGTTGTAGTGAACATATAACTTTAAAAAAACTTAAAAAGACATGTAACTTGACACACGACTTGCATCATGTAATTTAACATACGATTGACATATAATTTGAAATCACTCATAATACACCTAGCATGTAATTTGGAAAGTCAATTGACATGTAACTTGTAATTAATTTTTAAGTTACAAGCTAGTTAGTTTTCAAATTACATGCTAGTCAGTAGTCGATTTCCAAGTTACATCTTGGTTGATATTCAAGTTACATGTTAGTCGTATTTAGGAAGTTACATGTTAGACGTATTCAGGTTACATGCCCGTTAATTAAATTTAAAGTTATATGCCAATTAGTTTCTAACTTACATGTCAGTCGAATATCAAGTTACATGCCAATTAATTTTCAAGTTACATACCAATTGATTTCCAAGTTACATGCCATTTGATTTCTAAGTTACATGGGAATTGATTTTTCAAATTACATTACAGTTAAGTTCAAGTTACATGCCAATTGATTTCTAAATTACATGTCATTTGATTTCCATGTCACACACTAGTCGACTTTCCAAATCACATCTCTATGGTGTAATCACATAAAAATAGAAAAGTTAGAAGAACTTCGATATATTGTATAAATTACTCAGAATTACATTATATACACTTGAATGTGTATGGTATAATAAATTACTCATCATTACATTATATGTGTTTGGAGGCATGTACAAGTTCTTGTGAATCCTGTATCCCTCTTTAGTAATCTCACTCCTCTTTTCTCCTCTTTTCTAACTTGTAAACTGTTGCCAGTTTCTCATTATCATCAAACATTATCATCAAAGGATCTGCAAGGTAATGAAAAACCCAGAATTTAGTAGGAGATCACGAAACCAGTATAAGCATAATAATTCAGACATATAACAATGATAATATATACAATTATCGAGTATAATAAAAAGTAAGATGTCGTATACATGATTAAGAAAACAGATTAAAGGAAAACAACAGAAAATTTTGACAACATTTGAGGTATAAATCATAGAACTTTTTCGTAATCAAAGGTTTGTCCATCTATAAATAAGATATAATTATATAAATGGTGCTCAAAACTATAAGTAAATTGCAGACAAACTATGAGTAAAAAGGCAGATTGACCGTACAAAATAAAATAAGTTCAATCATACTTCAACTGCCATTAAGTGTCTTGACTGTGATTCTGTGTATATCTCATACCCAAACGTGTAACTAATATCCTTTTCAAATTTTGACATATCATAGATCATCAATAAAAAAGGTATAAATCTTGGTTCAAGCAGTCTCTCAGTTGTAACATCAAGCCAATCTTGTGGACTGGGAGATTGTTATGGTTGAATTTGTAATATTTTAAAGAAAAGTGTTAATTAATTTGTTTTAAGGAATTAATGCTGATGCAAATGCTACATAATCTAAAAATAATAATAACTCAAATGATACAGTAAATGACACGTAATAAAGAAAAATATCATGTTAGATCATTTGATTTGATTTATATATATATATATATATATATATATATACGGTCTTTCTATTGTCAGTTCGTCTTGACAATAAATATATCAGGACGAAGAATGTGAACCACAGATTATGAAGAAGTTTTGACAAGTACATACACTTTAAGTCAAAGTATGTAAATTTAGCGGTCTACATTTTTCGTCCTAATATATTTATTGTTAAAACGAACTAATAATATAATATCTATATATATATATATATATATATACATACAGTCTTTCTATTATCAGTTCGAATTGACAAAAGTTATATCAGTTCGAATTGACAAAAGTTATATCAGTTATTTGTATGTGGGCCACTGAATTTTAATACTTTGACTGACAGTTGCATACAACCAAGTCAAAGTATTTAAATCCAGTGGCCCACATGTAAGGAACTGATATAACTTTTGTCAGTTCGAACTGATAATAGAATTTATGTATATATATATATATATATTTGTAGCATTATTGTTTTAGGAAATGGGGGTCATGGCTCTTGCTAGTCCCTCCCTCCTCACCATAGGGTGCACTTATATTCTGATCATGGCATGTGACATGATCGAACAAGATCCAAATAGTGGATGTACCAAGCACCGTATCAAAGAAAGTAAATATTAGTTATTCTGTTTTGGTTGACACATCGATGATTCAAAGTTTCAAACATATGAAAATATTAGTAATATCAGAGGATAATTTTCATATTCGATTACTATAAAAAAATTCAAGATAATTTATTACAATCTATACATCACCTAAGTTATTTTTGTTTGATTGGGTTGTCCATCGGCCCAATGTTCTAATTTAGGGCCGCAAGAAGTCTTTATATCATGGGCTCTTAGGATACCCTAAATATTTAAAAAAATTGGTGAGCACAAGATGGTATCAATTTCATATTATTATTATTATTATTATTTTATTTTTGACTTGGAATGGTATCAATTTCTAATTCAACTGTTGTCCTAAATTTTAAACATCAAGTCATCTTTAGCTCCTTACCCGAAAAATAAAATTAAAAAAATTCATCTTTAGCTAATTTTCATTAAAAATATAATCAAATATTAAATTAAAAGCAAAAGTAAATTAATAATATGCACTACATGAATGGTCATGATTTCAAAACTTTCTCTACATTGATTCATATGAAATGTTTTCCAAAAACGCAGTCACAAAAGGACACGTTATCGGCTCGAATCCTACCAATGATAAAAACTTTAAAAAAAATACCCGATCCCAGATTAATAGATATTGCTAAAAGAAGGACGCGTTATCGTATATAGTTATTGACTTGTTGGGCCTTTAATTCTACGCCACGTGAATTTTGCTACTTGCCACGCACAAGTCACAACAAGAAGTGGTCCTAGAATTCGTTTACATAGATAGACTCATTTTAGTTTTAGTGAAGAAACGCAAAAGCTCTTTATTAATTATATTATTGAATTTGTTTCCTTTTCCTTGCTTCAATTTCACTATCTCTCTGTGCCTATTTGTCTTTACATCAAAAAGTCCCTTTGTATTGTCCTTTCATTTTTTTGGGCCTTATCGATAGTGGATAAAATAGATGTCAATCTACTCACGTTTGTCGACAGTTAATATTTACTAATCGAATTTCAATTTTAAACCACCTGTAATCCAGGATATAAATTCCATGTTTAGTCTGTATTAGGAATTTTTTTTTGGGTTTTACTTTGTAATTATTATTGTAAAACAAATTACTCAATGGATGGTAAATGTTGTTGGGATTTAAAAGTTAAATATCTTATGCTTTTTAAAAAAATAAAATAAATGTAAATATGTGTAGCCCACTTAAGGGGGGCTGAAACCACCTATTAATTAAAGGAGTGAACTCTACCAATACACATTTAATGGAGCTTCTAAGGGACCTATTGGAGCTGCAAAAATACAGTTTTTCTCTTAATTAAGCTAAGAGGGTCTTTAAGGGAGACTGTTGGAGATGCTCTAAGTTTCTCGTTTTGTAACAACCCTTCACGCTAACATCAGGAGGTGTTCGCTAACATCCTTGTCTCTCGTTGGCCACGTTATTCGTTTGTTACTATTCTATTTCTACCTATAAGTAATCACCCATTTTTATCCTCAACAAAGAAAACCACCCAATAAAATAGGAGCCATTTGGATTCTAAATTCTCTCATACAAGAGATGTGTGTCTTGCTTTAACATAGCAAACAGTTGTTGGTTTTGAAGAAGGAATCGCAGTTTGGGCCAATCGAGATAATGTGATTGGACGTCCAATACCGACCGAGGCATCTGAATCTTCTTTTTATTATTTATTGTTACATTTTCAGTGATTTAATCGGTGCCTCTGGGGTCCATGTTTTTTTTTTTTTTTTAATATTAAAAAAAAAAAAAAAAAAAAAAACTTTCGTGCAGTTGTTCACTGTTCACAAATCACATCTGTGTGCTTTTTTGTTGTTGTTGTTGTTGATGTTTTATTGGGTGAGTGGATGAGTTTATTAATCGACACGAGTGCGAAGAGTTTTTGGTTAAATATATAAAGTTTTGAAAGGATGGCACAACAAAACATACACTTTGGAATTTAGTTATTGGGTATCTTTGATCTATCGCATTTATCACAAATTGACTGGAAAAAGGTAACCACTTTCGTACCAGGATTTGGCTGGATATTAAACATGTTCTATCAAAAATTAATCAAATTGCCAACAATAATAGAAGGTCAGTGTAACAGTGTTAACCCTTAAAAATATAAAAGTTCCTTTTATAGGAAACTTAATTACTGTATTACAATAAATACAGTAGTTGATTTTCTTTATATAGAATTTTTTTATTTTTAACATGTACCATTAAAACTATCCATATATTAATATATGTATATATTATATTTTGAAATCCATATAATATTAATTGTTGAACAAGTTTGTGACGTGGCATGAGATAAGATATTATATTTATAAACGCTAGTAATGATAATATCTTTTGTGGATATAAATAGTAGTGTGATGAAATGACGTTGATTTAATGATATGACTCTCACATTTTAAGTTACGTGTTATGATCAAATGGCAATAATTCAATAAAAAATAAATATAAAATTTTATTAGTTTGATTTTAACGAGAGATCGAATCCTCTTCATATATATAAGTATGTGTTTGCATTATATATATATACAGTCTTTCTACTGTCAATTCTTCTTAATATAAAATATATCATGGCAAATAATGTGGACATTAGATTATGGTGAAGTTTTGACAAGTGCATATACTTTAAGTCAAAGTATGTAAATCTAATGGTGTACATTTTTCGTCCTGATATAAAATATATCAGGACGAAGTATATATATATATATATATTCAACAAAGGTTGTATTGATCATAAGACTACGGATATTCTTGTAGAGTGGTATTAGTACCTTCTTTTTAAAGTCATTTTTTCCTTAATTAATCCAATTGTAACCCATCAAAGATGCAAGATTTATACCGCACTAGACTAATGCATCAAATGCGAACAAAAAAATCAACAATTTAATATATTTAAATCATCATGTTCAAGTTGAACCATACCCACTCAATTGATGAGTTACATCATCTATATATCAATCGGCAAGCTATTTACATCTCATGGTTATGAATTTGGATTCTCTATTGAACTGATTTTTGTTTCGATTGAAATTTATTTACTTTATTTTTATTATTTAAAATATAAAATATTATCTTTAAATGTTTTAGATCAGGAAAAAGATCAGAATAGCAGATGATCCAAATCCCACGGTTATAGTCTATTTGAATTGATTTAACTCAAACCTTCCATTCAAATTTGTTGTATTACTTCAAAATTCAATGAAAGTGAAACTTATACATTTTAAGCATCATTAACATGAGGTAGGACTTGGAACTTGGAAGCAGTTTTGGATAAGGCCTATAAATTCCATGTTGTAATCACATTAAAAGCTAAAAAAAACGAAGTTTTAAAAGGCAAATTAAATGTACACCACCTCTTAGGCCCTAGCGAGTCCCAACATCCGCATTTTATAAGTATTTGTGAGAGTTTTCTTTCCGATGGAAGTATATCCCGTTATTATTGTAAATATCAAGACCGTCTATATACTATTTGATCCCGACGATTCTCGTCTACATATACATTGAACACGGCAGAAAGAGACAAAAGGCTTGAGTGGATTTCTGTGCAGCAAATTGTGTTTGTCAGAATCACATGATGCCTTACCCAGTCACCTCCTGCAAGCCCACCCTTTACCTTTAAGACCTCGCAAACGTTTTCCATATATTTCGACCTAACTCTAACCCCCCATATCATATGATGCCAAAACTATGCCTACAACTTGCTATTTTTTATTTATTTATATTATATATATATATTTATTTTACATATAATTAATATTTTAAAAAGGATTCCATTCTTCTCTCTCTAACAAAAGGGTTAGATTTAGATTTGCCATCAAGAAAAGAAAGAATATAATCATGTGATAAAGATTATATATATAATATAATATTTATAAAAAAATTATCACTTATCATGTATGAGATGTCATACATTTTTTCATACATGGTTCTGGTTTACAGCGGTGCATAATGGATTCAAGGTATTCTGTAAAAAATAGACCCAAAAGCTATATATATATATATATATATATATATATATATAAGAGTAATGCTAGGCATCCAAAATATTTTTCCAAAAAATATGCTCAAATGATGTGGCATTCTAGTAGATTTAATGAAACTTGACACCTCACTTGACACATTAATCATCTAATTTTAATGTTTTTGATTTAATGATCCATTAATTTTTCACTGTTAGCAAATCAATCCTTACAATAGATTTAACAAATATTACGTTTGAAGATTTCCTTTCTGTTTATGATTCTTTCTTCTTTCCTCTCTCCTCTTTCTTTAGTATCCCATCTTCTCTCTATAATTTATATTGAAAGCTATATTGTTGATAAAAAAATCTCAGAAATCAATGTATTAATATTGTCATCTCCAACTAAAATAAAGAGGTATTGTTTAACCCTTAATTTTTTTCCTTTGATTTTTTTTTTTTTTTTGAAAGCACTGTGTAGTTATAGCATCAAAAGGAACAAAACCAGCAAAACAAAGGATTAAATTGATGCTTAAATTGGACAGCAAAACATATCAAATATAATTGGATGCTTAAATTGCATCCTACTTTAGAAGTGATATGTTTATATTGAAATATTGAATCATGAATTGATAATATGACCCCATCCATTCGTATTTAGATAAAAAGAGAAGTGATGATCATAGCAAGCCATGTAGTTAAGATTAGATCTTGTTTGAATTGCTATTTTCATATAACTACACAGTGTTTTCGAAAAAAAAATCCAAGGAAAAAAATTAAGGGTTAAACAATACCTCTTTATTTTAGTTGGAGGTGACAATATTAATGCATTAATTTATGAGATTTTTTATCAACAATATAGCTTACAATATAAATTACAGAGAGAAGATGGGATACGAAAGAAAGAGGAAAGAGGAAAGAATAAAGAATCCTAAACAGAAAGGAAATCTTCAAACGTAATATTTATTAAATCTATTGTAATGATTGATTTGCTAATAGTGAAAAATTAATGGATCATTAAATCAAGTTTTATTAAAATTAGGTGATTGATGTGTCAAGTTTCATTAAATCTACTAGGATGCCGCATCATTTGGGCATATTTTTTTTTGGGAAAATGTTTGGGATACCTAGCATTACTCTATATATATATATATAGTCTTTCTATTGCATGCAGCCAAGTCAAAACATTTAAATCCAATGATCTATATGTAAGGAACTAATATATTTTATATCGGTTTGAACTAACAATAGAAAAACCGTGTATATGTATACTTTTTTTTATCAATATCAAGTATTTACAATAAAAACAAAGTTCGTACTACAGTATCTAAGGATAGATTCGAATATTTGCTTTAGGTGCGATTCATGAAATTATAACTTTCGCTAGACATCAATATCATATCACGTATACATATATTTACTAAATGTCATTTTGTTATTGGGATAGTGGGATATAAAGTATGATTTACGGAATTCTATCTATAGGCCAGAGAAAAAACTTCAACAAGATGTGTACAGTCACTTTTATATTAATGTTATTTTGATACTGAGAGTGAAAAGTTAAAATTAATTTATACAATTGACGTGTCAAATTAGTTACAAATATTTACTAAATGTCATTTTGTTATTGGGAAAGTGCGTTTCACAAAATTATATCTACCAGGTATTTTTTATTATTTATTTTTTAGGCTTTTGTCGATAGTAAGATTCAAGTCGCTTACTTAATAGTCATTTGTCTAAACCTTAAACTTGTTTATCTGCCAGCTGAGCTACGCCCCTATTCGCTAAATGATGTGTTAAATTAGTTACAAATATTCACTAATAGCTTGTTTGGTTGGGTTTGTGAAAAACCTCTATTAGTAACAGATATATTTGTAGTAGATCTATTAGAAATATAGCTTTTGAAAAGAAAAAAAAAAAATCATAGTTGTAAGATTTATTTGGAGAAGCACCTCTTTATGAGCTTTTTAAAATAAACAATCTCAAAAGCCCAACCAAACAATTCTAAAAAACACTCAAATAGACGTTTGTAGACATTTTGAGGCAGTAAAAAGCTCAACCAAACAAACACTAACGCTATGTTTGATAGGAGAGAAGGAGAGTTTAAAGAATGGATGAATTAAGAGGGAGAGAGAGTAGAAGGGATGAAGAGGATAACATATATTCTCCATATTGTTTGGTATTAAAAAGAGGGTTGGATTGATGGATTGGTATATAATTTATAAAATTACTATATTGCCCTTTAAAAAATTGAAGGGTAATATAAAAATGGAGGGTATTTTTGTCTTTACCCCCCCTAATCACTCTCCCTTCATTGTGATCCGACCATCATTGGGAGGATCTAATATGGTGGGCCTAAAGGGAGATCTCCTCCCTCCTCTCCTTCTCGCCCCTCTTTTTCCCCTCCAACTAAACAAGAGATTGGAGCTCTCCCTCTAACCCTCTCCGTCCTTCCATCTTTCCCTCGTACCAAACACGGTGTAAACATCATCTTGTTATTGAGATAGTGGGATATAAAGTGTGATTCACAAGATTATATCTATAGCCTAATAAAAACTTCAACAAGATATATAAAGTCACTTTCATATTAATTTTATTTTGATACTGGGATCGTAAAGTTACAATTAATTTATAAAGATGATGCGTCAAATTAATTTGTCAAAATGTAACTAACACATCACCAACTGTTTCATAAACAGTACGGTCGTAAAGTTTAACAAATCAATTTCGGAAAATTTGAGACATCATTGCATTATTCTTATTCTAATAACATACATAAAAATGACATGGTATGTTTTATTGTTTAAACATGTCTACTTTTGTGTAGGGTAGTTTTATTGCCTTATAGAGTTATAGCCTTATAGGTCATAAAACATTTTCTTTTTCATTTTTTTGGGGTCGGTGGATGGAGTGATGGAAATTAATTCATAAAATAAATGTGGCGATAAATTGATGTTTGCTTACGTGGTCCAGTTAAAACCCACAATTCGAAGGTGTTATCGTAAACGCGACACGTGGTTTTTTTTTTTACCGTTTATGTCCAAATAAATAAAAAAAAAAAAAAAATCATTTAAAGGCACTTGATGTAATGTGATCGGTAAGATAAGAGAGTGCAGACTGCAGAGCAGTATATGAATCTCTGACATGAAAGTGAAAGCAGTTTTGCATTTTTCTTTGTAATTGCTTTTGTTTTAGTAAGATTAATTAATAGTCACAGACTCACAGTATGTACAAATTTAAAAAGGGTAATTAACAATTACTCCTAGACTTTTTAAAAAATTATAAGTTATTTACGACTTTTATAAAAGTGACCAAATTGATTCTTACATTTTTCTGAAATGCCAAATTAATCCCTTTAACTAAGTTCCGTCAATCGACTTTAACTGTATAGGGGTACAATTGTACTTTATTTCTAAGCAATATAATAATGACACATGTACATTTTTTTTTTTTTTTAATATATGTATATTTTTGCTTTTAAGCACCGGTATCCAAAAGCCCACTGGCCCTGACTAATCCGGGTCGGTCCACTAAGGGGTAAAGCTCTCCCAGCATAGGTTTTCTCCATTCACAAGACTCGAACTCGAGATCTTGCTTAAAGGGAAGGAGTGCCGAACCACTAGAACCAACCTGCGTTGGTATATATGTATATTTTTGTTTATTTTATTTGTGGGTTTTGATTTTTAACTAATTTTGACAATAATGCTTATATAATATTAACAAAAAAAAAAAAAAATCAATTATATAAAAATGGTAAAAGACTAAATTGAAAATGAATGGTTACTTTTTTTTTATAAAACAAAGGTATAATTGACATTGTCTTATTAAAATATTTAAATGGTGGGTATGATTTTTTTAGAAAATTTTAATTAAAAAAGGTACAAATGGTGTTTCAATAATAATATTTTTAGATTTTGTTTTAATTATAATTGTGAATTTAATGTATAAAAGACAAAACTTTACTAGAATACGACAAGTAAAGGTATTTACGTATTTTAACTAAAATTGTTAAAGTCAATTGATATATTTAACACCGTTAAACTATTAGAGGGACCATTTTGGTCACTTTTAAAAAAAGAGTGACTAATTTGGTACGTGAGAAAAATGTGAGAACCAATTTGGTCACTTTTGTAAAAGCCGTAAACAATTTAGAATTTAAAAAAAAAAAATCAAAGACCTAATTGATAATTGCCCATTTAAAAATAAAAAAGAAAACCACTTGCAAGGACAATTTTGTAATTACATCCCAATAATTATCTTCACTGAACAAATATTATCAAGAATGTGTAACAGTCATCCCACCATCAGCCCCACTTCATCAAAATTTGACTTTTCGAAAATTAAATACACCCACTACTGACTTAAATAAATAAATAAATAATGGCCACCAGCTTAGTGCTCGTCATGCATATAATCGCAAATATATATATATATATATATACACATAGCTTTTTTATTGTCAGTTCGTCCTGACAATAAATATATCAGGACGAAGAATGTAGACAAAAAATTATAGAGAAGTTTTGATAAATGTATATACTTTGAATTAAAGTATGTAAATCTAGTAGTCCACATTTTTCGTCCAGATATATTTATTGTCAGTGCGAACTGATAATATAAAATATATATATATATATATATATATATAAATAAAGACTGGACCGTGACAGTAACCATACAGAGCCACTTGTGTCTTGTGAAGCTTACGAAATTTTCCAACACAGATAAAATAAAATAAAATAAAAATCGAAGATGATAAGTGCATTTTCTTTTGGGATATTATTATTTCCCTCCTGAGGTTTTCTACATTCATAACTTTGCATCCTCTAGTTTAAAAAATGGCCAGTCTCCCCCTTAAAAACCAAATTATTCAAATATTTACCTCATGCCGTTAGGATTTCCGTTAAATAGTGGTTAGACCCTGAAACATTAAGAGAAATATTGTAACTATGCTACTTCAAAAAAAAAAAAAAAAAAAAACTTTCCAGTATTAAGGAAAATAAAAATTAGTTTTCACCAAAATGAAAACCCAGAAATTGTAATCACTGATTTTGAATTCACTCACCATAATCCAAACAAGAAACAGATTCGAAAGCCCTAAACTGAAACCAATTTTTGATCAAATGATTTCATTCACCAGGAACTGAAAAATGAAAATTGAAAAAAAAACAAAAACAAAAACAATGGAAGCAGATTTTTGTGTTTAAGTTTAAAATAGGTTTTTTATTTTTATTTTTATTTTTAATGGTTTTTTTAATTACCATTATTTTTAAAGGTTTATTATTATTACTAATAATTAAAAAAAAATAATCCTAATTATCTGAGATGGACGGTAGAGATTGAATATGGAGATAAATTGATGGTGATGATTTTTTTATTTTTTTTTAATTCTGATTTTCTTTTAAAAAAATCAATGTTATTATTAGGGGGGTAAAAACATACTTTCTCCATTACTTTCACGGTCAAACCACTATTTAACAGAAATCCTAACAACAGGGGAAATTTTTTCGAATAATTTGGTATTCAAGGGGAAGACTGGCCATATTTGAAACTAGAGGGGGCCAAGTTATGAATATGGAAAAACTCAGAGAGAAAACTAATAATATCCATTTTTTAATTACAAGTTGGTGGGCCCCGTAAAACACGCTTTTGGTTCTTTGACAAATATATAAAAATTAATTGTCGGTGGATTTATGAACCTTTGATAGAGTTGCTAAGCCAAAGCCAAAATCTAAACCAAAACCAAAACCAAAGCAAAAGCTTAAGGCTGTACTTTGCACCAAATCCTTTTGCAACTACTAGAAACCTTATCTCTGTTTGCTTTCCTTATTTAGAGTTCACATATTTTTGGCGAGAGAGAGAGACAGAGAGAGTGATAGATAAGAGAGAGTCTTGATCAAAAAAAAAAAAAAAAAAAAAAATGAACGGCGGTGATGCGTACGGTGTGATGGAGGCGCAGTACATACGGAGGCACCACAGGCACGAGCCCAGAGAGAATCAGTGCACTTCTGCTCTCGTCAAGCACATCAGAGCCCCTGTCCATCTCGTATGTTTCTCTAAACCGTGCGATCGATCTTTTGTTTTTATTATTATTATTTTTCTTTTTCGATTTCCTTTTACTGACTGTCCGCTTCGATTTGTTTGACTTTGTTGTCTGCTGATTTTTAGATGTTTTGACTTCTTTTTTTTTTTTTTTTTTTTTACACAGATCTCAGTAGTAATTGATGTAGAATTCCAATTTTGGCTTAATTACATGATTTTTTTTTTAAGATTCGCTGCTTGCATTTTTAATGGATTTTTTTAGGTGAAATTTGTGGTTTTTGGGAGGTTTAACCGAAAATTTTCATTCTCCTTTTCCGTTTGGTAATTGAGAAAATGCAAGAAACGGAAATAAATATCGCATCTTACAAGATCCGGTTATCTTTTTTATTTCTGCGACTTAAATTGTTGTTTTCCTTTTTATTTTTTTCTTCCACTTTTTCATATTTTCGCGTTGTTATGTTTTTTTTTTTCCGAGAAATTTACTAGCATAGTTTGTTAATTTGGAAGCTGAAGTTTTATTTTTCATGATATTTAATTATTTGTGTTAACGAATTGTTTGATTTATTAATCAGGTTTGGTCTTTGGTGAGGCGGTTTGATCAGCCACAGAAGTACAAGCCATTTGTTAGCAGGTGTGTGGTGAACGGGGATCTTGGTATTGGTAGTGTTAGAGAAGTGAATGTCAAATCTGGGCTTCCTGCTACAACTAGCACGGAGAGGTTGGAGCTTCTTGATGATGATGAGCACATTCTTGGAATCAAGATCGTTGGCGGTGATCACAGGCTAAAGGTAAAAGAAATTCACCTGTATTTCTTTGTTTGTTATTTGTATCAAGTTACATGATGTTGATCACTTGTTTATATAGACTGGTTTTGGTTAGCAAGTGAATTTTATAGCAGAAGCCAAAGTTGTTAATGATTTTAACCAATCGACTTTTGTTGAACGGGGAGGGGATTGTGTGGGGTATGTATGAGATACTCAAGTTTAGAGATTCTTTCTAAAACTTAGAAAGAAAAACTTCTGGGTATGGAGGACGTATCCTTTGTAACGAGTGTTGTGCGATTGCCAATAAATAACACTTTACTGGGTCCTGAAATGTACCATTGTATGGGAATTTGCCCTTCAATTAGCTGTTATGAGTTTTGAATTTCTCAATCATAGAAATATGTTCCGCTACATGGTGTCGTGGAAAGCATTCTAATCCGCTTTCTTGTATATACTATATTTGCAGAACTACTCTTCAATCATGACTGTCCACCCGGAGATTATTGATGGAAGACCCGGGACACTGGTGATCGAGTCATTTGTGGTGGACGTGCCAGAAGGAAACACGAACGATGAGACGTGTTACTTCGTTCAGGCCTTGATCAGGTGCAATCTCAAGTCACTGTCTGATGTGTCGGAGAGGATGGCTGTGCAGGACCGGACTGAACCAATTAACGGATACTAAGGAAGTCTGATGACTAGGGTGTGTGTATAACTCTGATGGGTTCTAGATTCGGGAAAAGCTTTTTAGAGAAATTGGTAGGAATTTGTCCTCCTTCCATATATTCTCAGAAGTTTTGAAAACAAAATGCTGGCTGTGCACTTTCCATGGTTTGGAGACAGACCCCTTTGACTCTCACTTTCTGCCTGCTTTTGCTTGTTTGTTTTTCTATATCTCAAACACTGTACCCTCTCTTTACCTCCTCTTTTTAGTTCCAGGATATATATAGATAGGTTCTTTACTCAAGTTTTCCATGGATGGAAAAGGATCACTTCATTCTCAAACTTTTTATCAATTTTACTGAATGGTGGGTATGATACAACTATGGTCATATCTGTAAATATTCATGTATCATCAAAAAGTTAGTACTGCTGGTTTGCTTGTTGTAGTAGTTCCATCTCTTAGGACCAGGAATTCAGTAGAGAGAACAAAACCTCCTTTAAGTAGCAGTACAGTTTTGTTACTTGTTTTGTACATATTTTTGTGTCTTGTTTTAGTAAATTATTGTTTGCCTTTTTTTTTTTTTTTTTTTTCTTTTTCTTCCATTTGTGTTGTTGCGTGTACCCTTTCTGATGCTCTGCTTCTATTGAAGAGTTACATAATTTGTATCCGAGTTCGGAAATAGCGAAGAAGAGGTGGACTCAACTCTTCCTGCATCTAAAAAAAGAAGATTACAAGTCTTTTACATATCCCTTATTGTCTCATAAATGTGAAGCTAAAATCTCTAGCACGATTTTAGGAATCCATTATCACTGACCCAAAAGTTTAAGCTATCAACTAAAGGATGGAACAAAATAAAAACCTATAACATTAGTAACTGAATTAGCTAATATCTCCGATTAGCTACTATTTGGAAATTGATGTTACTTAGGTAACAAGAATTCTAAGTACAAAAGCAGACTTATATTAGAGGATGGCCGTTATCCTGTTATGATAATTGATAAATGCAGGAAAAGTAGAGGAGGTGAGACAAGTCAATGGAAGTAGTGAAAGTACAGTCTTGTTTTGTCAAAGTTGGAAATCTTAATAAATCTTCTTATAAGGTGCGATTGGTATGCGGGACAGGACGGGATAACATGGGACAATTTTCTTTTATCCCACATTTGGTATGTCTTTAACATGGGACTGAATGGGACAAGGTAGGACAAAAAATACCAAATGCAATACGGAATGACTGTCCCGTCTTGCTCTGTCCTATCCTCGTACCAAACGCACACTAGGGAGAAGTAGATGGGCGTCAAATCTCCACCATCGTCGAGTATTATCAGTGTGTGTTATGCGTTCTGCCGTGTCACTACAGAGTACAAGCACGTTTGTGGTGAGCATTGAATATGTAAAGCGTGATAGGTTGACAGGAACGGTTTACATTGTACTTGGTCACAACTCACAACATTGCCCTATCTTGCGCCAAAAACGAAGCCAATACAGTTTGAAAAGTCTACAAACTACAAGACTTGTCTAGATCAAATCCAAAAAGCAGGGTCATTCTCCAATTGGTATACTTTATCTCAGCACGAGTTGAAATTGTTAGTTTTTGAGAGCCATCTTTGACCATACTTTCTAAAGCCACTCCTTATCCAAAATAGCTGGTGGGAATGATTTTTTTACACTTCAACCGCTCCCTATTTTAGAGAGCTACAAGCATCTTCAACCATGCTCTCTATATTTTAGTTAGCAACTCACTCCAATCATCTTCTCTATTATAATTAGTTATTAATATTTTTTAAATTTAAAATATAAATAAATTTATTTTGCTTTAAATTGTAAAAATAAGAAATAAATTTAAAAATATTAAAATAAATAAATAAGAGAGAGAAGATAGGGAGCTTGAAATGACTCCATACATTTAGAGATCCTCTTGGTGGTTCTCTAAAATAGGGAGCCATTTAGGGAGCCTCTTGGAGTCCTCTAAAACCATCCCCACTAGCTATTTTAGCTAAGGAGAGGGTTTAAGGAACCCCCTGTGAGATGCTCTACTAAGGCATTCTCCAAATGTAGGGAGCCATTCCTTGCTAACCATTTTCTCTCTCCTATTATTTTATTATTTTTTAAACTAATTTTCTTATTGAAAAAATGATGTCAATTTTGAAATAAAATAAAATTATTTATATTATAAATTTAAAAATTATTAAAATATTAATGACTAGCTATAATAGAAAGGATGGTTAGAGTGATCCCATAAAAAGTTACTAGCTAAAATTTAACTAAACTTTAGAGAGCATGGTTGGAGATATATATCACAATTTGACGAGAGAAGATTAATCTAGCGGTAAACCCCTCACACCTACGCTATGAGGTCATAGGTTCGAGTCCTCCCCTTCCCCAAAAAAAAAATAAAAATGTATATCACAATTTTGAACAATTTACATAGAAGCCAATATCATTACCTATTACCAGCAATCATTGCAAGAACACCCCCCTTGTCTAAAATGGTGGAACCGAGCACCATCCCGGAGAAAAATCTCTCGGTTTCGTACCAAAGATATGTATTTTGCTGCATTGTGACAGTCGGAACATACTCTTGTGTTCTTAATCACCCTGATTGGAGTACTGCTTTCCGTCTTCATTAGTCCATAAGTGATGGCCAATTTCTCTGTATGACTCAACAGAACCTTCTCCTTGTCTATTTCATCGATGTTCTGATATACACAGTTGATGTCCCGTACATATCCAAGTTTCTTCATTTCAGAAACCAAATGATATAGCTCGAAATATATTTCCCCGGTATCTGGATGGGGTTTTCCTTCTGCAGCGAACACATGAACCGTCTCATCAATTTGTATCCAGCTCCATACGAGTCCATTTTTCACCCCTACATTAGCCATCTTATCTTTAAGATGTTCAACATCCTCCCATCTGTCTGACATAGCATACAAGTTCATCATCAAAACATAATTAGCAGAATTGTAGGGTTCTAACTGGAAAAGTTTGTTTGCTGCAATCTCAGCGAATTCAATGTTTTTATGGATTCGACAGGATCCGAGCAGAGCTCCCCAAATGGTAGCATCTGGCTCCAATGGCATTGTTTGAATGAAGTCTCGAGCTTCATCAAGATAACCTGCTTTACCAAGAAGATCTACCATGCACGAGTGGTGCTCTATTGTCGGGGTTATATTATAATCCGCTCTCATACTATCAAAGTAGTTCCAGCCTTCGTCAACCAAACCCGAGTTCTTGCAAGCTGAAAGAAGAGCTGTGAAGGTTATTTCATCTGGTTGGACTCCTGCTCTGTCCATCTCACGGAAAAGTGAGATTGCCTCTTTACCATGACCATTAATGGCAAACCCGGAAATCATGCAATTCCAAGAGGCTAGCGTTTTGTTTACACTGTTCCTGAAAACCTCACGGGCACTCTTTAAATTGCCACACTTGCTGTACATGTCAATTACGGCTGTGGCCACATATACATCTTCAATGAAACCATTTTTTATAGATAGGCAGTGTATCTCTTTGCCCTTCTGCAATAGACCAAGGCCTCCACAAGTTCGAAGCAAGCTGGACATGGTGGAGGAGTTGGGATTGATACTTTCTTGCTGCATTTGGATGAAAAATTCCAAGGATTCCCTATAATTTTCGTTCTTTGAACAACCTGATATTAATGAGGTCCATGAAACCACATTAGGAACCAATCCTGAATTTTTCATCTGATGAATCACATCCAAAGCTTCCTTACTCTGTCCCCAAATTGAATAGCCTGAAATCAGACTATTCCATGTCACTAGATCAGGCTTAATTCCTTCCTCTTCCATCTGACTCAATAACCTTTTAGCATCTTCAAACCGGCCCTTGAACGAAAACCCTGATATTAATGAATTCCAAGCAACAATGTTCCTATTCTTCATAATATCAAAAACTACTTGAGCACTGTCTAAGAGATCATTCTTCACATACATGTCTATCAATGAAGTTTCTACATATACTTCATAGTCAAGTCGGTTTCTTATAACATAACCATGGATTTCTTTACCATATTTCACAAGACCCAGTTCAATAACAGCTTGAAGAACACTAGCGACAGAGCTCGCATTTGGCCTAAACCCCAAACTCTGCATTCTATGCAAAATGGTCAAGATTTCTTCGTACGAGCCATGAGCGACATGGCCTGATAAAAGGCTATTCCAGGTTATTATATCTGGTTCTACATTCGATGAATCCATTTTATTGAAAAGATCCCTAGCATCTATCACATAACCAAGTGTAGTATAACTCGAGATTATCGAGTTCCATGAAGATAAATCATGGTCTTTCATTGAATCGAAAACTATCCTAGCTAGTTCAAGATTGTCATTTCTTGAGTACATAATAATCAGGGAATTGCATATAAACAAATCTGATTCCAAAGCAAATTTTAAAACATACCCATGAAGTTGCTTTCCTTCCTTAAGAGCTCCTATTCCACAAGCTTGTAGCATCCTCACAATCGTCCTGCTATTAGCTTTTGCAGACGAAAACTGCATTTCTCGGAACAATTCAATGGCCTTTGCCCATCTCTCATTTCTCAAATTCATTATGATTGCTTCATTCCACAGTTGATCTTCACGAACAGACACTTCATCAAATACATTATTAGCACTATCTACACCCCAACACCTCCCATAGAAATTCATCAATGCACACTTCAAATACATGTCGAAATCGAAGCCTCTCTTGATCAAAATAGCATGAACATTAAGGCCTAGCCAGGAATTCATGGCTCTAGTGCAAATCTTCAAAACTATAGTGAGAATTCTATTATCGAAAATCACTCCTTTACTATTCAACTCACGAACAACCTCAAGAACTTGTCGTAATTCTCCACCAAAACCCTCATATTCATCCAAAAAAGAATTCCATTCTATATAATTCCGCGAAAAATCCACCAAGAAAACCCTAGCAGCTGACTTGAAGTCACCAAACTCCAGATAACACAAGATCAAACTTTTAGCTACGGTGTCTGAATTCCGGTTCTCGCACATTTTGATCATCTGGGCATGCATCAATTCAACTGAATCCAAACTTGTGATGTCGTTTGTCTCATTGAACAAAGAAAAAGTTGAAGAAGAGAAAGATTGAAGAGAAGGAGAAGGAGAAGAAGCAGAGAGCGAACAGGCGTCAGTGAGTGGAAGTGCGAGATAAGTTGAAGAATGAAAGGTGGGTTTTTGATTGAGAGAGAATGATGGGTGGAGAGGTGAGTTTGCTTTGAAGCGGTGATGGTGGTGAAATGGAGTAAATTTGGCGGCCATGGAGGTTTTTTTTGGCGGGGAAGATGTGAAGAAACAGACAGCACGGCAATTTGTGGGAGCACTCATTTTTGTGCTTCCAATAGAGACTGTTATCTTGAAACTCTTCATGATTTTGTGGATAAGGTCTCTATCATCTTAATTCTTACAAAATGGGTTAAATGGGTTTCAAAGACTTAAGATCCGGTTTGATATTGCTTCTGAAAAGTTAAAATCAATTTATTTTATAATTTTGATAAAAAATGATGTTTGCTAAAACTTCTAACAGAAACGTAACTCAGCTGGTAGATGAATGAGCTTGGGGTTTGGACAAATGACTTTCAGGTCAGCTGCTCGAATCCTACTAATGGCGAAAGCTTTCAAAAAAATACCTGGTCCTGGATTAATAGATATTATCAAAAAAGAAGAAGGTAATGAATGGATAATCTAGCAATCGTGATTTTGAGAAGCATGTGAGGGAAAAAAGAAGAAGTGATTAATGGATAATCTGACAAGTTTTTATTGTGATTTTGAGAAATAGGTGATGGTTACTTTTTAAAAGTGATTATGGAATAATCTATTTCAGTATTTAATAAATCCTTTAAAATATCATTATTATCCTTATGAAATTAAGTTAAAATCATTTATATATTTTATTTCATCTTAAAATTAAACATTTTACTTAAATATTTGATTTGATTTACAAAATCTCTTAAAAATACTTTTATTGTTCTTATGGATTTTTTTTTTCTAATTTAAATATTATACTTAAATATTGATTTAATATATATAATTAATGAAAAACAAAATATGAAATAGGGGTCTAAAATCAAGTCTATTTTAGTCATTGTAACTAATTTCAAGCACTTTTATAAGGGCCAGTGTGGTATTGATTTTGATAAGCTAAAATCAACTTATTTCATAATTTTGGAAGAAAATAATGTTTGGTAAAATCTTCCTAAACTGATTATTTAAGAATCTACCTTGATTTGGAAGTGATTTTGAGAAGGAGGTAGGGGGTTACTTTTCAAAAGCAATTATAAAATAATCAATTTTAGGATTTAATGTATCTTTTAAAACACCCAAATTGCCCTCATTAGTTTAACTTGAAGATAGATTAGTCCTTCTATTTTTTTTTCCTATTCTAATATCTTACAACCCTAATTTCTACTTAATTCAACGTTCTTTTTTCATTCACAACACAAACTTTGCTTTGAGTTTGAAGATTTTCCATCACTTTCTCAAAAAACTTTCACAAGTAAGTCAAATTTATATTTATATGTTGAATTGAATAATTAAAAGATTTATTTTACTTTTGTTCATTGCAAGTGCAGGACAATGATGGTGAAGATATAATTTCTAATTTACGCAACGGAGCTGCGTCTGAAAATGCGGTTGCTATAATGCAAGAAAAGGGTTTCTCAAATCCCCGCAGTTCTAGGCATCGGTTGACGCCTGGAACAGTTAAATTTGCAGCATTTCATGTTCTTTCTCTTGAGGGAAGCAAGGGCCTGACAATATTAGATGTTGCAGACAAGATTCAGGTAATTATAGAACCATAACCGTGTGGTACTCTCTCTTTCATTGCAAATATAACTCATTTACTAATTTTTCTTTTGATATAAGAAATCTGGACTGAGGGATCTTACAACAAGCAACACACCAGAAGCTTCAATTGCTGCTGCGTTGTCTAGGGATTCAAAACTTTTTGAGAGAACAGCTCCTTCAACATATGGTGTACGTCCTGCCTATAGGAAAGACCTTGCTGATGTTGAGGCAATACTTTCTGCTGCCAGGGAGAGAATTCGAATATTTAAATAATTTATATTTATATTTATTTCAATATCATACCCATTTTGGTCATTGTATATTGTCACAGCAGTTTGACAGCATAACTTACCAAACATATATACAGTAATTTTAAACCTCACAGCAATTAAAAAAGTACAGTTTGTCAAACACCTACCTACTTAAGAAGTTACAGCAATACCAAACTGGCCCTAAAATTACTAAACATATATATACTGCTTTTGAGATAAAAAGTAGTTTTAAAACTATAATTAACCGGCCGATTAACTTTACAGTTGATTAGACCATCTTCAACCCTCAACTCCAATTTGTTGCAACTTTGCTCCAAAATACATCAACTTTCACACTTCCATCTCCAACCCTTAACTCTAAATCCTACTCTAAAAAGAATATTCCACTCAATATTCCCTTTCAACCAATCAAAACCAATCAAATAATTAAAAAACAATAAAAAGTAGCACAAGAGCTACGCTATTTCTCAAAGGGTCGCTAGATCTGGCGCTGGAAGAAGAGGAGCTGCACTCTGGTGCAAAAAATGGCGTCTCGGTTGGAGAAGAAAAGTTGCGCCAGAATAGAGATTTGCAGTTTTGTTGGAGATGCCCTTATTTCATCAGCATAGCTAACAATGATTATAAGAAAAGTTACAGCAATACCAAACTGGCCCTCGTTTTGTTTTGTGCCCACTGAAACACATTGCCTAACAAGTGATTTTTTTTTTTTTACGCTACAAGTATATATATATATATATATATATATAAACCAACAATTTTTCTATTATCAGTTCGAACTGATAAAAGAAATATCAATTCCTTGCATGTAGACCATTAGATTTAAATACTTTGACTTGGTTGCATGCACTTGTCAAAGCATCTTTTAAATCTAATGGTTCACATGTAAGGAACTGATATATTTTATATCAGTTCGAACTGATAATAGAAAGATTGCATAAACCAAAATCATAACAAATGAAACTAAAGTTGATCGTTTAGAGTTTTAGAGTTTTAACATAGGGTTGTGAAGATAAGAGGAGGTTGGCTTTGATGGTATACCCTTCATGCCTAAATTATGGGGTTATGAGGTCGAGTATGTCCCATCCCCAAACCCTGAATTATTGTAATATTTAAAAAAGAAAAAACATAAGGGATGAATAAATAACTAACTAACTAACTAACTAACTAGCTGTAGTGTTTAATTTGCTGAGCGAAACGTTTGTAAGTGAAGGCACAGCTTGTCTACTCTTGCTCGCGGGCTTCCAGCAGCCTGTGCCAGCGAAGGAGGAAGCCCTTGAGGAAGAGTGAACAACCAGTGACTTGAAGGTCCACTCATGGAGGAAGAAACACAAAAGCTTGCTCCTTGCTTGCCTTGCCTTGCTCAAGCTTTTGTTAACTCAGGCTGAGCAGCTGACCCCATTTATAGGCCAAGAGAGCTGTGCCTTCTTTTGTAATGTTGGATAAGAAGAATAAAGCAGTAATAGGCATCTCAACCTTGTCAAAATCTCACAAAGTCCACGCAGGAACAATTCCAGATTTCCATATCCAGTGGAAAACATAACACAAGTTGGAACTAATAATGATTCCATCTGTTCCAAATCCAATCTCCAAATTTCTAAGGCAATTTGTCAACCAAGATTCTCAAGATATATAACTATTCTGCGTCACTGTTTTTCTGGAAGAAAAACTGAAGGTACTGCACACAACTTGCCACATGTCATCCCTAAGGCTCTCCTGCAAGCAACCCCTTATCCTGATAAAGAAACAATTATGCTTTAATTCCAAGGTAGGAAGCACGACAAGCTTTGTCAAAGTAAATTTAATTAATGCGTAGGATGATGCCAAGATTCTCTATATTGGATTGCACTATTCTTTTCAGCAAAATGAAAAAATTTTACAGAGAGTGAAATGATTCCTGATGTTCCAATATTGAATTTGTCAACCTCCGTTGCCCCTTCTATATGTACTAGTTGTGGGGAATACTTTGATTCGTTGGAGTTGATTTATAACAGTTAACTTCAAAGGCACACTACAGCTTGTTTGCACCATTGAAAATGGAAGCAAGTTGAATATACAAGAAGAAGAAGAAGAAGAAGAAAAAGAAGAAAGAGAATTTGGACAGTAGAGCTCCATGAGGACCATGACTACTACAATACCTTACATATATGCTTTTACACAGGATATGAGATGAATGATGAATCCACTGAGCTCCTTGCTTCAGAAGAAGAGACGCTTCTTTTAAAATGTTATCGTGCAATGCAACACGTTACCAACTCCACTCAAATTAAATTGCATGTTACTATGCTAAATATATTAACAAAAGGCGGTGACAGTAGCATTCTGGTAAGATACTAGTTCAAGGATTTGAAAGATCAAACTGTTTCATTATATTAACAAAAAAGTTGTAACAATTACATTCATGCTACAAGGATTTTCATCTCTTTGGCAAGCAGTTTCTTGATCCTTAAGTTATGAAAAAGTTTGAAGTCTTACATTTTCAAGAACACTGGTGAACAGGTATTGTATTCTTGCCTCTAGAGAATCAAAAGCTAAAGCGAACGATGGGTTGATATCTCTAAATTGGGACCTTCAATGCAGGGAGAAAATTGCATCTTCTTTTACCAGCGTTCTCTTGGCCTACCATCAGGAAACTCAAGAACCGGCGGCTTGTCTTCATTCTTCATTGAGCCATTTACCTGTTTAGCTGGTTTGCTTGATCCTATCTTCACAGTTCCATCATCTTCATCAAAATCTGGAGGTGTATCACCGTCATCGTCATCGCTCCAATCATCCCCAAAATCATCATCATCAAACTGACTATCAGTCATATCATCAATATCAGACCATTCTTCTCCATCCTCACCACTTCCATTTTCTGGTTCATTAGTCTCGTCAGTATCCTTCTTGGGAGAACCCCTCTTCGGGAATCTAGGAACAGCAACAAGAGAGCGAAGCTTCTCTTTAATAATCAACAGCCGATCCTTATCTATCAATTGAGAATCACGATAGGCTTCCCTGAGGAAAACTGAATCCCTATCCCCTTTCAAGGATACATAGAACAAATCAGGGTGCCTTATCAGCATTCCTCTCAGTTGCTGAGAGAATCTAAATTCCTCCCGAAAATGTGTGAGGTGATCCACAAGAGTTTTTTTCTCAACAGTGAGACTCAACATCTCATGAATAACCCCGCAAGCATGCTTTTCCTTCTCTCGAGTACCTGCCTTCAATCCTGAAAAATCTGAGTACGGTGATATATAAGGCATATCTCTGAACTGAGAAATCTTTCTCAATTCACTCTTAGAAAGATTAAGACCCTTGGGCAGCTTAACTCTATTGAACTTTAGTGGTCTATCAATGATCAAATTTTTCTCTCTCATCACATTAGCTCGATTTTCCTCTTCAGATAACTCAGCTGCTGACACAGCTAGATCGGGATCCCATTGAGTTAATTCCAATGCAGGGCCTCTCTCGGTTACAACAACACGAAAATATTGGGGGTACCTATGACAGATAGTGTCACGAAATTCAAAAGGTAGCCCAAGATCAGTCCTCAAATGAGCAATTTTCTCCAACAAAATCCGCTTTTCTAATGACATCATCAACAATTTCCTCAATTTAGTAACCAACAAACCTTCCATTTCATTCCTAACTTTCTCCTCCTCCAAGTAAAGTCTTTCGGCTTCTGGTGTCAATTTGAACCTTAATGAATAAATCCCTTCTTCTACAATTTCAAATATCGCCGGAAACTTCCTCAATAAAGCAATAAATCTACGCTTTTTGTCTAGACCTAAATCTCTTCTGAACTTACCCAATTGCCTGAGTGACATAATTCTATCAGGTTGACTCACTAGAATCTTCCTAATCTTCAACACTAACTTCAGTTTCTTGTCCTTTTGAATCACATTATCAAATGGAAGCTCTTTCCTTCTCTTCACAGCAGCTCTAACAGGCTCAAATGGGATATGATTTTTTCTAACATTACCAAAAGAACCAATTTTATCTGTAAAAACCAAACTGTTGCCGAAAAACTGAGACTTATCTGCTTGTATTGTTGAGAGTGAGAGATGGGACTTCAAACAAAATTTTGGCTTTTTAACAAAAGGAGGCTTGTAAGAGAGAAATAAAGGTAAAGACGTGGATGCTATGGCTTTAGGAGATGAAAGCAATAACATCTTGGGCTCCATTTTCGCTTTATAGAACATACAAGTGCAAATAAAATTGCAGAACAATTTGTATGAAGAGAGATATGAAAGGAAGAATTACCTGGGTTTACTTGGACTCAGTTTTGTAGACTGAAACTGGCTTTTAGGATTGGCATTGGACGATAATAAAAATTAGGGTTTATGTACAAAACCCTTTGTACAGATAGATATTTTTCAATGTCATTTTTGTTCTTTTGACTATGATTGATAATATGATAAATTGATAAATGATAATATCTTCTAATCTTGTGGGGACTTGAACGTACTTGTGAAGAAAAATCAAGGGTATAATTGACTTTTTGACTAGTCACAACGGGTTTGGTTTCGTTACAAATCCGGTTAGGGCCGGTTAGTTATAATTAATATGTTAACGGCGTCGTTTTGAACATAAACGACTAATGGCCTCACAACCGGAGATTTAATGGATTTTTTGACTCGGGCGTGACTCAGTCACTATACAGAAAAATGGTGAGGAAACGAGAACGCAGGGTTCCCCCGAGTTCAGAACAGCGAAAGGACCCATTCGAAACGGCCACTCGAGTTGACCGAACCGGCGACTCTGCTTCTGATCGGAAACTCGTCACCAGTTTCGTTCTCTTATGCATCGTCGTGATTCCGGCGGTGTCCGTACTCTTCTATTATGTGAAAAACACGCCCCACGCGACCCATACCGTGTCTCAGGAAAACCAGCGTGGACTCATCAAAACTGATGTGACCTACCAAGAAATCCTCACTGTAAGTGTACTGTATATATATATATATATACACATATATGATCACTGATCTAATACATATAGACTGTTTGTTAATTAAAATTTTATAATCTCAGGAGCACACAAAAGTCTCAGAGAATGCATCTCATCGGCACTATACGTATCCTATATTGGCCTACATTACTACATGGTCTGTCCACTTTTAGAAGAGTAATATGTTTATTTATGGCAGACATTTTTGCTATGATTGTTTGTTTGTGTTGTAATGGCTTCTGATTGAATCGTAATTCTTGAAAATGCGCTATTGATTTTATGTTTTTTGCAATGTCCATATTGTTATTGTCATGGTTTTAATTTCTATGTCTTGGTTTATGTTGCTTTACATGGTAAACATGCAGGAATTCGAAGGGCTACGAAATGGCGAAGAGGTTCAATAATAAATTTACACACTTATCGCCTGTCTGGTATGATCTGAAGAGGTATGTTCAATTCCTGATTATCGAAAAAAGGGACAAGAAAATGAAGATGAAAACATTTTTATTATGTTTGAGCTGTAATTTGTTGCCAGCCAGGGAAACAGCTTAGTACTGGAAGGGAGACATAATGCTGATATAGGATGGATCTCGGCGCTTAGAAAGTCCGGAGAAGCTTCGGTAATTTTAAAGAAATTTATCTGTTTCTGTACTTTGGCAGTTTTAAAATATATGGATCGGGTCACTTCAGAAACCATGGCATTTGTTAACATTGCTGTATGTTGTAGCCTTTCTGGAATTGTCAGAGGCATCAAATAACTATGGACATATAAGTTTGATTCATTGTGTAATCAGAGAACCATCTTTGACGCATATACTTGCCAAATGATTGGAATTTGTTGATCATTTCTAGAAAACATTATCTTTTCCCAGTAATTTAAGTTTAAGTTTGTTATTCATATGTGTTGCAAACCTGCATTGAACATTTAAGTTTTACAACGGTCATCTCTTTCTGATATATAGGTGTTACCCAGAGTTGTTCTGGAAGCATTTCCAAAGGAGCTGCTTAGAAAGAAGACACTGAGGGATAAAGCAATTGACCTTATATTAACAGAGTGCCAGTAAGCCCCCAGACTTCTCTTTCTGTACATTTACTCTTCAATTTAGGGATTTTTGTTTTTCTCTACCACTAGATCACAATTATATTTGTTGTTTAGCTTTAATCTGCGGTTTCACAATCATTAAAAGTGATGTTAGTCTGTGCGGACATTGAACTTTCATTCTGAAAGATCTAAAGAAGCTTGTGTTGCACACAGATGAGTGACCCCACACTTCATTATGGTTGTCACTGGGTTGATTCATGTTGAGTTAAGGTATAAAATTGTTCATTTAGGCAGTCCACATGTATATTTATAGTAGAAATTTGTGTCAAGAATTTTTAAATAATATAAAAGATTGATTAGTGAAGAATGATTGTACCCAACCTGAATCCCAAACTGATGAAAGCATCATCAATTGATTAATAACTTAACTAGCCAGACCTTCAGGTTTCTTAAATGTGGAAAACATGTCATAAGTTTCAAGTTGTCCAAAATCTGGTTACTAAAATCTTATGCTTGGAGAGCCTTTATATAATTATAATAGTAATGAACTGGTATAGTGGTTTTCACACGGCTACTTATAGAAGAGTTTTGGAGATATTTTATGTATTCAACGCTGCCTTTCAGTTGCTTGTGACGGGGCAAGTAATACCACTTTTATTAATAAATCTGCATGGAGCCTCCTTTAGCATTCAATAATTTCATTACTTGATGCTTGTCCTGATCCTTGATTCCTTTCTACTCTGGTTTTTGTGTGGATACTCTCCTTGATGAACAGGGAAATGGAATATGATGGTATTGTGCTAGAGTCTTGGTCTAGGTGGGCAGCTTATGGTGTTTTGCATGATCCAGACATGCGGATAATGGTAATTACTTATGTATAAGAACCATATAATGCTTCTTGATTTAAAAGTTTGAAAGGTTTGGATGTATATTTTTGACAAGTAGTTAGCTGGAGTTTCTGTTAATAGCTTTTCAAATTCTTGCTACTTAATTTTCCCATCAACCTAGCCTCGCTCTGTCTGAACTGTGAAATCTAACAAATTCTCTTGAAAACTTAGGCACTGGAGTTCATAAAACAACTTGGACATGCACTGCACTCTGCACCCTCAGTAAGGAACAGTAAGCAGCAACATCTGCAGTTGGTCTATGTCATAGGTCCACCACAATCAGAGAAGCTCCAAGCGCATGACTTCGGACCTCATGATCTTCAGAGCTTAAGTGCTGCTGTAGATGGTTTCTCTCTAATGACCTATGACTTCTCAGGACCTCATAAACCTGGTCCAAATGCACCTCTGCAGTGGATACGTCTCACCCTGCAGTTTCTCCTTGGGATCCGCAACAGTGCTGCTAAGAGTGTGGCCCGGAAAATATTTCTTGGCATCAATTTCTATGGAAATGATTTCTTACTTTCAGAAGGTATTTCTAGTTCTTTCTGTCCCCATGTATACCAACTAATATAGATGGATTTTTTTTTTTCTTTTAAATGGTTTTAGCTCATCTAATTATCAGATTGAATGGCATATGAATCTCCTTAATTCCGCGAACATGATCATGTACTAAATAAAATCTCTTAAGAGTTAATATTTTATAGATATTCTAATTGATTTCATTATGTGAATTGTATAGGATTTGTTTCCTCTTGGACTTGCCATATGTGAGCTCCCATTTGATATAATATTGAAATTGCAGGAGAAGGTGGTGGAGGAGCGATCACCGGAAGGGATTACCTCAATTTATTGGAGAAGCACAGACCTGAATTCCAGTGGGAAAAGAACAGCGGGGAGCATTACTTCGTCTATTCTGATGATAACGATGACAAACATGCAGTGTTTTACCCATCATTGATGTCAGTTTCGATGAGGCTAGACGAAGCTCGTCAGTGGGGAATCGGCATCTCCATTTGGGAAATTGGTCAAGGTTTGGATTACTTTTTTGATCTTCTGTAATCCCTTCTACATTTTTGCATTTTCTTATATAGTGTAACACGATCCAATTGAACAAATTTTGTTTAATCCCATCATCCATTAACGTAGATATATATACCCTGGACTCTTCAAGTCTTACCATCCAACTGTTTGTTTCTTGGATGATACTTCTCGGATTGATGTTGGATAGAAATTTTAGGAGGTATTACCTCCATCAATTTGATTATTATTGCTGTATAATATATATATATATATATATATATTTCACATGTAAAATTAACAACTCTGCCAACAGCAAACTTGTCCGTCGATGTTTTGATTGATATGTTGTGGTTCAATCTGGCCAGCCATAGTCTTTGTAATCTCACTGTAAGAGGATTATAGATCTAAATGTGATTTTCTTGGTTGTACTAAACAAATTGAAAATTCGTCAACTAAGCCTACATCAGAGCACCTGAATGATTCCACAGAGGCAAGGTAGATTAATTTATTCGAAATTTTTTACATATCTGATTTTAAAGATAATGTATTTGAAATTAAATTTAGGGGTATTGGCACCAGCCACTTGAACTTTATGCGAGTTTACATTTTACCCCTTGAACTTTTTTTTAGGCGTTAAACCCCTTGAACTTTTATTAATTGGCAAAACCTGACTGTAGATGCCTCTTAAACAGGCGTTTAAGAGGTAATAAATCAAACTGTTTATCAATTGATGAGAGTTTAGAGGATTTAACGCTTAAATAAGAAGTGCGGAGGGTAAAATACAAACTAACGTAAAGTTCAGAGGGGACCGGTGCCAATAACCCTTAAATTTAACACTCATTTTACCAGAAATTTAACACTATATAGTATATACATGGTAATACGGTATGTGGTAATGGCTCGTACTACCTTCTAGCGTCTACTGCACAGTACATGTACTATACGCTTTTACGAGTTACAACTTTCTTCAGACATTTCTCAGCCACACAATCAAGAAAAACCCATTAAAGTCATCAAGCAATCTAGAAACGTCACGGCCTCCTCATCTATCTTTCCACGTGTCATTCTATGAATGGTTACATCAAATATCTCATTCCACGTCAACACCTCCTTCCACTGAAAGCACGCCAGCCAAATTGCACACACTGAAGCTAAGGCTTGGCATCCTTTGGCCTTTGCTGCACTCTCCATCACATCCTAGAACAATACAAAACAAAACAAATTTTGTATTTTGTATAACATGGTGTTTCAAGCTTTCTCTTCACTTCTTTGAGAACCCAAAAAGAAGATTCTGTGATTGTAGAATTATGCTATGGAGGCCCTCAATGCAGCTGCTGGTTTGACACCTTTGTCAGTTCTTTGTGACATTAGAACAGAACCCAGAAAAATCCAATCTTTACCCACAACTTCTCTGCACAGACTCTCATCTTCTTCTGCTTCTTTTACCACCTACCCACCAACAGCTTTGCGTGAGTGTTTAACAAGGAGTGTTCATGGGGGGTTAATGCTATTTTCTTCAGTTCTTGCTCCTGGTTTAGCTAAAGCTTTAACATATGAAGAAGCACTACAGCAGGCAGCCGGGTCCATCACTTCTGATTTTGATGCAAATGGGTTTCTTGATAGTGTTATTGCTTTTGGAACAGAGAATCCTGCAATTATAGCTGGTGGTGTGACAATCTTGGCGGTTCCATTGGTTTTGTCTCAGGTTCTAAAGAATGCAAAGCCTTGGGGAGTTGAGTCTGCAAATAGTGTTTATGCCAAGTTGGGTGAAGATGGGAGTGCCCAATTGCTTGATATAAGAGCTCCAGTTGAGTTTAGACAAGTGGGTAGTCCTGATGTTAAGGGTTTGGGTAAGAAGCCTGTGTCAATTGTCTACGATGGTGAAGACAAGCCAGGGTTCTTGAAGAAGTTGTCTTTGAAGTTCAAGGAACCAGAGAATACTACATTGTTCATTCTAGACAAGTAAGATCCTGAACCCAGTTACAAATTACAATGTTGTGCATGATTTGTTCTTCTAATAAATAGTTACTAGTTAGTTCATACAAGTGAAGATGAAGGGAGGGTGGTTTTTGGTGGAAAATTTTCACATTTCTTTATCAGATTGTTCATGAAATGTAAATCTTCATTAGCTATGTTAGAATTCACAAAATATCAAGTATTAGACTTAAAAATTTCCACGTTTTTGTTGGAACTTGATTGGCAAGGAGGAAGCCAAGGTTGAGTACCTTCATTGATCTCCTAAAGATAATGTTTACCCACTTTAATGCATAGTATTGCATTGATTAAATAAGTTGATGTATTTGGGATTGATAAGGATTTTTGACAAACAATTCTGATTCCCAAGCTTCTGAGTGGCCTGACAGACCAGGTTCCACTCTCATTCCTCAAGGTTGCTTTTTAGAAATCATGAGCCTGCAATCTTAGGTTTTTAAACTTAAACCAGTTTGGTGCCCTTGAGACCAGTTTGCTGTTTGATCCAAAAATCATATCATAGGTTAAAAATGCAATCTCCAACCAAACAGAATGGGAGTGATTGGTGGATAAAAAAAACATTAGCACCGACTTCTGCACTAGCTTCAGATGCTGGAACACCCAATTGTGATTTTATTCCAGGGACTTGGCTCCAAATAATTAATTTACCATTCAAATTCACTCATGAAGGAACCACTCTCATTGAGGATTTTCCCCTCACATCTATGTGTTTATATGCATATGTTTCCTCTCTCCTTCTCTTAGTCTTTTTTTTTTTTTTTTTTTTTTTTTTTTTCTGTTCTGAAGATTAACGTATGATGTTAATGTTGCTAAATCTGTGATGAAAGCCAGATTTGATGGGAACTCTGAACTGGTTGCGGAGTTAGTCACAGTAAATGGATTTAAAGCCGCATATGCAATAAAAGATGGAGCAGAAGGACCGCGGGGATGGGTGGTATACTCCATTCATGCGATTTTATTATGTACTCGGTCAGGACATTCAAATTTCTTTTCAAAACTCTGAGATGTATTGTAATATTGCAGAGTAGCGGTCTTCCTTGGATACCACCAAAGAAAGCTTTGAGTCTTGATCTTAGTTCTCTGACAGAAACTATCAGTGATGCAATTGGGGTATGTTTTGGAGTTTTTCTATATGCTCATATACTATAAGATTTTAATTTTATGCACCTCTGGGTATCTATATTTTTCCTTGAAGTGAAAAGCTCATTTATCTTCTCTGCTAAGTTCAAACTGCTATTTAATCAATTAACGAAAGTATGGAGCCAAAAAGTTATCAAGGGAAAATATCTTAATTACATATAAAAATGCTGAAAGTAAGCTATGTGCTTAAACTTTCAAATCGCACGTAGCTTGATAAGTGGATTAGCTAGGAAATTTAACTGATATGGAAGGTTCTTCTTAATATGAAGGCTGATTCTCTGATAACGTTTTATAATGGATGGACTTGATTGATAGCACTTTCTTTAATTAGAAGTAGAAATTAATTGGTATGCTTCTATGCATACTTTTTAAGATGTTCTGAAATTCTGAAGTTCCAGTAAGCAAGTTGGAAGTAAAAAGCTCTTCTCAAGTATCAATTCAGCAAAGTTTATGCATTTGAAGTTATTCGGAATAGTGCATTCCATCCCCTTGGTTTTATAATAACATATAATACTCATGGAAATTAATATGCAGGATGGTTCTGATGGATTGTCCGTTGCCCTTGGGGTCGCTGCAGCTACTGGGTTAGGTTTATTGGCATTTACGGAGGTGGGGTTGTTGAATCCGTTTTATATTGGTTTTCCCGTCTTTTTTTTGTTCTTTTGGTTCAGTAAGGATTGGTTATGTGATGGGAGATTGAAGACTGAAAGTTCTACCGTATATATTTTTTTTCTCAGATAGAAACAATACTCCAACTTTTGGGCTCAGCTGCTCTTGTTCAAGTTGTGAGCAAGAAACTCCTTTTTGCACAGGTATGTCACTGAAACCATTTCATCGAAATTTCTCTCCTTGAATTTTTTGGAGAGAAGATGGTTTGTGGCCATGAATGATAATGCTCATAATCTTGGGTAAAAAAATATTCAACTATAAGGTCATTCAATCACCTTAAATTCAAGTACGGTTTGCTACCATCATCAATAACTCACTTGATGTCACAAAACTGGAATGGATTACTAAATCAGATCTTTGTTTTCAATGACGTTACTTATAATCTGTTCCTTAGATCCTACAATAAAGGTTTGGGTTCACTTATCCTGTATTGCTTTCCATGGCAGGATCGGAAAGAAACACTAGAACAAGTTAATGAATTCCTGAACACCAAGGTCGCACCTAAAGAGCTTGTTGATGACGTAAAGGTAAGTAATTCTATATATATATTTGCATAGTTGAAAATCTATTACTCATCAGTCATTGTCTTGATCTATTGTTCGTATCAACTTGGGAAATGTAGCAAATTGGGAAGGCACTTCTACCGTTACCTGTGACTGTCAAGGGTCTTCCTGCACCAGGTGAGGCAAGTCCAGAACCCGCTTCTACTGATAGTACTGTACAAAAAGCAGAAGCAGCTCCCCAAATAAATTCAGTGCCCATACCAGAAGTTAAAGCAGAATCATATCCTGGAATTCCAAGACCTCTTTCTCCATATCCCTCTGTAATTCTTACTAGTTACTTAAATTGCTCTCGTTTGCTTTCTATTATTCTTTTCTCTTGACAAATGCTTAGCTACCATGTATCTTTTTTTTACTTGTTGCAGTATCCGGATTTCAAGCCTCCGACATCTCCAACCCCATCACAGCCATAGATCGGCTACTACATTTAAATCTCCAACCATGTTTCTACATCAGGCAACTGTTTTGGTCGGGAATTATAAGTATTATCTTGTGAGTTGAGCAATCCATGCTCCTATTATATGAAATTTTTTTAGGTTTACATGATGATTTGGATGGTAGAAGAAAATGATAATGTCGCGAAACAGATGGCTCCCAGTCTGCAACAATTTCATTTCCTGTTGTGTTGTTTATGCTACTCGATTTCCATTTTGTAATTTTTAGATCTCTTGTAGATGTACTTTAAATAATAATCTCTCAGTCCTTGGTACTGAAACACTATTTCATGCATATGAGCATGTAGGTTGTGTCTGTGACTCAGTATAGGTCAAAGTGAATTTGAGCGTCGAAATTTCCTTCCATGTCAAGTATGAGCATCAGAATTTCATGCCATTATAATTAAACAATATTAAAGATCTACGTTTTTAAATTTTGATTTTTTTTTTTATTATTATTATCATCACCGTGTAATCGGAGGAATTTGGATTTCTGCTGATGTGATCTTCTTCTTGACTTCTCCTAATCTCATGACACATGAGTATTGCAATGACTGTGTGGTTAAAAAATGATTGGTTTCTATAGTCACTTTATCAATAATCAATCATATGTTTTAAAAATTTCAGAAAAAAGGTCAGATCTGATCAATAGATGATCTAAATCCATAACCGGAGACACCGTAAACAATCGATAATTCCACGAAATCCAATTCTGCAATTATTTAATTGGTTGAAAGATGTTAAATCTAAATAATAATAAGAAAGATGTTAAATCTAAATAATAATAAGAGTGGCGATGTTTACACCCCTCTAAAACTGTATGTGCACCTCAAATTAATAATTTTTAAAATTTCCAATATTGTCCTTAAATAAAACTATTAAAAGAATTATAAATGTAGTCAATCTATCATATTAATATAATAATTTAACATTTTTAACATGTAGAATATCTTTCGATTGATACATTTACTAATTTTTTTTTCAAAAATCTGCGAGATGTTTTATCCGGGCGATGAAAAAGATAAATAGATATTAGAAAGCTCTATAGTAAATTTTAAATTTTATTCACCATGATATCTACAGTTGAGTTTTTAGGAAGTAAAGTAAAAATGCAAAGCAGATATTGATAATAACAAGTTAATAACAGATCGACGGAGATGAAGAGAGCATTCTTTGCCCAGCAAAGGTATTGGGCAATCCAAGACTTTTTTTGTGAAAGGCATTGCTTTGCTTTGTAGAGAAGAAGAGCACTGAAATAAAGGCTGTATAGTTTAAATTAAACAGTGATTATTAAATTAAATTATCAAATAACTATTATAAAATAGTTTTAAAGAAAATAAGTTAAAATAAAAAGCAAGGAGGCGTGTACTGTTGGGAGACTCTTCCCATGCTTTTAATTTTAATTATCTTATAATTTATTAGTTTATAAGTTAATCAAAAACTAAAAGAAAGGATGTTTTTCGTAAGTGGAATTGGTGAGAAATGTCACCTTTTTAAAGAGAGTTGGTGACTTTGTCAGTACTTTAATAAATTAAGTTTAAAAGGCACCTATTATGGTGAACTACCAAAATTGCCCTCACTTAAATGATTTATGTTATTCCCTTTCTTTGTACTTTTCTCTGTCCTCCACACTCGAGAAAAAAAACTGACAGTTAAAAAAACTGACAATAGCTCTCTCTTTCTCTCTCTCTCTCTGTGGAATTTGTTCTTCGTGTTACCTCTCTCTCTCTCTGTGGAATTTCTTCCAGACGTGACGTGGTTCAGTAAAATAAGGTAAAATTTCTTGAACTTTCTTGTTTTAATTTGTTAACATTTTCATTTGTTCATTTTCATATGTTTTCCGAGTATTTTTTGATTATTTTTTAAACCGTAAGCCATTTTTGGATCTCTGAGAGTTTTCCATAGATCTGTTCCCGAGCCTTTTCATGTTTGATGTGTGCCTTACCCGTGACTTTTGTTGCCTTACCCGTGACTTTTCATGCCTTACCCGTGACTTTTGTTGCCCTACCCGTGACTTTTCATGCCTTACCCGTGACTTTTGTTGCCTTACCCCGTGACTTTTCATGCCTTACCCGTGACTTTTGTTGCCTTACCCGTGACTTTTTCACCCCACTTTGATGTGTTTTCTTTTATTAATGGTTTGTGATTATTAATTTGACAGCGTCATGAATCGGGTTAGAATAGTAATATCTTACAACGGTCGATGGGAGCAGTTACCTGATGGAAGTCAGAGGTTTGTTGGATCCGATAACCGGGGAATGTATGTGTCAAAGAATATGACTTACGAAGAATTGGTGGCGATCGTACAAACTATTGTGAACTATGATGTAAACAAATACAATGTTGATTTGTCATCAATATCAATCGTTCCCGGCAGTACGTGTCGCACATTTATAAGGAATGACGACGATGTTCAGTTTATGCTAGGGGAAGATCGAGTGATCCCTCAAGTATGTGTCAGTCTAACTGAGCGGACAGCTGGCAATATGGTAGGGAATGATATTCCTCCTCTTGAAAATGCCCAACAATTAGGATCCTTTAGCGGTAGTAACCAAGTGTTCACCCAAAGGAGTGGCAGCGAAGGTGTGGGAAACATGTGTGGTGTCCCACAGGTTGCAGTCAACCATGCAGCTGCAGTTGAACCTCAAATTGGTGATGTGTTTGGTTGTCGAATTGAGCAGTACAATGCGCAGTATGATGCGCAGTACGATGCGCTGAACAATGAGGTGGATAATGAGGCAAATAATCAACAGGTTGATGATCTGCAAAATGTGGATGAAGAGCCTACACAAATGCAAACACGTGGTAGACGTGTACAAGGAGGTAGTGGCACTGCACCAGATATGCCAGGGACGTCCGAGGTCCGTTATAATGTGACAACATCTGATTCTGTTAATGCTACAACTTGGGTTATTCCGGGAGCATATTCATACTCGTTTGGTACTGGTAGAAGCAACACCTTGGCAGCGCCAGAACCGACAACCATGATTTATAAAGGTCAATTTTTTCCGAGTAAAAAGGATTTGAAGAGGCTAGTTGGCGATTTTTCGATGCGGCAGAACTTTGAATGGAAGGTGAAAAGGTCCAATAAGACAACATTACATCTGGTTTGCATCGTTGATGACTGTTCGTGGAAATTAAGAGCGGTGAGGAGAGATGAAGGGACTTACTTTCAAGTCAGAAGTTTTGTCAATGAACACAGTTGTCCTTTGGAGGAGGTTCACCGTCGCCACAGACAAGCCAGTGCAGTCACAATCGGAGAACTCATTGCACCTAGACTTCAACAACATGATGGTCGTCTCATGCGTCTGAAGGACGTAATTGCCGATATGAAAACAATGTATGGCATCCAAATCATGTACAGTAAGGCACATGATGCCCTGCAATATGCATTGTCATTGACCTATAGAACCCATGAAGAAAGTTTCCAACTGCTGCCATCTTTTGCATACGTTCTGGAACAGTAAAATCCCAGCACAATCACAGACCTACAGTGCGCAGACGATGGTAAATTCCTTTACTTTTTCATGTCGTTAGGGTCCTCAATTAGAGGTTTCCGGAGGTGTATGCGTCCTGTGATTGCAGTTGATGGTACCCATTTGAAGGGAAGATTCGGTGGTACAATGTTTGTGGCAACTGCACAAGATGGAAACGAACAGGTTTATCCAATTGCTTTTGGGTATGGTGACTCAGAAAACAACCTTTCATGGGAGTGGTTTTTGGAATGCTTGAGAGGTGCCCTTGGTCATATAGATGATCTGGTTTTCATTTCCGATTGTCATGCAAGCATTGAAGCAGGGATTTCTAAAGTGTTCCCTTATGCAACCCATACCATATGTTGCTGGCATTTTGGTGAAAATATGAAGAAGCGATTCCACAGAAAGGATGTTGCCGACATAATGGATAACGCTGCCAGGTCATACAGGCAAATCCAGTATGATCGCCACATGGAGAAGTTACGTAAGCTGCACAAGGGTGCATACGATTATGCCATTGATGCCGGTCCACACAAGTGGTCCCGCGTTCACTGTCCCCAAAGAAGGTACAGGTTGATGACCACAAATGTTGCAGAGTGCATAAACTCATGCCTAAGATTTGCACGGCAACTGCCACTAATGACATTGGCAGAGTTCATTCGGAATATGCTACAAAAGTGGTTCCACGATCGACATGCAAATGCACAGTCCATGCGGCATCGATTGACCGACGCAGCACATCTTGTGATCCTCAAACGTGTCGAGAAGTGCGGTTATATGACCGTAAATCCAGTTGACTGGAACATATTCTCCGTCAGACACAAGGGAAAACAGTGGACGGTTGACTTAGCCCGGAAGATATGCACATGCAACAAATTCCAAATGGACTTTTTACCATGTTCACACGCACTCGTAGCGGCAAGGTACATGCGGACTTTGTCCAGTTAACGCTTTATATTACCCAAACGTGAATCTAACTGTTTCCATTGTTGCAGGGAGCGGAACGTGGATTTCACATCTCTATGTGCGGACTACTACAAGAGGGAGACACTTATTGATGCATACTCGGTTCCTATTATGCATGTTGGTCATCCTTCTTCATGGGTAGTGCCATCTGACATCGCAGTGCGGGTGGTTTTAAATCCAAAGACGAAGAGACAATCTGGTCGCCCGATGGAGGGTCGACATGTCTCGTCTTCTGAGAGGACAACCTCACAGTCGTGTAGAAGATATGGACAACCAGGACATAACAGCAGGAGGTGTTCCAACCCGCCTATGGTTAATAAGGTCCCAGTAGAATTGTTCCCGAAGAATACCATTGCAAGTGCAGCATCTGTCATTCAATTGGACACAACAAACAAACATGCCCTCAGAAGGACTCTACCGTGGAATGAATGGAGCCTTACAAGAGGAGACTTGACCCCACGTCATAAATGTTGTCATGGAAGCAATTGAAGGGATGAGAGTTGCATTGGGTGCTGCTGTTGTGCTAAACTACTGTCTGTAGGGGCTTTTCCATCCTGCTCGGAAGGTTAGGGAAGTGTACTGGAAGATTTACAACTCCCTATATATTGGCGCTTAAGATGCTCTTGTGGCTACTTATCCGACACTAGACGACGAGCATAATAACATATACAATGGGCCAGAGTTAGTGATGTTTATCTGAGTGAACGATGCAATCATCTTAGGACTTTTCATGCTTTGATACTTTTTAGCTTTGTGTATGCTTTGATATATGTCAATATTTTAGAAATGAAAACCACATGGTGTAGTTTCTTGCAATGTGTAGTTTCTTCCAGAGCCTTTTCATGTTTGATGTGTGCCTTACCCGTGACTTTTGTTGCCTTACCCGTGACTTTTCATGCCTTACCCGTGACTTTTGTTGCCTTACCCGTGACTTTTCATGCCCTACCCGTGACTTTTGTTGCCCTACCCGTGACTTTTCATGCCTTACCCGTGACTTTTCATGCCTTAGCCGTGACTTTTGTTGCCTTACCCGTGACTTTTCAGAAAATTTTCTTTTATTAATGGTTTTCTTTTATTATTCTTATTCACTTAAATAGGCAAAATCATGTGTGCTGGAATTGAATAAATTTAATCGAATAATTTAAACAAAAAATACATATGTTATGTACATCAACTGTATAATAGAGAACAACACATATATACATCAGCTACACAACACTGTTGTGTAGCGAGTTGCAAAAAACCTCCACAGCCATCTTCTCCCTGATGGTGCCCATATCATCTTCCGTCCAGTCGAACTCCTTCCTGTTTGCTAGCAAGTACTCTGCCAATCTCAAAGCATGGGCACCACAGTTACCGCTGTAAAATCACCAATTAAATAACCATTAGACTGTAATTTTATTAAAACCTAATGGGATAGAATAAAATCTTAAAAATAACATACCTTTGCTGTTGTTGGGGCACCCCATGTCTTCCGTCCAGGATGCTCATCTGAAAGGCACTCTTCGACAATTTGTACGTCGTATCATCCGCCTTTCTGCTATCGTGAAACCCGATCTGATGCAATATCGACGGAATAAACCAACGTAGGCATGCGACCTGCTTAAGCCTGTGCTCCCAGGAAACCTGCTGTCTGAACGAGTCTAACAGGTAGATCTTCCCCTCCCTGAGATCTAGGCTCGCCAGTACCCAATGCTCCTGTCCAAGGTTGCAAGGAATGAGAACCTGTACGTGGTTTAACATAGTCTTATTTGACGGAATTTTAAACATAATATATTACATTATGGAAACAAAAATAATTGGAACACTTACATAATCAACCTCGTGCCATGGTCGGGATCCGTATGGGATAATTCCTCGGACCATCTTCAGGTCTTCAGTAGGCCACTTGTGTTCCAGCATCTTCCATGCAGTTGGGGGTTTGCCCTCAACCCTAGGACCGAATATTTGCCGCCACTGAATCTCTAAGTATGACTGTACACCAATTACATAATCGCAGCATTAATTAACACATCAATGCACAAATGAAAACCTATCAGTACAGACACTTACAAAGAACTGTGTATGGAGTAAGTTGACCCTCTGAGTGTACACGTTGGGGTATGCTCGCTGACGCTTCCGTAGAATATTCAGGTACGCGTCCATGTGCTGACAATGTAAACATTTTATATTATTATGAATCAACTATTACTCATACAAACTTATACACAGTATGTTAACTAATTAACATACCAATTCCTCCAAGTCCATGAAGTTGGTCTGGAACCGTTGGAACCAAGTTACGCCAACTGGTAAAGGTAGATCCACATCACGTCTGCATAATTGTTGAACAAGTTAGAGAACCAAGTAATAATAATAAAATATTGCAAAATGAACACGTATACTTATGTTTCCCCTGTCGTGTTCCTCTTGTAGGCTTTGTACGCTGCAATGTAGTAGGGATCTATCAAGTCATGGGGATTGAATACATGCGCCAATGCAGCTGATGTCGGTGGCATGGTCCTCGGCTTCTTCGGCAGACAGGGGTTTGTGTATGGGGACAGCAACATCCAACCTGGCTTGCGAACAAGTGGTACCATAGGTGGAGTATGGTACTGACCACTGGGATCCGTATGAGGAGGGGTGCGCTCATGAGGGATCTGCTGTATGGATGAACTCACCCTCCGTGCATCACTCTGAGAATGGCTGCGATGTGAGGATACACTATCCCTCCGTGTATCGCGATGAGGAGGGGTGCGCTGTCTGGAGGAACTATCCCTCCGTGTATCGCTTTGAGGAGGATGGCTGTGGTATGAGGATACACTCTCCCTCCGTGTATCGCTCTGAGGAGGAAGGGTGCGCTGTCTGGAGGAACTCTCCCTCCGTGTATCGCTCTGAGGAGGATGGCTACGGTGTGAGGATACACTCTCCCTTCGTGTATCGCTCTGGGGAATGGGAAGGCCACGCCGGATTCGCTTCAGGGGTCGCACTTCACTGGGGTCGACGACCGGAGGTTGGGTGCTCTGTAAGGACGGACTCTGTCCCAGTGGTAGCTCTGATCCACCAGGTGCCACCCATGGAACCAGTGCTGTCTCTGTCACGGGAGTGCTGTCAGGTAAAACCAGAGGTGGTACCTGTGCTGCCTCTGCTATCTCTGTATCACCGGGTACCTCCTCTCGTTCTATCGCACCTTGACCCCGCTGACCGGATACTGTGTCCATAGACTGACCCTCCGTAGTTGGTGGCTGCCCATGTCTGCTCCCTGGCTCTGTCCTATCCTGGCCAGCACCTGTCCTGCCGGGACTAAAGTCTCCGTGACCGTCATCGAATGGTGGGTCATCAAATGGTAGAATATCCATACGGGACTGCGGCGTCGTACCCTGTAGCGCCCTGATCATATCCAGCAACTCTCCATACTGCTTATCTCGCGCCTCATCACTTTTTTTGATAGCAGCCATGACATCATCGATTTTTTGGTCCCAACCCTGAAAGGATTTCACACTCTATTAGAACTTAAAATGTTCAATCGAGTGGAATTAAATAATAGGGTTTTATTTTTTTTACGTACCTCTGGATCACCTCTACGTGAATCACCTCCAGGTTGAGGCTGTCTACGCGTCCGGAGACTCTCAGTGCAAGCCTCTAGGTCTACATCACCTTCACGTCTAGGTTGTCTGGGAACCGTGAATCGTACCCGCCTACGCCTATTGCCACCCTCAAGTTCTGAACCCTCCGTACCAGTGCCTTCAGAATACGAAGCCTCCCTATCATCGCGTCGGGAAAACATAGCCTCAGTATCACTGGGTCGGGAAAACAGACCCTCCATATCATTGGGTCCTGCAGGCCTATGTCGTTCCGGATCTGGGATGTGATCGGAATCATACAGATTGGCTTCTAGGTTTATGCCTTCGATGTACCGTTGAGCCCTCTCTACAACCGTCGGCACCAATTCAGGCCATGCGACCATCTGAAATTGAAGTTAAATAGTTGTCATTGTATATATAGTAATAACTATCAACATTAACAATATCAGCACTTACCCTTTTTGTAAAACCAGCATCCAGCTTTTTCCCCCTAGGTCGCTGACTCAATTCCCATTTCAGAATACGTGGGGGGGGTAGCTCGATTGTTCGGCGAATCCCACATTTATTGATGCCAAGCTCTGGGATAACCTCAAAGGCAAATACCTGCGTAATAGAAAAGTACGATACGACGTAAATACAACAGTCATATAAAATAAACTACTATTAAAGTACGGATTCAAACTTGAAATTCTCACCAATAGTGCATGCGGTAGACCGTATATGTTGTACGTCAACTCGAGGTTCTGTACGTCAAGGTCCTTGCCCTCTTGTCGCTGTTTTTCAGCCAACCGCTGTCGTGGACCATCAAACGCCCGCTTGAAACCGTAAATAGACCGCCTATACACGTGTGTGCCCCACGGGAACACATCAAAAGCGTCCAAGTCCTCAACTAGGCGAAACTGCCATACTGGAACTTTATCTCTCCCATCGAACCCCATCAGTATCCGGTTCAGCATAAACAATAAGGCAAGCTTCACCGCATCGTACTGCTGTTCAAAAATACTAATCCGCAGCACCGCTCTCAACTTTTCAATCTCGACTTCTTCTTGACCCCGAAAGTACCGATCATGTATGCCATTCTCAACCACTTCATACCTCGTCGTGTCGGGTTCGACTCCAAACTTCAAACCGGTGATTAGACAAAACTCAGTCTTCGAGAACCGGACAATATGCTTCCCTAACAAAAATCTCATCTCATCAGCCGGCCCATCATGATGCAACTCGCGTAGAAGTAACCGATGGACAATCCCACCCGAAAAATTATTCTGACGATGCATCTGAAGGAAATGACCGAAACATGACTCAGTAAACCGACGTACGTCTTCGATCTTCAGATCTTCAGGTACACTGTTAAGTGCAGTGTCAACATATTCCAGGTCATCGAAATGGTCATGGCGATTAATTTTTCCGTTGAACCAATCTTCCTCTGAAGTCTTCAGAAAATCCTTTGGGTCATTCCTCATCTGCATATTCACAGAAAAAAAGCATATAAGTTCATGATTGGACCACTGAATTAAAAGTCATGGGAAGTGTATTAAAAGTCACGGGACACTATACAAAAGTCACGAGACACTATACAAAAGTCACGGGATACTTATCAAAAGTCACGGGACACTATACAAAAGTCACGGGAAACTTATCAAAAGTCACGAGACACTATACAAAAGTCATGGGACATTTATCAAAAGTCACGGGACAGTATACAAAAGTCACGGGACACTTATCAAAAGTCACGGGAAACTATACTGCTATCATGTAACACTTAACAAAAGCCAAAAGTCATGGGACACAATACAAAAGGCACGGGACACTATACAAAAGGCACGGGACACTATACAAAAGTCACGACACACTAAACAAAAGTCACGATTCACTAAACAAAAGTCACGACACACTAAACAAAAATCACGGAAACCCAGAAATTCATCGTCCTCAAAACAACTCTTTTCTGAAACTAAGACCCTAACCTAACCTCATCGTGCAAACACAGTCAACCACAATCAACCACAATCACAAATCCAACCTAATCTACATCATGAGTATGGCATCAAACATCAAAACACATGAAATTATCAACCGGAAAAACGCGTCAGGAACAAGAACTTACCCGAGTCTTTTGAGATCTCCGGTGACTTCTCGTCGATGCCATTACTGTTGGGTTTACTGTAGCGCCGTCGCCGGGGGTTCACCGTACACTTTCCGTCGAGTTTAGGGCTGTTGGACTGTCCGATGACTTTTGGGCTGTTCACTTTTCACTTTTTCTCTCACTTTCTCTCACAGTTTGAAATTGCACAAACAGACAAATGAGGGTATTTTTGTCTGGTCACTCAAATAGGTGTCTTTTAAACTTATATTAGTAAAGTGGTGACAGTTACCAAAAAACCGCCCCAAACAGTGCTATTTAATTTTTGAACCCTTTTTAGTAATGCGTGGGGTGCCCTTACAATTTATAACATTTAAAAAAAATTAATGGGGTGTATATATGATTTTACAGGGATGCAAATAGAGTTTCGATATTTACACCCTTGAAAAAATGCATGTGCACCCCTCTTTGAATATACACCCCATTAAATTTTTTAAAATATTATAAATTGTAAACACACCCCGTGTATTACCAAATATGCCCCTTATCTCCTTTAAAAAAAAAATGCCATTTATCTTAATTTTTGGAATAAAATATTATAAATTAATAAGTTATAAAGCAAGTAAAATGAAATTGAAAATAATAATAATAATAGTATGGAGGACCCGCACCTCCTCCCATAATCCAAACCCGGAGATGGACGCAGGGAGCTTTTTCTTCTCTTTTTTTTCCTATATTTTTCTTTTCTTTTATTCTCTCATTAGAAGGAATGTTCTACAAAAGTTATTTTCATCAATGGTTATGGCATTCATTAAATCCTTTTTCACTGGGTTGTCGTCTTGGCGAAGACCTGCTCGATCTTGTTATCTTGTTACAAGCTTCAATTTTTTATGTTAGTTTATTTTAATAAACTTCAATGATTTTCTCATCTTAATTTTTTTTAAATATAATAGTTACTTAATATTTATAATTTAAAATAATAACTATTTAAATTTGAATTAATAAATAAATAATAATTTAATCAAAAGAGGTAATTTTTTTATGTGTAACTAATTATAATATTTGTTAAAATATCTAAAATATTAAATATTTAATTAATATGATGCACAAGTTATATTTATATTAATCATTTACAGAATTTTATTTAAAGGTAATATTGGAATTTTGAAAATATGTTGATTTGGGGTGCACATATAGATTTCGAGGGGTGCAAATATCGCCAACTTATGCAAATATTGTCACTCTAACAACAAACTAAAAAAGAAAAAGTCCAAAGACCCCTTTCATTTGGGCCCAAATAAAAAACGGGCATAGATGGGGCCACGAGTTGGGCTTGTCGGCCCTTAGAAATAGCTAATGTGAAATTTATCAAAACTTTCTATCAAAAAATGTGAAGTAAAATTGAAATGAATATATAATAATAATAAGGGTTAATTGTTTTTAAAAATGTATAATATTCAACTAATTGCTTTAATTGCTGCAGCCTGCAGACCCCCTTTTCGTTAGTCAAAATCCGTTAAAGATAAAGTTGACTATATTTCTAAGGATAAAATAGTCATTTAGTACATCAATAAATTTTAGGCAGAAGTATATTAATAAATCAATTATTTATTTGCTAACTAAAAAACTAAACATGGAATAGTAATTTAATTATTTATTTGAATGGATGAGATATATGGGTTCAAATCTCTTCCAAGATGAAGGAGATTTGAGGAGATATAGATTTGAATCTCATCCATCTTTGGAAGAGATCAAACTAATCAACAATATAATCCAAATGTTCTGAATCATTTTTGTGGTAACTTCACAACACCTAATTTTTCATCATGGTACTTCAAGAAAAAAAAAAATCATCATGGGAATTAGAAACACTTTCCAAATCAATCTTTTTCAACTACAAAGGCATCTAGAAATTTGAGAAGAATTTATGATTTCTCACATAAACCCAAATCTAGATTCTAGCGGTTGGTAAACACAAGCAATTACAATTTCTCATATTATCTGTCTCCTCCTCCTCCAAAATGGAAACCAAATCTCCATTAATGGAGTCAACTAGATCTGCTCCTCCGCCGTTGAAGTCACTTCGGCGGTCGACTTATTTGTATTTTTTATTTTGTTAATATATATATATATATATTACAAAAATGTTCAAGTCAGTGAGCATTAATATAACTTCATCAGTGCGTTGGATGTGGACCATGAGATTTACATACTTTGACTCAAAGTGTATGCACTTGTAAAAACTTCTCCATAATCAGTGGTTTACATGCATTGATACTTATGTAATTACATCAGTACACACTAACGTGAACATAACCATTTATATATTGTGGGTTGATGTGATAAAGATGGTTTGTGTGTTGAATTTACTTTGATAAAGATCTAGTTTAAAAGGAATGTTTGGCTAATGTTGGAGTTTTGGAATTTGGATGGTGAAGATGAAGTTTAGTGATATTTGGATGATGAAGATGGTTTTTCAAAACTGAAAAATTGATGTTTGGGAAGTGAGAAAGGGAAAGAAAATGAAAAGGAGGAAAGAATTTGAAAGGAAAAAAAAAATCTATAAGATCAGTTTTCATGAATTTGTTTTTTCTTTGATTTTTTTAAAGATTTAATCTCTTAAATTCGTTGGTTTTTTAAGATTTTATTATAAGTTTATCTATTCTTTTTATTATTTAATAATTTGAAATTGATTAATTTAAAAGTAAACAACAATTAATATTTTTTCAAACAAAGAATAGGGACATTTTCGATTTTTTTACGGACAAATCTCAATCAACTGTTAAATGGGATGGAAGTCAACTATGAAGAAGGGGGTCTGCTGAAATTAAAGCAATTAGTTAAATATTAAGCTTTTTTGTGAAAAATTAGGGTATGTTATTGCAATTGACACTAATAATAATAAATTGAATTAAATCGGTGATGGTGATCAATTGAAACACTAAGAGCATCCACTATGGTTCGACTAAAAAACAAGACTCATTTGTTGCCACATCATAAAAAATGGGTCTTGCCATTTGGATCCACTTAATTTAGGTTTTTTTTCCCTACAATGGGGGTAAATTGGAAATGTAAAAGTGGATCTACTTTTTAACTTTTTTCCAAACAATCATTACTCTTCTTTAAAATATTATATATATATATATATATATTAATAAATAAATTATATAATATATTTAAAATATCAACATTATCAATAATTATCTAACAAATTATAATTAATTTAAAATAAACAATTTATTAATTTAAAATGATCACAACCGAATTACATTAACAATAAAAATAAATATTTAAAACAAAATATTGTCTACGATTAGACATGGCACCGATTCTGGTTCGATTCCTGTTCCATTTCGGAAGTGGCAGTTTCAGAATCAGAATCTCCCTCGTAGAGATTTCGGTTTCGGTTTCGGTTCCGGTTCCGATTCTGGTTCCCTTTCCCTGGTTCTCTGGTTCTAGTTCGGTTATGATGGTTCCGACTGTTCGGTTTCGGTTCTAGTCCGATTCTGATTCCGAACCTTCAAAACCGGTTTTAGTTTCGGTTTGAAGGTTTGAAGGTTTGATTCCGATTCTGGTTTTGAAGGTTTGGTTCCGGTTCCGGTTCCAAACCTTGAAAAAATGAATGTTTTCATTCGAATTATTTTAATTTCATTAAAATAAAATTTTAAAATTTAAATTAAATTTATTTATTTTTTTTCATTATATATATAATTATTGAAATTAATAATTTTATATTTAAATTTAAATAATATATATTGAATTTATTTATATTTTTTCATTTTATATATAATTAATTATTGAAATTAATAATTATATATTTAAATATAAATAATTTATATATATATTTTCATTATATATATATATATAGTCTTTCTATTATCAGTTCGAACTGACAAAAGTTATATCAGTTCCTTGTATGTGGGTTACTGGATTTAAATACTTTGACTGACAAGTGCATACAGCAAAGTCAAAGTATTTAAATCTAGTGGCCCACATACAAGGAACTGATATAACTTTTGTCAATTCGAACTGATAATAGAATTTATATATATATATATATATATATATATATATATATATATAAGCCTAACCCAATGATTGAGAGGTGTTAGAAACCCAACTCTAATCATTGAGTAAAACCCAAATGGAGTTCCACATTTGGAACCTAATTTGGGTATAGTTGAGTGGAGCCCACAAATGAGTCTTATTTTTTGGATCAATTTTTCTACCATTGAGGCACAATTGGATCCAAATAAAAATGGATCCCCTAAAAATGGGTCTATTTTATCCACCATTGTGGATGCTCTAAAAGTCTTTAACCGTTATTGTCACAAGCGGGTGGGATGCCAAATTCAAAATAAAATTCGAAGCGGGAAATTGTCTGAAATCGAACTTTCTGAGTTGTTGATTTCGTGCAGTGAGACCGTGTCTCACTTGCTTTTCACATTCCATTCATGGCAAGAACAAAACGCTCTGCCCCTAAAAGACAAAATCGAAGGAAGTCATCTGGTCAGATTTCTCTCTTTCGCTCTCTTCCTCCCTCCCTCCGTCGATCGCTATTTTATGTATTCGTATAAATCTATGCAAATGGAAGTAGATATCTATGTGTTAGTGCGTTTTATTTATGTTCATTTTGGGGATTTTCAATTTCCCTCTTTTGTTTAAACCCTAATTTTTTCTTTCTTAAATTACAGATGCTGGAGTGGCCTCACCATCACAACGCGCTTCGACTTCTGTACCTCTCTGTCTCTCTCTCTCTGATTATTTAATTGCTTATTTTGCTGCATTTTATGAGCTTCCAAACATATCTTTTCTATTTTAATTTTCTTTTTGTATTTTATCTTGTTGATTTTTCTATTGTGCTGTGGAACGGATTGCATGTCTCTATTTTTCTTTTTCTTTTGGATGATAAGAAAATGAAGCGAAAGAAAAATTGTATCTGTAAATAGTCAATTAATTAAGTCAAAAGGGTTTATACGAGGATTACTTAGAAATATTTAGAAATTATAGTGTTAAACTTTGTGTATTGAGTTTTTTTTCCTATATATTTTCTGTAACTAATGTTTCAGATGAAGGAATTACTACTTTCATTTTTATTTTATTTTTGACATGGTTTTAATTTTATTATTTTTCCCATGACAAATTGAAGTCGCCTGGTTCAAGCTCAAGAAGAACGAACAGAGATGCTCCAAAATGTGAGTTTGTGTCTGTTGATTTCTTTTGAATCATATCTTGTAGATTTAGCTGGTGTCAACACTGATAATGACATTTAGTTTTGGATTTTTTTTAACTATTAAAATAATAAAGCCCCAGCTAATCCAAAGAAGCACCGTCGCTATAGGCCAGGAACAGTAGCTCTTCGTGAGATTCGGCAATTTCAAAAGTCAACTAAGCTGCTCATCCCAGCTGCTAGCTTCATCAGAGAAGTCAGCTTTCTCTCTCTATATGTATATGTGTGTGTGTGTGTGTGTCTAATGTGGTTTTGAATGATTTACAAATACGCTTCAAAATATTAAATGTTGGATTTCTGTACACGGATCAATATTGAACTATTAGTTCAGGAAATTTTATTGTGGTATGCTGATTCACGGAAACCTGTTAAGCTTGTTTGGTAGTTTGTGGGTGACACAGATTTTCTTAACTTGTGAATTTGACTGAAATCTAGTCTCATATTATTTTCCTTCAACTCTGATGTATACATCTTTGCCACTTAAGTGGAATCAATCTGTGTCAGCATTAGGTTGTGAAGAAAGTTTGCATTAATGAATGGATTTCTCTAGTGTTTACAAACATTCACTATTCAGACCTAATCTTATGTGTAATAAGATGTAATTCTCTTGTTTTTGTGCACACATGAACTCACAAATTTTTAAAATTATTGATTAGTAAAATTAAACATGCTGCAACTCTGCAAGAAGTTTATATAGGCATTCTCCATGGCTTATTTATATACTTGTATGGTACTATGGTTATGGTCTTCATTTGAATCAGATGGTGCTAACAAAACCTTATAATTTGCCTTAGGTAAGAGCTATCACTTACCGTCTTGCACCCTCACAAGTCACTCGTTGGACGGCTGAAGCTTTAGTTGCAATTCAAGAGGTATCGTAACTTTTCCTAACTAGTTTCCTGAAAACAAATTTTTTTGAAAAAAAAAATTAAATCCTCAGTCATGGTTTTCACATTTTTTTTACATTATTATTATTAATAGTTTAGTGTGAAGGATTTTTTTGGTATCAATTTCCATGTTTTTTGTAAAAAAAAAAAAAAAAAAAAAGTAGGAAAAACTCTGTAACTTTGGTTTGTTTAATCATTTTGATAGGCTCACTTACATACTATAAATGGTCTTTGTCTATATAGGCATCAGAAGATTTTCTGGTTGGTTTGTTTAATGATGCAATGCTCTGTGCAATTCATGCAAAGCGTGTTACTCTGAGTAAGACTTGAGACAATTGTTCTGCTAACAATTTCTTTATTATTATTATCTTTCGATTGCTTACCTCCAATTGCCATGTCAGCTCAAAGTTTAATTCCTTGAATTCTAGGGGTGTGTCTTTACTGCAAAACTTGGTTTTATCATTGACAAGGATGTTCATCGCAACAATCTCCTTTCTCGTTTTGTGATATGTTTATTGTTATTATACTTTATGTTGGTTATATAATTCATGGGTCTAGTTTCAATTTGAAATTTATATCATTCATATGCAAAATATAAGAGATTGATGATGTAGTACGAAGATAGTTGAAAAGTAAAATGAAGAGGTATACCGATTCTACCATTTGTCACTATCACTATAAAGAAATCATTTTCATCTATGAACATCTAAAATTTAATTGCAAATGGAATGAGAAAACAATTCATCGGAAAGCCATTGAGAAATCACTGTGCATACATTAATTATTTGATTGTATGGTTTAATGATATTTTTTTCTAATCAATTAATGATATTAATAATGAGGCTAACGTGTAACCTCTTTGAATAAAACATGTTATAAGTTAATTTTTAAGTTTTGTATTTATAACTTTTATGGTATTACTGTCTTGATATTTTTTTGAAGTTGTTACTCCCAGTAAAAGAAATTTCTGACTCCATTGCTAAGTGCACAAATTTAGGACTCTATTGCTCAGTTAATGTGTTGTTTTAGTTGTATCAATGCCTTTAGAAAGATATCTCGTAGGCAATGGACAGGGCCAAGAAACTTTTTAAGGATAAGTTTAAATAAGTAATACTTTATTTGTGACCAACACGTATTTTCTTGACCCTCTATTGAGTACTGAGCCTGCGTAACCATGTTATGCAGAACTTATTAGGATGGTATACTTTTCATTAATATGTCAGATACTAAGTTGTAGATGTGCACCTTATCTAGATTGAACTATTGATTTACTCTAGTTCAGGGAACATATGGCTGCAGGCTGCCAAATCAGTTTGACATAGGAAATGTCCTAAAACAGTCTTTGCAAAACAATTAACTACAAAACTTTAGTGTTAGATTGCCTACCTGCTCTGCCCATGAATTGTTTTATTTGCTTCTACTATCTTAACTCATTAAATATTAAGTAATGCCATTGTCTTTTTTCTTCTTCTTTCTGTCATAAGCCCATTTCAGTTGGGATCTTAATTCAATTCATTTGTAACTCATAATTGTCTCCAAAATCCGAATGAAGATGCAAATTTTAACTTAAATGGACTAACAATTGGGTTGTCTACTGTGCTGTTCCATTGTTAATATTCTATGTCGCCAAGTTGCATTGACCAAATTTTTGTAAATATATCCATGTATGCTGATGTTATGTAATGCCTCTTTATGTTTTGTCCATTTCAAAGTTATATCTTTCTTTCTTACCAGGCTGTAGTTATTCATCAATAATATTATTAATTATTTGCCTTTTTTTTTTAGTGAAAAAGGATTTCGAACTGGCACGCCGGCTTGGGGGAAAGGGGCAACCTTGGTGACAGAGGTACATTAACAAACACCATCATCATTGATTCTTACCCTTCAGAAAATGGAGTTTGCAGTTTGCAGTTACTAGGACATTGGAATTGGATATTATGACTTAGTGATTAGTCAAAAATCTTAACTCATGTACAACCAGTAATTCTATAGCTTCCTTAGTATGCATCTACCGTTTGAATTATTAGTTACCCGAACTTATACTGCTGGTGAAGGTGAATCCCATCAATTTTCAGTAGGAAGTTAAAATCATCATAGTTAGATTGCTATACCATTCAATTTCATGGGGTGAACTAGCCCTACAATTTCTGATTTATGCTCTCGAGACATTATTGGTGGTTGTTGCCCGGCAAATACCTGTAGAAGTATTTGTTTGTTTGTATAGAAATATGGAATGGAATCGACTGCAAGATCCCAATGTTCAATCTTCCTTTTCATGTTTTCTCTTGTTGTGGCTCCAAGCACATGTTATATTGTTTCATGTTGGTCACTTATGCCTCTAATATTTACAGTCATATGTAATCTTTCTACTGATCTTGTTTCGAATTTAAAGTCATTATACTTTTGAAAGAAGCTAATTGCGCGTATTTGAGTTCAGAAACTTATCCTCAAATAATTTTTGCTAGGTGGACCGTGTGTGAATTATAATTGTTTGCCTAGTCTATTTATGTTAAAGCTGGCAACTGTGGATTCTTCTTGTGTCCGTGCTATCATCATTTAATGTGATTTGGTTGTCAAGATTGCATGTTAATATTTCATGTTTGAGTTGTCTTACTCTAAGTGAGATACGTCAAAAGAAAAAATGAAAAAAATGAAAACGACAATACAGACCAAGAGGGTTCTTTTTTCATCCAATCACATGTTCAAAATTGAATGATCGAAAACCGAGGAATTCCCTTGTTGAGTAGTTGGCATTTGATCTACACTACTCATTAGTGGTCCGTAACGGAGTAAATGAATATCATTCTTTCTTTGAGTCGTCGTTACATCAATCTCTTGATTTTCTTGTCTGGACTTGTCAGTTATAACTTATAAGAGTTAAAAGTAGAATGAAAAAAGATGGAAAAAAAAAAACGATAACATTAAACGCCTCATTTATATATCATAGCTAGAGTAGAAAATAAAAATGTAAGTCAGATAATTAATGATCACTGGACATATAAACAAGACAGAAACTCAAAGTATGGTCCCCAAATAAGATTCTGTGCCACAATTCGGTCAGGAAAAAAAAAAACATTATACATTTATAAATTCTTTTTTCAACTTTATATGTGGATGTTTAAAGGTTATGTGAACCAAGAAAAATAATAGTAATAAAAGACTATAAATTTTTGGGAGGGATTAAGTCACATGGAAATATAATTGAATGGGTCGGTCTGGAGCTGTAAGTCAAGAGTTCAAATCAAAATGAAACTAACAAAGTGATTGTTCTTTTCAACACAAAAAAAAGTGATTGTTCTTTGGATCCAAAAATGAGTAGTTAGATTTTTAAGAGTAATGATTCGGTTTCTTTGCATGGCAGCAGACAAAAAGAGTTTGAGTTATTCATTTGCTCATTCTAAGACAACACCGTATCCATTTTGCCCATTAAAATAGGGTTTCTACTTAACGTGGTAAATATTCATTCAGTCTGTTAATATCCAGTTTCAGAGATAGTTAAAATAAAAATAAAAATAAAAATAAAGTTAACAATGCAAAAGAGAAACTTTATTTTTACAACGAGATGAGGTTGGTCTGGTAGTAAACTCCTCACATCTGTACTATAAGGTTGCGGGTTCAAGTCCTCCTCCTTCAAAAAAACCTTGAATTTATGTAATACTTAAAAAAAAATAATAAAAAAAAAAAAAAAAAAAAAAAAAAACCCTTGTATTTCTATTGTACTTTAAAAAAAAAACATAAATCTTACATAAACCGGTCAAGTTAAGAGTATGTTTGAATCCGCTGAGATAAAGCACTATATGCGGCACTTAATTACTGCAGTAAATTTAAATGATTGAGATTACCGGTAAAAATGAACTCTGTTGATTTGCTAACCTATTTTATTTGGATTTTGCTCCATTTAATTTATTATTATTATTTTTTTTCCAGTAGAAATCCGTAGGGATAAAACAACAAAATCATATATAATCTTAAAAACGATAAACCAAAAGAGTAAATCATATTTAAATTACAGAACTCAAAATGAAAAATCAGAAGAAATCAATAAAGAAGATGACAACAACAACAACGACAAACATGTTAACATCGAAATCGTGTCACCAATCAACCATCATCATCATCATTTGGACTTTTACTCTTCAATTCACAGAGATAGGATAAGAACTTGAGAGATCAATCATGTGTGTTTTGATTAAATGTAATCTGACAACCGAACCGAACCAAAACCATTTCAATATTAAGTTTTCACATTTTGTTGTATTTACTTGTATGTATATATATGGGAATTTTGTCTGGGCTGTGTTTGTGTGTCATTTGCTAAAGAGTCCCGGTTGTAGTTCTGGATGTGATTTCCAGGTGTTGTAAGCCTTTGGTTTATATTAATCAAAATATATATATATATATATATATCATTCAGATTTGACTTGTTCAAATCAAATTGAAGTGCATATATAGATTCTTGAACATCAATCATCATTTTTTGTTTTTTTTTTTTGATAACAACATCAATCATCATTATTCATTAGACTATCAAACAAAAGATAAATAATAATGAAAGACTTTCTCTTCCTTACTTGGGACACTTTAACTCTCTAATGCAATCATAACATATACACAAATGAAGCTTTACAGCCTTTTTATTTTTTATTTTTATTTTTATTTTCTATATCAAACTAAAAAAATAATATATTTTGCCCTCGTTTTTCTTCATTTCTAAGAAGACAATATAGAAGGAATATTTATTAAATCTTTAAAAAAAAAATAAAATTAATTAATTCCCTATATAACTATGAAATCACGAGAAAAGCAAAAATGTGTTAGATATATATTACATAGAATCTATAGATATATAAATTATTACCGGTAGTTAGATATCGATTTTTTTAAATGTTTTTTTTTACAGTAAGTTGGGTATCAATTCAAGAATTCATAGATGTAAAAACTAAAAAATAATGACACCTATTATAATTATTCAAAAACTATAAATGTGTTATATAATTGCTAATTTTATTTTTGGTGATTAGCAAAAATCTCCTTTAGATTTTACTTTATTTTTTAATTAAAAAATAAATAAACTTTATTGTATACCAAAACCAGCTTATAATTTCAAATCAAGAGAGGTCTTCTTAAGAAAATATCCAACCTAAAGTGGATTTTTGCAAATCTCCCTTTATTTTTTATATCTACCTTATTAGATTAGAATTCTCTGTTGATATGATCTTTCTTCATATTAGTACTATAGCTAATGAATGTACTATTCAAAATAGGATCAGGATCCTCTGATGTGTTTATCTTTGTTCTGATCTAAAACACTTAAGAATAAGACGTGTATTTAAAAATAATGACCATTGATTACACAATTCAATAGATCAGGACAAAGATTAGGACAAAGATCAGTTTAGCAGAGAATCCACATTCTTCTAAATAAACAGGAAGATTGGTTCAGCATAATATAAGAAACCCATACTTATTACAATCAGAAGAAGTCAGTTAGTGAGGTTGGAACAAGTGCGAGAGACAGACATGTTTCCATATAAAAATGTGAACTGCCTGGCAAATGCAACTTACCACCACAAGCTACCTATCTTCACAAAAGTTGATCTTTCACACTCCCCAAAAGCTCTTAAAAAAATGGCTTCCTTTTGAATAAAGTATTGTTTATATAATGCATGAAAATCTCGTCTTAAATTCTATATGGTATTCAAATCTCGTCTTTCAGAATAATTGTAGGGTTCTACGGGAACTCTAGTTTCGAACTCTGATCTGCTAAGGTAGTTTAAAAGATTACTAGTTATCAGAAATATATAAATAAACAATGATAGTCATTAGTTCCATATTATAATTAATAAGTCTCTAGTAAAAGTAACATGGGATTTAGTCTGTTGACCCTTTTGTCCCTCCCTCTCTCTACCAAACATTCATGGATTCATATCCATTAGCAAAGTGGTTGGTTTGGATAACAATTCAGTTGGGTTGGTTTCTAATTAATTAATTCAATTTATGCCCTACATATGTTGTTGATTGTCTTCTTCTTCAATTCTTCTTCTTTTTTTAATTTAATAGCATTATAATAATATCATGCAAGAGACATGAGAGAAATGCGTTTCCGTCAACTTTTTTGAAACGGGAATTATCTTTTGTAGTAAAGCTGCTTCCAAGCATTTTTTTCAGATAAAAAAGTGGTACATATTTTTATAATAATGTGTTTGTACTGGGAATTGAATTCTTTTTTGTATGCTAGTTGGACTATTCTCTTATCTCCGGTTTGCCTCCCTAAAAAGAAAAGCAAATCCTTCAAAAGATTAGACTTGCAGTGAATGTGAATCTCCACCATGCATGAAAGATTAGACTTTCTGGTCAAATTCACAAATCACCGTTAATTAACTAACTTTTCTTTTTTATCTTTTCCTCATCAGATCATTAACTCATATCCATTATCTGCTAATTTGAATATTCTCTTATTCTTCAAAACAAAAAATTATAAATCACAAATTTGGGTTCATTAATTATATTATCTAGCTATAATATTTGAAGTAGTAGAAGTATAGAACACCTGACACTAGCGAGTAGCGACAGCTTTGGGGTGGTCCACTATAAGATTTTGTATTAAATAATTATAGCTCCTCAACTCAAGGAGAACAGATTAATTAGTATTAATTACTAGCTTGCTACTTACTACTACGAAGAACAAATTGCTTATAATTAGTTTGTCCAAACTAACTTTTAATTCAAGCAATACCCAACTTTGAGCCTTTGAACTACTTTATCCAACACAATTTATGATGGAAATCTTTTAACTTTAAATAACATTGTTGCACAAAGAAAGGGAACACAACTTTTTTTAGAATTTTGACTTGAAATTCATACATACGAGGATAGTTCTAAGTTGTAATACCTACTAACATGTCCGAAAATAGGCTATTATAGATGCATTGAGAATCACTGGATTCGTTTCGAATTATTTAATGCCTAATTAAAACCTAAAAAATAAGATGGATAATTAGGCATATGTTGTGAGGGTCACATCATATTCTCATATAATAATTTGATAACTCTGTTTATGAAAATGCACGTTTAAAAAAAAATTCAGTTTATGAATATATATATATATATACACGTATATACAGAAATTCTATTATCAGTTCGAACTGACAAAAGTTATATCAGTTCCTTACATGTGGGCCACGGTAAATCCATCAATGAAACATTTGTAAAAATTGTAATAACATTTTATCTTAATTTTTTTATTATTAGTAATTTTTTGTTAATTTTTTAAATGGATCCCCAAAATCTTGAAGTTGATTTCACCCCTGTTTATAGATCGAATAAAAATGGTTTCTCTCTATTATGCTCATAAAATTGTCAATTTTATGAACACTGGTTTGAGGAAAGCGACCAAGTTGGTAGGTGGGAATTGAAGCAATTCATTTAAAATTTATGGCCAACATGAAGTGCCACAATAGACTACTAAGTGTGTTTCTCATTTTCTCGGAATTCGTTTGTACAATTGTACTATACTACTATCCTTTTCACCTTCATTTATTTGATCATAATAATTTGGATTTTTTTTTTTAATATTTTATTTTATTCTAAAAGAAAGAAAGAAAGAAGATATATACAAATCATTACATCATCTATTAATAGTCCTCCATCCACTCACTTTCTCATTGATTTTGAATCTATTTAAATGCGTACACGTTATAAGATGAATGTTAAACGCTGTATTTAGTCTTTAATCACAATAAATATAGAAACAAGACAATAAATACAGATTGATTTTCCTTTTATAATATTTTAACATAAGACACACGTTAATACTACCCTATTTCAATTTAATAAGTCTTATACTCCCCACCATCAAAAAAGAAAAGTCTTATACTCATCCCCTTTCAATCCACAAACCAAAAATATTGAATAAATAATCATCAAATTGCTTTTCATGCCACAAAATATTCTATTATTTTATTAATTTTAACTATAAATTCAAAAATTTGAGGATGAAATACGACTCGAACTCTTATAAACTTATTAATATACATACATACATACTATTACGTATGCGATCTTGCATATATATTCGCAGCAGATACGATCAGAGAGCCAGACGAAGAAAGATTTCTGGACACCTGAAAAGACAAATTTGGATCTGTTAGAACAATTTTCTATTCTCGTAACAAAGGATAGAGTGTGACATTTTACAAACTAGTCAACACAAAGCAAGCAACACAAGTTTGACCTTGTAATAGAAAGATTACCAGAAAGATAAAAACAGAGCAGCAACAACAACAACTGCAAGTCAACGAAAATTTTCTCATTTTGTATGTTTGGTAGGACCTGTCGTTCGTTGCTCTGTTTTCGATTTCATTTTCAATTCGAGCACTTCTTTCAATGCTTACCCATTTTTATTATTTAGACAACAAAAAAAAAAAAAAAAAAACACACCCACACGTTTAAATCCATAAATTAGTTATCTAGATTCCCAAATTCCCATTTGAGGAAACTATTAATTGTCAATTCTTCTTCTCCTGTAAACACAGACACAGTTTCTTCTACTTGGGTTTGGTTTGGTTTATTATCTCTTTATGTTATCTTCCAGATATCCATCTCTGTTTTCTCATAAAAGACTTTCTATTTTCGTGAAACTCTTATAATTACCATTATTACTACTACTATTATTATTATTTTGTTTTTTTTTTTCAAACTATGGATAAGCGTCGCCGGAAACAAGCCAAGACTGGTAATTGTTGCTCTGAAGGTGAGTGTTTGTTTTCTCTTCACTTTCTTTTGCTCTGTTTTTTTTTTTTTTTTAATTAAAAAAAAAAAGTGTTTAATTGCTTCATTTTCCTTGCTTTGAAACCGATTCCTTTCTGGGTTATATCCTTATTGTTAAAATCTTTAATGGGTTCTCTTCATTTCATTTAATGAACAACACACTATTGCTGGAATTTTTTTTTTTGTTTTGTAATGTTTCCATAGTTTTCCATTAATAGTTGTAAAAGCATCTGTTTTTCTTACCATTTTTTTTTTTTTTTGCAGAGGTGAGCAGTATTGAATGGGAGTTCATAAACATGTCGGAACAAGAAGAAGATCTCATTCATAGAATGTATAAACTCGTTGGAGACAGGTAAAAATACAAATAAATAAATAAATAAATTTCTAGCGGTTGCAAAATGAGAGGTCCAAGTACATTTTCAACAAATTTTGGGCCATTTTTTTATCAATTAATGGCCATGACTCATCAGTTATTGTCATCACTACTGCTCACTGGTTACTCTGGATTTTACTTGGTTTCATACTTTCATGGAGGAGGCCTCTTATTAAATTTGAGTTTTTGAAATCACTATACCCACAGTTATTACAAGTGGTTTTGCAGGCTTTCTTTTTTTTTTTTTTTTTTTTTTTAAGGAATGCAGGCTTTCTTTAACCTTAAGCAACATTCCTTTTAAGTTTTCTATTTACATGTTTTTTCATAGGAGATTCTAATTTACATCTTTATCAAATGTATTCTTTTTAAATATCATCAATCATTTTTTTTTTCCAAAAAGATACTATATAGTGAAAAGGACCCGCGAATAGAATTTACTATCAATTATTTTATTGTTGACTATATCGATAATGATAATTATTTTTCCAATGGGGTGATGCCGTGGTGATGGCAGGGACCAAGCCCCCATTAATATATGTATTAAAAATATTAATTTATTATTCAATTTTGTAAGAAATTTATTTTCATGAGTCAGCTTTATAGGATAAAGTTGTAGACTTATAGCCATCCAATAACTGAAAAAATGAATATATGATATTTGATGATCATTCATCGAAATTACAAAAAACTATATATATATATATATATATATATATATATTTTGATTTGATGGTACTTGTTTTGGATGGGAATCTTTTGCATAAAAGATTACCAGAGAATTGTTACACTAGGAACTAGGAAGATAAAAAAAAAAAAAAGAGAGAAAACAGTAATGGAGTTTATTTTTCTGGCAAACGCTTACAGAAGCAACGAAATCGACTGCAAAAAACATAGAATATGTTATATTATGTCTATCATTGTCTTTTAACATATATTAAATTTATAAGAATATGTTAACATGTGTTTTTTTTTTCCCCTCTAAATGGTGAGGACTAGACCGGTGTTATGTGTATCATTGATGATATATATTATTTATTGATCATGTATATATTGTTGTTCAGGTGGGCATTGATAGCCGGACGGATTCCGGGGAGAAAAGCCGAAGAAATAGAGAGGTTTTGGATAATGAGACATGGAGAAGTGTTTGCTAATAGAAGAAAAGAGCTCAAGAGATGAAAAAAAAAAAAAAAAAAAAAAAAAAAAAAAAAAAAAAAAAAAAAATCCTAAAACTGTTTTGTTTGGAAATTGGAATTCATATGAAAAAAATTTGACCTGTTTTGTTACTTAATTAGCTAGGGCCATTCCATTTTCTCTCTATCTTGTAATTTCAAACTTTTGTGAGACTATTTTCTTTTATGTATAAGTTGATGATGAGATGAGAGTTGTTGGAGAAGTTGTCGTTTATATATCTGTCTAAATTATTGATGTTTTTACAAATTTTATTGATTCTCACAGAAACACATAAACACAAAACATGTCCAGTTCATAATTCTTCAACACCAACGACAAAAGAATTCAAATCAGTAAGAAAAAAAAACAAAAACAAACAAACCAAAAAAATAAATAAAAGATACTAGTTACAGAATTTGGATTTTTCTTGTACTTTGTCATTATCACTTCTCTAAATATCATCAACCTTTATCATATATATATATATATATATATATATAATATAAGAAAAACATAGAATTGAATTCATCCAATGGTTTGATATAAGAAAAACATAGGCCAACTTGGATGTAGCTCGACTGGTAGATGGACGAACTTGAGGCCTGGATAAATGACTCCCAAATCAATAACTTCAATCCTACCAATAGCAAAAGTTTATTAAAAAAAATACCGTAGATAGATACCGTAAAAAAAAAAAAAAAATAGTATAGTACGTTCAAAACTAAGTATTGGATTCATTCGGTGGTTAGATTTGATTATTTAAGATATATATTATCCTTTCAATATGTACGTATTTTCTTCTTCCTAACCATCAACTCTCTCTCTAACAACAAAGCTAATTTCTCCTCACCAAATTTCTACTACAAATTGAGAATTACAGAAGGAGAGTGGTGGATTCATCATCATCAAACAATAATTGCATGTTGAGACTCTAAAGGCATTGTTGATTGTTTAGAGTTCATCAAACACTCCTATATTTCCATGGATGATCATCAAAAACTTACCATACCAGATCATAAATTTTTTTAATTTGTTTTCTGTTTTCACTTTCTCTCTGTATAATATATATTCAAAGATTCCTTGTATTTTAATATTATTTCTATGAAAAAGGATTGATAGAGATGAAATGAAACGATGTCACTTAAATTTTAGAGCTTTAAATATGATCATCTATAAAAGTTTATGATAAAAAAATTAAAAAAAAAAAATGGTGTAGAACCTAGAGAGAACACTACTGTTGTGTGTGAGAGAGAGAGTTGAACCCTCAGAGAAATATGAAAATAAAATAAAAAGAGAGAGAATTGAATACGTTTTACAATACATAAAGATTTTTTTTTTTTTAACTATAAGAGAAGATTTGTGTTGCTAAGTTATATATAATATTTTTCTTTAATATATATTTATTGTTTGATGATGATCAATCCACTATCCTCCTGCTGAAAATATTAAACTTAATTTTTTTTTTCTCAGTTTGTAATAGAAATTTGGTGAGGAGAAAATAGTTTTATTTTATAGAGAGAGTTTATGTTCAGAAAGAAAAAAATACAAGTTTTTTCTTCTACTATTTTTTTTTTTTTATTCTTGTTGATAAAGTGAAAAATATTTTTCTTTAATATATATCTTTTTTTTTATTATATATATTTTAAATAATCAAATATAACCATTGGATTCGAGATTTGAAACGTACTATATTTTCCCTATATCAATGTACATTGAAAGGAAAATACAATATATGTATATTTATAGCATATTAATACACGTTATTACATTTTTATCATGTTTGACGTGTTATTGCTTATATGGTAAAAGTGTGATAAAATGTATTAGTATAATATAAATATGTTTATACTATGTGCTTACTAGAGAAAAATTAGATCAATTGGTCATTGATCTATTCAATTTTTCTCTAGCATGCACACAATATAAATAAGTTTAATTTTTTTGTTGAGAAAAAGAAAAAAAAAAAAAAAATTTAATTTTTAAACGGTAGTTGGGATGTCATGTCCAGTAGATTTGGTCATTTTTTTTTAAGGCAACTAGAATTTATTAATAAAAGGATAAAAAGGAGCAAGCAAAATCTTGAACATATAAAAATTGTAGAGCACATGGTCCCTTGCCATAGTGGTGGGCCTTCCTTTGGGAACCCCCCACTACCAAGGTTCAAGATCTAGTATGTGTATAGAATTATGCAAATTTTCCTTAGCCCATTTAAAAACATGGATATTGTCTCACTTTGTATGGGTGGTTGTCTCTCCTTTGTGTGGGTTCTCTCTTCTTATCCGTGGGAGCTTCAAGTCTGGGCTGCGCTTGAAAGTTGATTCTCGATGGGTCCTAGTTGTTGTTGTTATCATGTAATCGTGTAATCATGTCATCATATCCTGGATTTGTATTCCAATTGTTGTAATTATGTAGTTGTATTCCAATAAAATAAAATAAAATGCAGAAAATAATAATGGCACCGGCTTTAATTTCCTGTTCGCAAGTCTTTTCGATCGTTAAAGCTGCTGCCCGATTTGAACCAACTACTTAGACTTGAGAATCAAATCATGCCTCGTTTGCCAGTTTGTTTTCTCTTTATGGAACAAAAAATATGTAAAAAAAACAAAATAATAAATGGGAAAAGAAGAAAAATGAATAAATGATAGAACAGAGGGTATTTTCTACATTTCATTGATTTTTGATTGACAAACAAAACTGGAGACATACAACACTTGGCCTCTTGCCAATGTAGCTGGACGCTCCCGAGCGAGCCTTCGCCACCAGGGTTCAACGCCAAGAGTGTGTATATATTTGTGCAAATTTTCCTTGTCCCACCTTGGCCATGAAATCCCAAGTGTGGGTGTTCTCTCCTGATTCCGGGAGTTTCCGTCTCCCCGTTGTGAGAGTTGTAGTCCGAGTTGCGCTTGTAGAGCCCAATCTCGCCGGTCTTGGCAGTTGTTGTATTATAAAAAAAATAAAAATAAAATAAAATAAAATAAATTTTTTTTTTTTTGGAGACATACAAATACAAGACCTAATTATATATTGCTGCAGATTCATCCAGTCAAGCTTATCTCTATTTAATTTCACAAGTGTGGTCCCTTACTATTTCATGACAGAAATTCAGACAAATTAAGGAAGCCTGTACTTAATATTAATTATAATGAAAGGTTAGTCCCAATTAATTAATTATTCATCATCATTTTTTATTTGCATTTTATGTTACAACAAATATGCTTAGTTAGTTTTATACTTTTATTTACAAACTTTTTATTTATTTATTTATTTTTATTTTTTTTAAGACATAAGAGATTCATTTCCCATAAGTTTATCACTTAAATTTAACGTTCAATTTCACACGCTACCGCTAGCGTAAACTTTGAAGCTTAATATGCAACTTGATATGTACATTTCCTGATACTACAAATTTTAGAAAGTGATTGCTCAAGTGAACTCTAATAAAATTACAAAAACATTATGGGTCACACGAAAATGAACATGTACCCTAAATACAAGTGACTGCTCAAGTGAACTCTAATAAAATTAGAAAAACATAATGGGTCACATGAAAATGAACATGTACCCTCTAATAAAATTAGAAAAACATAATGGGTCACATGAAAATGAACCCTAAATACAAACGATGAAAAGCCAAAACTTAAATAAATAATTAATATTTTTTATTCTAGTAACTTCACATGCCTTAAAATAACAAACATAGTAAATGGAACTCAAAGCTTAAAAATAATAATTAATATTTATTATTTATTATTCACTTATATTATTGAATAGTGTCTTAAAATATATGGTGTTTATTAAAATCAAATTATTCGGGTCTCACACACAAATTATAAACTATTTTAAGGAATCGAATTCATTTCCAAATTCTATTTATTATGAAACTTGATTCCCTTTATTTTTTATCTCGATTAATAAATAAGTTCTAAATTTCTTTACTGATTTACGTTGTCGTTATCCGATCAGCATTATCCAAATTCCAAACCAAATAAATAGCAAAAGGTGGGTCTACAAGAAAGTAAAATGTTGTAAAAAGGAACAAAAATGTACTAGCTAATTGGGATGTAATGGACCCCGAGTGATATGATCTAACAAGCAAAGTTAAAAGTGTGTAAATTTGATTAGTTTAGGTATATTTTGTCACTGCGTTTTATAGATAAGATGCCAATTAGAATTTTACAGTAACAGAGAGTCCAAATAATTCTATCCATGTACAACCAACAACCCTCCAAAATTCATTACTCGCCCTGACAATCTTTAATCTTTATCTACATGTATTCGTGCTCGATAAAATTATTATAACTTTCTAAATTCCCTTTGGGTCCCCTCTCCAATATGTTGAATGACAATTGTTGGTCGCAACCTACCAGTCCAAAAGTCCACAACAATAATCTCTGTTATTTTCTTTTATGTACTTTATTTACATTGCCCGATTTACTCCTCTTTTCTTTATTAGGATTCCCAATTAATCATCCCTTCAAAGTTCTTTTGGATTAGGATTCTTAGATAAGCTAATCTTTTATCTTGACCTCCAGAGATCTAGTGACATGTGCAATCAATGGTTGAGGTTTAATTCTTTTATTATATTTACTTTAATTATTATTAAATACGGTGTATTATCTTTAGCTATTTGAGGTCGGTAAAAATATTAGCACAAAGATATTCTAAATCTAGTTATTTTGTGATTATTATTATTATTTCAAAGCTGATACACAATAGTCAGAGGTCTTCTGAAACCTGACGAGATTAAACTCTACAAACATGGTTCGGAATGGAAACTCCCACACTAGGAGAGGGGTTTCCTCACACTTTACGGTTTAAAGGATAAGTGTGTGATTATATTTACGATAACAGAGTTTTAGCGATTTAAGGCCAGTAACAATATTAGCACAATAGAGGATCTAAATCCAGTTCCTTTTTGTGATTATTATTATTATTTCAAAGTTGATACCATTGTGGGTCAGACGTCTACTGAAACCTAATGAGATTGAGCTCTACAAACATGGTTCATAATGGAAACTCCCACTTTAAGGGAGGGGTCTCCCTACACTCCATGGTTTGAGTGTTTTGAAGTCTCCATCCAAGGCAAAGCAACCTTAATATTATTATTATTTGAAACATCTTTTGTGTAATTTCATCAGACAATAATAAAGAACTTTTACTAGATTCTTGTAGATTGGGGTCCAGTAGGAGAGGTTTTGTTAAATGTGGCCCAAATCTTTTATAAGTACAACCCATTTGCTAAATATTGTAATCTTTTCGATGTCACCAAATGATACGAATGGATCCGCACCAAGCCCAATGAGAAGTAAATACGGACAAGCTTAAATTTGTAAAGAAGAATGTGGTTCTATTGGCACCCCAATTTTCGTTTAAAAATACCCCACTTTTCAAGAGCTACCTACCACTACAAATTTTAACAATTTAATGGTGTTGCTAACAAATAATGCACTCTTACCTTTCCATTTTTTTTAAAAAAATTTTAATTTTTTTAATTTTTTTTAATTTTTTTAATTTTAATTTTTTTTAATTTTTTTTGTATTTTGTGCTGTTACTTTTGGAGTTCAGCTACTACTGTATGGGTATTGTATAGTTACACGATTCATTTAATTATTGGATTTCAATTCAAAAGTTTACAAAATGAAAGATTTAAAAATTACAAAAAATAAAAAATAAAATAACTCTCTTTCCAAACAATTATACTAGATAGTAGCTAAATCTTTACTTTTGACTATATAATTCAAAAAATTAACCCGAATGATGTAGCAAATACCATATAATTCATGAAGTAATGTGGTATCTCACACAATAATAACAAATCATTTGCCACGTCATTTGATTAATTTTTTATTTATTTTTTATTTTTTATGTTATGTTGCATTGTTGATTACTTTTATTTGTGAATGAGAATCAAAAGTTTAATTATTGTGATGTAAAAATAGTTTATATGTGGCGCACTGAGATTTCATTAGAGTTTTATTTGTAAAAGAATTTATGCTAGGAATTGCATTTGTCTTTTTGAGTTTCTTTTTTTTAAAAATAAAATAAAATTATGAGAGGGATATTTTTAGGCAGTAGAGCCGTAGAGGGATGCCAATTCACTACAGGTCTACAGTGCGTGGGCTTTCATATGTGGTGGAGAGTTTCTCTTTGACGTGAACAAGCCACCAAACCCAAATCTCACACTAAACAATATATATATATATATATATATATATATATATGAGAAATGATTTGTGCAACCGGGGTCACACAACCTTTGCGGCCCAGTAGTACATTTTTGAAAGAAAAAAAAACATGTGGGTCCCACGTATTAAATGCACGGACCCCACATGTTTTTTACAAAAATTGTACTACGGGGCTGTAAAGGTTGCGCGACCCCGGTTACGCATAGAATCACTCTATATATATATGGAACCATGATCTCATTTTTTTTTACACAATTTTTGACACAACTTCTTGACCATTAGATCTTACTTCTTTTAATGGATAAGATTTATTCTCTTTCACCTAATTAATACTTTATCTCTCTAAAATATTATTATTTTATTTAATTCTCTCACCTTAATTAATTTTATGTCTTTTATTTATTTTTCTTTTCTTTTCTTTTTTCCTTTACACGTTTTTTATTTATTTTTATTTTTACTTGAAACCAGAACATCAACAATGTGACTTTCACTCTCACTCTCACTTTTTAGTCTTTAAAATCCCTTTATTTATTTATTTATTTTAAACTATTCTTATTTCTCAATTTACTTCATCAAAAATCAAAAAATTTATATATGTAATCACTCTCCTTTTTTATTTTCTTTCTTATTAATTTTTTTTTTTTCCTTTTCCCCTTTTATCATTTCTTATTTCATTAGCTTATGAGCTATGCTTTTGCAAAGTTGTACAATTATATTGGTCTTGTTAATATATTTGCAAAGTTGAACATAAACATCATACATGACTTCATTTATCCTAATATTTGTAAAATAAAATTTATGTGCAATAGCTTCATCCATTGTTTCAAAAAACATCCCTACATCTGGTACTTTAATTTTTCTGTATTCTTTTTTGCACTACTTATTTTACCAATATTTTCCAGAGTTGTGATAACAGTCTAAATAAAATTCAACATATAAAATAAATCATGATAATACAATAATTTAAATGAAAAAAAAAAACGTTTTTTTTACTACTTATTTGGATTTAGATTTGGAATTTTTTTTAATGTTCATAATTTATCCAAATAGATGAAAAACAATTCTTAGAAATTACTTTGGTATGATTACTGTATATAGATTTAACTATTATACAATCTATTTACAAAAATAGATATCATCACATCTATTTGATAAGAAGAAAAATAAACTAAATCAATTTTTTTTAAAAGCAAAAGATTAGAAAGAAATCTAACATGTCAAATCTTACAAGTTACAACGAAAATTGTAACAAGATTGTAACAGACTTATATAACAATTCCTAAAAAACCAAAATTTTTGTTCTTTCAATCCTTTTTTTTTTTTTTTCCTCATTATTAACTAGAAAACAAGAAGATACAAGATAAAATTAAAATAAATATAAAAAAGCTAAGAATAGAAAAAATACCATACATAAACCACGAGCATCTGTTGATAAGTCTTCCAATTCTAAATTTTTGACATTTTTGAATATGATAAAAATCAATTGAAGCTAATCCAATGAAAGAGAAAGAAAATAAAGATAGGAAAACGAAAGATTTTAAAGATTGAAAAGTGAAAGTCTAATAATATTTTGATTTCAGATAAAGTAAAAAAAGAAACATGTAAAGGAAAAAATAAAAGGAAAAAAAAAATAAGGTGAGAGAATTAAATCAAATAATAATATTTTGGAGAGATAAAGTATTAATTAGGTGATAGACAATATGTGTATTAAATAAGGAAAGAAAAATAGAATAAATCATATCCATTAAAAGAAGCAAGATCCAATAGCCAAAAAGTTGTGTAAAAAATTGTGTAAAAAAAATGGAGTCATGGATCCTGTCCCATATATATATATATATAGGGAGGGATCAGGGGACACAAGTTTTGACACTAGATTTGACACGATTTTTCAACCGTTAGATCCATGAGATTTGGATGGCTTAGATTTAATAAATTGATTTCTTTTTTATTCCCTTCTCATTTATCTATCGTTAATTTATTTTCTTTTCTCTCTTCTCTCTCATACATTCACTTTCCTAATTAAAATCTATTTAATATTTCATCTTCCTCTCTCAATCTCTTTTGCGTTTTTGTCCTCTTCCCTGTTAATATTTAAAAAGAAAAAAAGAAAAAAAAAACCCTTTTATCTTTCATTCACATGTGTATTTCATCTTACACTATGTATTTTTGTGAACTCTAGCTACAGGTAGTATTAATTCACAATTTTAATAAATTATTAATCCTAGACTATTGACAGAGAATAAGAATATTTAATCATCTCCTGGTCCAGAAGATTATTAGCATTGCATTGTAAACAAAATTAAAAAGGCTATCAATATTAAGGATAAAGTCACTCTTTTGAACTCAACCAAGTGGTAATTTTTTTCAACTTGCAAGTTATATATCCTAATTCCTGAGAGAAAAGAGAAAATTATTTAGGAGGAGGAAAAAAAAAAGCAAGAGAGAGGAAGATGAAATATTAATTAGATTTTAATTAGGAAAGTGAATGTATGAGAGAGGAGAGAGAAAAGAAAAGAAATTAATGATAAATAAATGAGAAGAGAATAAAAAAGAAATCAATTTATTAAAACTAAGCCATTTAAATCTCATGGATCCAATGGTTAAAAAATCGTGTCAAATCTTGTGTCAAAACTTGTGTCCATATATATATATATGACAAGACTTGTGCTTGTTCAGTTGGACTTTCTATTGCCTTAAAAGCTCTACAACCTTGACGCTGGTACGTACTGCGTATTTCCCGACTTACCTATGATGATAATAAGAAAATTAAAGTTGTTTAAGGCTAATTGAGGAACCTTTGACCTCTCAACAATACTGAGTATTTGAAGAAATTTGATAACATTCCACATATTTTATTCATAATTTCACTTGGCTTTATACAGCCTTTGAGTCCAACAACTGCAGCAACAAAATAGGAAAAGATTACAACTACCACTACCCACAATCAACAACAAAATAGGAATAGTTACTATAACTAACCAACAAAAGAGGAGCAGAATAGTTATCAGCTGGACTTATTCAACAACTGATAGTAAGACACATAAAACTAATGTTATGTACGTAACAATTCCCCTTCCCTTAAAAAAAAGGCCTTGTCCTCAAGGCTATGATCATGTAATTGCAGTTTCTTCTAAATCCATGTCCAAGTCGCCATCGACTTCCTCTTCACAATATTCAATCAGAAATAGCTTCTTACAACGATGACCCGGATCAAATTTTACATTACAATTATAGCACAAGCCCTTTACACGTCGCTCTTGCAATTCAATTGGTGTTAACTGTCAAACTGGAAGATTGGGACCAGTAGTTTTACTTTCTTCGGAAGGAAAATAATTTTCTTTCAATTCTGACATTGTTGCCGGTTGGGGCTATGATGCATTGCGCGCTTCATACAGTCGAGCTAAACCAATGGAGGTTGACAAGGTTTCCGGGCAGCCAGCTAAAACATCGGCTTTGATGGACTCTTTCAAACCGCTGATGAAACAACTTACTTGGCGGTTCGGAGGAAGATGCCCCACTTTAGCTAACAATTTCTCGAACTGGGTCTGATAGTCTTGAACTGAACCAACCTACTGCAGCTTGATCAAGTCTCCGAAAAAATCTTGAAATTTTGTAACACCAAACCGAAGATCTAATCCATCCTGAAACTCTTGCCAAGTCAGTACGTCTTTCTCCTGTTTGAGTAGTTGATACCATAATTGAGCATCTCCTTCCAAATGAAAGGATGCCAAAGCCACTCGATCTTCTTCCGGGGTGTGATTGAATTCAAAAAACTGATTCACTCTACAAAACCAGCTCGTAGTATCTTCTTCTCCCTTGAACCGCGGAAAATCAAGCTTGACAAACCAAGGAGCATAGTGGGATCCCTGCTGTGATGTCCCATTGGTGCCGCCCATTTGCCGATTCAGATTTTGGAGCGGAGCCTGAGAGTTCTCACCTTCCACATCAGGTGGGCAATTTGTGTGCTGAGTACTAGCTTTGGTGTTGAACTGAACAGAAAGTTCATTCAACTTGTCAAGAATTTGTTGTTGACCGATGGTGAGAGAGTTGACGTCTGCTTCCAAGTTCTCCACTCTTGAATCCATGCCAGTGCTCTGATACCACTGTGGTACGTACTGTGTATTTCCTGACTTACCTATGATGATAATAAGAAAATTACAGTTGTTTAAGGCTAATTGAGGAATCTTTGACCTCTTAACAATACTGAGTATTTGAAGAAATTTGATAACATTCCACATATTTTATTCATAATTTCACTTGGCTTTATACAGCCTTTGAGTCCAACAACTACAGCAACAAAATAGGAAAAGATTACAACTACCACTACCCACAATCAACAACAAAATAGGAATAGTTACTATCACTAACCAACAAAAGAGGAGCAAAATAGTTATCAGCTGGACTTATTCAACAACTGATAGTAAGACACATAAAACTAATGTTATGCATGTAACAGACGCAGAACGGAAGTTCAAGGGTTTACCAGCGTAAGCCCTAAATCACACAAAACTGGAATCCACCAGTAAATTCAATTGAAAACCGAAAAATGATAATATTAGTGAATAATTTGAAACTGAAAACAAAGAGCCTTAAATAGTCTCTGGAAACCCTAAATTAAGCAAAAAGACCAAAAGGCCATTTACTAAACAAAAGACGATAAAAAACGAAAAATAAATAAAACGATAAAATCTTCAACTGCCTGACAGCCTGCTTTAAACAGAGATTCTGATGATGAAAACGACGTCAACCGGGGAAATGCGATATAGCTCCCAAAACCCTTTCCGAAAACATATTATAATAGGAAATCTGACGACCGAGCTAAAAATTATGCGCGTTTCTTCGGAGCAGCTCTTTAAGCCAATTTGTTGTCCATCTCTTCTTCAAACTCCAAAGCCAATTGTCCTACATTAAACCTTTATTTGAATTTTTTAGAATTATTTGGTTGCGCTTTTGAGATCGTCTATTTTAAATTCAGTAGAGGTTAGTAGAGTTTAAACCTTTACTCGGCAAAGCTTATGGGGCTGAGCTTCTCTAAATAAAATTTATATATATATATATATATATATATATATATAAAAAGTATACCAACCAAACAACGAATAAACTTTTCTCAAACAATATTTTTAATAGATCTACTTCAAGTCTACAAGTAGACATTTTACAAATAGAGGTTTTTCAAAAGCACGACCAAACAAGCTCTTATAAGTCATTCATTAAGTTTAGAAAGACTTGATTGAACTGAAGTATGTGAATCTAATGGTTTATTATTTTATTTTATTTTTAACAATATTTATCTATCCACCTAACTAATTATTACAATTTTGGATTTTGAGATAGAAACATAACTCTTGTGGTTTAGTTGAACCAAACAACGAAATTGTAATAGTTAAACCTAATTATTTCTTAATGGCCGGAGCTAGGGATGGGAACAGGGGCTCAATGGGGCAAGGGAGGATCCCCCCACCCCCATCCACATCCCTATTCCCATTCCTAAAACCTCCCCCCACCCCCACCCTCATCCCTAGTTACCCCAAATGGGGTTTGGGTTTGGGGGTGGGGGTGGGGGTGGGGGTGGGGGCCATTTTGGGTAACTAGGGATGGGGGTGTTTGGGATGAGGTTCACTTGCCCTCACCCCTGTCCCCTATTTATAATCCTAAAATTTTTCAATTCGAAATCAAGAATTTAGAATTCAAAATTCGGAATTCGATCGGACCAAACTTTTTTTTCACCCTATTTCAATATCCAATCCAATAGTTAACAAAATATACAATCTAAAATGTATAATTGATTTAATTTAATTCAAAATTAATACAAATAACTATAATAATATAGTATTAGTGTATTACACATAAAATTTTAAACAAATTTAAAGCCTTCGATCAATCCAAAATATGAGTAATAGACTAATAGAGTCAGAGGTTTTTTTTTTTTTAATTTTTTTTAAAATTTTTTAAATTTTAAGAAAATAAATTTAAAAATATATAAATAAAAATATATGGGGGAAATGGGGCCCCACCCTCACCCCCATTTTGGTTTTAGGGGTAAAATTTGCCCCCAAATGGGGGTGGGGCCCCGTGAAGGAAATTCCGATCCCTAGCCGGAGCATACCATTACACCTCACATTCAGGGGCAGATCTATTTGTAAAGTAGCCTGGGCTGTTGCCCAAGTTAGTTTTTTGAAAAAAAATTCCAAGTTATTACATATTTACATGTTTGCCATTGAATTTGAGTTTTCAAAATTACCCTTACTATACAAATCTATTTACCAATCTAACCCAACTAAACATAAAATAAGATATAGTGTTTTATTTGTTTATTTATTGCTATCATTTTTTATTGTTTCCATTCAATCTTTTAGGGTGCTAAATGTAGCATAAATGTAGAATAATTTAATCACACATTCACACCAAATGTGGAATAAGATGTAGGAAGAATTTCTTACAAATTGCATAGTTGTCTACGTGGAAAGAGATTATGGATATCATTGACTTAGATTCCATAATAGATAAGTTCAATTCTGTGAAAATTTGTAAGACAAAATCGAGATAGTTTATTATGGTATTGGAATTACATGTTTGTTTCTTATTTAGTTGTTATCTTTTAAAAAGTTTATGTATTCTGTTTAGAATATGAATTTTGAGGGATAAGGTTCATTATGTCCCCTCCTATCTAAGTGTATCTTTAATTTTTAATTAATATAATTTTCTCGTATTGTCGAAGTTCATTTAAAAAATATATATATGTAATTAGTTTAGCCCCCCCTCCTATAACGTCCTGGCTTCGCCCCTGCTCACATTGTCATTTTTTTTATAATTATTTCTCGAAAGAATCTAGTGACTTCAATTAGTTAATAATTTCTTACTTGATGCATAACGCCCTTGTATTAAGATTTTTGTTAGAACCCTCTAATATAATTTTTAATAAATAGAATATTTATTTATTGTCGAAACAAAAAGAAAAATTATTTCTATTTATTTATTTATTTATTTAAAACCAATTGCATCAGTTATTTACTGGACAAAATAAATAGGAAAAGATTAAACTGAAATTTAGAGAATAGTCCAGTTCCAAGAAATGAGGTATGGAATTGGGTAGTTAAAGAGACAATAAATAGTTGGAGAATTGATTGTAGAACAGTAAATAGTCGGTTCTGTTAGGTGACTTCGTATAATTTATTAATTTGTAAGCTTCTGCGTGCGTGTGTGTCCTACCACTGTAGCAATTGCAGCGCCAACCTTTTATAATTCGAAGCGTCGTGGAACGTATCCCCCGGTTTCCAAGTTTTCATTATTTTTTTTTGTCAAGTTATGATCTTTGATGTTACATTTTTGGGAACTCCAAATTTAATATGTTTGAAATCAGTCGATTACATAGATAGTTTGTTATTAAAATTTTTTAAACTAAGTTTGTTTATTTGTTTTCTTTTTCCAAGTATTTCAATCAACGGTCTAGGTCAGTGATGTACCGAGACAAGTAAACAACCAAATCCTTTGAAAAAAAAGTCTATAATGTTTAGGTTGTTTGTTGTCAAGAAGGTGAGGTGCCGGCCATGTAGAAAAATTGTCCACCAAAACGATAATGATAATAATAATAATAATAAAATAGTGATTAAAGAAATGGTTTTCTTGACGTGGGTCATTTTCAATATATCTGTCAATTTTGGGTCCAGCAGTCCAACCGTCCAGGTATTTATTCTCACAACACCGGGAATAGGGGTTCATTTATGAGAGATTGAGTGCAATTATGCTTCCCCAATGCGGTCATTACTTCTCAATGTCAAGTTGAGGTGGCAAAAAAATAAAATAAAAAAATAATAGTGGACACTGTCAATATGACTATCCACTTTCACATCCATCTTGTTGTTAACTTAACATATATTTAAAATATCAAAAAAAATCATATGCAAAATTTATTGAATCATTAAAAAACAATTAATAAGCAGGTGTTTTAATAGTAAAGCATTGGAGAAATTTTTTTTAGTTGGCTGTTTGTCAAGTATATTTTTATGACACGTAGAAAGTAATTGCCTTGACATTGTTGCCATATCAACAATTTTTGTCAGACAATTCACACTTGTATTGGAGATGCTCTTAGCAGTAGATCTTTTACAAGGTAGAGCTTTTAAAGGAAAATTGTTAGTCATTTTGTTGTTAATTAAAAAAACTATTTTAAATGATAAGATTATCAAAATACTTTTTTTTTTTTAAACAAAAAAAAAATGATAGAGTTATATTGGACATTTTAGTGTTATTAAAAAAAAAAAAAAAAAAAAAAACCCTCAAAGAGGTATATTTGGAAAAGCTTTAAATTTGAGCTTCTCTTAGTAGACGTAAAATAGTTTTTTTAATTATTCAAAAACTCTATATAGTGACAACCAAACGACACAATTTTTATTGAAAAGAGATTTATTATTATTTATTATTTTTTATTATTATTGAAAAAATTAGTGCCCGTTTGGAAGGGCTTCTCTATTGGCTAAAAGAGTTTTTTTAATTAAAAAAGTTATTTTTAATTATTATTTTTTGTCGTTTGGTTTTCACTTAGTAGAGTTTTTGGATGATTAAAAAAGTTGTTTTACACTTTTACGTCAACTTGGAGAAGCTCAAATTTTAGGCTTTTCGAAATAGATCTTTTTGAGTTTTTTTTTAATAACACTAAAATGTCTAATATAACCCTATCATTTAAAATAGTTTTTGAATAGTTTGGTAATCATACCATTTAAAAAAGCTTTTTCTAATTGACAATCAAACGATCAACATCTTCTCATTGAAGGTTCAACTCATAGAAGGTCTACTTTAAAAGATTTACTCCTAAAAGATCTACTTGAAGAAGCTTTTCCAAACGGACCCTAAAACCCCTCACATATTCTATTAAAATGCGTATGTTGTGACCGTATGTCTAATGTAGTCAGAAATGTGCTAAAAGATGATTTGTAAATTTTAAATTTAAGTTAATATAAGTTAACTTTACGATTGTATTTTTTTTGTTGTTGAAAATATTACATAATTCAGGTTTTTTAGAGAGAGGGAGGACTCGAACCCACGATCTCATGGCGTAAGTGTGAGAGGTCTTACCATTTAACCAATCTCATATTGTCACTTTACGGTTGTATTTGAACAATTACAAAAATAGTTCATTGGATTTATATATATATATATATATATATATATATATATATATATATATATATATGGGACAGGATCCATGGTCCGATTTTTTTACATAAATTTTGACACAACTTCTTGGCCATTGGATCTTGTTTCTTTTATCGGGTAGTATTTAATCTCTTTTATCTTTCCTTATTTAATGCAAACATTGTATTTCACCTATGACCTATTTAATACTTTATCTTTCTAAAATATTATTATTTTATTAAATTCTCTCACCTTATTTAATTTTCTTTAATTTTTCTTTTTCTTTTACACGTTTTTAATTTTTAATTTTTTTAATTTACTTAAATCTAGTCATCCAGAACATCTTCAGTGTGACTTTTACTCTTATTCTTTTCGGTCTTTAAAATCATTTTATTCTATTTTTTTACTTTTTTAAATATTCTTATTTCTCAATTTACTTCATCTAAAACCATAAATTTTATACATGTAATCATTTTATTCTATATGGTTTTAGATAAAGTAAATTGAGAAATAAGAATAGTAAAAACATGAGAAAGGAGAAAAAATAATAAAAGGATTTTAAAGACTAAAAGGTGGGAGTGAAAGTCACACCATGATTTTCTGGTTTGAGGTAATGTTAGAAAAAAAGAAAGAACAAACAACGTGTAAAGGAAAAATGAAAAGAAAAGAAAAATAAATAAAAGACAATTAATTAAGGCGAGAGAATTTAATAAAATAATAATATTTTGGAGAGATAAAAGTATTAAATAGGTGAGAGACAATGTTTGCATTAAATAAGGAAAGATAAAAGAGATTAAATCATATCCATTAAAAGAAGTAAGATCCAATGGCTAAGAAGTTGTGTTAAAAATTGTGTAAAAAAAAAGGGGCTCATAGCCCATGGATTCTGCACATATATATATATATATATATATACAGTCTTTCTATTATCAGTTCGAACTGATAAAAGTTATATCAGTTCCTTGCATGTGGGCAACTGGATTTAAATACTTTGACTGACAAGTGCATGCAGCCAAGTCAAAGTATTTATATCCAGTGACTCACATGCAAGGAACTGATATAACTTTTGTTAGTTCGAACTGATAATAGAATTTCTGTATATATATATATATATATATATATATATGATTTGAACTTATAATATCATAGATGTGGTGTATGTTAAAGAGTTTACCAATAAATCATCTATTTTAAAATTTTAGAAATTCACATTCTTCGTATCAAATAATAATTTATAATTTAGGTTGGAAAAATGTAACTCGGATTACGACCTTATTGATAGGGAACAAAAATCTTTGACTTAACAACCACAATTCAACCGTTTTATTATTCTTTAATCCCATCCCATTTGTACCAAATGAACATCGAAAGGTTGTAATATGTTAGAACGCATTAAATGTTTTGTCTTTGCAACCACTTACATACATACTATGTAATAAGATCTTCTTTATATTGACCGATGATTTTTTTTTATAAAAAAATAAAAATAAAATAATTATTACAATAAAACTGTTGGGATTTATCGAGATTAAACAATATATGTACGGTCCGAATATGATAATTACTCCCATGATCCGAGAAGAAAACTCTCCATATCTACTTATAAAATACGTATAATGAGATATGAAACTCACTATTTATATGGAAGAGATATACACTACCAGCTCTATTAAGAGATGATGTGAATATCGATAGATGATTTGATATTTTGATGCGATTGAAATTTGGTTAATTTAACTCTAGTACGTGAAATAAAAATCCAAGAGTTTGAAAATGGTAATGTGGCCTTAGACAGAGACTTGGTCGGACCACCGTGTATTCATGGAAACACTAGAATGCATTGAACGTGTGCTGTCTTTCTCACTCTATTGCCTCTTTTTCACCAAACCATTATATTGCCTAAATCCAGACCTTTTGACTTGGCCCTATTCAAAATCATAAAAAGAATAACTAAACTGGCCCACACGTTTTGTGTACGGAACCAATTAACCAAAAGAAAGCAATAGAGCCATTTTTTCTTTTTTTATTTGCAAATCATAATGATTTCATTCTGACTTTCTGCAACATGACTTGGTTGTTTCGCAGAAGTTTTCTCTTCGTTTGGTTTCATTGTTAAAAACAGTTTTTTTTTTTTTTTTTTTTTTTAATCAATTCTAATGTTGTTTGGTTAATTATTTTGAAAAATTATTTTTGAAAACAAAAAACAACTTTTTAAAAGTTATAACTAAAAAGTTAAAAATAACTTTTTTTATTGTTTTTCACCATTTTCAAAACAATTTCTTAAAATAAACCACAACTTTTCTCTTCAAACAACTATTTTACCCATTTCAAAAACATTACCAAACACATTTATATCGTTTTTCATTTTTAAAAACAACTTTTAGAAAACACTACAAAACATGTTTACATTTTTGAAACATATCATTTTTAAAACATGATCTTTATTTTTAAAAATAGTTTTCAAAAACATCATTTTAAAAACGATACCAAACGTGCCTAAACTTCGCCCATTTTTAGGTTTAGAGTTTGGACCCTATGATATCTTGTGGTATTGCCACCGATTTTGCAATCTTCGTTCCAGTCATATTTATAACGGTTGATCTCATTGGTTTCGAATTTCGATAGAGTGTTTCTAACCGTATCAAAACTTTGTATCATAGAGGTTTTTATTAAAAAAAAAAAAAAAACCAAATTAATTAGGTGCTGTTTGGAACCATTTTTAAAAATGGTTTTCTGTTTTTAAAAATAAAAAACAATTTTAATTTTGTTTGTTTACACGTTTTACAAGGCTGTTTTTGAAAACAAAAAACAACTTTTTGAAATGTATAAAAAAAGTTAAAAACAACTTTCTATTGTTTTTTACCATTTTCAAAAACATCATTTCAAAACAAATCAACTTTTCCTTCCAAACAACTATTTTACCTATTTTAAAAACAACAACTAAACATTTTTACATCGTTTTCCATTTCAAAAAACTACTTATAAAAAATACTACCAAACACATTATATTTTTAAAACATGATTTTCATTTTAAAAAAAGTTTTTAAAAACGATATCAAACACGTCCTTAGGGTTACTGATCACAATAGGGTTTTGCTTGATTTAGTAGGGAAACTATTTTCTTATTAGTTTTACGGGTTTAAATTCATAATTTATAGAGTTTGAAATGTGAATGAATATGTGTGAGTAAAGGAAGCTCTAAGTGCCTCCCTGTAGCTGTAGCTGAGACTAAGATTTGTATTGATTCTACGACTTTAGCGGCCCAAACAGAATTAAGCCTTGTCACTAATTAAGGGGGGTGTATTTAATTAGGATTTCGAAAGACTTTTAATGACTTTTTTTAAGTAGATGACTTTTGCAGATTTTATGGACTTTTATAGACTTTACAAGATTATGAAAAACTTTCATAGACTTTTATTTAAAAGACTTTCATAGACTTTCATTTTAAAAGACTTTCGTAGACTTTCATTTTAAAAGACTTTTATAGACTTTTATTGACTTCTAAATATAATGTATAATTTGTTTTTAGCAAAATTATATATATTTATCATGTCAATAAAAATAATTTTTCAATTGAATAAAAGAAAACCATCGTTAATTAAACTTGACATAAGCATTCGTGTCTATATATGTGATTTTACTTATTTTTTTTTATTTTAATTATATTTTGCATTATAAAGACATTATGCTCATTTTCTTTTAATAATTAGTCAAAATTTTATTTGTTTTTTATAATTAGTAAAAATATTATAAATTTTCTTTTAGAATAAATGTAGCAAACCGATAATAATATTAACGTTTACATGTCTCTACGAAAGTATGACAATGAGTATAAAAAATCAACCAAAAGTTCATTCAAGTTACTAAAAATAAAACATAAAAACCGCACCTAGTTGTTGAATAAGATCCATGCCTAAAAGTGGGTAGTTTGATATTGATCATAATTACATAGAGTCACGCTCATACGCGACTTTGATTATGGCATATTGACATGGTTAAGTAGTAGTTTTTGTCTTTTATTATTTTTATTTTATATAAATGAAGTTCATTTAATTTGTTTCGGTGTTGTTTAGTTGCTTTAAAAAAATAGGTAAAAAAATTTGAACTCATCTTTAATTACATAGCCGATGAAGAGTTGTTTTATATTATTTTTAGTTTTTTTTTTTTTTTTTTTTTTTGTTTTTTTTTTTTTTTGTTATAGATCACTAATGTTTGTATGTTTTTTTATTTTTTTTATTTTTATAATGTTTATTTATTTTAAAGTTATTCGTTTTATTTTATTTGTGAAATTCGTTAATAATGAGTATGCTTTTATTTGAAAATAGAACATATATTTGGTTGTTAATGTTTTTTAAAAAGTTTTTTAATATTTTTCTTTTAAAGTGAAATTCTTTCTATTTTTTTTTTTTTTTTCAAAAGTCATTCAAAGTCTTTGGTAGGAATGGAAGACAAATTGTGAGATTTGTTATAACTAAAAATTATTAAAAGTCATTAAAAGTCATTGATATTTTAAAGTCGTTAAAAGTTATTGAGATTTTGAATACCATATAACTTTCATAGACTGTTAAAAAGTCTTGATTGAATACCACATGACTTTTAATGACTTTTTAAAAGTTTATAAAAGTCTGTATTGAATACCTCATAACTTTTATAGAGTTGTTAAAAGTCTATATTAAATACACCTAAACTTTTTAATTCCATAAAAGTCATTAAAAGCCTTTTAAAATCCTAATTGAATACACCCTCCTAAGCCTCATAGGTTGAGGCGGAAGGGAATGATATTTGATATTTGCCTTTTGTTGAGGCATGCATGCCTTTTTAGATTTATGTTTTAGGGTCTGCGCCCCCTCTGCTATCGCCTTTTTTTTTTTTTTTTTTTTGCCTTTTTTTAAAATGAAAAATAAAAGGTTTCAGATTTTTAGTTGAAAAAAAACGTGAATGAATATGTGTATATATTAAGATGAAATCCAGCGTAAATACATAGAATTTGATATTACATTATAAAAAGGTTGAATATATAGAATAGGTTATAATTTAGTCTAACAATGTTGCAGACTATTTTTCTACAAGACTAGACTACTAATTTGCATGACTAGTTTGAAATTCTCTTAGTTGAATTTAGAAGTTGATTTGTCTACTAATTTAACACTCTTGTCAAAATAAAAAAATAAAAAAATAATTTTTTTGTATAATGTATTTGATGGTAAGGGAGGCAAGTTAATTATATTTAGAGGTCTCTTAGATTCTTACAAAATCTCAAGAATGTAATCAACCATAAATTAATATATATCCCTTAATAAATTTTTTATTTTATTTTTTATTAAATAGTGAAAGAGTAATTCAAATAATATAGTATGTGGAAGTAATGGGTCAACTACCAATGCGACGAAAAGTATTTCAATAAAATGACATGAAAATTATTATGTACGATGCAAATCGAACAGTGAGTACATTGTGTATTTGTGCAAATCAGATCATGTACGAAAAAAAAGGTATACGATCTCATATTAGAAAGTTATATATATATATATATATATATATATATAATCTTTCTATTGTTAGTTCGTCATAACAATAAATATATCAGAACGAATAATGTTGACCATAGATTATGGAGAAGTTTTGACAAGTTCATACACTTTGAGTCAAAGTATGTAAATCTAGTGGTTCACATTTTTCGTCATGATATATTTATTGTCAGGACGAACTGACAATAGAAAATCTATATATATATATATATATATATGGGAGAATTCACGTACGAGATTTCCATATTTTTTTTCATATATGATTGGTTCTGTGTAAGTTTATAATGTTACTAAGTGACCTTATCACTAAAATTCACTATGTAAAGTTGCATATTCGAATCCAGCAAAATGAAAGTACAGAAATCTCGAACCTGATAATTAATATATTTATTCATTTATTCATAATGTGAATGGCCCCTGAAATAAGTCACAGGACATTAGATCAAGTCCAACGAAAGAAAGCGAGGGATGCGGCGATTTTTACCATTTTCAACCAATATATAGAACATAATTAAAAAAGAAAATTTAAAAATGAACATTAATTACCACTTGATAATTAATAATGTAATTAACAACTAAACTTATTAAACAAATGTATTTCCAATTCACTTCCCCATGTTCTATTTTAATCCTTTACTATATATAGTCCCAACTAACACTTTTTAATTTAAAAAATTAAACACAAATTGATATACTAAGACTGATAGGATCACCTCACTCCCCTCACGAATCTTTGCTGTCTTATTTGTTTAAAAAAGGTGTTTAATTATGCTAACAAACAAACAAGAACTTAATTAACTTAATTAAGCGCATGCACTCCACCAACTGGATCAATCACTACAGTGTAGACAGCTAATACAAACTATCAAGACAAAATTAGAAGAAAAAAAATATTACATTATCTGTAGAAAACCGTGTGCTGCAGGCTTTTCGATTTGCTTTTGTCAAATAGCATGTAGGGAAAAAGGATTCCCACTTCATTATGTAGTCAACATTCCATCTTCAAACCGAGAAGAATGAAATTGAAAAGACTACCATTTTTTTTTTTTCTTCTTGTTATCAACAAATGGCATCATTTTGAGAGGTCCTTCTCAAAATGTATACATAGTATTTGGTTCTACGGCCACCATTATACAATCATGTTTCATCGATATCATTCATGTTTTCGTGAAAGTTAACTATAGAATTTATTATATTTTCAATAAATTCATGTTGTAGGGTTTGAAGAAAACACTAATAAAATGATTATATCACGTTAGAAGTTTATCGTTGTATACATTATAAATACGAGTTATGATAATAAATAGGCTAATTGGCACTAATGTCCCTTGAACTATGGCCAAATTTGCACCTTACCCTATTAACTTTTTGTTTCGCCACTAAACTCCATGAACTCTCATAAATTAGTAATCGTTGAAGGAATTTACCCCCTCACAAAAAGTTTAGGGGGCATAGTGCATATTTTAGATGTGTTTAGGGGGCATCAGTGCTAATTAGCCTAACAAATAAGTGATTATCATAAAAATATTAGAGATAAAAATAAAAATAAAAATTATATTTATATAGAAAAACGTGTTTCAAGCCTCTTGCTTGCTTTTGGCAAGATTAAAAAGATACAAGTATGATAAAGTTGTTCCATCAAAAAAAAAAAAAAAAGTATGATAAAGTTGCTTAGGAGATAAAGAGAATTGAAAAGATTACCACAAATCTTTTCAATTGATGACATCATTTATGTCTTTCAAAATGTGGACATGATATTATCTTCCACGCACACAATCATATGAGCCATTATATTAGTTATTTCCATGAAACTAGCAACAAACCTTTTAGATTTTGTTATTGATATTACTTTTGAATTATCACAAATAAGTACAACCTCATTAATATATACGTGTCTAAAGACTGTACTATTATTATTTCATTGAACTATTGTGTTGCAATTTTGTTAAATTTTATGTGGAATATATAAGACGTATTATACTATCACCTAATCAATGTATTTGTTCAATTAAATTTTGTATGCATACATTTGGTTTTTTTTTTTTTTTTTTTTTGTTGTTGTTGTTGAAAGAAGACCTTCATAAAGGAAAACTAGGGAAGAGAATCTTCCAAGATTACAGAGCCAATACAAGGAGGAAAATCCTCCTCCCAAAAGAAGTTCCTATCAGCCAACAGAGCCAGCTTGGCTAGAGCATAGGCTGCCTTGTTAGCCTTCCTAAAAACGAAAGACACAGAGATAACAAACTCTGTCATAATACAAGTAATGTCCTTAAAAATGATACCAGTATCAGCACTATAAGGACGATTGTCATTGATTGCATCAACCACTCACTTAGCATCACTTTCTAGCCGGGAGAAGACCCGAGTCCATAGCCAAACGCATACCTCTCAAATTTATATTTAATCACTAGAATAAGTAATTTTTTTTTTTTTTTTTAAAATATTAGAAAAGTCATCTAAATTTCATCGGATAGACATAGGAAGGGAGATTTCCCCGCTATTAGCATAAGCTGGGCAATTCTGAAGGGTCTTCTTCTTGCTTGTGACTGTGGCATTCAAAATTTAGTCTAAAAATCCTTTGATTGTATATCAAAAACTCTTGATTGTGCACTAAATAGAGGGGGGCACACAATCTGTAATGCAACTCTCACTCTAAGGGAATGGTCTCCCCACACTTTGTGATTTAATTGATAAATATGATATTATATTTACAATACTAGGGCTTCAATCCTTCTAGTTAAGATTCATTTTGAAGTTTCCAACTAACCAGACAATGGACCAGAAACAATTAAACTTAAAATGGGGTTTTGGGAATCTCCCATAAAAGAATTAGGAATCATTGGATTTCCCTATATCTAGGTAAACTTTTCTATCCAACATATATATTGACCAGTTTGGTATTGCTGTAACTTTTATAATAATCGGTTGTGAAGTTAATCATCATACGTTTGGTTAATTGTATTTTTAAACCTATGGTATGTATATCTCAAAAGCAGTATACATATGTTTGGTATTTTTATTGCAAAAGTGCTGAGATTAGTTACAATGACTAAAATATATATGAGTTTAGGACCCTATTTCATTTTTTTTAATTAATTATATATATTAAATCAATATTTAAGTAGAATAATTAACTTGGAAAAAACATTCCATACGAACAATAAAAATATTTTAAAAAGATTTTATAAATCAAATCAATATTTAAATAGAATATTTAATTTTGAGATAAAATAAGGTATTTAAATGATTTTAACTTGATTTCATAAGTATAATAATGATATTTTTAAAGATATATTAAATGTTGAAATATATTATTCTATAATCACCCTAAAAAAGTAACCCTACCAATTTCTCAAAATCACCGTCAAAATTTACCGAATTATCAATTAATTACTTTTAAAAATTTTAACAAAACTTCATTTTATGTCAAAATTATAAAATAATCTTAGAGTAATGCTAGAGGACCCAAAAAATTAACCCAAATTTTGAACCCAAACCTATGTGGCAACATCACATGGGATCTTTGGGAAGAGTGACGTGGGCCCATGTTATGTGTGATGTTGCCACATAGATTTGGGTTCAAAATTTGGGCTAGTTTTTTGGGTCCTCTAGCATTAATCATAATCTTAATACCAAACTGGCGTATGCCGTACTTGCAAACAACAAATGAACAACAACCATCCCTAACCAATAGGATGATTCTGATACCAATAAAATTTAGGGCGCAACGAACAGATACCCTAATCATTGTAAACAGAATATATATATATATATATATTAAAAAAAAAAAAAAAAAACTTAACCACAGTACACAGAACTGACAGAAGTAACAGAGCACAAATAAATAATATAATTAAAAAAAAAAGATGATAATACTATTAATATTTAATAGATGTTATCATGGATCACATGGGCAATGCAGTATCAACATCAGCGTATTAAAGGGGCCTGAGATGACGACATACACCAACGTCAGTCTCATTCCAATCTCAAGCGAGCAAGAGAGTTCCCGGTCACAACGCGGAACAAGCTTTGAAGATTCTTTCTCGCTTTGCTGCCACATCACTGCTGTGACTTTCTTCCTTTTACTCTTCCATTATTTTTTATAAATAAAAAAAAGTAGAGAAGAGAGAGTGTGAGACCCATTTTGGGGGTTGTTGCCTTGTGGGTGGGTTTGAATTGGTCAGATTTGGGCTCTCTTTGTCCATCCATCCATCAGTCTATATAATACTCCAACACCAGAAGCTCATCCATAATTGTGAGACAAAAAAAAAAAAAAAAAATTCTTCCGTTTTTTCTCTGACTAAAAAAAAAACCCTCTCTTTCCTTTACATTTCTCTACAGCATCCTCCACTTTTCCTTACAATTTCTTTGTCACCAGAGCCTTTTTATTTCAACTTTTTCTTGCATACTTTTCTCTCACTTTTTCTTTTGTCAGCAAACTATAAAAGATTTGGAGCTTTTGATCACATCTGCTCTCACACTAAATTTGCTTTCTAAATTAACCCTCTCTAGATCTTCTTCAATCTTGTTTCATCAACCCTTCACTGTGTTGTTCAACATAACATGATCTAAAATTTGCTCCATTGATATATGTATACATAGCTCTACTCTGTGCCCAACAAGTACCTTTTTTTTTTTTTTTTCTTTTCGAGGAAAATTTTGGAACTAAATTGTAGGCTATATATGGATATGGAGCAAATGGTTCTCATCAGTGAGCTAACTCAAGGGAAGGAGCTAGCAAAGCAACTTAGAAACCATCTCAAACCTTCTTCATCCAAAGAGAAAAGAGACTTGTTAATCCAACAAATTCTGGGTTCCTATGAGAAAGCTCTTTCAATGTTGAATTGTGGTGGTGGTGGTGGTGCTTCTTCTTCCATGGTTGATGAGCTTGCTGATCACTTTCCCTCTACCTTTGCCAACATTAGCCCAAGAAGTGACACTTCTGATCTGGATTATAAAGATCAATGTCACAAACATGTCTATAAAAAGAGGTAAATTTTTTTTAAAGACATTATTATTATTCACTATAGCTTCTTGTGATGTTTAATTTATCAGATGAAATAAATTAAGATTAATTTATCTAATTTTTCAATCTGGGTTTGTTTGGTTTGTAGAAAGACAATGCCACGGTGGACTGAACAAGTTAAGGTTTGCTCCGGTACAGGATTAGAAGGGCCTCTTGATGATGGATACTGCTGGAGAAAATATGGGCAAAAAGATATTCTTGGAGCTAGTTTTCCAAGGTGAGAACATTTTTTTTCTTTTATTTTTTATTTCAATTACTGTTAAAAGTAAAAAAAAAAAAAAAGATATATGGTTCACTACTCCTCTTGCTCCGTGCCATTCATGCTCATCAATTCAATGATTTGATTCAAAATTCAAAACGTGCCAACAAATAGAAGAGGACAAAAACACTTGATGAGATGAGATACTTGTTGTACCAGAGTAGTTGATGTTTATCTCTGGAGCACTTATTGTTCACTGCTCTTGCATCTATCTGTTTTTTTTTACTGTGATCAGCTCCAGACAAAGTTGATAGTTTAAATTCTGTTTTTAGTTGTTTATTTAATCGGTTCATGCATCTATATCTGACAATTTGATATTATTAATTGATTTATAATTTGTGTTCTTAGAATTAATAAACCTCTTCTGGTCCCCTACTCTCCCCACAAAAGCAGATAAAAAGATTAATGGGCACAACCACATAATATGTAGTGATTTAGATTCAATAATTCTTCACTATTTTGTTTTTTTGTTTTATTATTTTGGTAGGCCAAAAAACATTATCATGTCTAGAGTGCCTTTTAGCACAAATTCCTTTATGAAAACATGCATGTACTATTTGGAGTTTTGTCTTGCACACAAACAAAAGAAAATTTGACAAGTTCTCTAATGAAAGATATTGCAATTTGCAGAGGATATTATAGATGCACCCATCGTCACGCACAAGGTTGTTTGGCTACAAAACAAGTTCAAAGATCGGATGAGAACCCTTCGATCTTCGAAGTGACTTATCGAGGGAGACACACATGTAGCCAAAACTCTCAGCTAGCAGTAGCTGTCAGGGCATCATCATCGGTACCACCACCAGCAGCAGCAGCAGGAATGTCCAAAGAGAAAAGGAACCATCAACATTATCTCATTAAACAACAGGAACATGAAGATCAGAATCAAAAACAATCACAAGAATTAATGATGTTCAGTTTCGGATCTGCTGCGGGGCTCAAAGTTAAAACAGAGGATTTGGACAATAGAGAGGATATATTTCCTTCATTTTCATTTCCACTGACATCAACTGAAGCTGATAATGTGGAAGAGAATATGTTCATTGAGTCATTTATTGAAAACAATTTCATGGGCAGTTTCTCTCCAAAGTTCATATCTCCTGCAACATCCGAGTCCAATTATTTTTCTGTGTCACCAAGCCACAACATGAACAACTTTGGATTAGGCCACAGTGTGCACACTACTGAATCTGATCTCACTGAGATAATCTCAGCACCAAATTCTGTCACCAATTCGCCGATTGGAGAGGATTTTGATTTCGACCCGAATTTCCCATTTGATAACTTGGAATTCTTCTAAGATAATTTTCTTGATTTAGTAGTTAATTTTGGAAATAACTTGTTTTCAGTTGTTCATTAGTATAACTGCTGCTGGTTTTGATATTTTTTTTTTTGCTGGGATTCCAAGGACTAGAAAAATCTAGGCATTGAGTTGCAATCTTGTACCATGTAAAATTTTTATGTTTCTTCAGCTAAACTATAAGAGTTTGTAGATGCTGGAAATTTTTTCAATAGAATTGATTCTTAGGATCGTCTTGTCAAGCTTCAAAATGATCCTTGAAAACACTGATTGGAAGTTTGAACCATACAATTGTTGATAAAATGTGGAAAAAAAAAACAAAAAAACAAAAATGGTGATTGTGACATCTAGGGGTGTGCGGCGGTTCGGAACCATTGGATTTGCCATTGGATTGAAGGAATTTCAATTTGATCCGATTCAATCCAATGGATCATAACAATATGAAGCAATTCTTAACATATAAAAGTTAAGACATTACTAAAATTAATAAAATCAATAATTAATTCATACGATACATTAAATAAAATTAACAAATTAATAATTAACATAAAAGCAATATATAATTGTACAAAATCAAAATTCTAACAAATTATATATTTTATAAGTTCTAAACAAAAATATAAATAAAATCATCCGTAAGTGATTGAGAAATAAAAATATAACCATTTATCATGATTAAATTTAATATCACCCAAAATTTGCTTAATCTTCATAAATTAAATACAAAATAAATTGGTCCAATATAAATTTAGTCTAATATTTTTACGGATCCAAAGGATTTATATATGGAAATCCAAAATCTGATCCGATCCAATGTATTTTATAATTTAGGATCCAATCACATCCTCAAATCCAATTCAATAGATATTATAGATTGGATCAAATTGGATTTGATTGGATCCTGCACATCCGTAGTGAGTAGTGACATCCATTAGAGACCATACATTGGTGGTTTACTGCATCCAATCATCATAATAAACCCAAATGTGAAAAATAAAACATGTCATTATCGAATTTAAATCAAAGTTTCATAGCCACAGAAAAAGAGGAAATAGTCTCACACGTTATAAAGGGTAGAGCTTGCATTCCACATTGGTCACAAAGACAAGACTCTGTGGATTTATTGGATCCAAAATAAGACAAACAGAGTACTCTAAAGAAACAAATATTAAGTAAATCAATAATTTTTTGTAGTGAGTAGATCACCATTCTTCTTAGCACACTTGATGCAGTCATCTAATATCATCTTGGTATCATATTTGTACACAAAACCCTTCTCAATTAGCTTTGTGGTGCCCCACTTGATTTCTCTCTTTGGACCTTTCAAGTAACTGAAAACACAATTTCACTTCCTTGTTAGAACTCACGATCACATAATTTTGATGTCTTAGAAAAGGGTAATTGGATTCTCACTCTTGTTTCACATGATATTCTGGATAGTTTTTTCGGTAGTAATCGGCTATTTCTGAAGACGAAACATAGGAGTTTGCACACAAGAATCTGCCGCGGATGGAAGGTTGCTCCATGCAGAAGATATGCGCTTCACAGACATCATCAATGTGCACAATTGGAAGTTTTCCAACCAATTCTTCTAAGAACCTCAGTGCTTGGTAGGTAAATTCTCCACTGGTAAGCGATGAAATGAACAGAGCCACGCTTAGGGGCGTGTAAGATTGAAATGTATCCCCTCCCACGACCCCTAATGGCAGTGTAACCATCTCCAACTCACCGATATCTGAATTGGTTCCGAAGCTCAAAATCTGTTCTTCTGTCCGTGTCTTCGAAATTACATATTCCTAAAACACGATACATGAAATGTTATTGCTTACACATGCATGCAATTATCTCACAACCTACAAAACGAAAATATTTTGATCTCAAAAAATGGTAACATCAATGCTATTCGGATCAATAAGATATATACTCACCGTTAGATTAGGATTAGAGTAGGCATACGAGAGATTAAGAGGCGTCCAACATGTTTCGTCTATGAAGTCCTTAAATCCAGAGCCATCCTCCATAAACGGAGATGTGGAAACGACACTGGCAGTGAAGATTACTCGCCTCACTGATCTTGATCGAACGCAAGACATGGCAATGCTCTTAGCAGCAGCAATCGAGGCTTCAGTCCTGTTATTGAACTGTTTATTTATGAAAAATCAAATCTTAATTAGACCGAAATTACACGATTGTCAAGTTATTCATTAAAAGAGAGATTAATTAAAATTCATCAAGACTCAAGGGACAAGCCTGATATCCCTCAGTGTGTAGCAATGGGGTGGCAACATGAAAAACAAATTCACAGCCTTGGATTGCAGGGTCAAACGTCTTAGGGTCATAAATGTCAGCTTCAAACAACATGAGTCTTGTGTCCGCACCAGGAAAGCTCATCAGAAAATCTACTTTCGATCGATCATCTGCAAATTCAACTCGATTAGAGATCAACGAGGCGTGAAAGAGATCTAGAGCTAGACGCAGAGAGATAAAAAAGAGAGAGGTACCCAAGTTTCTTAATGTTGCATGGACAGTGTAACCTTTCTCTAAAATCTTTTTGACAAGACAAGAGCCAATGTAACCTGCACCTCCTGTAACACAAACCTTACACTTACTCATCTTCTCCATTGCAAATCTAGTACTTGTTCTTCACTCCTGCTAATGAAGATTTAGAGAGGCCAATATTTCAATATTTCAATATCTCTTCCTCAACCAATTGAAATCAAAATTAGATTTAATTGGTTAGATGTGTTGGAATCACAAACAATATGGCATTCAAGTTTTATCCATGATTAAAAAAAAATCACAACAGATTAATTTACTTACAATAGATAAACAGAGTAATTACTCCCCGCTGGTCCTCTCTCTACAGTCTACACCTTCCAAGAAGAAAAAATAAATTCTTTGTCAGCTTGTTAATTATAATGTATGACCACAAAGATTAGCATATGCAGTAGTGACCTTACCTTAATCGTTGTGCAGAATTAGAATAAGAATAAATAAGATTCAACTACCAATGATACTTGCTTTTGAAGGATAAAATTACGTTGATTGCATTGAAAAATATACTAAAAACAATAAAATGATGATACCTGCTAGCTCTTTTAGGCATTAATTACATTAAAAATATACTAAAATTAAACATGAAAATGAAATCGCCACTACATATGTTGCAAACAGCTTTTTTTTAATTACAAAACTGAATTATCAAACATATATAAACCAAAATACACTGGAGATAAATTGTTACCTGGAACTGTTTGATTGTTGGAGTTTGCATTGATCATTGGTTGGTCATTGGCGATATGTTGATATGTTGATGTAAGACCACCCTATCTTTTTTTCTTGCTTTTGTTTCTTTTGCATTGATTTGGAATTTGAAGTTATTTTCAAGTCCGGGGTTTAAGTGAAAATTCACTGATGTGTAGTTGTTGTGATTTGATTTATGGGCCACGAAAAGGACAAATGGGGTTTGTCCGTTTGCAGCAATAGGTTGGACACCATCAACTATCCAATTCATATGAAAAATCTACTTGTCGAAGGTATTTAACACAAAAACGAAAAGTAATAGCTTTTTTTCATTAACAAAACAACTTCATTGATCTCCTATTATGGAGATAGATAGATCTTCGGTGATGAAGATTGATATATTTTGATCTTAATTTTTTTTTTTTATTATATATTTTATGTTTTTTTTTTTGGAAGGTATTTAATGTTATTCTTCAACTTTTTATTTAAGAAAAAAATATGTTTGAAGATAAGTGTTATATTTTTATTTTTATTGGTTGTCCATGCAAACAAAATGTGTTTGAAGATAAGTATCAATTTTTAAAAGATTCAAGGGAAAAGTCAACCTTTTAACTCAATTAATTAATATCAAGGGAATAATCTTCTTTTCAAGTTTCAATTACCTTTGGCTGTTAAAAATTTAGTTCGAAGGACCCAATTGATGACTGTATCGAAATTTTAGTTAAATAGTGAAGAATCACACAATGTTAGGGACCAAAATGAAACTCCCCCTTGGTGGATATCAATTTGGTTGACCATTATATGGGGAATTGGTTTTAAAATGACCATTTTTAGCCAATACTGTGACACTAATGGTCTTTCCGTTATAGTACTGCGTTAAGTTTTTTTAGAGCTACTCTAGTTGTCATTAATTTGTTCACTTGATATCAAAATGATCATTATAATCACTTTTTCCAAAATTATTCTAGTGGCAAAAAGTCATAATCAGTGAAGATCAACCGAAGAAAGACCTTTATAAAGAGAGTCAAATTGATAAACTCATTTTACAAATTTACCATGAAGTTTACCATTTAGATTTGATGATGGATAATCCTTCCCTGCATGAATTAAATCTGCAACCTCCATCTCAAGCAGTTCTTAAGCAATATAAGGAATCAGTGAATGAGATTGATAAGGCGGTCAAAAGGTTGGAGCAAAAATTGGGATTGGAGTGAGATCATGGATCATCGAGTAGTAATGAGAATGTGAAGTTGAATTGGTGCTTGCAGTTTTCTCTTGCTCAGAGTCCATGAAGGCTTTTCACTCTTGTATTGCTAATCATAAATGACAGGTATTTATCTGGTGTTTTTATGTATCTGATGTATTAAATTCTTTGTATTAATCAAGTTTGTATATGTAAAGGGTCGAATTACGAATTAGGTGGATCGGGTCGGATCTGAGTTAGGCCCAAGGCAACTTGGTTGAACATGGGATGTCATCTCCTCTATTTAACCAGCAAAAGCGTTGGCTCGTCGAACGAAGTTCGTTGTCTTCTTGGTTGAACCTGCAAAAGAACAATAACAGAGAAACAAAGATAAAGAAAACAATGGAGATGGGGTTAGATTATTAGCCTTAGGCGTGATTGGGCTGAGCAATGATTATAGGTGACTTTGTAGCTGTGTTTCGGATGCGATTCAGATCGAGTTTCGGTGGCCGGAGTGAATACGATTAGAGTTTTGAGACGCTTCTAAGCTTTGTTTTTGTTAAGAGTTTTTCGAGAGAGAGATTTACTTGTGATTGAACTCTCCTTTTATAGCCACCAATACATCTTCCAACGTCCACTATCAGTAGTGAGCATGATTCTAGGAGAGATTTCCTCTCTTTTGAATCAGCGGTTACCATTTGTTGTAACTGAAGATTTTCTTTGACTTGGTTTTCAATCAACCAAGTCTTATTGACTCAACTCTTGGGTCGACCGGTAGTGAGTGGGCCTGAACCGGTTTTCTCATGAGGATTTGGGCCTTTTTATGTTTGGGCCCATGGACCATTTTTAGCTACCACAGTATACATATCACCTATTAGCAGAGATGATAGCGAACCTTCCTTTCATACATTGTGGTCAGGGGTTCGAGTTCCACCATACGTATTTTACAAGCATATGTGGAAAGTTTTATCCCGATTAGTGGGAGTAATTATCTAGGCCGCATATGTATTGTCTAATCTTAGCAAGTCCCGACAGCCATATTAATGTAATAGTTGTAAATGTAGTACTTTAAAAAAAAAAAAAAGTTGAACGATCACACATCCCGAAAAAAAAATGGCGGAGATGATTTATGCAGCAAGCTGGAAAAGCCAGATGATTGACGAGTTTGAGCTAAAATTGCCGCAACCTTTACTAGTGTCTACATGTGCACCACATATTTTATTTTATTTTGGTAAATCTCATATTTACCAAATTGTCCACCCATTTAATGGTGATTCTAATAAAACTTAACGGCATTGTAACGGAATGACCATTAGTGTTACGGTGTTGGTCAAAAATGACTATTTCGAAACCAATTCTTCATCTAATAGCCATTTTGATAATGGCCAACCAAATGGCTAGCCACTAGGGTAATTATCCCATATAAGTATATAACCGTTGACACTTACAGATAATTAACTTTTGGCCGATCTAGTTTTAGTACATTTCAGTTTGATCCCTTTAAAAGTACAGTTTTGATCCCAAGTTTCATAATAGTTCATTTAAACCCTTGATCGACAAAATGTTCCCAACCGAAATGGACTCCTCCACCTCACAGAAGTCTTAAATTGAATTCAGATGCAGTTGTTAAACAAAAATTCCTATCATATTGGAGCAAGTCAAGTGCAACTATATATTTTGAAACCTAATTTGGCTGGTATTTTTGAAACTGAATTCAAGTGAGTGCCTTGGCAATGGAACTGGGGCTAAGGATTGAATGGATTGAAACAGATGCTGTCCTACTGATGTCAGCTCAGCGATCAATTAATTCTGAAGATCAGTTTGATGGGTTGATATCAAAGGCCATTGGTAGAGAAGTTGGAGTATCCAACTGGCACATGCTTTAGCTACTATGTCAACGAGGATCTGGATTGGATTGTTTGTAGGCCAACTTGTATATATTGATTCTTCTCTTCTTTAGTGAAGTACTTGTTTTTTGTCAAAAAAATAAAATAAAAATACAATATTGAATTATCAAACATTTAGAAACCAAAATACAACATACATAGCTTAGCATTATGATTACAAGAAAATTTCCTCCATTTTAACGGTTTTCATTCGTATCATACCTGCAAAAATCTAAGTATGTCTATCCCTTCAGTAGAATATTCTATTTAAAACATCAAAATAGTTGAGGGCACATAACATTAGATCAAAAGTAAGTAAACAGAGATTTTTTAGTTAATTTTGCAATGATGAATATCCCAAGACAGGGCAATGGAGATTTTTATTGGATCGAAAATCAGATTACGAGACAGCTTACTTTAAGTGCAAGAAACAAAGGAAATTGAGGAATTATTAAATCAACATCTAAAGTGATTACTGTTGGAGATCACCATGCCTCCTAGCACACTTGATGCAATCATCTAATATCATCTTTTTATCATATTTGTACTCAAAACCCTTCTCTACTAGCTTTGTGACACCCCATTTGATTTCTCTCTTCGGCCCATCCAAGTACCTGTGACACACATTTCACTGCCCTATTAAAACTTGTTACGGTCACAGAATTTAAATAGATATCTCAGAAAAGGGTTGGCTAGTACTCACTCTTGTTTCACATGAAATTCTGGGAAATGTTGTTGGTAGTAACTGGCGATTTCGGCTAATGAAATGTAGCAGCTTGCACACAAGAATCTACCATTGATCGAAGGTTGCTCCATACAGAAAATTTGAGCTTCACAGATATCATCAATGTGCACAATTGGAACTTTTCCGAGCAATTCTTCTAAATACCTTAGTATTTGGTACATGTCTTCATTGTTCGTAAGTTGAGAAATGAGTACAACCACGCTTGAAGGCGTGTAAGGTAGAAGAGTTTCCCCTCCCACAAGGCCCGCAGCCAAGGATATCACCTCCAATCCATCAGTACCATTTGCATCGGTCCCGTAGCTCAAGATTTCTTTTTCTGTTAGCGTCTTTGATTCTGCATAATTCTGTATTGCGATCATTTATAATTAATATTCATGGTATGGTCGTGTAAGCCTAAGTATGTTAAAATTTTCACTTATAATTTAGGATGACTATGGTGAACATTTGAAAACTTACTCTCAAAAAAGAATCAGAGTAAGGAAATGAAAGATTGAGAGGTGTCCAACATGTTTCATCAATGAAGTCCTTAAATCCAGAACCATCCTCCATGAGTGTTGATGCAGAAACCACAGTGCCAGTGTAGATTAGTCGCCTCATCGTTCCTGATCGAACACAAGACATAGCTATGCTCTTTGCAGCAGCAATTGTGGCTTTAGTTGTGTTATTGAACTATTATTAAATGAAATCCAAATCTTATTAGACCAAAATTTTAGCATTATAGTGACTCATCTATTAAGAAATACGCAAAACCAAAACAATAATCAAAACACACAAAAGTAAGAAAACAATAAAGAGAGACACTACATTTTAGGTGGCTAGGCATAAACCTAGATCTATGGAATGCACAAGCATTCAACTTCCACTATCAAATCGGTGTTTATAATATTTGAAGCAAACTCTCTCCCTCAATTCGATTTTGAATATTCTTTTTCTCTCTAGCATACTCGGTGGTGAAGCTGGAATTTCAAATTTCACCAAGTTTGGGAGGCCAAACTCTATTATAATTTCATTTTTAAGAAAGAAAAAAAAATTCAATTAATTAATAGACTAATAGCTTCGTCCCTTACGACAAAAACTAAAATTTTGTTCAGGGGCTGCCAGCTGCTCCCTAGTGAGCTGACCGTGCCCGACCACCTCGAGCTCTTTGCAGAGTTCGACCCCGACCTGTTAGCGTAGCACAACATTACCGATTCAAGTTTCACAACTGATTAAGAAAATATTATTGAAGATTTTCTTGAAGATTTTGGATTTTAAAAGTATTCATGTAATTAATACATATTATTATGTTTCCATTTATTATATATTTAATTATGTAGTAAATTATTTTATGATTTGATTTTATTCTATTTCCTTATTAGATCTGTTTCTTTTTAGTTATTTTATGATTTGATTTTATTAAATCAAATCTAAAATCTAATTTCCATACTAGGTAGGTTTCTTTTTAAATATAAGTAAGAGTTATAGTAGCCCTTAGAGATAGCTAGACAGCTGATTATTGAATAAAAATTCAAATAGTCTTCTCTAATTATCTTCCATTTTCGATACATTTGCAAGGGTCAACGAATTTGAAATCTATTATCCCGATATCCATGCGCGGATCAACAAAATAACAGGAGGTTGCTTTTCGAATTATTCGTGTGAATTTTTCTCATAGAAACTTCTGCTACATCAACAACCCAACATCATCTACCTAGCTATGAATATTATATAAAAAGAAGACAAGAGACGAACCTGATAGCCCTCAAGAGTGTAGCAATGGAGTGGCGACATGGAAAACAAAGTCACAGCCTTGGATTGCAGGATCAAACGTATCAGGATCATATATGTCAGCTTCAAACAACACCAATCTTGAATCAGCATCATTAAAGCTCTTTAGAAGATCAACTTTAGATCGATCATCTGCAATTCATCATCATGGTTAGAGATATGAGATATCAATAGGAAGAGAGAGAGAGAGAGAGAGAGAGAGAGAGATACCCAAGTTCCTTAAAGTTGCATGGACAGTGTATCCTTTCTCTAAAAGCTTCTTGACAAGCCAAGAGCCCATGTAACCTGCACCTCCTGTAACACAAACCTTACACTTACTCATCTTCTCCTTTGCAAATCTAGTACTTGTTCTTCACTCCTGCTAATGAAGATTTATAGAGGTCAATATCTCAATAGATATTTTAGATGCTGGAAGTTTTTTAGAATCATTCAATTGTTGATAAAATGTGGAAAAAAAACAAAAAGACAAAAATGGTGATGGTGACATCTAGGGGTGTGCTGCGGATTAGAACCATTGGATTTGTCATGATCCAAGATCCGATCCAATTGGATTGAAGAAATTTCAATCTGATCCGATCTAATTGTAAAATACTTAAATCCAATCCAATTGATCATAACAATATGAAGCAATTCTTAACATATAAAAGTTAAGACATTACTAATTAATTCATCAGATACTTTAAATAAAATTAATAAATTAATAATTAACATAAAAGCAATAATTGTACAAAATCAAACTTCTAACAAATTATAAATTCTATAAGTTCTAAACAAAAATATAAATAAAATCATCCACAAGTGATTGAGAAATAAAAATATAACCATTTATCATGATAAAATATAATATCACCCAAAATTGGCTTAATGTTCATAAATTAAATACAAAATAAATTGGTTCAATATAAATTGAGTCTTATATTTTTCCGGATCAAATGGATTTTTATATGGAAATCCAAAATTTGATATGGAAATCCAAAATTTGATCCGATCCAATGTATTTCATAATTTAGGATCCAATCATGTCCTCAAATCCAATTCAATAGATATTATAGATGGGATCAAATTGGATTTGATTGGATCTTGCACATCCCTAGTGAGTAGTGACATCCATTAGAGACCATATATTGGTGGTTTACTGCATCCAATCATCAAAATAAACCCAAATGTGAAAAATAAAACATGTCATTATCGAATTTAAATCAAAGTTTCATAGCCACAGAAAAATAGGAAATAGTCTCACACGTTATAAAGGGTAGAGCTTGCATTCCACATTGGTCACAAAGACAAGACAGTGTGGATTTATTGGATCCAAAATAAGACAAAAAGAGTACTCAAAAGAAAAAAAATATTAAGTAAATCAATTATTTTTTGCAGTGAGTAGATCACCATTCTTCTTAGCACACTTGATGCAGTCATCTAATATCATCTTGGTATCATATTTGTACACAAAACCCTTCTCAATTAGCTTTGTGGTGCCCCACTTGATTTCTCTCTTTGGACCTTTCAAGTACCTGAAAACACAATTTCAATTCCCTGTTAGAACTCACAATCACATAATTTTGATGTCTTAGAAAAGGGTAATTGGATTCTCACTCTTGTTTCACATGATATTCTGGATAGTTTTTTCGGTAGTAATCAGCTATTTCTGAAGACGAAACATAGGAGTTTGCACACAAGAATCTGCCGCGGATGGAAGGTTGCTCCATGCAGAAGATATGAGCTTCACAGACATCGTCAATGTGCACAATTGGAAGTTTTCCAACCAATTCTTCTAAGAACCTCAGTGCTTGGTAGGTAAATTCTCCACTGGTAAGCGATGAAATGAACAGAGCCACGCTTAGGGGCGTGTAAGATTGAAATGTATCCCCTCCGACGACCCCTAATGGCAGTGTCACCATCTCCAACTCACCGATATCTGAATTGGTTCCGTAGCTCAAAATCTGCTCTTCTGTCAGTGTCTTCGAAACTACATATTCCTAAAACACGAAACATGAGATGTTACTGTTTACACATGCATGCAATTATCTCACAACCTATAAAAAGAAGATATTTCGATCATAAAAAATGGTAACATTAATGCTATTTGGATCAATAAGATAAATACTCACCGTTAGATTAGGATTAGAGTAGGCATACGAGAGATTAAGAGGCGTCCAACATGTTTCGTCTATGTAGTCCTTAAATCCAGAGCCATCCTCCATAAGCGGAGATGTGGAAACGACACTGGCAGTGTAGATTACTCGCCTCACTGATCTTGATCGAACGCAAGACATGGCAATGCTCTTAGCAGCAGCAATCGAGGCTTCAGTCCTGTTATTGAACTGTTTATTTATGAAAAATCAAATCTTAATTAGACTGAAATTACACAATTGTCAAGTTATTCATTAAAAGAGAGATTAATTAAAATTCATTAAGACTCAAGGGACAAGCCTGATATCCCTCAGTGTGTAGCAATGGGGTGGCAACATGAAAAACAAATTCACAGCCTTGGATTGCAGGGTCAAACGTCTTAGGATCATAAATGTCAGCTTCAAACAACACAAGTCTTGTGTCCGCACCAAGAAAGCTCATCAGAAAATCAACTTTCGATCGATCATCTGCAAATTCAACTCGATTAGAGTCTAGAGATCAAAGTACGAGAGCGAAAGAGATCTAGAGCTAGACACAGAGAGATCAAAAGGAGAGAGGTACCCAAGTTCCTTAATGTTGCATGGACAGTGTAACCTTTCTCTAAAAGCTTTTTGACAAGACAAGAGCCAATGTAACCTGCACCTCCTGTAACACAAACCTTATACTTACTCATCTTCTCCATTGCAAATATAGTACTTGTTCTTCACTCCTGCTAATGAAGATTTAGAGAGGCCAATATTTCAATATTTCAATATCTCTCTTCCTCAACCAATTGAAATCAAAATTTGATTTAATTGGTTAGATGTGTTGGAATCACAAACAATATGGCATTCAAGTTTTATCCACGATTAAAAAAAAAATCACAATAGATTAATTTACTTATAATAGATAAACAGAGTAATTACTCCCCGCTGGTCCTCTCTCTACAGTTTACACCTTCCAAGAAGAAAAAATAAATTCTTTGTCAGCTTGTTAATTATAATGTATGACCACAAAGATTAACATGTGCAGTAGTTACTTTACCTTAATCGTTGTGCAGAATTAAAATAAGAATAAATCAAGGTAATAGGCTTTTGCCAATGTGGTTCAAATCCCATGGCATGCATGAATTTATGCAAGTTTTACTGGTCCCACCAATAGTGTGGGTGTTGTCCCACCAATGTGTGGTCTCTCTCTCCCCGTTAGTGGGAGCTGCGGTCTGGGCTGTGCATGTAGAGCCCAATCTCACCGGTCCCGACAGTTGTTGTATAATAAAAAAAAAAAAAAAAAAAATCAAATTCAACTACCAATGATAATTGCTTTTGAAGGATAAAATTAATTACATTAAAAATATACTATAATTAAACATGAAAATGAAATTGCCACAACATATGTTGCCAAAAGCATTTTTTAAATTACAAAACTGAGCATTGTTACCTGGAACTGTTTGATTGTTGGAGTTTGAATTGATCATTGGTTGGTCATTGGTGATTATCTTTTTTTCTTGCTTTTGTTTCTTTTGCATTGATTTGGAATTTGAAGTTATTTTCAAGCCCGGGGTTTAAGTGAAAATTCACTGATGGCGTGTTTACCAATCAGGAATCCTTCCTGGGAAAGGGAATTAAGTTCCTAGTTTTTGAATTCCTATGTTTACTAAATTTATTGGGAATTAAGTTCCATGGACCCCACACCCATATCAGGAATTAAGTTCCTGAATGAAAGGGAACTTGATTCCCTCCACTCACCCTAGGAATCAAGTTCCCTTTCCTGATTAAAAAAAGGAATTCATGTATATTTACTTAAATATCCTCATTTAAAAGTAATAAATAATAAAATAAAACAACTATATCTCTATTTTGTCATTTTCTTTTATGGATTGTTCTCGGTCATTTTTTTTTCTCCATATCTTTTTCTCTCTATCTATTATTGAATTTGTTATGAATAAATTTTTTATCTTGTGTGTGAAATCATATTTTCAAAAAATTTGTATATATGTACTGTAGATTAAAAAAAAAAAAAAAGTTGAATTGCAGCCATTATTGGGTATTTGTATAATATACATGAACTATCAATTATAAGAAAAAAAATGAACTGCAGAATATAAACCAATGTGAGCGGCACCTGGATATCTTGAATTCACGTTGCCTCTACCACCTTGAATTTCATGTTGCTTTGGTTTGATTATTTTTAATATATATATATCTCGTAATACTCAAACATCTCTCATATAGTTATATGTATATATACTGCTATTTAGACTACAATTTCATATATACATACAGTGGATTACATAAAATTAATTATGTTTTTATATTAAAAAAAATATTTCAACATGTTATATATAAGGGTATTTTTGTAATCAACTTTATATCATCTTCATTCCATTTTTAATTTATAAAAAGTTAGTAAACGTTGGAATGAAATTTATTAACTTAATTCCGATTCCTTTCCATTCTGTTTCTATTAGAATTTAATTCCGATTCTTTTCATTCCTAATTAGTAAACGCGTCATGAAAGAATAATGTGTAGTTGTTGTTGTGATTTGATTTATGGGACACGAAAGAAAAATCACAACAGATTAATTTACTTATAATAGATAAACAGAGTAATTACTCCCCGCTGGTCCTCTCTCTACAGTCTACACCTTCCAAGAAGAAAAAATAAATTCTTTGTCAGCTTGTTAATTATAATGTATGACCACAGAGATTAGCATGTGCAGTAGTGACCTTACCTTAATCGTTGTGCAGAATTAGAATAAGAATAAATAAGATTCAACTACCAATGATACTTGCTTTTGAAGGATAAAATTACATTGATTGCATTGAAAAATATACTAAAAACAATAAAATGATGATACTTGCTAGCTTTTTTAGGCATTAATTATTAAAAATATACTAAAATTAACTCTCTACAGTCTACACCTTCCAAGAAGAAAAAATAAATTCTTTGTCAGCTTGTTAATTATAATGTATGACCACAGAGATTAGCATGTGCAGTAGTGACCTTACCTTAATCGTTGTGCAGAATTAGAATAAGAATAAATAAGATTCAACTACCAATGATACTTGCTTTTGAAGGATAAAATTACATTGATTGCATTGAAAAATATACTAAAAACAATAAAATGATGATACTTGCTAGCTTTTTTAGGCATTAATTACATTAAAAATATACTAAAATTAACTCTCTACAGTCTACACCTTCCAAGAAGAAAAAATAAATTCTTTGTCAGCTTGTTAATTATAATGTATGACCACAGAGATTAGCATGTGCAGTAGTGACCTTACCTTAATCGTTGTGCAGAATTAGAATAAGAATAAATAAGATTCAACTACCAATGATACTTGCTTTTGAAGGATAAAATTACATTGATTGCATTGAAAAATATACTAAAAACAATAAAATGATGATACTTGCTAGCTTTTTTAGGCATTAATTATTAAAAATATACTAAAATTAACTCTCTACAGTCTACACCTTCCAAGAAGAAAAAATAAATTCTTTGTCAGCTTGTTAATTATAATGTATGACCACAGAGATTAGCATGTGCAGTAGTGACCTTACCTTAATCGTTGTGCAGAATTAGAATAAGAATAAATAAGATTCAACTACCAATGATACTTGCTTTTGAAGGATAAAATTACATTGATTGCATTGAAAAATATACTAAAAACAATAAAATGATGATACTTGCTAGCTTTTTTAGGCATTAATTACATTAAAAATATACTAAAATTAACTCTCTACAGTCTACACCTTCCAAGAAGAAAAAATAAATTCTTTGTCAGCTTGTTAATTATAATGTATGACCACAGAGATTAGCATGTGCAGTAGTGACCTTACCTTAATCGTTGTGCAGAATTAGAATAAGAATAAATAAGATTCAACTACCAATGATACTTGCTTTTGAAGGATAAAATTACATTGATTGCATTGAAAAATATACTAAAAACAATAAAATGATGATACTTGCTAGCTTTTTTAGGCATTAATTATTAAAAATATACTAAAATTAACTCTCTACAGTCTACACCTTCCAAGAAGAAAAAATAAATTCTTTGTCAGCTTGTTAATTATAATGTATGACCACAGAGATTAGCATGTGCAATAGTGACCTTACCTTAATCGTTGTGCAGAATTAGAATAAGAATAAATAAGATTCAACTACCAATGATACTTGCTTTTGAAGGATAAAATTACATTGATTGCATTGAAAAATATACTAAAAACAATAAAATGATGATACTTGCTAGCTTTTTTAGGCATTAATTATTAAAAATATACTAAAATTAAGTGTTCGTTTGGGGGAGCTTGTCTATTGGCTAAAAGAGCTTTTTTAATAAAAAAGCTCTTTTCAATTTTTTTTTGTATCGTTTGGTTGTCACCTAGTAGAGATTTTAGATAATTAAAAAATCTGTTTTACGTCTACTTGGAGAAGTTCAAATTTAAAGCTTTTCCAAGTAGATCTTTTGGAGTTTTTTTAATAACACTAAAATCTCCAATATAACCCTATAATTTAATATTTGTTAGATTATTTTGGTAATTCTATCATTAAAAAAACTCTATTTTAATTGACAACCAAACGACCAACGACTTTTATTTAACAGCTCTACCTCTAAAAGATCTATTGCAAAAAGATCTATTTGAGAAGCTTTTCCAAACGTACTCTAAACATGCAAATGAAATCGCCACTACATATATTGCAAACAGCTTTTTTTTTATTTATTACAAAACTGAATTATCAAACATATATAAACCAAAATACACCGGAGATAAATTGTTACCTGGAACTGTTTGATTGTTGGAGTTTGCATTGATCATTGGTTGGTCATTGGTGATATGTTGATGTAAAACCACCATATCTTTTTTCTTGCTTTTGTTTCTTTTGCATTGATATGGAATTTGAAGTTATTTTCAAGTCCGGGGTTTAAGTGAAAATTCACTGATGTGTAGTTGTTGTTGTGATTTGATTTATGGGCCACGAAAAGGACAAATGGGGTTTGTCCATTTGTAGCAATCACAGATACAACTAACACCTCTCTTGGACACCATCAACTATCCAGTTCCTATGAAAAATCTACTTGTCAAGGTATTTAACACAAAAACGAAAAGTAATAGCTTTTTTTCATTAACAAAACAACTTCATTGATCTCCTATTATGGAGATAGATAGATCTTCGGTGATGGAGATTGATATATTTTGATTTAATTTTTTTTATATATATTTTATGTTTTTTTTTAAAAGGTATTTAATGTTATTCGTCAACTTTTTATTTAAGATAAAAATATGTCAACTTTTTATTTAAGATAAAAATATGTTTGAAGATAAGCAGTCCTTCTATTGTAAGTTCGAATTGATATAAAATATATCAGTTCTTTGCACGTGGGCCATTGGATTTAAAAGATGCTTTGACAAGTGCATACAGCCAAGTCAAAGCATTTAAATCCTGTGGTCCACATGCAAGGAACTGATATATTTATATCAGTTCGAACTGACAATAGAAAAACCGTGAAGATAAGTGTTATATTTTTATTTTTATTGGTTGTCCATGCGAAAAAAATATGTTTGAAGATAAGTATCAATCTTTAAAAGATTCAAGGGAAAAGTCAACCTTTTAACTCAATTAATTAATATCAAGGGAACAATCTTCTTTTCAAGTTTCAATTACCTTTGGCTGTTAAAAATTTAGTTCAAAGGACCCAATGATGAATGTATCGAAATCTAGTTAAATAGTGAAGAATCACACAATGTTAGGGACCCAAATGAAACTCCCCCTTGGTGGATATCAATTTGGTTGACCATTATCAAAATAATCATTAGATAGGGAACTGGTTTTAAAATGACCATTTTTAGCCAATACTATGACACTAATGGTCATTCCGTTATAATACCCCGTTAAGTTTTTTAGAACTACTCTAGTGGTCATTAATTTGTTCACTTGATATCAAAATAACCATTATAATCACTTTTACCAAAATTACTCTAGTGGCAAAAAGTCATAATCAGTGAAGATCAACTGAAGAAAGACATTTATAAAGAGAGTCAAATTGGTAAACTCCTTTTACAAATTTACCATAAAGTTTATCGTTTAGATTCGATGATGGATAATCCTTCCCTGCATGAATTAAATCTGCAACCTCCATCTCAAGCAGTTCTTAAGCAATATAAGGAATCAGTGAATGGGATTGATAAGGCGGTCAAAAGGTTGGAGCAAAAATTGGGATTGGAGTGAGATCATGGATCATCGAGTAGTGATGAGAATGTGAAGTTGAATGGTGCTTGCAGTTTTCTCTTGCTCAGAGTCCATGAAGGCTTTTCACTCTTGTATTGCCAATCATAAACGACAGGTATTTATTTGGTGTTTTTATGTACCTGATGTATTAAATTCTTTGTATTAATCAAGTTTGTATATGTAGAGGGTCGAATTACGAATTAGGTGGATCGGGTCGGATCTGAGTTAGGCCCAAGGCAACTTGGTTGAACATGGGATGTCGTCTCCTCTATTTAACCAGCAAAAGCGTTGGCTTGTCGAACGAAGTTCGTTGTCTTCTTGGTCGAACCTGCAAAAGAACAATAACAGAGAAACAAAGATAAATAAAACAATGGAGATGGAGTCAGATTATTAGCCTTAGGCGTAATTGGGCTGAGCAATGATTATAGATGACTTTGTAGCTGTGTTTCGGATGCGATTCAGATCGAGTTCCGGTGGCCGGAGTGAATATGATCAGAGTTTTGAGACGCTTCTAAGCTTTGTTTTTGTTTAGAGTTTTTCGAGAGAGAGATTTACTTGTGATTGAACTCTCCTTTTATAGCCACCAATCCATCTTCCAACGTCCACTATCAGTAGTGGGCATGATTCTAGGAGAGATTTCCTCTCTTTTGAATCAACGGTTACCATTTGTTGTAACTGACGATTTTCTTTGACTTGGTTTTCAATCAACCAAGTCTTGCTGACTCAACCCTTGGGTCGACCGGTAGTGAGTGGGCCTGGACCAGTTTTCTCATGAGGATTTGGGCCTCTTTATGTTTGGAGACCATTTTTGGTTACCACAGCATACATATCACCTATTAGTAGAGATGATAATGAACCTTCCTTTCACACATTGTGGTCAGGGGTTCGAGTCCCACCATACGTATTTTACAAGCATATGTGGAAAGTTTTATCCCCATTAGTGGGAGTAGTTATCCGGGCCGCATATGTATTATCTGATCTTAGTAGGTCCCGACAGCCATATTAATGTAATAGTTGTAAATGTAGTACTTTAAAAAAAAAAAAACAAAACAAAAGGTTGAATGATCACACTTCCTGGAAAAAAAATGGTGGAGATGATCTATGCAGCAAGCTAGAGGAGCCAGATGATTGACGAGTTTGAGTTGAAATTGCCGCAGCCTCTGCTAGTGTTTACATGTGCACCAAATATTTTATTTTATTTTATTTTATTATTTTGGTAAATCTCATATTTACCAAATTGTCCACCCATTTAATGGCGATTCTAATAAAACTTAACGGCGTTGTAACGGAATGACCATTAGTGTTACGGTGTTGGTCAAAAATGACTATTTCGAAACCAATTCCTCATCTAATAGCCATTTTGATAATGGCCAACCAAATGGATGGCCACTAGGGTAATTATCCCATATACGTATATAACTGTTGACACTTACAGATAATTAACTTTTGGCTCATCTAGTTTTAATACATTTCAATTTGATCCCTTTAAAAGTACATTTTTGATCCCAAGTTTCATAACAGTTCATTTAAACCCTTGATCGACCAAAATGTTCCCAACCGAAATGGACTCCTCCACCTCACAGAAGTCTTAAATTGAACTCAAATGCAGCTGTTAAACGAAAATTCCTATCATATTGGAGCAAGTCAGGTGCAGCTATATATTTTGAAACCTAATTTGGCTGGTATTTTTGAAACTGAATTCAAGTGAGTGCCTTGGCAATGAAACTGGGGCTAAGGACTGAATGGATTGAAACAGATGCTACCCTATCGATGTCAGCTCAGCAATCAATTAATTTTGAAGATCAGTTTGATGGGTTGATATCTGATGCAGCAGCAGCTAAGGCAATGGAATATATGGAGCGGGTGGCGAATTCGTATTTTGGTCGCATGGACCAACCAAATCCGGGCAGAACTTCATGGACCTCTACAGAGAGCATATGGGCTCGGATCGTCTATTATAATATGTTTCCGGAAAGCCCAAGACGAGCCCTACATATGTTATGAAGACTCTGTCCTCCGTAACAGATCACAACAGGCCCAAATTCGGCCATTTAGATTATTGCGCGAAGACTTGAGCTGGACGAGAGCTGGACACATTGAGCTGGACGAGATGATCCGGGCTGAACTTCGTGGACCTCTACAGAGGGCATATGAGATCGGATCGTCTATTATAATATATTTCCGGAAAGCCCAAGACGATTCCTACAAATGTTATGAAGACTCCATCTTCTATAACGGGCTCCAGCATGTCAGAATTTGGCCGTTAAGTTTCGTGCGCGGCAAGACAATTGTTGCTTTAATTATTATTTCCAATTATCTTCATGATTTGATATTAATTATTTTATGATTTGATTTTATTAAATCAAATTCAATTTCCTTTTTAGATAGGTTTTTAATGTTTTAGGATTCTTTTGATTTTAGGAGTTTTGATATCTTTTCCATTTAGGATTCTTTTCCATTTAGCATTCTTTTCCGTTTGTTCAGGATTTTCTTGTTAGTCAAGTTTTGCAATTCTATTTAAGTAGATTGTATTAGGGTTTGAAAGACGGCTTTTGATTAATAAAAAAATACAGAGAATGTTTCTCAATTTCCAGTTACTATTCGTAATTGAAGCCTTTTAACAATCCTTCGTGCGCGAAGTTGAATGTTATCAGTAGCCTGTTATCCTGGTATCCGTGCGCGGATCAACAGCATAATAGTAGGGTTCGTTTCCGGTATTCGTGCGCGAATCAACGGATCTGAATCGTTTATCCTGTCTTTTATCTATTGTTGTTTAGCGTTGAATATTCCGCTGCATCAGTTGGTATCAGAGCCACCGAGTCTACCGTTGTGCTAGGCTCAGCATCCACGACCGCAACCAACTATCTTCCTCAACGCCAAAAATTCACCATCCATATTTATCCACACACACACACACACACACACACACACACACACACACACACACACACAAAAAAAAAAAAAAAAAAAAATCTCATGAATCCCCAAAACAAAATTTCCTCCTACCATTCATTGTTTTTCGATGATGATTATGTGTCGGACCCGGTTATCGTTGACTTCGATAAGCCACCAATTTTTGATGAGGAATATGTGACGGAATCTGTTATTGTCGATTTTGATAAGCCATCGGTTTTTGATGAAGATTTGTTCCAGAACAAGCAGCAAGAGAGGGACTCAATTTTTGAGGATTATTTCTATGATGTTGCCGTGTTTCATCATTCAACAGCATCTCCAACTTATTTGTTCCTCAAAACAGTTAAAATTCGAGGACGAATTTTCTCCAACCTGAAGAGAATGATGCAGCAGCAGCTAAGGCAATGGAATACATGGAGCGGGTGGCGAATTCGTATTTTGGTCGCATGGACCAACCAAATCCGGGCAGAACTTCATGGACCTCTACAGAGAGCATATGGGCTCGGATCGTCTATTATAATATGTTTCCGGAAAGCCCAAGACGAGCCCTACATATGTTATGAAGACTCTGTCCTCCGTAACAGATCACAACAGGCCCAAATTCGGCCATTTAGATTATTGCGCGAAGACTTGAGCTGGACGAGAGCTGGACACATTGAGCTGGACGAGATGATCCGGGCTGAACTTCGTGGACCTCTACAGAGGGCATATGAGATCGGATCGTCTATTATAATATATTTCCGGAAAGCCCAAGACGATTCCTACAAATGTTATGAAGACTCCATCTTCTATAACGGGCTCCAGCATGTCAGAATTTGGCCGTTAAGTTTCGTGCGCGGCAAGACAATTGTTGCTTTAATTATTATTTCCAATTATCTTCATGATTTGATATTAATTATTTTATGATTTGATTTTATTAAATCAAATTCAATTTCCTTTTTAGATAGGTTTTTAATGTTTTAGGATTCTTTTGATTTTAGGAGTTTTGATATCTTTTCCATTTAGGATTCTTTTCCATTTAGCATTCTTTTCCGTTTGTTCAGGATTTTCTTGTTAGTCAAGTTTTGCAATTCTATTTAAGTAGATTGTATTAGGGTTTGAAAGACGGCTTTTGATTAATAAAAAAATACAGAGAATGTTTCTCAATTTCCAGTTACTATTCGTAATTGAAGCCTTTTAACAATCCTTCGTGCGCGAAGTTGAATGTTATCAGTAGCCTGTTATCCTGGTATCCGTGCGCGGATCAACAGCATAATAGTAGGGTTCGTTTCCGGTATTCGTGCGCGAATCAACGGATCTGAATCGTTTATCCTGTCTTTTATCTATTGTTGTTTAGCGTTGAATATTCCGCTGCATCACAAGGGAATATTTATATTGCTCTTGGACTCACTAACTAACTTCCTGATAATCAGGAAAGTAGAGCCAGGAGAAGCTGACACATCAGCTTTGTAACTAACTAAATAGATAAGGTTGTTACATCAGCTTATATATCTAACTAATTTTCCCACTCTTCTCCTTCTTCATTTCTGAGCCAGCTATGCTTTGTTTTGCTTCGATCAATCCCTTGATTATGCTTTGTATCAGCTGTGCAAAATGCTAGACCAGAGTACATTGCTGTACTATTGCACAGCTGATCATTTCTTCTTTCTTTATTGCTAGAGCTGACAGTGGCTCTTCCTCTTTGAGTGTCAGCTACTACTCTAACAAAGATGGCATATAATTTTATTCGATACCAAGTGTGGGTCCACACATGTTTTTCTTTCTTACGTAATCTAGTCTATCAACCAGACATCCAGGCTGTGCTTCATGGTAAAAAAAAAAAAAAAAAACCAAGGGGACTGTGCAGTGCTTGCCAACATGTGATTTCATTTTATTGTGATTTTGATAATGACAAATTGCACAAACACACGTGCATTTTATTGTGATTTTAAAGATTTTTTAAGATTGTACTACACTTTTTACCGGGGTCTATTACCCCATATCTTCTTGCAATGCATCAGATTTTTGAAAGAGTAATGCTAGAGGATCCAAAAAACTAACCCAAATTTTGAACCCAAACCTATGTGGCAACATCATATGGGATCTTTGGAAAGAGTGACGTGGGCCTATGTTGTGTGTGATGTTGCCACATAGATTTGGGTTCATAATTTGGGTTAGTTTTTTGGGCCCTCTAACGTTACTCTTTTTGAAATGAGTGATATGTTTAACACTATAGAGACGATGAAACCTTAAGCACTGTGCAGTCTCGTTTCTGTTGATAGGTTTCGCTTTTCGTCTCTTTTAGTTTCTGATTCAATTAGACTTTCCTTTGTTGTCGAGACTCAAGGACAGATAAATGAAGAACGGAGTCAAGAGACCAAAACAGAGTCTCCTGAGGTTGCTGCCTTGCCTGTCCAAGAACCAGTTGCTGATGATTTTCAGGGAAATGAAACCCAAATATCTGATAATGGTAAGTAAAGTTTTGTTTCTGTTTATTTATTTTTAATTATTATTATTATTGTTCAATACAAATCAAAATGAGGAACTGGGGATTCTTTTTTTTTTTCCTTTGTCAATCTGGAAATTTATAATTTTTTGGATTTTTTTAGTCCATTCTTTCTAATTTTACTGTCATTTTTGAAGATGGTGCTTCTATTGATTTTGTATTTTCATTTTATTTTTCTAATGAGCTACTTTGAGGACTATTAACAATGTAATTGAATGTATTGGATGGAGAAGTAGTTGGATGTTTGAACTAGCTATCTATATTGGTAGGTTGGAAATACAGAAACTCGTCTATTTTTAGATTGACATCCAAATTGTTCTGCAAGAAATAGTAAATCATTTGTCTTTATAAGAACAAATTAAATCACAATCAAATTTAGTAAGTTGTATTGTGATCAGTGTACTTCTTTGCATTGTGGTTTTATAATTCTTAGCTTACATGTATGTATCTCCATTTTGTTGGAATGATGAGTGAAGCTCAATGTGTAACAGTCACACAGAAGCAGGCCAATGATAGTATAGCCCAGTTATACACAGGACTTGCTGTGTGTATAACAAATGAAGAAGACCAGGAACAGAGAGGAAATACATCAAGAAGGCTTAAGAGAAACGAAGTTAGTCTAGGAAGTTAGTGAGCTCTTAGTCTGTTATCAGATTAGTTACAGGTGCTGATGTGTCAGCACCTCATTGGCCTATCTTCCTAATTATCAGGAAATTAGTTAGAACAAGTTGTTAAGAATTCAGCTAAGCTGAGCTGATATAAATATGTACAAAGCTCACGCATTATGTATGTAATTTTCATTCTGAAAACTTGAGATAATATACAGAAGCTCCTGAGCTCCAAATAGCCATTAATGGCGAAGCTCATTGATCTCAATATTTCTTGTTTGTTCTCTTAGAACTTTCATCGAACATCTTCTTGTCCATATCAAACTCTTTAAGTTTTTCTTCTCTGTACTCGTTTCTTGCAAACTCTCACACATTTAATCTCCATCAATTGGTGCTGATACTAAACCTGTAAAATGTATGTAGTTTCAGCAAAATGTGATCTTTTTACCGGTGAGTGGATACTGGAGCCATCTGGTCCACTTTACTCAAATGAGAGCTGCCTGGCAATTGAAGGCCATCAGAATTGTATGAGGAATGGAAGACCTGATTCTGGTTACCTTTACTGGAGGTGGAATCCAAGGGATTGTGAATTACCCAAGTTTGATCCAGAGAAATTTCAAATCTTGGGCATTTGTTGGTGATTTGATTTCTCGTAACCACGTGCAGTCACTGCTTTGCATTCTCAGTCAGGTAAGTTTTACATTTTCAAAGAACACAATATAACATTAGTCTTTGGGAATTTGAGATGTTTTCATTTTTTTTTTCTTGCCTGAGCATGGTAGTCAATAGTCATCAAGTGTCAATTTCATAATGGAGGACAGCGGCGACCACTTTTATGGTTAGACAACTGCTTTCAAGTGGTTATCAAGTCTTTTCTTTCAAGCTGCTCCCTACCACAGCTATGTCTAGATTTTCATTGTTATTTGAATTTGTTATTTGTTGGATCCTGGTTTGATCATTGATATGTATTGGTAGGCTCATCCTGTCCTGTGTTATCGAGTACAGATTTGTGTATCATCGAATTGAAGACCTGGATTTAGAATTAGACCCCACGTAGAACCCACATTAGGTCCTACCAAAACCTGACATGTCAATCTAACTCTCTGCATTTGTTCTAGTTGTGTTATGGTTATGTAATGTTTTGTAGTGTTCAATTCTGTCAAGTGTTGAAAAATTTGGTCCTGGTGTAATTCATGACTTTTTGGTTGTTATGTCCCACAGGTGGATCAAGCAGTGGAGGTCTACCACGACGAGGAATATAGATCGAAAAGGTGGCACTTTCCCTCTCACAATTTTACCCTTTCAGTAGTTTGGACCCCATTTCTATTAAGAGCTGATATCTTTGAAGACATAAATGGAGTTTCCTCGTCCGAAATCCAGCTCCATCTTGATAAACTTGATACGAAATGGACAGAACAGTACAACAACTTTGATTACATGGTGATTGCTGGCAGGAAATGGTTTCTCAAGACAGCCATATATCACGAGAACGACAGAATCCAAGGCTGCCATAACTCTCATGGAAAGAATTTGACTGAATTGGGATTCAAATACGCCTACAGCAAAGCACTCCAACTAGTACTCAACTTTGTCACAAGTTCAGACCACAACGCGTTTGTTTTCCTTAGAACCACCACCCCCGATCACTTTGAGAATGGAGAATGGTCCAGCGGAGGAACGTGTAACAGAACCGTGCCTTTCAAAGAAGGCGAGGTGGGCATGAGAGATGTAGATACAGCAATGCGGGATATAGAGTTGGAAGAATTCGAGAAGGCTGCAGCAACCGTGGCTAAAAATGGGGCGGTTTTGAAATGATTAGACACAACCCGGCTTTCTTTGTTGAGGCCTGACGGTCACCCGGGGCCATACAGGCAATTCCAGCCATTTGCAAAGGATAAGAATGCTAAAGTTCAAACTGACTGTCTGCATTGGTGCTTGCCGGGGCCGATTGATAGTTGGAATGATTTGGTGATGGAGATGATGATAGATGATGGAAAATATAGATAATCTTTGGATTTAACTTGCAGATGCTTTGAGTTATTACAATTTTGATGGCATGAAATCAAATACTCATTGCATGGGCTGCCATTGCCAATGTAAAATTTATCTGTAGCATGACTCTTGTAAGGGTGTGTTTGGAATGACTTTTTGAATAAAGCTTTTAAAGTAAATCTTTATAAATAGAGTTTTTATTCGGTAGAAGTGTAGAACTTCTAACAAAATGCTTTTAAATACTATGCCTGCACTTGGAATACTTGAAACTTAGTCTATTTTGTTCGAGCTCTTCGAATCACTAGAGAAAGAAACACTAGGCAGTTTCCCACAATCATAGGAAGCAGCACTAAGAAACTTAGGGAAAAGGAACTTGTAAAAAACCACATCTCTAAAGAATTTCCTCCACCAATTTGACCCTCCTTGTTGAGCCCATCCTGATAAATATGACACTGCCACCAGCCATGTCACACGCCACCTTCTTTCCTTAACATACCCATCTATAGCTTCACCAATGTCCCTTGAATCAAGCTTTCCATTTTTCTTTTTCAAAACTTCACCGATGTGTCGCCCGAGAACCACTGCATCTTCTAGCGCAGCACAACCGCCTTGTCCAAGATCAGGTGTCATTGGGTGCATTGCATCACCAGCCACCGTGATGTTATCCTTACTTGGTTTCTTAAACAAGATGTCCCAAGGTTTCCTAAACATCAATGGAGCCCTTGTCAATGTTGAAAGATCACAATGCCGGACAACATCCAGGTACAGTGGAGGCAAGTGCTTGCCATAATTCTCTAGCAATTCTCTCTGTATCAGTTCTGGATTTCCAGCTAAGTTTTCTCCTGAATAAAATGAAGAATAAGTAAATAAAAAGAAGGCAGGGTCCTTCTCCGGTCAAAACCAGATCTGAAATTTTTCATACGGTTCCAAGGATGATCATATGCGATAATCAGTTAAACATCAATTTACACAGATTATCACACATGAGATAATCCTTGGGACCGCACGAAAAACTTCATGACTATACCTGAATTGAGAATTATTCAAAGAAGATAAATCTCCTCCATATAAGAATTTTAATACATGGTAAAATTATCCAATTACCATTAGGTGGAGATTGACTAACATAGAACCAATAGATATCCTTATCAGTAAGAGGAACAAATCCAGCTCTCATGCCAGCATCTACAAATTGCCTGATTTCATGATTCAATCCATGACCTTGAGGAAACACAGCCAGTCCACGTATCGCTGATCGACCAGAATCGACTGGTGCTGCGAGTCCTAACCAATTTCCCACCACAGAGTGCACCCCATCACATCCTATCAACATCTAATTATCCAAGTGATAGAATTAATATAACGTAATCCATTATTGTACAAGTAATTATTCAAGACACCTATAAAACCATAATAAAATGCATAGTTACCTTAGCTTTAATAACAGTACCATCACTCAAATGTATGATAGTAATAGGTGAATTATCTTGTGTTTGCGTTTCGATGGAAGCAACTTTGGAAGAGAAACGGATCGTGTCAATTGGTATTTCATTTGCCAAGGTCTCTAATAAGGTTTTGCGGTGTACCGATCTTGGTCCAGCTTTAGCGAAGGACACTTCTTGAGTTGCTCCAGTTTGTACATTTGTTACTAGTGACCTGATATATCATAAAAAAACAAGCAGATGAATAAACCAGCAATATTCAAATTAGATTATAAAATAAAATATTGAAACAAGTTGTGAAGAAATAATTACCTCTCAACAGGAGAATAAATGGAAGTGAGCTTGTGAGAAACAGCAAGAGCATCGAGTGCAAGCCAAGCGTTTGAGAAGAGAGTTAAGGCTGCACCGGTGGATCGAAGGCTTTCTGCTCTTTCCAAAAGCAGAGCTCGGATTCCTAATCTCTTGAGAGCCACAGCAGTCGCCAACCCTGCTATTCCTGCACCCACTATCACCACCTCTTCCTCTTCCACCATTTTCTTATCTCTTTTAAGTACCACAACACCAGATACTTCTATTTATAAGGTTGTCTCAACGGTGGTTTTCTTGACTTGAATATTTATTTATTTATTATTATTATTATTTTAAGTATGCTTGACTTGACTTGAATATTCTCTTGGAAGAAAAATTAAACTTGCCCACTCTTTCAAAAACAAAAAAACTTGCCAACCAAAAGACTTATGCCATATAGCATTAGCATAAGATGGCATAAGTTTATTCGACGGTGTTACCAAACGTGGGTCGACATAAGTTTTTCTTTCTTACGGAATCTAGTCTATCAACCAGACAACCAGGCTGTGCTTTATGGTAAAAAAAACCAAGGGGGCTGTGCGGTGCTTGCCAACATGTGATTTCATTTTAATAATGACAAATTGCACAAACACACCTGCATTTTATTGTGATTTTAAAGATTTTTTAGATTCCATTGCACTTCTATTACCCCATATCTTCTTGTAATACATCAGATTTTTGAAATGAATGATATATTTAACACTTATAGAGACTATGAAACCTTAAGCACTGTTGTTGTAGCCATGGATAATTTTTTTAAAAAATACTGGTTTGAAATTCTTTTCCTCTATGCCTTAGGGGTTATACTTGATCCCAAGATTAAATTATCTGGTTTAGGAACTTTTTTTATAATTATATTGGTACTAACTTGAACTTAGATTTTACTCAAAGTCTGCTGACCTACGAACTAAGTTGTTCGAAATTTATGGCATTTATGAGCACATGTTTGGCGACGTAAACACGCTCCCATCAGAAGAACATGACACACGCCCGTTGAAGAGAAGTTGGAACATCCTCCTTATGGGTGGGCGCAGGACTTCCAATGGGGGCTCAACAAGTCTTCATCTCAACCTCCAGAGGCTCTAGTTGCAAGACCTACTCAACCTTAAAATGTCGAACTTAACAGCTTCCTCAACATTGAGTTCTCTCTGTTGTAAACAACCGGTAGAAAGGGAGGACATCCATGATTTTAATTTGTTGCTATGGTGGAAGAACCATAGCAACAGATATCCAGTACTGTCACAACTAGCACATGACGTACTCGTTATCTCTGTGTCCACTGTTTTTTCAAAACAGATATTCAGCACGAGTGGATGTATCATCAAACCAAGAAGAACTTCGTTGACTCCTAAGATGATAGAGGTATTAACATGCCTTTGGGATTTGGAGCATGCTCGAATGAGGATGCAACATCTAAAGAGGACGAAGAAGTAATTCAAAATTTCGCCAATTTATACGTCGATGAGGGTTTCGACGGTAACTAGGAGGAGGTGTAAAGACTAAAAAGTTAACGATTGCACTCTTTTTAAATTTTAATTATACATACTTGTAAATTGTAATTCGATTGCACTCTTTTTCTTACCAAGTTTTTATCCCATCGGGTTTTTCTTGGTAAGGTTTTTAACGAAGCAATCATGTAATACTGAGACCTAAATAAGTAAATAAAATTTATTTGTTTACCTATATTTTTTTTATCTAACATACACTTTTTATTAAATAATTCATCTATTTCTTACGTCTTTATTTATTCTTTGAATTATTTTTTAAAATAAATTGATCTATTTCTTATTTTCTTGTATATTATTTTGTTAGATTAAAATAATAAATAAGTTAATCTAATACATAAGTTATTAAAATAAGTTTTAGAAAAAATTAAAAAAAATAAATTTTTAAGTTGAATAAATAAAATTTTTAGGTTATAAAAAATTATTTTTTATATAAGTTGTTAAGTTTTTTTTATTTAACAAAAATTTACAAAAAGACATGCCCGTAGGGTGGCAGGCTGTACCATGCCTAGCATTTTGGTTAACGTGCCGGCACATCGCATGGCCAGGAAATTGGCCATGCCGTGCCATGTGCCGGCACGTTATTACACAATTAAACAAACACAATTGAGTCCACAGGATTGAACTTAAGAAAGAATGACTAGGGCGGTCTTATTTAATTGCCCGACCCTGCCATCTTGTAATTATACAATCGCCAGTCACTATACCAACCCATTTGCTGTATCCTAATCGAATTCCCAGAATTGGAGTCATTTAAGTTCTTAAAACCAAGGAAACAAAATCTGCAACTAAAGCAATAATATAAGCAACAAAACTGAATCATGAAGGTAATTTTAAAACCGGCAAAATTCTACAAGATATTCATCATTAAGAACATTGTGATTGGATTATTAAACAGTGAAAGATAGTTATCTAAACATTATTCAACTCAAAATCCATCTTACAACCAGCAGCTTTAGAAATGTTTTGCTCCGAAATACCTGACAATCAGAGACGCCACACAAACTTGAATCAAATTAAAGATGCATCTATTCACCGCCCCTTATTTCACTTGTTTGAAGGCGCTGCATTTGGCTTCGTCTGATCTTTTTTAAAATAGGGATGCTGGAAATCACAAAAACGTTGACACGATATTAGACAGAGATAATCCCCAATACTCAACTTTTCAATATGGCCACAGTAATTGGTCAAGAAAGATCCAAATAATCATATAAGGAGCTGACTACAACTTATCATATGCTTCGAATTCATCACACATTATCTTTCAAAAAAAAATATTAAAAAAAATCATCACACATGATGGCGTCTAAAAGATCCCATTACATTTCATTATGCTTGTGTTCGAACTATGTGGCAAAAATGGGGAGATTAGAAAACTTGAAACCTCATCGAATTTAAAAGCAATGATTTACTATATAAACATTCCATAACGAATCCTTTAAATTTGACTAAGTTATTAATTAAGAGTTGAGACATAGACTACAATTGTGTATATTGACCCCCATTTAAAGGTTGCATTCGAAAGCTTAGAATACTGTAGAATCTTCAATGCATTCACTCAATTCTCTTAAAGAGAGTATGCAAAACAATTAGACCACCAAACTTATCATCAAACATAAAGACTTAAAGGTTAATATCAGAAATTAAAATTTATTTTGACAGTAGAGAACAAGAACACGACTTAATTAAAGACGACCTAATAATCAAAGATTAAAAAAAAAAAAAAAAAAAAAAAAACTCATTTATATTTGTTTGTTATGGTGCGAGTAATTTCATAATTCAACCAAAAAAAAAAATCAACAATGACATATGCAGATTCCAAGCCTTAACATTCTAATCATAGATGCTATCCAAAAAATACTAACTAAATATTAGCAGATCTTATCCAGATAACCCAAAATCGTAATAATCACAAAAGCAATTAATCAAATGTTCTTTGATTGATCTGAAAGCTAGGGTTTCGAAAAAAAAAAAAAAAAGGAAAACGAAATTACGTGCTCAATGATGAGGTGGCTGCCGATAACCACGGTGCCGACGATTCCGCCCAAGATCACCATCGGTCCTGTTAGCAGACTCCATTTACGGTAAATCATCTTTCTTCTTTCTCCTCTGTTCTTCTACACCAAACTATCTCTGCTTCGTTTCAGTGATCGACTTGACAACATCAATGCTTTTAACTTCATTTGGGCCTTCTGGGTTGGGCTCAAAACTACGGCCCAGCTTGTTTAACACTGCAATTTTTAGGGAGAATTGTAAAAAAGCCACTGACTTTTAACTTAATGCCAAATCAAACCCTCTGGTTTGAACAATCAGTAAATAGCCCCTACCGTTAAATAGATTCCGTTAAATATAACAGGAGAAGGGTAATGAAGTAAATTCAAAATAAAAACGCTTCCCCTTCGTGATCTGAAAGTCGTATATGGTATGTGATTTAATCATCTTCATCAAGGAAATCTCTTTTTGTTGAATAATTGATAAAGGTAAGTTAAACACTTTTGTACAATAATGTTTTTGGGGTTTTTTTCTGCTTTTTTCATAAGCATGATACCCAAGTAGATTTTAATATTAAAAACTTGATATCTTGAGAAGGTTATATACTTATATGGCTAGTTCATATGGATTTTAATGTCACTGATCTCGAGTTTTACAGTGTTTGTGTGCTATGGTTTCTTTTTGGGGTTTTTTTTTTATTAATTTAATATTTGGAAGTTTTGTGTTATTTTATTTGTAATTTTCATTTTAATTTCATTATTACTACATGCATTTCTATTTTATTAAGCAAATAGGCATTGATCGATAGTTCTAGGGTTTATATAATGGTTCTAGACTTCTAGCATACGATGAACAGGAACCCTCATCTCAGCCACACTATCAACAACAATCCCAAATCACTTAAGCATCAGGTGTATTTTTTTAATATTTTTTTACAAATATTATTGAGTTGTATTCAAGCTTAATTTTATTGTTTGATATACATTCTGTCGATTTTAGGTGTTAATAGTGCTTATACATGCAGGTGGAGGCTATCAACAACATATTTGAATCTTGGTAGGATAAGGATTTTTTGTTTGAAAATGGAAGCACATAGACCTTGTTATTTGATTTTCAATTATTAGTTTTTGTTCAAACTACCATTAAACCAACCTTTTTCCTCTTTTTTTTGGGACTGTGTTTACCGGTGCATGTGATACATTTGCATCGGTATCAGGAGAACTTATGTTGAAGATTTATATAAATTCAGATGTTAGTGTCTTATGTTGAACTTTTAATTATTATGGAAGAATGTTTGTTACATAAATCTTTTGCATTAATTGTTAATTTTTATTGTTTTTTTTTTTCAAATAAAAATTATGATTACTGTTTTTTTCTGTATATGTAAATTTTCTATTCTTAAATTTGATTATTGATTTTGCACTTTTAATTGATGAACTAGATGAGGGCATTTTTTGCCATTTAGAATTTGATTACAATTTTGTTCAAATTTTTAAGAAAAATGGAATATACAAGAAAAAATAAAAGCAAAATTTTTATATAGAACAAGGTTTAACTATTACCCAATTGTCATAATATTCATGTAAACAGGAACATTTTTTTTTTTTTTTTTTTTTTTTGTTTTGTTGAGATGAGTGTTTTTCATTATTATTAAGTAAACATGTCATACTTTTAAGGGTAACATGGACAATTACTACAATATGGACAATAGAAGGGCTTCATTGTCATTTCATCATTTTTGGACATTATTTATATAACGGCATTAGTATAAGTTACTATGAAGGTGTTTTTTTTTTTTTCCTGATATTTAAAACTAGAGGGTTTAATTTGGCATTAGGTTAAAAGTTGGGGGTATTTGCGATTCTCTTCTCTTTTTTTTTTTTTTCTTTTTTTTTTTTAATATTTTATTTTACTTGAATAAGAATACCCTCATGCCTGCACCTTGAGGATGTGGGTTCGAGTCGTGTCCCCACTCCCGAACCTCGCATTATTTTGATATTTCGGAAAAAGAAATAAAAAATGATTATGAGCATGTATGTGCTTACCCTTCATGTTAGCTTGAAAGATTGATCCACTAACCTAATTCTCTATTGAGTAATACAATAGAACCTAAATAATTAATCCAAAATTCAACCAAAATGATGTGGTTAATGAACAAACTATTTACCGTATCATTTGTGTAGGATTTTGAGTTGTCTAACATGAATGTACCAACTAACCTAAATTCTCTATTTTTCATTAAAAATAAAAAATAAAAAATAATGGTGTACCAACTAAACCAAACACACCCGTTGACTTGACTACACATCGTCCATCCATGAATAAAATTGATCAGGACCGTCCATCACTTCAATAATAACAACTTAAACTAGTATAATAAATAATACACAGCAATAATTGGTTTCTTACTTTCTTCGGTTTCTTCTCCTATTCGTTTCAACATATCTTTAGCTAGCTAACTAGTTTGTCTTTGCATCTATCACAACGATGACAGAAGAGAAACACCACATAGCTATGATGCCGAGTCCAGGGATGGGTCACCTCATCCCACTTATTGAGTTGGCCAAACAACTCGTTCTCCGCCATGAATTTTCAGTCACCTTTATAGTACCCACAGTCTCTCCGGTACCAAAAGCTGTCAAAACCCTTCTCGAAAATCTTCCACAAGGTATGGACTATCTACTTCTTCCTCCTGTTCACTTCGATGAGGAAGTTAGAAGTGGAAACCAAATTATCCTCACAATTATTCGCTCTCTTTCTTCAATTCGCGATGTTTTAATGTCATTAGTTGCAAAAACTAGATTAACTGCTTTAATTGTTGATATGTTTGGTATTGATGCTTTTGACATAGCTAAAGAATTCAATATTCCATCTTATATTTACTTTCTCACCACTGCTATGTGTCTGTCACTGTTATTTTACTTGCCAAAGCTGGATCAGATGATTTCTTGTGAATTTAGAGACAACCCAGAACCCATTAAAATTCCAGGATTCAGATATCCTGTTCATGGAAAAGATATACCAGAGCCGATGCAAAACCGAAGCAGTGACATCTACAAAGTGTTTCTTAAATATCCAGAACGGTACCGTTTAACTGATGGAATATTGATAAACACCTTCTTTGATTTGGAACCAGAAGCTATCAAATCCTTGCAAGGCGGCCATGATCATCAACCCGGATTACCACCCATTTACCCGATTGGACCACTCGTCCAAGACGGTTCGAGCGGTGGGGATGATGGGTCAGAGTGTATAAAATGGTTGGATGATCAGGCAAGAGACTCTGTTTTGTATGTCTCATTTGGCAGTGGTGGCACTCTGTCTCAAGCTCAACTCATTGAATTAGCACTAGGCTTAGAATTGAGTGAGCAAAAATTTATATGGGTTTTGAAAAGTCCAGATGATAAGTCTGCTAGAGCCTCATTTTTTAGTGCTCAAAGTAACAGGAACCCTTTAGGTTTTCTACCAACAGGGTTTTTGGAGAGGACCAAAGAGAGAGGGCTTGTGGTTCCATCTTGGGCGCCGCAGATTGAGATTTTGAGCCACGGGTCTACTGGTGGGTTCTTAACACATTGCGGTTGGAATTCAACACTTGAGAGTATTGTTAATGGGGTACCTTTGATTGCTTGGCCTCTCTTTGCCGAGCAAAGGACCAATGCCATAGTGTTAACTGATGATCTCAAAGTTGCTTTGAGACCAAAAGATAATGAAATTGGTGTTGTGGGAAGAGAAGAGATTGTTAAGGTTGTGAAGGGTCTAATGGGCGGTGAAGAAGGGGACGTAATTCGTGACAGAATGAAATTGCTTAAAGAGAGTGCCGCCAAGGCGTTGAGTGAAGATGGAACTTCTACAAAAGCAATCTCAGATTTGGTGGTCAAGTTGAAGAATCAGTAGTACTAAAGCTTATGAATTCTGGGTTAGTTTATTACTTTCTGGTTTATGTTTGTTTCTAAATCCACTGAAAATGGCTTGGTGGGAAGAGAGGAGATTGCTAAGGTTGTAAAAGGTCTTATGGGTGGGGAAGAAGGGGCAATGATTCGTGACAGAATCAACATCCTTAAAGAGAGAGCCCCCAAGGCATTAACCGAAGAGGGATCTTCTACAAAAAACAATGTCTGAATTGGTGCTCAGGTTGAAGAATTAGAAAAGCTTATGTATTTTGAATCATTTATGTTTTATTTCATCTATTTTTAATTATTTGTACTTCTTTATTATAAATTTATAATAGATAAGATTTATGATGTAAATTTTTAATACCCTCAAATTAGGTAGATTAAATCTAAGAAATAATACTTGCAAGTGCACAAGGTTACTGCAATATATCCTGGGCAAGAACTATAGAAGGTCAAACCCATAAAGACTGAATTAATTCTTAAAGTTATTGTGAGTTTTAAATGTTGTGATATACTGATATTGTCCAGTGCTTGGTTGGTTTCTCTTCTCAAGATGTATTGTTAGGTTAGCTCCTGGGAGAGCCATATAGGCTACTCATAGTCTTGCCAAGCTTGGTTTGGCCGGTGTTGCCGATAGTTTCTGGATGGAGGAGGTTCCACCTAGTGTGGTTCCGATTGTGTTGGGCGATTATCCAAGTCAGCTGTAATCCCTGTTTGAGTTAATGAATTTCTTCTTAATAAAAAATGTTGTGAAATTGTGAACATATCAATTGATCTTGGGTCTTACACAGCCCTATGCTTCTTGTTGATATAAAATAAATAAACGATCTCAGGTCTTACATAAACCTAACCCACCACCACCAATATCATATCAGAATTATACCAGTTGAGTAGTTTATACCATGGATCAAATTCAAAAGCCCCAGGTAGTGATAGTACCGAGTCCAGGGATGGGTCACCTGATCCCACTCGTTGAGTTTCTCCGCCGTGAACTCTCACTCTCAGTTACTTTCATAATCAGCACCACCGGATCAGTCCTCTCCAAAGCCCAAAAATCAGCCCTCCAAATCCTTCCACAAGGCATAACATGCACTTTCCTGCCACCAGTTTCCTTCGAAGACTTGCCCAAAGACACCAGAATCCAAACAAAACTTTCCCTCACAATCACTCGCTCACTTCCTTCAATTCGTGACTCGATCAAGTCATTGTTTGCAAGTTCTAGAGTTCTTGCTTTGGATACTGATCATTTTGGCACTGACGCTTTTGATGTTGCAAAGGAACTCAATATTCCTCCGTATTTGTTTTTTACATCATCAGCTTTGCAATTGTCGTTTTTGTTTGACTTGAAACTGATCATCTTGCAACCCGGGTGGCTAAGCTTAAGTCCTCTCTCTCTCTCTCTCTCTCTCTAATGATCATTTAGAGCATTTCCAACAGCCTCCCTTGAAGACATCCCTTAGCTTAATTAAGGGAGTATATGTATTTTTACAACTCCAACAAATCCCTAAATGACTCTTTTGTTCTGGTGGAGTTCACTCCTTTAATTAAGGGCCAGTTTGGTATTGCTTTTAAAAAGTTAAAATCAGATTATTTTATAATTTTGGTATAAAATGATGTTTGGTAAAACTTCCAAAAGTGATTAATTGATAATCTGATAAGTTTTGAGAGTGATTTTAAGAAGTAGGTAGGGGAATACTTTTTTAAAGTGATTATGGAATAATTTATTTCCGCATTTAATGCATCTTTTAAAATATCATTATTATCCTTATGAAATCAAGTTAAAATAATTTATATACCTTATTTCATTTCAAAATTAAATATTCTATTTAAATATTGATTTGATTTATAAAATCTTTTAATTGTTCTTATGGAGTTTTTTTTTTTTTTTTTTTTTTTTTTCCAATTTAAATATTCTACTTAAATATTGGTTTATACAATTAATTAAAAAAATAAAAATGAAATAGAGTTTTAAACTCATGTATATTTTACTCATTGTAACTAATCTCAGTACTTTTACAGTAAAATTACCAAACATACGTATACTGCTTTTGAGCTATAAAGTAGTTTTAAAAATACAATTAACCAAATATTTGCTGATTAACTTCACAGCTGATTATTCATTCAGCATAGCTAACAGTGATTAATATAAAAGTTACAGCAATACCAAATTGGCCCTAAGGGGTGTTTTCAATCCCCTTAAAGTGGGCTCCACCTATTTAAGATTATTTTAAAGTGAGCTTTACTTATCATAATTGACAAACGATATCTAATATTTATTAAATAAAATATTTAACATTTAAATAATAATAATAGATTATTAAAGGAACCATTTAAGGAAGTATTGTTGGAGCACATACCCTCTTAATGGTCCCTTGCAATAACATACACCTTTAAATAAGGAAGACTGTTATGCTCTTAGATTAATGTTTTAGGGCCTATGCGACCCTTTGCTTTCGTTTTTCTTTTCCCCCTCTTGTTTTTCCTTTTGTCTTTTGTTATATATATATAGGGGCAGGATCGATGGCCTCATTTTTTTACACAATTTCTTAGTCATTGGATCTTGCTTCATTGAATTGATATGATTTAATCTCTTTTATCTTTAGTTATTAAATGCAATCATTGTCTCTCACGTATTTAATATTTTGTCTATCCAAAATATTATTATTTTATTAAATTCTCTCACCTTATTTAATTTTATGTCTTTTATTTATTTTATTTTTTCCTTTACACGTTTTTTTTTTTTTCTTTTAACCTTACGTAAACCAGAACATCATCAATGTAACTTTCACTCTCACTTTTCAGTCATTAAAATCCCCTCTTTTTTTTTTTTTTTTTTTACTGTTGTTATTTCTTAATTTACTTCATCTAAAACTAGAAATTTCCTACTAGTCACCTCTTTTGAACCCAATCTAGTCTTAGATGAAGATCTTGTCCGAATCCAAAATCCTTATTGTCGACCATAATCTTCATAGTAATTTCTAACTTCATACATTGTTTCAAATTTTGCACTACTTGTTTCACCGATGTTTTCTTGAGTTGTGTCAACAGGCTATATAAAATTCAATATATAAAATAAATCATGGTAATACAATAATACAATTATTTAAATGGAAAAAAAAAAACATTTTTTTTACTACTGATTTATATTTTATTTTTTTTAATGTTAATAATTTATCCAAACAGATGAAAAACAATTCTAAACCAAAATTTTTGTTCTTTCAATCTTTTTTTTTTTTTAATCATTATTAACTAGAAAACAAGAAGATACAATATAACAAAAACAATTAAATAAATATAAAAATTCGAAGAATAGAAAGATACCATAGATAAACCATGAGCATTTGTTGATAAGTCTTCCAATTCAAAATTTTTTGACATTTTTGAAGATGATAAAAATTAGTTGATGCTAATCCAATGAAAGAGAAAGAAAATAAAGACAGGGACATGAAAGATTTTAAAGATTGAAGAGTGAAAGTGTGATGATATTCTGATTTCAGGTAAAGTAAAAACAAATGTGCAAAGAAAAAAAATTAAAGAAAAAAATAAATAAGGTGAGAAATAAAATAAAATAATAATATTTTGAAGAGATAAAGTATTAAACAAGTGAGAGACAATGGCTGCATTTAATAAGTAAAGATAAAAGAGATTAAATCTTGTCCATTCAAAGAAGCAAGATCCAATGTCCAAAAAGTTGTGTCAAAAATTATGTAAAAAAATGGGGCCATGGTTTTATTTGAGGGTTTTTTAACATAGGATTGTATGCGATGTTTTTTCCTTCCAGGTTAGTTCGACTTTACCTAAAAAACTAAGCAGCTAAACCCGACAACATAAATGCCTTTAACTTCATTTGGGCCTTCTGAGTTGGGCTCAAAACTACAGGCAAGGCCCGTTCAATAGTGCATTTTCAATTTATTTTTTAAAAATACTGTATCTTTTATAGTAATGCTAGTCTTTCCAAATTTATTCACAAATGATGTAGTATACTGGCATATGAGTTGTCAACATTACATCTCTCATCACATAATCACATGATTCACATACCATCTCATTTGAGAATAAATTTGATAAAAATTTTTGGTAAGTCTAGCATTACACTTTTTAAAAGCATTATAAATTATTACGATAATAGTATAGGACTGTCGTGACCACATCAGACAATACATGAACGATCTAGATATTCCTACAACTCGAGATAAAACTACACATATCTTGTAAAATGAACATGATTATAACATGAATGTTTTTTTTTTTTTAATTTATAATTTTTTTTTTTTGAAGTATTACATTAATTTGAGGTTTTTTTTAGGGGGGAGGACTCGAATCTGTAACCTCGTGGTGCAAGTGTGAGGGAGTTTACTATTGGACAACCCTCATATCGTCATGAATGCTTTTAATTATAATAAGAGCAAATTGTAGCCAACCTCCCTGAGGTTTAGCCTTTGACAACCAAAAACAACTTTATCATTAATTGACAATGATCTCCTCTACCTTTAGTTAAAGCTAGTCAAATTTAACTGTTGACCAGATTTGGGCGCTACAAATACCTAAATGCCCATGAATAAAAAAAATGATTTTAAAAATATATAAATATATGAAAACAAATTTGGATCTCCACTATAAATAATTGAAAATTACAAAAAAAAAAAAAAAAAAAAAAAAACCGCGTGGAGACAGGTTGTATCTCTATATTTTTCTTCAAATTCTAAATTCTAAAAAATTACTGGATCATCAAAATCCAATCCAACAACATTTTCTTCATATAATTTTTTCTTCTTCCATATAGATTTCCGGATTTTTCTTCATATTCAACTTTTTTATATTTATCAAAACTATAAAAAATAAAAATAAAAAAAATCCGGCTCATCCAAATCTAATCTAACAATATTTTCTTCTTCAATTGATGTATTTCTAGATTTTTCTTCATATTCAAGTTTTTAAAATTTTTCAAAAATAAAAAATAAAATAAGTGGCAAAGATGAATGGTGAAGATTTAAAGTTTTTAAATCTATTTTTTTTTAATAAATAAAAAGGCTTGAAAGGAAGAAAATACCCTTATATTTGTTAAGTTTGACTAACTTTGACTAATGGCAGGGAAGGTTATTGTCAATTAAGCATAAAGTTGTTTCTGATTGTCAAAGACCAAACCTCAGGGAGGTTGGCTGCAATTTGCTCTTAAAATATTAATAATAGTGTACCACTTTGTCAAAAAAATAAATAATAATGATAATAATAATAATATTAATAATAGTGTACCAACTAAACCAAACACACCCGTTGACTTAACTACACATCGTCCATCCAACTATCCAAGTATAAAAAATTCATCAGGACCATCCATCACTTCAATAACAACTTAAACTTGCTAATTATAAACTAGTAATAATAAATAGAACTTAAATCGGATGTCCAAAAATGGTGTCTCAATTTGTATCTAATCAACCAAAATGAGATATGTATCTATATAAGAAATTGAAAAAAAGATAATTAAATATAGACACGAGTACTAATTTAATTTGCTAGATACAAATTAAGACACCAATTTTTTTAACTAATATCTTCTATTCATTTCAACATATCTCTGGCTAGCTTACCAGTTTGTCTTTGCATCTATCACAACAATGACAGAGAAACACCACATAGCTCTGATGCCGAGTCCAGGGATGGGTCACCTCATCCCACTCATTGAGTTGGCCAAACAACTCGTTCTCCGCCATGAATTTTCAGTCACCTTTATAGTACCCACAGTCTCGCCGGTACCAAAAGCTCTTAAAACCCTTCTCGAAAATCTTCCACAAGGTATGGACTATCTACTTCTTCCTCCTGTTCACTTTGAAGAAGGTGTTAGAAGTGAAAACCAAATTGTCCTCACAATTATTCGCTCTCTTTCTTCAATTCGCGATGTTTTAATGTCATTAGTTGCAAAAACTAGATTAACTGCTTTAATTGTTGATTGTTTGGTATTGATGCTTTTGACATAGCTAAAGAATTCAACATTCCATCTTATATTTACTTTCTCTGCACTGCTATGTCTCTGTCTCTGATACTTTACATGCCAAAGCTGGATCAGATGGTTTCTTGTGAATTTAGAGACGTTCCAGGACCTATTAAAATTCCAGGATTCAGATATCCTGTCCATGGAAAAGATCTGCCAGAGCCGATACAAAACCGAAACAGTGACATCTACAAAGTTTTTCTTAAACATCCAGAACGGTACCGTTTAGCTGATGGTTTGTTGATAAACACCTTCGTTGATTTGGAACCGGAAGCTATCAAATCCTTGCAAGGCGGGCATGATCATGAACCCGGATTACCACCCATTTACCCGATTGGACCACTCGTCCAAGACAGTTCGAGCGGGGGGGCTGATGGGTCGGAGTGTATAAAATGGTTGGACGATCAGGCAAGAGACTCTGTTTTGTATGTCTCATTTGGCAGTGGTGGCACTCTGTCTCAAGCTCAACTCATTGAATTAGCACTAGGCTTAGAATTGAGTGAGCAAAAATTTATATGGGTTTTGAAAAGTCCAGATGATAAGTCTGCTAGAGCTTCATTTTTTAGTGCTCAAAGTAACAGGGACCCTTTTGGTTTTCTACCAACAGGGTTTTTGGAGAGGACCAAAGAGAGAGGGCTTGTGGTTCCATCTTGGGCGCCGCAGATTGAGATTTTGAGCCACGGGTCTACTGGTGGGTTCTTAACACATTGCGGTTGGAATTCGACACTTGAGAGTATTGTTAATGGGGTACCTTTGATTGCTTGGCCTCTCTTTGCCGAGCAAAGGACCAATGCTGTAGTGTTGACTGATGATCTCAAAGTTGCTTTGAGACCAAAAGATAATGAAAATGGCGTTGTGGGAAGAGAAGAGATTGTTAAGGTTGTGAAAGGTCTAATGGGCGGTGAAGAAGGGGACGTAATTCGTGACAGAATGAAATTGCTTAAAGAGAGTGCCGCCAAGGCATTGAGTGAAGATGGAACTTCTACAAAAGCAATCTCAGATTTGGTGGTCAAGTTGAAGAATCAGTAGTACTAAAGCTTATGAATTCTGGGTTAGTTTATTACTTTCTGGTTTATGTTTGTTTCTAAATCCACTGAAAATGGCTTGGTGGGAAGAGAGGAGATTGCTAAGGTTGTAAAAGGTCTTATGGGTGGGGAAGAAGGGGCAATGATTCGTCACAGAATCAACATCCTTAAAGAGTGAGCCCCCAAGGCATTAACTGAAGAGGGATCTTCTACAAAAAAACAATGTCTGAATTGGTGCTCAGGTTGAGAATTAGAAAAGCTTATGTATTTTGAATCATTTATGTTTATTTAATCTATTTTTAATTATTTGTACTTCTTTATTATAAATTTATAATAGATAAGATTTATGATGTGAATTTTTAATACCCTCAAATTAGGTAGATTAAATCTAAGAAATAATACTTGCAAGTGCACAAGGTTACTGCAATATATCCTGGGCAAGAACTATAGAAGGTCAAACCCATAAAGACTGAATTAATTCTTAAAGTTATTGTGAGTTTTAACTTAACTTAACTAAAATAATTTTTTAATTTTAATTTTAATTTTTAATTTGTTTAGGTGAATAAGAAGATGATGGTGATTGGGTGGTGGTGATTGGAGATGAGATTTAGGTGATAAGATTTTTTAAGATATAAGATTTTTTATTATTCAATATTCTTTTTATTTTTATTTTATTTTAGTTTTGTAAAATGTTTTTGTATATTTTATTAATTATTTTAATATTATTTAATTATTTTAAAATTGAATTATTATTTAATTTTTTATAATAATAATTAATATTTAATTTAATAACATTTAATTTTATTTTAATGTATTTTATTAATTTCTTTTTGTTTATATAATAGTTTTTAGGATAATTGGCACTGATGCCTCCTAAACTCTTCAAAATTTTATACCGTGGGACGCACGTGAGGCGCACGTGACTTGAAAATAGATGGAATGTGGCTTTCGTTGCCAACTTGCCATTCCGTCAACTTTTGCAAATTTCTGTTAGTTTAGGGGGTTTACTGCCGAAAAAAAAAAGTGTAGGGGGTAATGTGCAAATGTTTGAAGAGTTCAGGGTCATATGTGCCAATTAACCTAAAATAAATAAACAATCTCAGGTCTTACATAAACGGTAAACCTAACCCACCACCACCAATATCATATCAGAATTATACCAGTTGAGTAGCTTACACCATGGATCAAATTCAAAAGCCCCAGATAGTGATAGTACCGAGTCCAGGGATGGGTCACCTGATCCCACTCGTTGAGTTTGCCAACAAACTCGTTCTCCGCCGTGAATTCTCACTCTCAGTTACTTTCATAATCAGCACCACCGGAACAGTCCTCTCCAAAGCCCAAAAATCAGCCCTCGAAATCCTTCCACAAGGCATAACATACACTTTCCTGCCACCAGTTTCCTTCGAAGACTTGCCTAAAGACACCAGAATCCAAACAAAACTTTCCCTCACAATCACTCGCTCACTTCCTTCAATTCGTGACTCGATCAAGTCATTGTTTGCAAGTTCTAGAGTTCTTGCTTTGGTTACTGATCATTTTGGCACTGACGCTTTTGATGTCGCAAAGGAACTCAATATTCCTCCATATTTGTTTTTCACATCATCAGCTTTGCAATTGTCGTTTTTGTTTGACTTGCCAAAGCTGGATCAGAGATTTGTTTGCGAGTACAGAGACATGCCTGAACCTGTTAACATACCAGGCTTTAGCGTTCCGGTTCATTCTTCAGATTTGCCTGAACCGATTCAAGACCGGACAAACGATGCATACAAATGGTTTCTTCACAATGCAAAACGGTTTGTTCTAGCCGATGGTATTATAGTGAACAGCTTCGTGGACTTGTCTTCAGGAGTTGTCGAAGCTTTACAAGAGAAAGGAACAGGTAAGCCACCGGTGTACCCGATTGGACCAATTACAAGAACCAGTTCTAGTAGTGGAGCTGATGGGTCTGAATCAGATTGTCTGAAATGGTTAGATAATCATCCATGTGGGTCTGTCTTGTTTGTTTCATTTGGTAGTGGTGGAACTCTCTCTTATGATCAGTTCAATGAATTGGCTTTAGGCTTGGAAATGTCTGAACAAAGATTCTTGTGGGTTGTGAAAAGTCCAGATGATAAATCTGCTAGTGGGTCATATTTTAGCATCCAAAGCAACAGAGACCCTTCTGATTTCTTGCCAAAAGGGTTTGTTGACAGGACCAAGAGTCGAGGTCTAGTGGTGCCATCTTGGGCACCACAAGTTGAGATTCTCAGGCATGGTTCGACCGGTGGTTTCTTAACTCATTGTGGTTGGAATTCAATTCTTGAAAGTGTAGTTCATGGTGTGCCTTTGATTGCTTGGCCCCTATTCGCAGAGCAGAAACTGAATGCGGTGATGTTAACAGAGGATTTGAAAGTGGCACTAAGACCAAAAGCCAAAGAAGATGGTTTGGTGAGAAGAGAAGAGATTGCAAAGGTTTTGAAATGTCTATTCGAAGGTGAAGAAGGAGTGGAGATTCGTGAAAGAATGAAGAGGCTAAAGGAGGCTGCGGCCATGGCAGTGAGTGAAGAGGGATCTGCCACTCACTCACTCTCTGAGTTGGTGCTCATGTGGAAGAGTCGAGAGTAAACCTTTTTTTTTTTTTTTTTTTTTTATAATTTGGACTCTTTCTTTTGTGATGCATATGGCTTTCAAGTGAATTCAATACTCGTTTGGCATGCTAAATTCTATCGTATTAGACGGTATTGAATTAAATTGTACTGTATTATTCTTATATAATTTTGTGTTTAGTGATATTTTGTATTAGACTGTATTATGCTGTATTAATTAATACAGCCTCTCTACTCTTTATTAACTAATACGACATTCCACCGTATTAGACTAATTAAGATGTATTAGCTAATACAATATAGTAAACAATGCAAAACAAACCAAACATTATATTGTATTATTCTAATACATTTTAAACTCCTAATATAATACAGTGTAGCGCACCAAACGATAGAGGTGCCCGCGGTTCGGTTCGAACCGAAACCGCCACTGTGCAAACTAGACTGAGGTTGTGGTTCCGGTTCCATTTTTTTGAGAACCGGTTTGGAACCGACAGTTCCAACCAGTTCTACATTTTTTTTAAAAATAAATTGTGTTTTGCATCATTGGGCCACAATGGTCACAGGCTTTTGTGGCCCAAGACCCAAGATATAGGTTTTTTTTTTTTTTTTTTGAAAGGTTCAAACAGGTCGGAATCGGGAATCGGGAACCGGGAGAATCGGAATAGAATTGGAACCGGCTCCCCTGGTTTCGATTCCAGTTCTGGTTCCGACCGAAATCGGAACTGTGGTCACCACTACCAAACGAGTCCTATTGTCCATCAATATTCTACTGCTTGATCTCTGTAACAATGATATTGATAAAAGATAGAGTGACGATATTTGTACCCCTCTAAATCTGTATGTACACCCAAAATTTATATATTTTCAGAATTTCAGTATTACCCTTAAATTATTGATATTTTAATTAAAAAAATATAATAATTTCTTATAACTATTTTACTTTTTCGAATTTTTAAGTAACTAAATAAAATTTATAAAAAAAATAAAAAATAAAAAAAGGATAAAAAGAATAATAAACAAAAACAAAAACCCAAATCAATTCAATCTGCAAATGAACTCTTTTGTCATGATCACATGTTGAGTTTATGTGATCCCAACACACACAGCGAAGATGGGTTGCTTGGCACCTGAAATACTACATCCACTACTTCACAAACAGCATCATTTAACTCATTTTCCTTCTAACTATTTCATTTGTGATGGATGTAGAGATATTTTGAAGGTAAAATCAACACAACAACAAGAGAATCCATATGAATTTACGGTTGCATCGATACATTCCTCCACCATCAACACAGTATAGAAAAGGCCTGCCTCCTCTAAAAGGAGAACCGCGGCTCCACCAATGGATGATATATATATTATTTTATAATTTTGTTATTTATAATACTTTAAAAAAAAATTAAAAGAGAAGATATATTTGGTTATGTGTGGGGGTTTGTTTACAAGATTTTACCTTTTAAAAATTTGGATGGGATGTACATACAAAAAGGGGGTGCAAATATGATTTGTAAGGGGCGTAAATATCGACACTCTAAAAGAAAATCATGTACATGGCATTGTCTCGAATCTCGATAACCCTTATTGGGCCAGCCCATAACTAGGTTCTAGTGTCCTGGGCTTATAAAAACAAAAAAAAAAAAAAAAAAATGCACACAGGTGAGTTCTTCAACATATATTTTTTCTTTTTGTTTTATATATATATGTTGAAGAACTCACCCGTGTGTATCAACATATGTTAGCGTCACCTAATTACTTACTCGATGAATGTGAGAAACATGAACTTGCATCTGATCCACTAAAGAGAGGTAATTATATAATCCATAAATGAAATCAACATCTAGTATGAGCAATCTCGAATATATTTTATAAAGATGGACAATTGAGATTGAACTACACATCAATTCTTTATTGCATGTTGTATACTTTGGTGGTAGGATTGGAGTCTTATATGGCTCCTAAAAAAATAATGCAAAGAAAGTTGAAAACGTAGGTCCAAAATCAAGCGGAGCCCATGTATACTTCACTATCAATCAGAGCATTTGAGTGACGGCGCGGTGTATGCATATATGATATGAATGTGACGATGTTTTCTGTGTATCCATTTTAATTCTCTTGAAATTAACGTTAAAACATTCTAAATGATGATAGATATAGCCTAACAAGATAAATATAGCCTAACAGAAATTATATGATATACACTTGGGCCTCTTGCCAATGTGGTTGGACCCTCCCTTAGGAGCCTCCTCCACCACCACGGTTCAATACTTGGTGTGTGCATGTATATATATATTATTTGTCCCCCTTGGCCATTAATCCCAAGGGTGGTTGTTGTCTCACCTATTGTGGGTGCTCTCTCCCCGCTCGTGGGAGCTGTAATCCGGGCTGTGCTAGTAGAGCCTAATCTCGCCGGTCCCGGCAGTTGTTGTATATTTCAAAACAAAAAATTATATGATATGACCATTTAAGATAATGTTAATTATTTATAAATTAATTACATTGAAAAGGCCAGCAAGCGTAGCAAGATACAAATTCCGATGGAAAATTAACATGATTCTTTGTTTACCTGTGCCCTAGGGGCAAGGGCACATGTTAACAACTATGTAAGTATTTATTGTATATTTTGACCCAATCGATGCCATAAATATGTTTATGTAATAAATACTTTCTTTAATACTACCCATTGTTTTATATCAACAGTGGATTAATTATTTAATGATTGAGCAACAACCAACTTATATATAACTGTTAATCTAATTAAATATTATTACATCAGGTTATCATCATATCTTCGTCATTATTGTCTGACATACTATAATAATGATTGTTGAATCATTCATGCATATACAATCGTAGTTGTAGTTACGTACCCCAACTTGCTTCAAAATATGTAATTTATATATTATAAAAGAGGTACAAGTTTCTTGGAACCGGTCCACGGAAATAATTGTTTAATTAAATAATTTACTCATGAATATTATACGTTTGTTACGTATTATTGTTTTCAAAATCGAATTGACAACCATTTTTTGTATTAAAGATCCCGGACTTCAAGCTTACGTTGAATTTGGTGGTATGATGACTTGATTATATATGTTTCATATCACCATGGTTCAAACCAGCTTGGTAACAACATCAAACGAACAAAAAGATCCCGGACTTCATCCACGCCGTGGCCTGTATGTTGGATTGTAGGATAGGACAGATAGGAAATCCCGACCACACAAAGATGCAAGCGGGTAAATCAAAATTCACCTTCACCTAGATAGGAATCGAATAGTTGGACATGGTAGTTACCCGTGCCCCAACATCATATATCCTTCCACCCAGGGGCAGACGGACTGGAGGGCTGACCCGGGCTACAGCCGGGTCAACATTCTGAAAAAAAAAAAAAAAAAAATCTCTAAATTAGCAAACCAATGCAGCCTCACATGACATCAGTACATCATATCAGACCACATCACACCAGCCCTCTCTCTGCTTTAAATCCCGGTCCCACACTTTTTTTCTTCCTTTTAGTTTACAAAACTCACACATGGCACATCTTCTCTCATTCTGTTAAGTGTTATATTGTTATTATGTTAATTAAAAATTAAAATCTCAAATTATTAAACAACATTATAAATTTACAACAATCATCCATCTTCAAACTCAAAAGAAGAAAAAAAATATGCATACTTCGTTATCGCACTCGGAGACCATTTTCTTAAATTTTAATTTATTTCTAATTAATAAATTAGGGTTTTAAGTTTGATATTTTTAATTTTTAGTCCTTATTTTATCACTTCTAATGAAACCCTACTTAAATTTTGTATTTTTAAACACAGTGATTAGCCGGCTGGTGGTTAACTCTATCCAAAATTATATATATTTTTTTTAATATTATCTTATCGAAAGTTTATATAATTTTGTATACTTATACATTTCGAGGTGTAAAGCTCGTTCTGTCTCCCTATATAAATGTATCTTTACTTTTTAATTATGAAATTTCCTTGTAAAAAATTGTAGTTTTGTTTTAGCCCACTCGAACAAAAAATCCTGGGTACGCCCTTGCTTCCACCAACGCTCTGATGGTTGACCACATGCAATTGCCAAGAGTAGAATTAAGGACTTGTGATTTTCATCCCAAGCCTTGGACCACCAAGACAACCACCTTGTGGTTATAAAATGTTATATATAGATAGCAAAAGAGAGAGAGAGAGAGAGAGAGAGAGAGAGAGAAAAGCTTAAATATTTGAATTTAAATGTTTAATAAATTTAATTCGTATGTCATGTGTCAAAAGAAATAAATTATCATTTTATATATTCATATATCAATAGACATTTCACAAATCGTGATTAATCGCATACATAAAACGGTGATATTGATACAATTATTGAACGGTGGGCACATATTCATATTCATTTCTTTTGTTTCAGGATTTTATATATGTTCTATGTGTTGAGCTTTAGCGATGTGTAGCATTCATTTTCTGACAAAATTATACTGTTTTTTTTTTTTTTTTTTTTTTCTTGAAACAGAAAAATAATTTAAATAATAGAGAGTAGAGCTGAGTTTGGACAAGTAATAAGATCGAGGAGCCTTGTGATTGTGAGGGAGAAAACGAAGAAAATTGTAAGTTTTACATTCGAAAGTATTCAAGTGTCTTCTTATGTAAAAGAATCTAACCATTAATATATATTAATACAACAAGATATTGTCTTCTTATGTTTATATACAATTGCAAACTGAAATCCGAGAACTACTTAATTAAAAACAATGCTTTCTATAACAGGATAGATACAAATCTCAAAGATAATATTTTTGACAAATCTACAATTATAGAAAATTTGAAGGAAAAAGAAAAGAGAACTTTTTAAGAAAAAAAATATATTTATAATTTTAATACCGGACAAAGACTGATAAGATGAGGTTAGTCTGGTGATAATTAATATCTCACACATGCACTACGAGACTGCAAGTTCGAAAGCAATCGACCGGGATCATTTATTACGATAGTATGAACATGATACCAAGGCAAACCCATGGTAATACCCCTTAATCAACAAAAAAAATAGACAGTATGTACCTTTATTGCATTGAAAAAACTATGCTATGGACCCCCTTTTTTTCAGTGGATTATCTCGGAAAAAGGGTTACTATTTGTTCTATTCTTTTAGTAAAAATGGAACAATTTGGTTCATAGGAAAAAAGAGAAGCAGAACTATTCTATACTCAATAAGTACCAATACGCAATAGGGGTTTATTCCCATGCATCCATATTTAGTCATCATTCAAAGTACCTAGTCGTAAAAAATTCCTTTGTTTTCTTTTATTTCATGAACTTATTAAATTAGTACAATTTGGTTCATAGGAAAAAAGAGAAGCAGAACTATTCTATACTCAATAAGCACCATTACGCAATGGGGGTTTATTCCCATGCATCCATATTTAGTCATCATTCAAAGTACCTAGTTGTGAAAAATTCCTTTGTTTTCTTTTATTTTATGAACTTATTAAATTAGTACTAATTCCTCGATGTGCCATGACCATAAAGATTCCAATAATAATTTGGGAATCATTTGCCCTTATTTTATTTTATTTTTTTATTTTTTTATTTTTTATGATTATTAAATGTTGAGTGTTATTTATATATATATAAGTGGTGGTGAATTTGGATAATAATAATAAAGCGTACAGGTAGCCAAATTATTACCAAACAAACGCCAAGAATGAGAAATCCAAATAAAAAAAATACGAGATTTGGATCCTCTCTTTATCTTATATTTTTTCCGACATTTTTAAAGAATATGATTGGTTGGTGATAAAGTGATTGTGGAAAACAATCGCATCTTAACCACATCATTCATTACAATATTTGTGTGTTATGGGATTATGTGAGATCATGATTATTATTATCCAAATTCACCACCACTTATATATATATAAATAACACTCAACATTTAATAATCATAAAGCGTACAGGTAGCCAAATTATTACCAAACAAACGCCAAGAATGAGAAATCCAAATAAAAAAAATACGAGATTTGGATCCTCTCTTTATCTTATATTTTTTCCGACATTTTTAAAGAATATGATTGGTTGGTGATAAAGTGATTGTGGAAAACAATCGCATCTTAACCACATCATTCATTACAATATTTGTGTGTTATGGGATTATGTGAGATCATGAAAACGATGAGGTAAGGAGAGGATCCAAATCTAAAAGAACCCAAATCAACTGTCAAAAAATGGTGTCCTAATTTGTGTATAACCAACCAAATTGGGACATGTGTCTACATTTAATTATATATTTTTTTTAACTTTTTCCATAAATGTAAATACATGTCCCAATTTGGTTGATTTGTGTCTAACCAACCAAATTGGGACATGTGTTTACGTTTATTGAAGAAGTTTAAAAAATAAGTAAATGTACACACATGTCTCAATTTGGTTGGTTAGACACAAATTATAACACCATTTTTTGACAGCTGATTTGAGTCCGGATTAGACTCAAATCAGCTGTCCAAAAATGGGGTTCCAATTTGTGTTTAATCAACCAAATTGGGACATGCGTTTACGTTTATGGAAGAAGTTAAAAAAAAATAAAAAAAATTAAATGTAGACACGTGTCCCAATTTGGTTGCTTAGACACAAATTAGGACACCATTTTTTGACAGCTAATTTGAGTGGAAAAAGATGAGGTAAGGAGAGGATCCAAATCTAAAAGTACTCAAATCAGCTGTCAAAAAATGGTGTCCTAATTTGTGTCTAAGCAACCAAATTGGGACACGTGTCTACATTTAATTTTTTTTATTTTTTTTTAACTTCTTCCATAAACGTAAACGTAAACGCATGTCCCAATTTGGTTGATTAAACACAAATTGGAACCCCATTTTTGGACAGCTGATTTGAGTCTAATCCGGACTCAAATCAGCTGTCAAAAAATGGTGTTATAATTTGTGTCTAACCAACCAAATTGAGACATGTGTGTATATTTACTTATTTTTTTAACTTCTTCTATACATGTAAACACATGTCCCAATTTGGTTGGTTAGACACAAATTGAAATACTATTTCTGGACAGTTAATTTGAGTCCAATCCGGACTCAAACCAGCTGTCAAAAAATAGTGTCATAATTTATGTCTAACCAACCAAATTGGGATATGTGTCAACATTTAATTATTTTTTTAACTTCTTCCATAAACGTAAACACATGTCCTAATTTGGTTGGTTAGACACAAATTGAAACACAATTTTTTGATAGCTTATTTGAGTCCAATCCAGTTGCAAATTAGCTGTCAAAAAATGGTATCTTAATTTGTGTCTAGCCAACCAAATTGAGACATGTGTCGACATTTTTTTTTTTTTTTTAACTTTTTCCATAAATGTAAACATATGTCTCAATTTGGTTGGCTAGACACAAATTGAAACACCATTTTGGGAGAGTTGATTTGAGTCCAATTCAGACTCAAATCGGCTGTCCAAAAATTATGTCATAATTTGTGTTTAACCAACCAAATTGAGACACGTGTCCACATTTAATTATTATTTTTAACATATTTCATAAACGTAAAAACATGTCCCAATTTAGTTGGTTATACACAAATTGAAACATGTGTCTATATTTAATTATTTTTTTAAACTTTTTATATGAGTGTAAACACATGTTCCAATTTGATTGGTTAAACATAAATTGGAACACCATTTTTGGAGAGTTCAGACTCAAATCAGCTGTCAGAAAATGGTGTCTTAATTTGTGTCTAACCAACCAAATTGGGATATGTGTCTAAATTTAATAATTATTTTTAATTCTTCCATAAACGTAAACATATGTCCCAATTTGGTTGGTTAGACACAAATTGGAACATCATTTTTGGACAACTGATTTGAGTCTAATCTAAAAGAATTTGGATCCTCTACTGATCTTATCTTTTTCCTCCTGACCTTATCTAATCTTATAACACATAAACATTGCAATGAATGTATGGTTAAGATGTGATTGGTTTCAACAATCTCTTTATCAGTAACCAATCACATGCTTTAAAAAGATCAGGAAAAAGATAAGGTCAGAAGATAAAAAAGGAGAGCTGCGAAAAGAGTAATTTTGATAACATAAGGCTTACGTTAAAACTGACATCACCACCGCATGTAATCTTATTGACTCTTCTATCCCCATCTCATCACCACCCTCCACACGTTCCAAAAATACCAAAAACTACACTATTACTAAATAAATCAGCCAAATGCGACTCGGACTCTCCAATCGCAAATAAACAAACAAACAAAAACTGTTGAAAATCAATACACTATCCAAGCTATATAAACCGCTCTATATCTTCTCATTTTTCCTCCACACCTACAATCCATCACATTTAATAATATATTTATTTTTTTTGAAAATCTTTTTTACCAGTAGCTGCCATGGAAGAATCACAAAGAAAGACACCCCATGTAGCTATTCTACCGAGTCCGGGTATGGGTCATCTCATCCCACTCATTGAGTTAGCCAAGCGACTCGTTCACCACCATGACTTTTCAATCACCTTCGTGATTCCAACCGATGGGCCTCCCACAAAAGCCCAGAAATCAACTCTCGATTCTCTGCCCACCGCAATTGACTACGTTTTTCTTCCTCCGGTGGACTTGAAAGACCTCCCTGAAGCTACAAAAATGGAGACGTTGATTGCTCTCACTGTGGCCCGTTCTCTTCCGTCTTTTAGAGATGTTATGAAGAAATTGGTGGCTACTACTAGGCTGGTGGCCTTGGTCGTCGATCTTTTCGGCACCGACGGGTTCGATGTCGCTAAAGAATTCAACGTTTCGCCGTACGTTTTTTTTCCGTCAACGGCCATGGCTTTGTCTCTGTTTTTTCATCTTGAAGAGCTTGATCGAACGGTTTCATGCGAGTATAGAGACATGACGGAGCGGGTTAGAATACCCGGTTGCGTACCGATTCACGGCAGCGAACTACTTGACCCGCTTCAAGACCGAAAAGACGAGGCATACAAGTGGGTTCGACACCATGCAAAGAATTACAGATTGGCTGAGGGTATTATGGTAAATAGCTTCATGGAGTTGGAAAGTGGAGCTTTAAATTCTCTGCAAAAAGAAGAACCCGGTAAACCACCCGTTTACCCAGTCGGGCCATTAGTGAATATGGGTTCAAATTCAAGTGCTGGTGCGAGGACAGGTGGCGACGTTGAGTGCTTGAAATGGTTGGATGATCAACCACACAGCTCCGTGCTGTTCGTTTCTTTTGGTAGTGGTGGGACCCTCTCGTTTAATCAGATAACAGAGTTGGCTTATGGATTGGAGATGAGTGAACAGAGATTCTTGTGGGTCGTTAGAAGCCCAAACGACAAGGCTGCAAACGCTACCTATTTCACTGTCCATAGCAATAATGACGATTTTGATTTTCTACCAAACGGGTTCTTGGAGAGGACCAAAGGGCGTGGTCTGGTGGTGCCGTCGTGGGCGCCGCAGGCACAGGTACTTAGCCACGGCTCCACCGGTGGGTTCCTCACTCACTGCGGCTGGAACTCTGTTCTCGAGAGTGTTGTCAATGGGGTTCCGTTAATTGCTTGGCCGCTTTACGCGGAGCAAAAGATGAATGCGGTGATGCTGACGGAGGACATCGAATTGGCTTTGAGACCGAAAGCGAGTGAAAATGGGTTGTTTGGAAGAGACGAAATTGCTAGAGTTGTTAAGGGTTTGATAGAAGGTGAAGAAGGGAAAAGAGTCCGTAATCGCATGAAGGACTTGAAGGATGCAGCGGCTAAGGTGTTGAGTGACGACGGCTCTTCCACAAAGTCACTCGCTGAGGTGGCTCAAAAATTGAAGAACAAAAATTGATTGCATAATCTTCTTTTTCCTTGTAGTATTTCTTTTTCTTTTTTTAATTTTTAATTCTCTATCTCTATCATTGTATAATATTTGTCTTTTCATATTGTAATATATAAATGACTAAATGAGTTTCACTTTACATAAGTCACTCTCTTGTCACTATGTATTATATTATATACAGATTTTCTATTATCAGTTCGTCCTGATAATAAATATATCAGGACGAAGAATGTAAACCACTGGATTTATATACTTTGATTTAAAATCCACTTGTCAAAACTTCTCCATAATCTAAGGTCCACATTCTTTGTCCTGATATATTTATTATCAGGACGAACTGATAATAGAAAATCTGTATATAATATAAAATATATCAGGATAAAGAATGTGGACCATAGATTATAGAGAAGTTTTGATAAGTGTATATACACTTTGAGTCAAAGTATGTAAATCTAATGATCCACATTCTTCGTCTGATATATTTTATATCAGGACGAACTGACAATAGAAAAATTGTATGTATATATATACACATAATATTATCAAACTGATTAAGACGTTAATTTCGTCGGTGGTGATATTGAGCGGAAATGTTTTCTTTATCTTCTTTTGGTTGGATTAAACGGAGTAGTTGAATCAGTGAGTCCATCTCCCATATGCAATGCATACGAAATGAGGAATATTCAATAGAACAAAAAAGAGTGGACCCAATAACCCTAAGAAAATTAATCACAATAAAGACTTGAAGTGATGGGCAGACACTAAGCTTATAATAAAAAAGTTAGGTGGGTGGTATTGACATGAAGATAAGTCCAATCCACTAATATAAAATAATATAACATTTGTTAAAATTTCAAACAAGAAAAAATATATATATGTGGAGAGCAAAGAGTGGGTGAGCACTCACGCCGACAATAGTCATTGAAATTTCCAGATTTTGTAACAACAAAAACATCTATTTAAATATGAATTTTTTATTTTTCTACTGAATCAAGAGGGCACAAAAGGATAAAAGTCCAAGATGAGCCTAATCAAATCTCAATAATGACATGTAAATCAAAAATTATTGGTTTAAATGTTTAATTGGGGGTGGGGTGGTCAGATCCTGAGAAATTTTGACGAGAAAATTAACAGGGCCTCGCTCTACGCTGTCTTATGTTGACAATTGTATAAAAAAAAGCTTATTACAAGAGGAATGTTCTCTCTCTTCATAATGGATATAGATCCTTAACTGATCTGATCTTTTTAAAACGTGTGATCGTTCGATAAAGTAAATCACATCTTAACTAAACATTCATTATAATGTTTATGTGCGGTGAGATTAGGTGAGGTAGGAAAAAGATCGGTAGAGGATTTAAATTCCTTTAAAATAATCACACGAATCGCTTATCTCAGCACAACATCACTAGCTAGCCTTTATATAATGTGATGTGGTACCACCATATAAAAGCAAGTGAGCCTTGTTACTTGTCAGTTGTCTTCTTATCTAGCTTTCGGGAAAATAGTGGTGTTTGGTTTCATTTTTAAAAACAGTTTTTTGTTTTTAAAAACAAAAACTAACTCTAAAGTTGTTTGATTAATCATTTTGTAAAATTGTTTTTGAAAACAAAAAACAACTTTTTAAAAGTTATAATTAAAAAGTTAAAAACAATTTTTTATTGTTTTTCATCATTTTTAAAACAGTTTTTTTTTTTTAAAAAAAACAAACCACAACTTTTCCATCAAAACAATTATTTTACCCACTTCAAAAATATTACCAAACACATTTACATCGTTTTCCATTTTTGAAAACTACTTTTAGAAAACACTACCAAACATTTTTACATTTTTAAAAACAATACCAAAAGAATTATAATTTGAGGTGTTGAATTAAAAAAAAAAAAAAAATTTTAAATGTAAGTTAATATAACCTAATTCAAAATAATTTTTAGTAAATTTTTGTTCGAAATAAATTAATCTTCACATATGCTCCCAAGAGACTTCATTTTTTATTTTTTTTTTTACTTCAAAAATTGTAACAAAATAGATTGATAAGTTCAACTATATATTTTGTTCAATGTTCACAATGATTGTTAAGAGTTAAGACGGTGAAAAAAAATTTTAGTTTGGTGAATGCAAAAAAAAAAAACACAAAAACAAAAAGTTGATTGTACAGTAACTCAGAGTAGTGCGTACACGGTACATCTTCTAGATGTTTCAAACTTTTCCTATCAACTAAATAAATTATAGTAAACTTGTCTAACTTACCATTCCATATTTCCATTGTTTTTTTTTTGAAGTAAAGAATCTTGTAAACTTGTAATAACTCCCTTTTCAATATTTTGTACACGAATTAAAGATTATATTATAATTAGATTGAAGATATAATAATATCAAAATCTAACTTATTTATTTATTTTTGTTGACAATATCTATTATTTCGGGATCAAGTGTTTTTTTTTAAAGCTTTTGCCATTGATAGATTTCGAACAACTGATCTGAGAGTCATTTACCCAAACCTCGAGCTTGTCCATTTACCAGCTATATTAGAATTAAAGATTATATTATAATTAGATTGAAGATATAATAATATCAAGCTAGGTTAGATTTATTTATTTATTTATTTATTTTTGTTGACAATATCTATTATTTCGGGACCAAGTGTTTTTTTTTAAAGCTTTCGCCATTGATAGATTTCGAACAATTGATCTGAGAGTCATTTACCCAAACCTCGAGCTTGTCCATTTACCAGCTATATTAGAATTAAAGATTATATTATAATTAGATTGAAGATATAATAATATCGAGCTAGGTTAGATTTTTTTTTTTTTTTTTTTTTTTTGTTGATAATATCTATTAATTTGGGACTATGCATTTTTTTTAAAAAGTTTCGCTATAGATAGGATTCGAGCAACTGATCTGAGAGTCATTTATCAAAGCCTCGAGCTCGTCCATCTACCAGCTATGTTATAATTAATTATAGTAAAATGTTCGGGTTTTTTTTAATAATTTTTTTTTACAACATATCCATTGAATTTTAGCACAACTTTAATACCAGAATGAGAAAGAATAATCGAAGAAGCTAGAACAATTACGATCCAAAATTCATATTCATTGTGGCTCTACATCACATCTTGAAGATTCTCTTTGAAAAAATCGACACAATATCTTAAAATTGAGACATATTACCGAACTGGATTATTTTACAACTTCAAAATTCACAACCAAACCATTAAAAAGGTCCCCTACACCAGCTTGTTAATTTTGTCTACATGCAAATGAGAAGTTGTTTCAAGAAAGACTGCAATTACTTCCCACCTATAAATATATCTGGCCACCAAAACAAAACACAAACCCCATAGCAAATGAGAAAAAGTTGCTTCATTAATCATTAATTCTTTGAAGAATATTCAAAGAGTGAATGATTGATTTAGCTGACGAAAAAAAATCATTCCAGTCATTCCAATCATTCCATCCAGAAGATATATGTACACACCACCTTTTTTTTTTTTTTTTTACTCTTTTAAATTTCTTTTTAGATAATTATAATATTTTTCGTTTGCTAGCTAATGAAAAACGACATGATTGATTATTATTTCAATGCTCTTGTGGGTCAACAGTTGTGAATGATTTTTGATTTTTTGTGCCTTTTTAACTTTTTCAATGCTTTATTTTTTTCAGCACTTATCCGTATAAAAATCTTACGGGTGAGACGTTGAGTGGTGCATATAATCACGGAAAATTAGAAAATGTACCAATAAGAAAATCATATATGGCGGCTAAATATCTCATTTAAAGTGTTTGAATGCAGCATTCAGCTAGCATGTTTATGTTGGACCCCAGATTACCAATTAGGAACAGAGTCTAGAATTTATACAGATTACAAATACAAGACACATATTTATATTATTGTAAATTTATATTTTGATTCAACAATAATTTAGAATTGAGACCCATGTTTCACACGGTATCCTTAAGATTATCTCGCTGTCTACAACAATTCAACCAGTAGAAACTGTATAAAACACCACTACACCAACGAACGGTAAAGAAACAGTCTGAACTTACCAATGGAAAGAACAGAAGAAGAAATATAAAAGAAACAATTACAGAGAACAAGAAGAAAGTCTACTGGCTCTGGGAGAGAGAGAATTATATTTTCCCCTAATCTTTGATTGCTCTAATTACCTATTGCTTTATTTTTGCGAGTAAGCAAAAGACACCAGAAAGAAATATATAAATTGCATTCATAGGAGGAAGTCAATGCTATTTAATTGGAGAATAATTCTCTAATTAATTATGAATTTAAATTGGCAAAAAACCGTTTTTAAATTCAGAATATAAACCTTTGTAATAATTCAGAAATCTAAATTAATTACAAAGTCAATTACTATTAAATTGGTAATTATAATTTTGGATTCTAATTTTAAACCGTGCTAAATCACGAGTGCACATCCATAGTTCAAACAGTTGTGAACGTTGCATTTGCTTCCGGATACATACTCACACACAAGTCGTTGAGCCTACGGTCCGTTATTTTGTATACATGCTTGTAAGCTATTCCGCAAGTAATCCAATATATCTTTGACTATATATATGTTTCCTATCAATATGGGACTTATTATTTTCCCAATTCAACGGTGCACTTTGAGTATCAATTTCTCATTCACCTGTTCACTATTTCTTCCAACAGTTGAAACTTTTCTTTCATCCCCCATGTGTTTGTTTATTCTTCGTTTAAAACTTGGCCTCTAAAAGTATCCACTTTGATCATTTGAAGTTAATACAAGTTGATGTTTTCATCATTTTGTTCACATACCATAAACGGTATGTGACTCGAACAGTGAACATTCTTTACCATGTATTAAGCAGTGGAAAATTAATGTAATCTTAATAATTGGTTCATATGTCGCTAATTTTTGACCTTGTAGTGTATTTATGATAGTCAAGTGGTAATCACACTCCCAACTAATGTTGATTTCGTAATTCGTAAGTTAATTTAAAGTTTAAACCTTTTAAAAAAAAAAGGAAGTATACGTGGGCTGGTTGTCTGACGAATAGGTATTTGGGTTTTGAGATGTCAAATATGTTTAGTGTTGGGCTTATGTCAAACTGTGGTTTGTAATAAATGGTCTGGTTCATGTTTTGTTTCATTGAGAAGATCTGTAACATACTAACATGAGCCACTTGACAATGCTAATTGTACCCAAACTTTTAAGCAGATACACAATCAAACATCACGGCAAAATCCTCTGCTGAGTTTATTCTGAGCTCACTTGGCTTTAACAAAAATCAGTTGTCCAGATTAAACGACAGTGTTGAAGGTTTAATTGATTTTAGATGTTGGGGAGTTTGATTTGAATGGGTTTTTTTGGTGTTGTGGATTTTGATTTCAGATTTTGATTTATGGATTCTTTGTTGATACTTTACATAACACTTCAACAATTTGGTGAAAAAAAAAATGGTGATGATGGCAGATCTGATTTGTTCTTTCTTTTAAGATGAAAAAAAATGACAATATGTTTTGATGGCTATATCTGGGTTGTTCTTTTCTTTTGAGACGGACAAAAAATTGTGATGAATGATGATGGCCAGATTGATATTGATGAATCTGGTTTGTTTGTTTGTTTATTTTTAATATATTGATATAGTCTTAGAGATAATTGATTTGTTCTTTAAAATATATATATATATATATATATATATATCAAATTAATTAGAGGAAAAAAAATGTATTGAAATTTGAAAATGAAAATAATTGGTTTGTTAATGTGATAACGGAGTAAAGAAAAAAAAATAAATCATGTTATCATTTATCAATGAATTGAAGGATATTCACAGGTTATAGGTCATGATTTAAAAATAATTAATATATCATTTAATGTTTAATATTTTAAATTATTTCTTTAAATGTAATATTTATTTAGTAAAAAATTCTGACTTAGTTGATAATTATTTGGGATGGATTATTGTCGAATTTTGATATTTTTTAGTTAACCTACCGGACGTGTTTTTAGTGTTTTTATTTTCAGAATACAGTTTTCAGCATTTGTTACCAGACGCAATTTCATATTTTGAAATTGAAACAAAAAACATTGTTTTCATTTTTGTTTTTCTTCTCACAAAACAGTAAATGAAAAACGCTTACAAGACGCACCATAATATTCTCAAAAATGGTGTCTTGGAATTTATAGAGTTTGAGTTTGAGATTTTCTGGAAATGAATGAAGTTTGCAGTAGGAAAGAAAAGGAAGAAGTTTGAGTTTTGACTAGCATTTCTAGAAAGTGAGAGAGAATCAATGTATTGGAGCGAGCAAAACTATATCGTTTAAATTGGTTTGTGAATTAAAAAAGAAGCAAAATCTGGACCATTCATTTTTATTAGGGAAAGAATCATTTGCCCCCTATATTATGCCATATTGGTAAATCTCCCCCATGTATTTTGCTTATTGGCCATTTTCCCCTCTCAAAACAAAAGTATTTGCCAAATATCCCCCTATCGTTACTTTTTCCAGATTTATTCCACTAAAAAACTGGAACCGCACTCTTGTTATTATAGAATTAATTACTTAAATAGGAATCAAATAGTTCATTGATATATAATATGTTTAAAATAATTATATTATATAAATATATACATATATATACATTTAAATCAATAATCCTTCAACAGTGAGCTTGAATAGCTTAGTTGGTTTGAACGTGTAGCTCTTAAACACAAGGTCAAAAGGTTCAATTCTTGATAAATATGTTTTTATTTTTAAAATTTGATAGAATGGGCAAAATGACTAATATTTAGAGTTTCAGGGGGTTGACTGACTATTACTGAAACTAGAGGGACCAGTTTATCTAGTATGGAAAACCTCAAGGGATAATTTCCCTTCATTTTTTGTTAAAGTTACCATAATGCCCTTCAAGACAATGGACAATTTTTCATTTTAACGGAAAAAGTAACAGTAGGGGGGGTATTTGGCGAATACTTTTGTTTTGAGGAGGGGAAATGGTCAATAAGCAAAATACAAGGGGTAGATTTACCAATATGGCATAATATAGCGGGGAAAATGATTCTTTCTCTTTTTATTAATACCAAATGTCACCGGATCTCATAAAGCTCAGTAAAAATTCAGCAGAGAAGAGTTCAGCAAAGGATCCTTATCCTTTTTTAATTGCTCCCACATTCAAACTATAATAGATAGAAATAACCTTATTATAGTCAATTGGAAAAAATGTACGATCAAGTTGGTTTCCTCGCACAATACCTCTTCACACATAGCACAATATCTTTTAGCACAATACCTCCAGCTTTTTGTGAAGTTATATTTTGAAAATTGAGAAGTTATATTTTGTTATAATACCTCCAGTTTATACATTTACTCCGTAATCCCAAACTGATAATTCCATGTTCTAATTTGAAAATCACTGTTTGCAGCGTATGCAGTGCCAATTTCTGTTTTCCAAAGTAATTATTTGTTTAATATCAATGAACATTAATGTTACTTTTCTCCTTTAAAAAAAGTATATCCATCTGAATGTTCATCTGAGAAAATCTTCTGTACGTGCTGACATATCTGGCCGGTTGTGGTGATTGAAACTTGCAATACATCCATTTTAATCGCTACAAAATGATACATATTTATATTTTTATTGATATTTAATATTCATTTAAACAAGACTGAAGCCAAATGGCAGCAAGACAGCTGAACATTAAAGCTTCAATACGAGTACGTAGGAAGTACCGTGTCTTTAATTTGTGTCTTGATCTACTTTGTCTTATTAAAAAATTCTCTTTCTTGCTCATATTATGGCCACTATTTCAATTCCGTCCCCTTTGACATTCCAATCAACCCAACTTAATTTTAATGTTGATTATTTGGGTATGAGATATTGGCCTCTCTAAATCTTCATTAGCAGGAGTGAAGAAAAAGTACTATACACTACAAGAAAAAATGACATTTGCGAGCTCTGAAAAATGCCGCAAAACCTCTTTTGCGGCATTTAGTAAAATGTCATTACGAAGGGGGTCGCAAAAGACTGTCAATCTATTACAACATGTCACTATTGCTGCAAAAAATGCCGCAAAAAAATCATTTTGGGACAACAAAGAAATGCCGCTTACAATGCATTTTGGAGCAGCCCAAAAATGCCATAAAAGACTTATGTTGGGGCAGTAAAAAATGCCGTATAAAAAGGTGTTTTGAGGGAAAAAAAAAAAAAAAATGCCGTATAAAACGTAGTTTTTAAGCCAAAAAAAATGTCGTACAAAAATGAGTTTTGAGGCCAAAAAAAAGCCCCAAATGTAGAAACCATTCCATATGAAAAAGATAATTAAATTGAACAAAAATAGAGAAGCCAAATAAAATATGCCGTTAACATTAAATTGAAGCTCAAAATAATATACCAAGAATATTATTCTACATAGCTTACTACTATACAACATTTATAGACCTAATCTAAAATAACATAACTTTAAGCCACACAATAAAACTTCTAATTAAAAAAAAATTCACTTTATGGTCAACGGAAAAGGCAAACAAAAAATATCAAAGTAATGCAATCTTCAAAAAACTTGAAATTAAATTCTGGCAGAATGAGGGAATTTCAAAATTCTCACGCAAGATCCTATGGCTTCATAATGTATAGCAGCATCTTCAGATCATAGCATCAGAATGAGGTTGGAAAAGCGTTGCATTCAACAATCTGCAAAATCATAGTATTTTCACCATTTATGATTTATAGATGCTAACGTCAATCTTATCAAACATAACTTCCAAAGAAAAGGCTCATTACCTGATTCTTATTTTCCTCGTTTTTAAATGCCAAGGACCACATGCTCCAGCAAATACTCTTTGCACCTTTGTATCAGTAAATTCAAGCAACTCAACAAGAGGTGGAATCCCACCTTCCATTCTGCTTATCCGGTCTACATATCCATGAGATAAATATGGCACTAAACACTATAAACCAGAATTGAAATTAAAAACTAGAGATATTAGCAAACCTGACACAGGTTTTAATGCTGCTATTCTCATGAGCAAGGTTGGCGATAGCATCGGCTGCTCTTCTAATGACACTATAGACAGCACGAGCACCATTTCCATCCTTGTGCCTCTTCAGCAAATTCACAAGATGCAACAAGGCCCCGTTATCGACTATAAGTTGCTGATGCTCTGGCTGTCACCAGCAATGTAAACAGAAAATCAGCAAGGCCCCAGTGATAGCTATCAACAAGTTTTACCATCCAATGTATCAGTTCCAAATATATTTGTGAGCGTAACAAGAAGAGTGTCTCTGCCAATGCACACTAACAAATATATTTTTGAGTGTTTTAAGAGGTCCTGAAAAAAGTGAACAACCGCAATTGTAATGTCACACACACAACTATCAGTGAAATTGCTTCTTATATTACAAATTTTCGAGGGGAATTAAAAAAAAAAACCTGGATTATTTGAAGAGTTGGACTGCAAAATGATGTTATCCATGTTAGATGAGACCGAATCATTTCTACGTACCTTACAAGGATAACAAGAACCTTCCATTCCCCTAATGAAACAACATGTAAGATTCCAGTTATGAGAAATATGAATAAAACAAAAGTGATTGATCAAGAAAGCTGTTTTCAGTTTTCACATACCATGATGATATATCCACACCGCTCCTTTGCTTACGCAATGTGCCTGTAATTCAAATACCTTTGAATTCTTCCTTTTGAGGATAGATTGAAAATGAACCCAAAGGCCAGAAAGTCCTCTAGAGTCGACTCCAAAGAGGACCTTTTGAAGGACTACAAAAACAATATATCTCAAGTTTAGGAAAATTAACATGTTAAGGTGCATACAGGACTATTTAATCTATTAAATGATCTGAAAAGCTTACAGATTCTTTGTTGCTAGTACCATACTTGCTCTGAATCTGCAACAAAACCAACCCTTTCGATTATAAATTATACGAAACATTAGAAACAATAAAGGAAAGAGAATTCAATTCTACTTGCATACTCACTCACCTTTAGAGAAAAGTCAATTGCATCTAACAGCAGCAACTTAGCTTCGAAATAATGCGCTACGCTTTGGCAAGCATTTGTTGGTAAAGTTCTTCAAAGTAAATTAAAACAAAACAATTCAATTAGAGTTAATTGAATTGCAAGTTACAAGTACATACATTCATGCTAGATTTAAAAGCAGAATCCAAGTTACCAGTCTGCTGGTCCTGAGAGCAAAATAGCACGACCAGCAGGCGAAAGATTCCTCGTATACTTTGATACTTCAGCATGCTTCAAGTGAACATAAGCAACACTTGTCAGGAGTACCTGAGTCTGCTCACTGTCATTGCAACCAAGATACAACACAACTTATCTTCATTTACCAAACTCTAAACGAAGGACTAATGCTGAATCTTATAATCTTATTAGTCAAGAAACTCATAATCAGGTCAGTAAATGGGAAAAAGAGATCTAATTAACAAAATTGAATGGCTGACACACCGAGACATGAAACATCAAATCCGATTATGCATGTTCATCAAACCTCTGCTAGAATTAAATTCAAATTACCTATACTCTGCTAGAAGAGTCATTCAGGCAATCACCAGCAAGAGGTCAATGTGAGGAAAAAAGTCGCACCTGCTAAAATACAGAATTATAGATAAATATTATATGGCAATTGGTAAGCACAGGTGTTAAGAACCAATAGATATACAATTATAACAAGAAAATTGAAAGATGCAAAGAACATAATAGAACTCAAGTACTACGAACAACACCATGACATGACGGTGGGACTGTGATGACTAAAGTAATCACATTGTAATTACTGGGACTAATTAAAATAACCTTAAAAAGGCTCTTCTCAGTTAAATAAACTAGACCACAGACATTACTCATACACCAATTGCTGAACATGAAATCCACTAATTCAAACCCATGGAATACCTGACAGTGAGGAAATAAGATTTGCGAAGAGGCAGTGAGAAGATCGCAACAATGGCGAGAGTAACCACGACGAAGACAGAGACAGTGACAGAGACGGATACGGCGATGGAGATGGCCATAGCTGGCAGCGACGACGATGAAGACGGCCATAGATGGCAGAGATGGAGACAGCCACAGCTAGTAGTGACGGCGACGGCATGAAGAGACGACAACGGCATGACATTGACGAAAAATCGGAGATTGTAACAAGTCCAACAATTAAAATTTAGAGATTAAAATTGAGTAAAAAATCAAAGATCGAGAGAATCAAAGATCAAAATGCGTTCGAAACCATAAAAATAAAATTGATTTTTTTGAATGCGTTTGAAACCATTAGAATAAAATTGGGGGAAGTTTTGGATGCTTTTGTCTGTTAGTAGTTAGCCTAATAGAAAATTTGTATTGTATTTTATAATAAAAAAAACTTGTTGGGAAACCCGCGTATTTCTTTTTCTTACAAAATGATCCCTATAGCATTTTAAAACTGCTGTAATAGAAATAAATAACAGCGTTTTTTAAATCCTTTAAAAAATCATGTGTACGCATCTTTGGCAACATTTTTGGTAAAAAATCCTGTAATTAGAATCAATTACAGCATATTTTATTAAATGCCGGTAAATCAATGTCGTAAAATGTGAAATTTCTTGTAGTGATATTTGCAATGGAGAAGATGAGTAAGTGTAAGGTTTGTGTTACAGGAGGTGCAGGTTACATTGGCTCTTGTCTTGTCAAAAAGCTTTTAGAGAAAGGTTACACTGTCCATGCAACATTAAGGAACTTGGGTACCTCTCTCTTTTTGATCTCTCTGTGTCTAGCTCTAGATCTCTTTCGCTCTCGTTGATCTCTAATCGAGTTGAATTTGCAGATGATCGATCGAAAGTTGATTTTCTGATGAGCTTTCCTGGTGCGGACACAAGACTCGTGTTGTTTGAAGCTGACATTTATGATCCTAAGACATTTGACCCTGCAATCCAAGGCTGTGAATTTGTTTTTCATGTTGCCACCCCGTTGCTACACACTGAGGGATATCAGGCCTGTCCCTTGAGTCTTGATGAATTTTAATTAATCTCTCTTTTAATGAATAACTTGACAATTGTGTAATTTCGGTCTGATTAAGATTTGATTTTTCATAAATAAACAGTTCAACAACAGGACTGAAGCCTCGATTGCTGCTGCTAAGAGCATTGCCATGTCTTGCGTTCTATCAAGATCAGTGAGGCGAGTAATCTACACTGCCAGTGTCGTTTCCACATCTCCGCTTATGGAGGATGGCTCTGGATTTAAGGACTTCATAGACGAAACATGTTGGACGCCTCTTAATCTCTCGTATGCCTACTCTAATCCTAATCTAACGGTGAGTATTTATCTTATTGATCCGAATAGCATTAATGTTACCATTTTTGAGATCAAAATATCTTCTTTTTATAGGTTGTGAGATAATTGCATGCATGTGTAAACAGTAACATATCATGTTTCGTGTTTTAGGAATATGTAGTTTCGAAGACACTGACAGAGGAGCAGATTTTGAGCTACGGAACCAATTCAGATATCGATGAGGTGGAGATGGTTACACTACCGTTAGGGGTCGTGGGAGGGGATACATTTCAATCTTACACGCCCCTAAGCGTGGCTCTGTTCATTTCATCGCTTACCAACGGAGAATTTACCTACCAAGCACTGAGGTTCTTAGAAGAATTGGTTGGAAAACTTCCAATTGTGCACATTGATGATGTCTGTGAAGCTCATATCTTCTGCATGGAGCAACCTTCCATCCGCGGCAGATTCTTGTGTGCAAACTCCTATGTTTCGTCTTCAGAAATAGCCGATTACTACCGAAAAAACTATCCAGAACATCATGTGAAACAAGAGTGAGCATCCAATTACCTAAGACATATCAAAATTATGTGATTGTGAGTTCTAACAGGGCAGTGAAATTGTGTTTTCAGGTACTTGAACGGTCCAAAGAGAGAAATCAAGTGGGGCACCACAAAGCTAATTGAGAAGGGTTTTGTGTACAAATATGATACCAAGATGATATTAGATGATTGCATCAAGTGTGCTAAGAAGAATGGTGATCTACTCACTACAAAAAATTATTGATTTACTTAATGTTTTTTTCTTTAGAGTACTCTGTTTGTCTTATTTTGGATCCAATAAATCCACATTGTCTTGTCTTTTCGACCAATGTGGAATGCAAGCTCTACCCTTTGTAACGTGTGAGACTATTTTATATTTTTCTGTGGCTATGAAACTTTGATTTAAATTCGATAATGACATGTTTTATTTTTCACATTTGGGTTTATTTTGATGATTGGATGCAGTAAACCACCAACATGTGATACAAAGCAGAGGACAAATAGATGAAGAAAGCAATATTATATTTGATAAAGATAATGACCTTTAAATAGGTCGTACATCAACGTGAGGAAACAGAAAAATAGCAACAGTAATCTGACCAATAGCCCACTAGCTTTAATGTGCAAAGCTTATGTAGGGAAAAATACCGTAGTACACGCAGCGGAAGCGAGACTAAAAAATAGATTTAGTAACTTTTTAAAATTTTTCCTTTTTATGAACCTTAAACCCTTTAATCAATTAAACATATATATTATCTAACAAAAGAAGAATACCTTTTGTCGCGTGATCCGATTGACTTACGTCGATGGTAATCCGCAAGATCTTCAATCCTAGCACGAACGTGAATCACCTAGGAGCGTGGTCTCCCTTTTCTTTGAATTGCAAACCTGTGAATGGACAAACAAACTTTTCTTTTCTTTGTTAGTCACAAAAACAATCAAAAGAAGACTAAGATTATTCCGGTCACTTTTGAGTTCTCAATCTAATGATCGAAACTCGCGTGAACCTAGATCGATGTTGTACACACAAGCTTATTGATGAACAAGCAAATAGTGTACCATCAAAGAATAATCTATCACTCTTTTATGTTTTTAGTAGAATAAAAATAATGCTCTCTATGAATTAAGAAGAAGAAGAAAATTGTCTCTCAAGCACAAAACCCTAGAGTGGCCAAATTCTATAAGTCCACTTATATATGTGGTCAAATTTTCTTTCCTTCTTTTTATTAGGGTGGCCGAATTCTACACTAAAAGGGACTAGGGTTGCCGCAATACACAAGCCAAAAAGAGTTTGTGTTGCACCCTAATTTCCATCTAGTTTAAGACTTCAAACCCTAATCCAACTCATAGATATTTTATTCTTTTATTTGACTAAATAAAAAGACTTCTTATTTGATTAAATAAATAAAATTAATTATTTATTTTCTTATCAAACAAGTCTTTTAATTTTAGTGTACTACTACCAATAGTATAACTCTAGGAATCATATTTCCTAATCAGAAAAGATTTGTTTCTTAATTAAACAATTAATTAATAAATTAATTAATTCTTATTTAATTAAACAATGAAACAAAATAATATATAGGCTAATATATTAACCCTTGCCGCCCCACTTAAAATAAATGGACCATATATTATTTTCTTATTTCATTTAATCCATTGGACTTTAAATAAAAAGCCCACATGTGGACTAGACCCATTCTTACTAAAAGAAACAAGCCCACATGTCTTTCATTAATATATTAATATAATTGAGCAGCCCATTAAATATATAATGTGCAAATTATATTCTTAATATATTAAATGCAATTCTAAATGGACCCATAAATTGGTCCGGGAGAATATATCAAGTGATCCATGCAAGTCCGTGTGGATTGTGGATCTTGGCGGGCTATCTAAATTTAAGTTTCAATAGACATAACCTAATCACAATCAACAAATGATTCACTTAGGTCCGATCCATTAATTTTAACTCATTCCACTAAAGAGCTAAAATTGAACTCTTAAATAAAAACAGAAAAGGAAAATGTTCCTCATTCATACCCTAGACAATCATATTGGAGATAGTGTATCCTCGTGATTAATATAAGTAATCGCCAAGAGTTCATAGACCGTCTATAACTCTCCAAGTTACCATATTTACTCATATGACCACGTTTTGAACTTGGATATTTTGACTTGTCCAGAAGCCATATTTTCAATAGACACTATCGAAAACTCAACGTTGAGATTTAATATCAAATTACCTCAAAACATCCATATGATGATATTATACTCTCATTTAATAAATGGAGCCACGATGTCCATATCTATAAATGAAGTCCTCTATCGATTAACAAATGAATATCACCAAACTACCGAGGATAGACTATGCGATATAATCGTACTCATTGATAACTCAAATGATATCACTTGCAACCATAAGTCCATCACTTATCTCAGGATTAAAATAGACTCTCCGATTGTCCTGATAATGAAAAGACTTTTATCTACTGACGGTTATAGATAAAGTATTTCATTGTGATCCGGCTCAATGCACCCAGTGCATTAGATTCTTTTGCTCGAAGACACTCCGATAATTTTAGACTCATCATATCTCATTTGATCCCACTCAAATGCTAGCAAAAGAAAACTATAACTTTAACAAGATAAAGGTGCCCAACCTTTAACTTAAGTTGTGAACAATATTCAAGACTAACTAAAGAATTGTGTCTATCACATACATATCCAGATGTACGAACAATCCTTCTTTTCTCATAGTCTTTAGACCTTATGATTATTTACTTTGACAATTATAATATTAAACTATAAATGCTATAAGATTTGTTTAGACCAGAAATCACTTTATTAATATGAAAAAGATTGTTAATTACAATATTACACTCTTGCTATTGAGCATAATCCTAACAGCTTACTCCTATAAACTAGGCAATTACAACCCACATTCTGGAACAAACTAAACTGATGCCTAGAGATAAGGAAAAACAACTTATTCAGTTAAACATAAATAAAACAATAATAATTCTTAACACCCTCCCTTAAACTGAAATCTGTAGAAATCAGTTTAGGAACAAAACTTCAACAATCCTGCAATGCCCTCCCTTAAACAGCATCCTTTGAAGAGCATACTCCAAGCATTCTTCGAAGTTTCACAAAAGCAGCTTGTTTGAGCGGTTTAGTCATAATATCAGCAACTTGATCTTCACTTCTACAAAACACCAAATCAATTATACCATCATTACAAAGATCACGCAAAAAATGGTATCTTACATCAATATGCTTGCTCCTTCCATGTAGAACAGGATTTTTTGAAATCTTGATTGCTGAGACATTATCACAAAAGATTGTTGCTGGACCTTGTTGTTGATTTTGGAGTGATTCAAGCAGCCTCTTCAACCAAACAGCTTGACATGAACATAATGCTGCTGCAACAAATTCAGCTTCTGTAGTTGATAAAGTTACAATTTGTTGCTTTCTTGATGACCATGACATAGCTCCAGAACCCATCATAAAAACAAATCCAGAAGTACTCTTTCTATCATCAACATCTCCAGCATAATCACTATCAGAAAAACCAAACAAATTTTCTTTTGCTCATTTTTTATATAAAATTCCAAAATCTGATGTACCTTTCAAGTAACGAAAGATTCTTTTTGCTGCTAAGAGATGATTCTCAGTTGGATTCTCCATATATCGACTGATTAAACTAACACCATGCATGATGTCAGGCCTTGTTGATGTTAGATACATCAGACGTCCAACAATCTGCTTGTAAAGAGTTGCATTTATCTTCTTCCCTCCATCATCTTTCACCAACTTTAAACCATTTTCAGTTGGAGTACAAACAGAGTTGCAATCTTTCATTTTGAACCTGTCCAAAATCTCAAGAACATATTTTTTCTGTGAAATAAAAACACTAGCAGCTGATTGCACAACTTCTATCCCAAGAAAGTAATGCATCAATCCCAAGTCTGACATATCAAATTCAGTCATCATACTTTTCTTAAAAGCATCAAACATGGATATATCATTACCTGTATATATCAAATCATCCACATATAAAGACACAACAAGAATTTTTCCATTATCACCAAGTTTTGTAAAAAGTGTGTGCTCATGAGGACATTTATGAAAACCTTCTCTAGAAAAATAAGCATTTATACGACTATACCAAGCTCTCGGTGCTTGCTTTAGTCCGTATAATGCCTTTTTCAATTTGTATACCTTGTTTTCACTACCGTGCTTTACATAACCAAGAGGTTGTTCAACATACACCTCTTCTTGCAGCTCACCATGTAAAAATGCCGACTTCACATCTAATTGATAGATAAGCCATGAATTCTGAGCAACCATGGAGAGTACCAATCGAACCGAACAGTGTCTAACCTTGCTACTAGAGCGAATACTTCTTTATAGTCAATGCCAAATTCTTGACTGTACCCTTTTACAACGAGCCGGGCTTTATACTTGTCAATTCCACCATCCTTGTTTAGCTTTGTTTTATAAACCCATTTAACACCAATGGATTTTTGCCCTTTTGGAAGGTTTGACAGCTCCCAAGTGTTGTTTTTCTCTATAGATTTGATCTCTTCATTCATGGCTTCTTGCCACTTTGAATCTTTGACAGCTTCTTGGATTGTGCAGGATCACAATCTGAAAACAAAGCAAAATGTGCAATTGAATCATCATCAGACAAGTCATCTCCACTTACATAATCTATCATCCAGGCAGGGCTCTTCCTTGAGCGTGGCTGATCGTCAATCAAATCATCAGCTGTTGGATTTTCATTAGAAAATTGTAGTTGATGATCAGTCCTATGGTCTGCATTGGAGGATTGCAACTGCGGTTCAATCCTTTCTTCAACTTCATCAAAAAAAATTTGGAATTTCCTGCAGCCTTGAACCATTTTTAGTCCATTCCCAAGTATTCTCCTCATCAAAAATGACATCTCTGGTGGTCACAATCTTCTTTGTGAGTGGATTGAACAATTTATATGCTTTGGAGGCTTCACTTACGCCAAGAAAGACACATTTTTGACCCTTGTCATCAAGCTTCTTTCTTTTCTCATCTGGAACATGTGCATATGCAATGCAGCCAAATATTCTGAAGTGATCGACATCTGGTTTCCGTCCACTCCAAGCTTCCTCAGGTGTCATGTTTCGAACAGAAAAAGTAGGACTCCTGTTCAAAACATGAATGCTCCAATTCACTGCTTCAGGCCAAAATTCTTTTGGAACATTCCCTTTTATCAACAAGCTTCTCACCATGTTGAAGATAGTTTTATTTTTCCTCTCTGATACACCGTTCTGCTGAGGTGTATAAGCTGCTGTGAGCTGTCTTCGAATACCATACTTATCACAAAAAACTTCAAATTCTTTTGAACAAAACTCTCCACCACGATCAGTACGAAGAGTTTTAATGGTACTCTCTACTTCATTTTCAACATGTGTCTTGAAGCTTTTAAATGCACTAAAAGCTTCTGATTTCTCCTGTAAAAAATAAACCCAAGTTTTCCGACTATAATCATCAATAAAGGTTATAACATATCTTTTACCTCCATTGGAGGATGGGTTTATTGGGCCGCAAATGTCGGAATGAACCAACTCCAATAACTTCTTCGCTCTCCAAGATTTTCCTTGCGGAAATTAATTTCGATGTTGTTTGCTAACAACACATTCTTCACATACTTGAGTGGGAGCTGCAATTTGAGGAAGACCTATCACCATATTCATTTGCTGCAGCGTTCTCAATCCACCAAAGTTCAAATGGCCATAGCGAAAATGCCAAAGCCATGATGAATCCTTCACTTTGGTCATTACGCAAGTTTGGACATTTTTTATTTGCAGCGGAAACAACCTGTTTGAACTCATCTGGACAACAGCAATTGATCCTCTTGAAGGATCATATATCTCACAAGCACCGTTTTGAATAGTTATGATATACCCCTTTTCTTGCAATTGACCAGCACTTAATAAATTGCTTTTCAAATCAGGTACGTAAAAAACATTGGAGATTGTTTCTGTAAAACCATTTTTAGTTTTTATCTGAATATCTCCTTTTCCCATAACATTCACAATAGAACAATCACCAAAACTCACAGTAGTATGAAAGCCTTCAATTAAAGAAGAAAAAGAAGACTTACTACCACACATATGGTTGCTGTAGCCTGTGTCCACATACCAAACATCTGATTCTGGCTCCTTCTTGACATGATAAGTCATCAGCAAAGTTTCTAATTCTGTCTTCTCTACAAAGTTTGATTTCTCCCAATTTTCTTTGTCTTGCGACAATTTAACATAACATTCAGAACTATAGTGACTAAACTTATGGCACCTGAAGCACTCTACCTCGGACTTGTCAAATTGGTGATCACGCCCTCTACCTCTGCCATGAGAATTAAATTGGTGATCACGTCCCCTGCCTCTGCCTTGAAAATTTGATTGATCATTATTGAAGTTTTGATATTGTCTGTCTCCATCTCTATTACCTCGACCTTGATATTGTCTGTCTCTATCTCTATTGCCTCGACCTCCTATTCCTCTACCTCTACCTCTACCTCTGCCTCGTCCTCTTGTATTTGAGGATTCAGCAAAAGTAAAAGTCTTTAGGGCTTGTTTATCTGAGCTTGTGTTTCGGATCATCTTCTGTTCATGGACCAGCAAGGAGCTTTGGAGTTCATCAAGTGAAAAAGTATCAATATCTTTTGATTCTTCAATTGAACAGACAACATAATCATACTTTGGAGCCAAAGAACGCAAAATCTTCTCAACAATGGCAACATCTTTCATCTGTTCACCATGGAATCGCATCTTGTTTGCTATCCCCATAGTCCTTGCACAGTAATTAATAACTGACTCACTATCTTTCATCTGTAGAGTCTCAAAATCCTTTCTCAAAGCTTGAAGCTGTGCTCGCTTCACTCTTGATGAACCTTGATATTTCTTCTTCATGGAATCCCAAATTTCCTTGGAAGATTCTATGCTAAGAATTGTTTCCAAGATAGAACGATCAATTGCCTGGAAAAGATAGTTCTTTGCCTTCAAATCCTTTAGCTTTTGTGCTTCCAACTTTGTCTTCTGCGCTGCCGTCAATACAACATTTTTTGCGGGTTCTGCTACCCCAACTTCAATAATCTGCCAATATTCTTTGGACCACAGGAAGTTCTCCATTAGCATGCTCCAATGATCATAGTGACTATCGAAACGAGGAATAGATGGTTGCACATAATTTTCAGAGGCCATAACTGCTGCTGCAAGAAGAAACAAAGTAAACAAAGTGAGTATAAAGAAAGTTGCTGCTCTACTACTCTTTATCCCACAATTTTTTTCTTTTCTTCTGGCTCTGATACCACTGATACAAAACAAAGGACAAATAGATGAAGAAAGCAATATTATATTTGATAAAGATAATGACCATTAAATAGGTCATACATCAACATGAGGAAACAGAAAAATAGCAACAGTAATCTGACCACTAGCCCACTAGCTTTAATGTGCAAAGCTTACTCCTATAAACTAGGCAATTACAACCCACATTCTGGAACAAACTAAACTGATGCCTAGAGATAAGGAAAAACAACTTATTCAGTTAAACATAAATAAAACAATAATAATTCTTAACAGTGTCTAATGGACGTGCAGGATCCAATCAAATCCAATTTGATCCAATCTAAAATATCTATTGAATTGGATTTGAGGACGTGATTAGATCCTAAATTATGACATACATTGGATGGGTTCAGATCTTAGATTTCCATATAAAAATCCGTTGGATTCGTGAAAATATAAGACTTAATTTATTTTGGACAATTTTTTTTTTTGTATTTAATTTATGAACATTGAGTAAATCTTGTATGATATTATATTTTATTATGATAAACGGTTATATGGATGATTTTATTTATATGGGTGCCGATATTAACATCCATAAATATGATAAGCACACCCATATTTTAATAAAGAGAGCTTCTTTTGACAATCCAATTTTTTTTTTTTTTTTTTACACTTCTTTTCTAAAGACACTTCATTTTCAACATTTAAAATTAAAAAAATTCTAAAGACACTTCCTTTTGTTCCAAGATTATCCTTTTTATCTTTTGACACTCCAATTTTTTTTTAAAAAATTATCTCTCCTAAATCATTAGATTAAATATTGCATATTAAACACTCTCTCCTAAATTTTTAATTACCAAATTAAACTCTCCCTCTTCCAATATATATCTTTAATTTTCTATCTCCATTCTTTCTCAAGACTAACATTTTTTTCTTAAGAAAAAAAAAATACCTTGTTAAAAAAAAAAAAAAAAAAAAATTCAAAATATGAAAATGTTTTTTTGTTACTTTTGTAGGTATATGATTTCCTAGAGAACTTTAATTCTTTCATTTGTCTTAGAAATTTTGAGTTTAATCGAATTTAGTTGCAATAAATCAAGTTTTCATATATCTATTTTTTTTAATTAAAAAAATTGACTTTTTAATATATATATATATATATATATATCTGTTAGTAAAAAAAAAAAAAAATTCATAATTTTTTTTTAACTATTAATCATGATCAAGATAGTATAGAGATATGATTTTTTTTTTTTTTTGAAAAATGGAGAGAGAGAGAGAGAGAGTAATTAGGAGAGAGTGTTTAATATGGTAATAATAGATTTATGAGAGAGATTTTAATAGGTATTATTTAATCTAATGATTTAGGAGAGAGAATTTTTTTTTTTAATAATTTAATTAGTTTGGAATGTCTTTAAATTTTTTTTTATCTTGTTTAGTAATTTTAATTCAAGTTAAAATTGTCATTAATAAAAAAATAAAATAAATTTGGAGTGTAAATAGATAATTTGTGGATTGTAAGGAGAAGCTCTCTTAATAAAAAATTTAATTACAAAAATATCCTAAGAGAAAATTACCAATAAGGATAAATTAGTTTAATTAAAAATAAACCAAATATTACGTACACTTATTAATTACACACATATTTCTCTATTAAAAAAGAAAAACTAAACCTTAATTAGTGCTTGTTTGGTTGAGCTTTCTACTGCCTTAAAAGGTCTACAAACGTCTATTTGAGTTTATTTTAGTTGTTTGGTTGGACTTTTGAGATTGTCTATTTTAAATTAAGTAGAGGCTAGTAGAGTTTAAACCTCTACTAGGCAAAAGCTCATGGGGAGGTGTTTCTCCAAATAGACCTTTTTTTTAAAAAAAAAAAAAAATATACCAACCAAACATCTATAATTTTTTTTTTCAAAAAATCTATTTCTAATAGATCTACTACAGGTAGATCTTTTACCAATAAAAGTTTTTCAAAAGCACAACCAAATAAGCTCTTAAACTCTAATTCTATTTCAAGTATCAAAATCTCCTATTATCATATAACAAAGTAATGGAAAAAGAATTTTTAGAAGACTCTAATCATACGGCGGTACGTTTTTTTTTTTTTTTTTTTTGTTGTTCTGAACTCTTTCGATAAACAAAAAGTGAGAAGTAATTTTTTTTTTTTTTAAAGATGATATTACATATCCAGTCTTTCTATTATCAGTTCGAACTGACAAAAGTTATATCAGTTCCTTGCATGTGGGCCACTGAATTTAAATACTTTGACTGACAAGTGTATACAGCCAAGTCAAAGTATTTAAATCCAGTGGCCCACATGCAAGGAACTGATATAACTTTTGTCAGTTCGAACTGATAATAGAATTTCTGATTACATATCGTTGTGTATCCAAGAGATCAATATATAGTTGTATGAGGATGTGAAGAAATCTGTTGTAATAGATATCAACAACTTGATTATTATCAATATAGACGATGCTTGAGATTGTAAATATTGAGAAGATATCTTATGCAGTTGTTGATGGCAAAGAACTTACTACGATTATACTGTGTTTTCGAGCATGGAAAACTTAATAATTTATCATTTATGAAATTGGATGTGTTAATAACTTAGAAGGGTTTATAAATAAATTGTATTAAAATGAATATATTCATTTAAATAAGAGTACTGTTGGTATTAAGATGAGTGCTCATAGTAATGATTTAATTTTAAATTTTAGATATGAATGTATTTATAAATATGAATGTGCTTATCATATATATGGGTGTCAATATCTGCACCCTATTTATATTTGTGTTTAGAACTTATAAATTTTATAATTTGTTAGAATCTTGACTTTGTACAATTATGTATTACTTTTATGTTAATTATTAATTTATTAATTTATAACTTGAATGCCATATTGTTTGATTCCAACACATCTGACCAATTAAATCTAATTTTGATTTCAATTGGTTGAGGAAGAAGTACTGAAATATTGAAATATTGGCCTCTATAAATCTTCATTAGCAGGAGTGAAGAACAAGTACTAGATTCAATGGAGAAGATGAGTAAGTGTAAGGTTTTTGTTACAGGAGGTGCAGGTTGCATTGGCTCTTGTCTTGTCAAAAAGCTTTTAGAGAAAGGTTACACTCATACACTGTCCATGCAACATTAAGGAACTTGGGCACCTCTCTCTCTCTCTCTTTGACCATGATGATGAACTGCAGATGATCGATCTAAAGTTGACCTTCTAATTTAAGAGCTTTAATGGTGCTGATTAAAGAGTGGTGTTGTTTGAAGCTGACATATATGATCCTGATCATACGTTTGATCCTGCAATCCAAGGCTGTGACTTTGTATTCCATGTCGCTACTCCATTGCTACACACTCAGGGCTATCAGGTTCGTCTCTTGTCTTCTTTTTATATAATATTCATAGCCAAGTAGATGATGTTGGGTTGTTGATGTAGCAGAAGTTTCTATGAGAAAAAATCACACGAACAATTCGAAAAGCAACCTCCTGTTATTTTGTTGATCCGTGCATAGATATTAGGATAATAGGATTCAAATTCGTTAACCTTCACAAATGTATCGAAAATGGAATATAATTATAGAAGAATCTTTGAATTTTTATTCAATAATCCTACCTCTAACTCTCTAAGGGCTACACCAGCTCTAATTTATATTTAAAAAGAAACCTATCTAATATGGAAATTAGAATTTATATTTGATTTTAAATCAAATCTATTTCCTTTTTTAATTATTTTATGATTTGATTTGATTAAATCAAATCATAAAATAATTTACTATCTAATTAAATATATAATAAATGGAAACATAATAATATGTATTAATTACATGAATATTTTTAAAATCCAAAATCTTTAAGAATATTTTGAATAATATTTTCTGCATTAGTTGTGAAACTTGGATTGGTAATGTTGCGCTACGCTAACGCGTCGGGGTCGAGCTTCGCGAAGAGCTCGAGGTGGTCAAGCACAGTCAGCTCATAGGGGAGTAGGTGGCAACCCCTGAACAAAATTTTAGTTCTTGTCTGAAGGGACGAAGCTATTAGTCTTCTAATTAATTGATTTTTTTTTTTTTTTAATTTTCTTTCTCAAAAATGAAAATTATAATAGAGTTTGGCCTCCCAAACATGGTGAAATTTGAAATTCTAGCTTCGCTACAGAGTATGCTAGAGAGAAAGAATATTCAGAATCGATTGAGGTAGAGAGTTTGCTTCAAATATTATAAACACCAATTTGATAGTGAAAGTTGAATGCTAGTGCATTCCGTAGATGTAGGTTTATGACTAGCCACCTAAAATGTAGTGTCTCTCTTTATTGTTTTCTTACTTTTGGGTGTTTTGATTATTGTTTTGGTTTTGCTTATTTCCTAATAGATGAGTCACTATAATGCTAAAACTTTGGTCTAATAAGATTTGGATTTCATTTAATAATAGTTCAATAACAAAACTGAAGCCACAATTGCCGCTGCAAAGAGCATAGCTATGTCTTTTGTTCGATCAGGAACGGTGAGGTGACTAATCTACACTGGCACTGTGGTTTCTGCATCACCACTCATGGAGGATGGTTTTGGATTTAAGGACTCCATTGATGAAACATGTTGGACACCTCTCAATTTTTCATTTGCCTACTTTGATTCTTTTTTGAGAGTAAGTTTTCAAATGTCCACCATAGTCATCCTAAATTATATGTGAAAATGTTATCATATTTAGGTTTACACGACCATACCATGAATATTAATTATAAATTATCACAATACAAAATGATGCAGAATTGAAGAACGCTAACAGAAAGAGAAATCTTGAGCTACGGGACCGATGCAAATGGTACTGATGGATTGGAGGTGATATCCTTGGCCGCAGGCCTCGTGGGAGGGGAAACTCTTCTACCTTACACGCCTTGTGGGAGATGATATATGTTTCCCATCAATGTGTGACTTATTATTTTCCCAACTCAACGGGTGTACTTTGAGTATCAATTTCTCATTGACCCGTTCACCATTTTTCCAACGGTTGAAAATTTTCTCTCCTCCCACACGTGTTTGTTTATTCTTCGTTTAAAACTTGGCCTCTAAGGGTGCATTTGGCACGGACATGGGACAGGATAAGGTGGGACGGGATAGGACATGACAGGTTGTTCTGTATTGTGTTTGGAAGGCCTGGGACAGAACTGTGGACTGTACTATTATGCGTTTGGTATGGCTGGGACAGGACAGGACAAGAGGTTCAAATAACCAGAGTACCCCTCATGTCCTTTCCAATGCTTATAACAATTTTATTAAGTTTGAATATTTTTTTTTGGAAAAATATCAAATATTATTGAATTAAAATTAATTAAAAATCATACAAAATTAAAATTTTCTTTCATTTTCTCACCTCCCAAACACTAGTTTCAGATTTCAAAATCATATTTCATCATCCAACACATCATCCAACTTCATCTTTATCATCATACATCACCAATCTTCATCAAATCAGAAACCCAAAATTTTTTTTCTAGATTTATTTTTTCCAGCAGATTTATTTTTTCCAGATTTCATCATCCAACTTCATCTTCATCATCCATACATCACCAATATTCATCAAATCAAAAACCCAAAAAAAAAATTCCAGCAGAATTTTTTTTCAAGATTTCATCATCCAACTTCATCTTTATCATCCATACATCACCGATCTTCATCAAATCAAAAACTCTTTCCAGATTTCCTCATCCAACACATCATCCAACTTCATCTTTTGAATATTTTCCAAATTTTTATTTTTTATTTTTTTTCTTTCCAATTTTTTTCCTTTTCATTCTCTTTCCAAATCAAAAACCCAAATTTTCTTTCCAAATCCTAAAGAAGAAGAAGAAGACCTAGATTTTCTTTTCAAATCGAAAACCCAATCGAGAGAGCAACATGAGTAATAAGAAGAAGAAGCAGCTGACGATTTTGCTCATTGAAGACTAATTTTTTTTTCCCCAATTTCTAGGGTTTTGTTTAGGAAAGAAAGAAATAAATAAAATTGAGCCATGGATGGTGATACAGAGACGAACGAGAGAGAGAGAGAGAGAGAGAGAGAGAGAGAGAGAGAGAGAGCTCCATGGATGGTGATCACCGAAGGAGAGAGAGATTAGAGATGGCCATGGATTCATGTGGTGTATATATATGTGTTGTAATTTTTGCAAGTAATAAGGGTAAAAAAGTCTTTTCCAGACTTGTCCCATGCATGGGACAAGTCTGGCCGAGCTACTTGGGTTGGACAAATTTTTGGGTTTTTTGTCCCACCTTGTCCAGTCCTGTCCCATGTTACGGACGCGCCAAACGCGGGACAAGAGAAAGTTGTCCCGTCCTTTCCTGTCATGTCCCACGTACCAAACGCACCCTAATTGGCCTCTAAAAGTATCCACTTTGAACATCTTAATTTAGACTAGACTTTAAATATAATGTTCACTTGATGATCATTTGAAGTTAATACAAGTTAATGTTTTCTTATTTTTTTCACATACCATAAACGATATGTGACTCGAACAATGAACGTTCTTTACCATCAAATTGTATTGAGTGGTGATAAATTAAAGAAATCTTAATAATTGGTTCAAATGTCGCTAATTTTTGACCTTGTATTTCAAGTGGTAATCATAGTATTTTGTCCCTTCATCCCTTTTACCGTTAATTAAATAATTAAAAGCCTTCCATCAATGATTAAACCTCTGACCTTTTGGTTAAAAGCCACATACTCTAACTAGCTGAGCTACTCCAACTGTATTTAGAGGTTTGTTGATTTAAATGTGTGTGTATATATATATATATATATAATTTGTTTAAAATAATTTAAATAATTTTATATAATTTTAAATAAACTCATTACTCATATATATAATTTAAAATAAACTCATATTTAATAATAATATATAAAAACATATTTATGAAAAAAAAAATAGAAAATAAGAAAATAAAAGGAAACCCAGAAAATCAAAGCCCGTAATTTTTTTTCGTTCTTTTTTTTTTTTGAATTTTTTTTCCTTTTCAAAATATATATTATTTCAATTTCATAAAATAAAATTTAAAAAAACCCAGAAAATCAAAGCCCATAAATTGAAAAGGGAAAAAATTTAAATAAAATAAAAAAGAAAGAAAGAAAGAAAGAAAGAAAAATAAAAATAAAAATTCCTTTTTTTTTTAATTTTTTTTTTCCTTTTGTTTTCTTATTTTCTTTTTATTTTTCATAAATCTGTTTTTATATATTATTATTAAATACGAGTTTATTTTAAATTATATAAATAGATTTAAATTATTTTAAACAAATTATATAACTATATATATACAATTTTTCTATTATTAGTTCGAACTGACAAAAGATATATCAGTTCCTTGCATGTAGACCATTGGATTTAAATACTTTGACTTGACTGCATGCACTTGTCAAAGCATCTTTTAAATCCAATGACCCACATGCAAGGAACTGATATATTTTATATCAATTCGAACTGATAATAGAAAGACTGATATATATATATATATATATATATATATACACATTGGGTGGTTCTCTAGTAATGACGTCCTGAAATTATAAGTTAAGGATGTCCAACCACAGTCACACATTCATATTGGGTGTAGGTATTTGTTAATGTGGGGTTATGGGCTCACTGTGAATGTGTGGTTGTGGTTGAACGTCCTGAAATTATAAAGTTAGGACGGTCCTGATTAGAGTCATACATTCATATTGAGTGTGGGTATTTGTTAATGTGGGGGTTATGGGCCCACTGTGAATGTGTGGCTATGGTTGAACGTCCTGAAATTATAAAGTTAGGACGGTCCTGATTAGAGAAGTATTCTATAATATATATATATATATATATATATATATATATATATATATATATATATATATATATATATATATATATATATATATTTAAATCAACAAACCTCCAATAACAAGCTGGACTAGCTCAGCTAGTTAGAGCATGTGACTTTTAACAACAAGGTCAAAGGTTCAATATTTTTTAATTAACGGTTAAAAGGATTTTAGATGGAAAACTTGACAGAAGGGGCAAAATGACTAATATTTAGGATTTTAAGGGGTTGACGGGCCATTATTAAAACTAGAGAAACCAGTTTATCTAATATAGCAAATCTCAGAGTGAAAAATAATAATTTCCCTTTAAAAATGAAAAATAACGAACATGTATACGTGGGCTGGTTGTCTGACGAATAGGTATTTGGGTTTTGAGATGTTCAGTGTTGGGCTTATGTCAAACTGTAATTGTAATATATGGTCAGGTACTCAGGTTCATGTTTGGTTTCATTGAGAAGATGGTAACATGAGCCACTTGACAATACTAAATGTACCCAAACTTTTAAGTATAAACCCAATCAAATATGATGGATTTTTTAATTGCACCCACATTCAAACTAGAATAGATAGAACCAACCTTTTACTGGTCAGTTAACTTGGAAAAATTGTACAATTAAGTTGGTTTGGTCACACAATACCTGCTTGAACTGTTCATATATATATATAGTGGGTTAATTGCACAAACATACCCTCTATTTATCTAATAAAGCAAATTTTCAAACAAGTGTCATATTCAAACACAAACATCCCAATTGGAATGTGCTTGGAGTATGGAAAATCAATAGTGCCCTTGGGTAAAAGGAAGAGGTTATTTTGGTGGGTAAATTTCATAAAAGACCCTGAATTTAGGTGTAATTGTATAAATATTCATTTTTTTTAATAATTAAATAAATATACCCTACCATCATTTAACTTTTGTTAACTTTAACCTTTAACCACATTTGTATCCCGAAATGACTAAACTACCCTTGAAAACTTATTTATCTTTTCTTTTATTATTTAAAAATATTAAAAAATATTTACTTAAAAAATTGAAAAAATTGGTACATTTTTTTTTTGTTGCTTTTATTTTATTTTTCTTTCTATCATTTTTTTTTTTTTTACATTTTCCATGTCCCCAAACACCAAATTTTTAGATTTCAAAAACCAAATTTATCACCAAAACATTCAATTTCACACTCATCAACCCATAAACAATTTCATTTCATCAACACAATTAAAACACACCAACAATTACATTTAATCAACAAAATTGAAACACACAAAACTCACTAAACACAATCAAAACCCACTAAACACAACCATTTTTCCAGTTTTGTGGGTTCTGATTGTGTTTAAAAAATGATAGAAAGAAAGTAACAACAAAATTGTACCGATTTTTTCAATTTTTTAAGTAAATATTTTTTAATATATTTAAATAATAAAAGAAAAGATAAATAAGTTTTAAAGGGTATTTTAGTCATTTTGGGATACAAATGTGGTTAAAAGTTAATGTTAACAAAAGCCAAATGACGATAGGGTATATTTATGTAATTATTAGAAAAAATGAATATTTATACAATTACACCTAAATTCAGGGTTGTTTGTGAAATTTACCCACCAAAACAACCTCTCCCTTTTACCCAAGGGCACTATTGACTTTCCATACCCCAAGCACATTCCAATTAAGATGTTTGTGTTTGAATAGGGCATTTGTTTGAAAATTTGTTTTGTTAGATAAATAGAGGGTATGTTTGTGCAATTAACTCTATATATAGCCACACATTCACAATTGACCCACAACCCCACATTAACAAATACCTACACCAATGTGAATGTGTGGCTGTGGTTGGACGTCCTTAACTTATAATTTCAAGACTTCATTACTAAAGAACCACCTATATATATAAATTTTCCATTGAAGATTTTTTACAATGCACACTTAAACACCTTTGATGAGATTTAATGGAATATATTGAATCTTGATATGATTTTTTGTATGGGTGTTAAAACATTGAAATTCATTTTTGGAAAAAAAATTGAAAAAATTTCGGGTACAATAACTAATTTTTTCCGACTTTTTTGAAAATAAAACATTTAAAAATAGGGAGATATAAGAATAATAGTTCTAAAATCCAAAAAAAATCCAAATTTTTATCAAATGTGTATTTTAATTTTCTTAGGTCACATACAAAAAATCTCATCGAAAAACATTCAATTACATGCAATTACATCAAAGGTGCTCATTGTATTAAAATAAGGGGTGGTGATAGGAAAAGTTCCCTATATATATTTGAAAATTACTGTTTGCAGCGTATGCAGTGCCAATTTCTGTTTTATGTTTCCAGCATTTCCAAAGTAATTATTTGTTTAATATCAATGAACATTAATGTTACTTTTCTCCTTTAAAAAAAGTATATCCATCTGAATGTTCATCTGAGAAAATCTTCTTTACGTGCTGACATATCTGGCCGGTCGTGGTGGTTGAAACTTGCAATACATCCATTTCAATCACTACAAAATAATACATATTTATATTTTTATTGATATTTAATATTCATTTAAACAAGACTGGCATCAAGACAGTCAAACATGAAAACTTTAATTTGTGTCTTGCTCTACTTTTTCTTACAAAAAATAGTCTCTTTCTTGTTCATATTATGACCACTATTTCAATTCCATCCCTTTTGTCATTCCAATAAACCAAACTTAATTTTAATGTTGATTATTTGGGTATGAGATATTGGCCTCTCTAAATCTTCATAAGCAGGAGTGAAGAACAAGTAGTACTAGATTTGCAAAGGAGAAGATGAGTAAGTGTAAGGTTTGTGTTACAGGAGGTGCAGGTTACATGGGCTCTTGGCTTGTCAAGAAGCTTTTAGAGAAAGGATACACTGTCCATGTAACTTTAAGGAACTTGGGTATATCTCTTTTTCTCTCTCAGACCCCTCTCTCTCTCTCTCTCTCTCTCTCTCTCTCTCTCTCTCTCTCTCTCTTCCTATTGATATCTCATATCTCTGACCATGATGATGAATTGCAGATGATCGATCTAAAGTTGAGCTTTAATGGTGCTGATTCAAGATTGGTGTTGTTTGAAGCTAACATATATGATCCTGATACGTTTGATCCTGCAATCCAAGGCTGTGACTTTGTTTTCCATGTCGCCACTCCATTGCTACACACTGAGGGCTATCAGGTTCGTCTCTTGTCTTCTTTTTATATAATATTCATATATAGCTAGGTAGATGATGTTGGGTTGTTGATGTAGCGGAAGTTTCTATGAGAAAAATTCACACCAACAATTCGAAAAGCAACCTCTTGTTATTTTGTTGATCCCCGTACGGATATTAGGATAATAGGTTTCAAATTCGTTGACCCTCGCAAATGTATCGAAAATGGAATATAATTAGAGAAGAATCTTTGAACTTTTATTTAATAATCAGCTGCCTATCTCTAAGGGCTACAATAGCACTTATTTATATTTAAAAAGAAACCTATCTAATATGAAAATTAAATTTTAGATTTGATTTGAATCATAAAATAATTAAAAAGAAAAATATCTAATAAGGAAATAGAATAAAATCAAATCATAAAATAATTTACTACCTAATTAAATATATAATAAATGGAAACATAATAATATGTATTAATTACATGAATATTTTTAAAATCCAAAATCTTCAAGAATATCTTCAATAATATTTTCTACATCAGTTGTGTAACTTGAATAGGTAATGTTGCGCTATGCTAACGCATTGGCGTCGAACTCCGTGAATAGCTCGAGGTGGTTGATCACAGTCAGCTCACGGGGGAGTAGGTGGCAACCCCTGAACAAAATTTTTGTTTTTGTCTTAAGGGACGAAGCTATTAGTCTTTGAATTAATTGAATTTTTTTATTTTTTATTTTTCTCAAAAATAAAAATTATAATAGAGTTTGGCCACCCAAATTTGGTGATATTTGAAGTTATGGCTTCGCCACAGAGTATGCTAGAGAGAAAAAGAATATTCAGAATCAAATTGAGGGAGAGAGTTTGCTTCAAATATTATAAACACTGATTTGATTGTGGAAGTTGAAAGCTAGTGCATTCCGTAGATGTAGGTTTATGCCTAGCCACCTAAAGTGTAGTGTCTCTCTTTATTGTTTTCTTACTTTTGTTTGTTTTGATTATTGTTTTGGTTTTGCTTATTTCCTGATAGATGAGTCACTATAATGCTAAAATTTTGGTCTAATAAGATTTGGATTTCATTTAATAATAGTTCAATAACACAACTGAAGCCACAATTGCTGCTGCAAAGAGCATAGCTATGTCTTGTGTTCGATCAGGAACGGTGAGGAGACTAATCTACACTGGCACTGTGGTTTCTGCATCACCACTCATGGAGGATGGTTCTGGATTTAAGTACTCCATTGATGAAACATGTTGGACACCTCTCAATCTTTCATTTCCTTACTCTGATTCTTTTTTTAGAGTAAGTTTTCAAATGTTCACAATAGTCGATCATTCGAAATTATATGTGAAAATTTTAACATACTTAGGCTTACACGACCATACCATGAATATTAATTATAAATGATCGCAATACAGAATTATGCAGAATCAAAGACACTAACAGAAAGAGAAATCTTGAGCTACAGGACCGATGCAAATGGTACTGATGGATTAGAGGTGATATCCTTGGCCGCGGGCCTTGTGGGAGGGGAAACTCTTCTACTTTATACGCCTTCAAGCGTGGTTATACTCATTTCTCAACTTACGGACAATGAAGACATGTACCAAAAACTAAGGTATTTGGAAGAATTGCTCGGAAAAGTTCCAATTGTGCACATTGATGATATCTGTGAAGCTCAAATTTTCTGTATGGAGCAACCTTCGATCAATGGTAGATTCTTGTGTGCAAGCTGCTACATTTCATTAGCCGAAATCGCCAGTTACTACCAACAACATTTCCCAGAATTTCATGTGAAACAAGAGTGAGTACTAGCCAACCCTTTTTTGAGATATCTATTTAAATTCTATGACTGTAACAAGTTTTAATAGGGCAGTGAAATGTGTGTCACAGGTACTTGGATGGGCCGAAGAGAGAAATCAAATGGAGTGTCACAAAGCTAGTAGAGAAGGGTTTTAAGTACAAATATAATAAAAAGATGATATTAGATGATTGCATCAAGTGTGCTAGGAGGCATGGTGATCTCCAACAGCAATCACTTCAGATGTTGATTTAATAATTCCTCAATTTCCTTTGTTTCTTGCACTTAAAGTAAGCTGTCTCATAATCTGATTTTCAATCCAATAATCTCCATTGCCCTGTCCTGGGATATTCATCATTGCAAAATTAACTAAAAAATCTCTGATTACTTACTTTTGATCCAATGTTATGTACCCTCAACTATTTTGATGTTTTAAATAGAATATTCTACTGAAGGGATAGACATACTGAGATTTTTACAGGTATGATACGAATTAAAACCGTTAAAATTGAGGAAATTTTCTTGTAATCATAATGCTAAGCTATGTATGTTGTATTTTGGTTTCTAAATGTTTGATAATTCAGTATTGTAATTTTTTTTTTTTTTTTTTTTTTTTTTTGACAAAAAACAAGTACTTCACTAAAGAAGAAAATAATCAATGTATACAATTTGGCCTACAAATAATCCAATCCAGTTCCTCATTGACCTAGCATCTAAAGCATGTGCCAGTTGGATACTCCAACTTCTCTGCCAATGGCCTTAGATATTGATGCAGCGGAATATTCAACGCTAAACAACAATAGATAAAAGACAGGATAAACGATTCAGATCCGTTGATTCGCGCACGAATACCGGAAACGAACCCTACTATTATGCTGTTGATCCGCGCACGGATACCAGGATAACAGGCTACTGATAACATTCAACTTCGCGCACGAAGGATTGTTAAAAGGCTTCAATTACGAATAGTAACTGGAAATTGAGAAACATTCTCTGTATTTTTTTATTAATCAAAAGCCGTCTTTCAAACCCTAATACAATCTACTTAAATAGAATTGCAAAACTTGACTAACAAGAAAATCCTGAACAAACGGAAAAGAATGCTAAATGGAAAAGAATCCTAAATGGAAAAGATATCAAAACTCCTAAAATCAAAAGAATCCTAAAACATTAAAAACCTATCTAAAAAGGAAATTGAATTTGATTTAATAAAATCAAATCATAAAATAATTAATATCAAATCATGAAGATAATTGGAAATAATAATTAAAGCAACAATTGTCTTGCCGCGCACGAAACTTAACGGCCAAATTCTGACATGCTGGAGCCCGTTATAGAAGATGGAGTCTTCATAACATTTGTAGGAATCGTCTTGGGCTTTCCGGAAATATATTATAATAGACGATCCGATCTCATATGCCCTCTGTAGAGGTCCACGAAGTTCAGCCCGGATCATCTCGTCCAGCTCAATGTGTCCAGCTCTCGTCCAGCTCAAGTCTTCGCGCAATAATCTAAATGGCCGAATTTGGGCCTGTTGTGATCTGTTACGGAGGACAGAGTCTTCATAACATATGTAGGGCTCGTCTTGGGCTTTCCGGAAACATATTATAATAGACGATCCGAGCCCATATGCTCTCTGTAGAGGTCCATGAAGTTCTGCCCGGATTTGGTTGGTCCATGCGACCAAAATACGAATTCGCCACCCGCTCCATGTATTCCATTGCCTTAGCTGCTGCTGCATCACCTTGTATCATTTGTATAACGTGATATGCAGAGAAAAAGAAAATAAAAAATAGTCTGTGTACCTGAAGCTTTCTTCAGAGTTCATCAATGGCAGTTTTGCCTTTTGTTCTTCATTGAATAATTCTATCAAACACCTTGAGTACACTCTTCTTTATCTCTTACTTTTTACAATGCTAATGCTATACGGCATAAGTCTTTTGGTGGGGCAAGTTTTTTTTTTTTTTTTTTTTTTTTGATGTATAACCATTATCGGGACCAGCGAGAATAAACTCTACAAGTATAGTCCGGAATACTACTCCCACTATCGGGGAGAGGATACAGGTGGAATACAGCTACTCCCACAATTAGAGAAAGAAAAGCTCCTAGAACCGGGAGAGGACAACCCACACTTAGTATTTAAAGGCCAAGGTGGGACAAATAATATATATACAAATATATGCACATACATGGCTTTAAACCGTGGTGGTGTAGGCTTCTAAGAGCGTCCAGCCACATTGACAAGAGGCCAAGTGTGTGGTGGGCAAGTTTTTTTGTTTTTTGAAAGAGTGGGCAAGTTTAATTTTTCTTCCAAGAGAATATTCAAGTCAAGTCAAGCATACTTAAAATAATAATAATAATAATAAATAAATATTCAAGTCAAGAAAACCACCGTTGAGACAACCTTATAAATAGAAGTATCTGGTGTTGTGATATTTAAAAGAGATATGAAAATGGTGGAAGAGGAAGAGGTGGTGATAGTGGGTGCAGGAATAGCAGGGTTGGCGACTGCTGTGGCTCTCAAGAGATTAGGAATCCGAGCTCTGCTTTTGGAAAGAGCAGAAAGCCTTCGATCCACCGGTGCAGCCTTAAGTCTCTCCTCAAACGCTTGGCTTGCACTCGATGCTCTTGCTGTTTCTCACAAGCTCACTTCCATTTATTCTCCTGTTGAGAGGTAATTATTTCTTCACAACTTGTTTCAATATTTTATTTTATAATCTAATTTGAATATTGCTGGTTTATTCATCTGCTTGTCTTTTTATGATATATTAGGTCACTAGTAACAAATGTACAAACTGGAGCAACTCAAGAAGTCTCCTTCGCTAAAGCTGGACCAAGATCGGTACACCGCAAAACCTTATTAGAGACCTTGGCAAATGAAATACCAATTGACACGATCCGTTTCTCTTCCAAAGTTGCTTCCATCGAAACGCAAACACAAGAAAATTCACCTATTACTATCATACATTTGAGTGATGGTACTGTTATTAAAGCTAAGGTAACTAAGCATTTTATTATGGTTTTATAGGTGTCTTGAATAATTACTTGTACAATAATGGATTACATTATATTAATTCTATCACTTGGATAATTAGATGTTGATAGGATGTGATGGGGTGCACTCTGTGGTGGGAAATTGGTTAGGACTCGCAGCACCAGTCGATTCTGGTCGATCAGGGATACGTGGACTGGCTGTGTTTCCTCAAGGTCATGGATTGAATCATGAAGTCAGGCAATTTGTAGATGCTGGCATGAGAGCTGGATTTGTTCCTCTTACTGATAAGGATATCTATTGGTTCTATGTTAGTCAATCTCCACCTAATGGTAATTGGATATTTTTACACTGTATTAAAATTCTTATATGGAGGAGATTTATCTTCTTTGAATAATTCTCAATTCAGGTATAGTCCTGAAGTTTTTCGTGCGGTCCCAAGGATTATCTCATGTGTGATAATCTGTGTAAATTGATGTTTAACTGATTATCGCATATGATCATCCTTGGAACCGTATGAAAAATTTCAGATCTGGTCCTGACCAGAGAACGACCCTGCCTTCTTTTTATTTACTTTTTCTTCATTTTATTCAGGAGAAAACTTAGCCGGAAATCCAGAACTGATACAGAGAGAATTGCTAGAGAATTATGGCAAGCACTTGCCTCCACTGTACCTGGATGTTGTCCGGCATTGTGATCTTTCAACATTGACAAGGGCTCCATTGATGTTTAGGAAACCTTGGGACATCTTGTTTAAGAAACCAAGTAAGGATAACATCACGGTGGCTGGTGATGCAATGCACCCAATGACACCTGATCTTGGACAAGGCGGTTGTGCTGCGCTAGAAGATGCAGTGGTTCTCGGGCGACACATCGGTGAAGTTTTGAAAAAGAAAAATGGAAAGCTAGATTCAAGGGACATTGGTGAAGCTATAGATGGGTATGTTAAGGAAAGAAGGTGGCGTGTGACATGGCTGGTGGCAGGGTCATATTTATCAGGATGGGCTCAACAAGGAGGGTCAAATTGGTGGAGGAAATTCTTTAGAGATGTGGTTTTTTACAGGTTCCTTTTCCCTAAGTTTGTTAATGTTGCTTACTATGATTGTGGGAAACTGCCTAGTGTTTCTATCTCTAGTGATTCGAAGAGCTCGAGCAAAATAGACTAAGTTTCAAGTATTCCAAGTGCTGGCATAGTATTTAAAAGCTTTTTGTTAGAAGTTCTACCCTTCTACCGAATAAAAACTCTATTTATAAAGATTTACTTTAAAAGCTTTATTTGAAAAGTCATTCCAAACATACCCTTACAAGGGCATGCTACACAACTACAATCTCATATTCTCATTATCATACTACAAATGGCACGGCGTACCTACCGTTAGCCTAAGACACATTAAAAAACGGGCCAGACCGTGTCAGGAAGCTTGGCCCTGCACGACACACCCCCTCATGCTGTGCTTGGGCCGGCACAGCCCAATGCCAGGCCCGCCAAAGCATACTCCCACAAAGTTGATTTTATAAATACACTGTCACCACACACACACACACACACACAGAGCTGACTTATAACTTCATTCATGGCCAAAAAAAACTCAGTTGGATTTCGCAATACGACCAGAGAATTTGACAATGTAATCAAATGAGATATAATTACAGATAAATTTTACATTGGCAATGGCAGCCCGTGTAATGAGTATTTGATTTCATGCCATCAAAATTGTAATAACTCAAAGCATCTCCAAGTTAAATCTGAAGATTATCTATATTTTCCATCATCTATCATCATCTCCATCACCAAATCATTCCAACTATCAATCGGCCCCGGCAAGCACCAATGCAGACAGTCAGTTTGAACTTTAGCATTCTTATCCTTCGCAAATGGCTGGAATTGCCTGTATGGCCCCGGGTGACCGTCAGGCCTCAATAACGAAAGCCGGGTTGTGTCTAATAATTTCAAAACCGCCCCATTTTTAGCCGCGGTTGCTGCAGCCTTCTTGAATTCTTCCAACTCTATATCCCGCATTGCTGTGTCTACATCTCATATCCACCTCGCCTTCTTTGAAAGGCACGGTTCTGTTACACGTTCCTCCGCTGAACCATTCTCCATTCTCAAAGTGATCAGGGGTGGTGGTTCTAAGGAAAACAAACGCATTGTGGTCTGAACTTGTGACAAAGTTGAGTACTAGTTGGAGTGCTTTGCTGTAGGCATATTCGAATCCCAATTCAGTCAGATTCTTTCCATGACAGCTATGGCAGCCTTGGATTGTGTCGTTCTCGTGATATATGGCTGTATTGAGAAACCATTTCCTGCCAGCAATCACCATGTAATCCAAGTTTTTGTACTGTTCTGTCCATTTCGTTTCAAGTTTATCAAGATGGAGCTGGATTTCGGACGAGGAAACTCCCTTTATGTCTTCAAAGATATCAGCTCTTAATAGAAATGGGGTCCAAACTACTGAAAGGGTAAAATTGTGAGAGGGAAAGTGCCACCTTTTCGATCTATATTCCTCGTCGTGGTAGACCTCCACTGCTTGATCCACCTGTGGGACAAAACAACCAAAAAGTCATGAATTACACCAGGACCAAATTTTTCAACACTTGACAGAATTGAACACAACAAAACACTACATAACCATAACACAACTAGAACAAATGCAGAGAGCTGGATTGACATGTCAGGGTTTGGTAGGACCTAATGTGGGTTCTACGTGGGGTCTAATTCTAAATCCAGGTCTTCAATTCGATGATACACAAATCTGTACTCGATATCACAGGATGAGCCTACCAATACATATCAATGATCAAAAAACAAATTCAAATAACAATGAAAATCTAGACATAGCTGTGGTAGGTAACAGCTTGAAAGAAAAGACTTGACAACCACTTGAAAGCAGTTGTCTAACCATAAAAGTGGTTGCCGCTGTCTGCCATTATGAAATTGACACTTGATTATTAAGTTGAAACTTAAAATTTCCAGAAGCCAAATTCTTTCAGTAAAACATAAGTTGACCGGTGTTTTCGAGCTTGGGACAAGAATTATTGTGACCCGTTATCATTTCAAGTTTTCAACAAAAGAATTTATGAACTTGCAACAATTTATTTGAGCCAATGACACTTTTTCTTTAACTTTGCTTTTCTTCTAAGCGAGTTTGGTTTTCACTGATTTAGAGTTACTCAATTAATGTATATAGCACTCAAACTCAATGATGACTATTGACTGCCATGCTCAGGCAAGAAAAAAAATAATGAAAACATCTCAAATTCCCAAACACTAATGTTATATTGTGTTCTTTAAAAATTTAAAACTTACCTGACTGAGAATGCAAAGCAATAACTGCACGTGGTTACGAGAAATCGAATCACCAACAAATGCCCAAGATTTATTCCTCATCGAATCGAGAATTTTCTCTGGATCAAACTTGGGTAATTCACAATCCCTCGGATTCCACCTCCAGTAAAGGTAGCCAGAATCAGGTCTTCCATTCCTCATACAATTCAGATGGCCTTCAATTGCCAGGCAGCTCTCATTTGAGTAAAGTGGACCAGATGGGTCCGGTATCCACTCACCGGTAAAAAGATCACATTTTGCTGAAACTACATACATTTTACAGGTTTAGTATCAGCACCAATTGATGGAGATTAAATGGAGATACATACATGTAAGCTAAGAATTATAAAACCACAATGCAAAGAAGTACTCTGATCACAATACAACTTACTAAATTTGATTGTGATTTAATTTGTTCTTATAAAGACAAATGATTTACTATTTCTTGCAGAACAATTTGGATGTCAATCTAAAAATAGACGAGTTTCTGGATTTCCAACCTACCAATATAGATAGCTAGTTCAAAAATCCAACTACTTCTCCATCCAATACATTCAATTACATTGTTAATAGTCGTCAAAGTAGCTCATTAGAAAAATAAAATGAAAATACAAAATCAATAGAAGCACCATCTTCAAAAATGACAGTAAAATTAGAAAGAATGTACTAAAAAATCCAAAAAATTATAAATTTCCAGATTGACAAAGGAAAAAAAAAAGAATCCCCAGTTCCTCATTTTGATTTGTATTGAAAAATAAAAAATAATAAAATAATAAAAAATAATAATAATAATAACCCTTTACTTACAATTATCAGATATTTGGGTTTCATTTCCCTGAAAATCATCAGGAACTGGTTCTTGGTCAGGCAAGGCAGCAACCTCAGGAGACTCTGTTTTGGTCTCTTGACTCCGTTCTTCATTTATCTGTCCTTGAGTCTGGACAACAGAGGAAAGTCTAATTGAATCAGAAACTAAAAGAGACGAAAAGCGAGACCTATCAACAGATACGAGACTGCACAGTGCTTAAGGTTTCATCGTCTCTATAATGTTAAACATATCATTCATTTCAAAAATCTGACGTATTGCAAGAAGATATGGGGTAATAGACCCAGGAAAAAAGTGCAGTACAATCTAAAAAATCTTTAAAATCACAATAAAATGAAATCACATGTTGGCAAGCACTGCACAGTCCCCTTGGTTTTTTTTACCATAAAGCACAGCCTGGTTGTCTGGTTGATAGACTAGATTACGTAAGAAAGAAAAACATGTGTGGACCCACACTTCGTAATACCGTCGAATAAACTTATATGCCATCTTATGCTAATGCTATACGGCATAAGTCTTTTGGTTGGCAAGTTTTTGTTTTTTGTTTTTTGTTTGTTGGACAAGTTTAATTTTTCTTCCAAGACAATATTCAAGTCAAGTCAAGCCGTCACCTTGATGAGGTTTCAAGTTTTCTAATCTCCCCATTTTTGCCACATAGTTCGAACACAAGCATAATGAAATGTAATGGGATCTTTTAGACACCATCATGTGTGATGAATTCGAAGAATATGATAAGTTGTAGTCAGCTCCTTATATGATTATTTGGATCTTTCCTGACAAATTACTGTGGCCATATTGAAAAGTTGAGTATTGGGGATTATCTCTGTCTAATATCTTGTCAACGTTTTTGTGATTTCCAGCATCCCTATTTTAAAAAAGATCAGACGAAGCCAAATGCAGCGCCATCAAACAAGTGAAATAAGGGGCGGTGAATAGATGCATCTTTAATTTGATTCAAGTTTGTGTGGCATCTCTGATTGTCAGGTATTTCGGAGCAAAACATTTCTAAAGCTGCTGGTTGTAAGATGGATTTTGAGTTGAATAATGTTTATAACCATCTTTCACTATTTAATAATCCAATCACAATGTTCTTAATGATGAATATCTTGTAGAATTTTGCTGGTTTTAAAAATTACCTTCATGATTCGGTTTTGTTGCTTATATTATTGCTTTAGTTGCAGATTTTGTTTCCTTGGTTTTAAGAACTTGGCCGTTTGGTAACGTTTTCGTTTTTTAGTTTTTGTTTTCTTGTAATCTAAAGTTTTCGAAAAACTGATTTTTAGATTTTTTAAATTCGAAAACGCGTTTGGTAGCAATGGTTGAAAACGATATTCGGAGAATCAAAACATAAAAAACATGTTTGGTATAATATTTTTAAAATCATTTTTAAAAGATTAATATTATAAATAATGAAAAAGTGATATTAAAATAATTAAACATTAAAACTAAAAAAATTAAAATTAAATAATAAATGAATTTAATTTTCATCATCAAACCTATCAAAATCATCATCATCATCTTTTTGGTATAGATCCATGAAGATCCAAAAGATGGATTTGGTTTGAGTAAATTTTATTGCTAAAAAAAAGTTTTCAAAAATACTGAAAACAACAAATTGTTGTTCTCAGAGTTCTCAATTTTTTGTTCATTAAAACTGAAAACTGTTCTCAATGTTTTATAAAACAGTTTTTTGAAATCATTCCACCAAACGGGTTTTTCCAGTTTTTATGACTCAAAAACAAAAAACAGTTTCTGAAAACGTTAACAAACGCGCCCGACTGTTCGGTAGGACCAAAAACAGCTGTTTTCGTTTTTTAATTTCGAAAACATTTGGAATTC